>CM053606.1:39205320-39221982 GCA_028646535.1 Procyon lotor | reverse complement strand
TACCATGCTAATGGACATCAAAAGAAAGCTGCAGTGGCAATTCTTATATCAGATAAATTAGATTTTAAGCCAAAGACCATAATAAGAGATGAGGAAGGACACCATATCATACTTAAAGGGTCTGTCCAACAAGAAGACCTAACAATTGTAAATATCTATGCCCTTAACATGGGAGCAGCTAATTACATAAACCAATTAATAACAAAATCAAAGGAGCACATATTATTATTAACAATAATAATAATAGTAGGGGATTTTAACAATCCCCTCACTGAAATGGACAGATCATCTAAGCAAAAGATCAACAAGGAAATAAAAGCTTTAAATGACACACTGGACCAGATGGTCATCACAGATATATTCAGAACATTCCATTCCTAAATGGTGTTGGGAAAATTGGGCAGCCACATGCAGAAGAATGAAACTAGACCATTTCTTTACACCACACATAAAAATAGACTCAAAATGGATGCAAGACCTCAATGTGAGACAGGAATCCATCAAAATCCTTGAGGAGAACAGACAGTAAGCTTGTCAACCTCAGCCACAGCAACTTCTTCCTAGAAACATCACTAAAGGCAAGGGAAGCAAGGGCAAAAATGAACGACTAGGACTTCATCAGGATCAAAAGCTTTTGCACAGGGGTGCCTGGGTGGCTTAGTCGTTAAGCGGCTGCCTTCGGCTCACGTCATGATCCCAGGGTCCTGGGATCGAGCCCCACATCGGGCTCCCTGCTTGGCAGGAAGCCTGCTTCTCCCGCTACCATTCCCTCTGCTTGTGTTCCCTCTCTCACTGTGTTTCTCTCTGTCAAATAAATAAAATCTTAAAAAAAAAAAAAAAAGCTTTTGCACAGCAAAGGAAACAGTCAACAAAACCAAAAGACAACCGACAGAATGGAAGAAGATATTTGTACATGACATATTAGACAAAGGGCTAGTATCCAAAATCTTTAAGGAACTTATTAAACTCAACACCCAAAGAGCAAATAATCCAATCAAGAAATGGGCAGAAGAACAGATATCTCTGCAAAGAAGACATCCAAATGGCTAACATACACATGAAGAAGTGCTCAACATCACTCAGCATCATGGAAATACAAATCAAGACCACAGTGAGATACCACCTCACACCAGTCAGAATTGCTAAAATTAACAAGTTAGGAAATGACAGATGTTGGTGAGTCTGCGGAGAATGGGGAACCCTCCCTACATTGTTGGTGGGAATATACAATGGTACAGCCACTCTGGAAAATAGTATGGAGGCTCCTCAAAAAGTTGAAAATAGAGCTACCTTATGACCCAGCAATCACACTACTGGGTATTTACCCTAAAGATACAAATGTAGTGATCCGAAGGGGCACCTGCACCTGAATGTTTATAGCAGCAATGTCAACAATAGCCAAACTATGGAAAGAATCTAGATGTCCATCAACAGATAAATGGATAAAGAAGATGTGACACACATACACACACACACACACACACTCACACACACACTTGCACACACACACACACACACACATACACTGGAATACTATGCAGTCATAAAAAACTAAAATCTTGCCATTTGCAATGATGTGGATGGAACTAGAGAGTATTATGCTAAGTGAAATAAGTCAATCAGAGAAAGACAATTACCACATGATCTCTCTGATATGAAGAATTTGAGAGGCAGGGTGGGGGGTTGTGGGGTGGTGGGGGAGAGAAATGAAACAAGATGGGATGGGGAAGGAGACAAACCATAAGAGACCTCTAAACTCACAAAACAAACTAAGGGTGGCTGAGAGGTGGGGGGTGGGTAGGGATAGGGTGGCTGGGTTATGGACACTGGGGAGGGTATGTGCTATGGTAAGTGCTGTGAAATGTGTAAGCCTGATGATTCACAGACATGTACCCCTGGAGCAAATAATACATTAAATGTTAATAAAAAAAATAGTAGTGAGAAAAAAAAAAGTATTGGCATTTGTGATATATTATACAACATATAAAGAGACATGAATAAGATTCATGATGGAATTACTGGATCATATGCCATTTCCATTTTTAATTTCTTAATTTTTTGAGGAACCTCCATACTGTTTTCTGCAGTGGTTGCACCAGTATACATTCCTACCAATAGCACATGACGGTTCCTCTTTCTTCACACCCCCACCAACACTTGTTATTTCTTGTCTTTTTGGTATTAACCAGTCTGACTGCTGTGAGATCTTGCCATTTGTGACAAGAATGGATCTAGAGGGTATCATGCTAGGTAAAATAAGTCAGACAGAGAAAGATAAATACCATATGATGTCACATGTGGAACATAAAAATACAAAAGAACACAAAGCAAAAGTTAAAAGATTCTTAAACACAGAGAACAAACTGGAGGTTGCTAGAGGAGAGGAGGTGGGAAGGATGGGTGAAATAGTGAAAGGGATTAAGAGGGGCGCCTGGGTGGTTCAGTGGGTTAAGCCTCTTCCTTCAGTTCAGATCATGATCTCAGGGTCCTGGGATTGGGCGCCACATCAGGCTCTCTGCTCAGTGGGGAGCCTGCTTCCTCCTCTCTTTCTGCCTGCCTCTCTGCCTACTTATGATCTCTCTCTCTGTCAAATAAACAAATAAATAAAATCTTAAAGAAAGGGAGAAAGAAAGAAAGAAAGAGAGAGAGAGAGAGAGAGAGAGAGAGAAAGGAAGGAAGGAAGGAAGGAAGGAAGGAAGGAAGGAAGGAAGGAAGGAAGGAAAGAAAGAAAAGAAAGAAAGAAAGAAAGAAAGAAAGAAAGAAAGAAAGAAAGAAAGAAAGAAAGAAAGAAAGAAAGAAAGAAAGAAAGAAAGAAAGAAAGAAAGAAAGAGGAAGGAAGGAAGGAGGGGAGGGAAGGGAGGGAGGGAGGGAGGGAGGGAGGGAGGAAGGAAGGAAGGAAGGAAGGAAGGAAGGAAGGAAGGAAGGAAGGAAGGAAGGAAGATTAAGAGGTACAAACTTCCAGTTATAAATAAATAAGTCATGGAGATGAAAAGTACACCAAAGAGAATATAATCAATAATATTATAATAATGTTGTATGATGACAGATGGCAAAAACACTTTTTCATGAGCACTGAGTAATGTATAGAATTGCTGAATATGTTGTAAAACTAATATAACTTTGTCATGTCAATTATAATTGTAATTATAATTATAATTATAAATGTAAAACTAATATAACTTTGTATGTCAATTATACTTCAATAATTTAAAAAATTCATGACTCAAGAGAGGAGAGGACATGATAGGATAGTTAAGATAGGAGAGAACAAGAGCCCAGTAAGGAGTTGGAAAGACACACAGGTATGGCAGGAGGATCATCTTACTTAATCATCAAAACCACCCTGAGTTGGCAAGTACAACCCAGTTTACCGATGGCAAAACCCAGAAACCTGGAGAAAGAAAATAAGTTGAAGGATTGGACTATAAGTTCCATGAGTCTAGGAATACACCCTCTTAATGCACATCCCCTATGCCTGGGACCTGGTACATCACAATTGCTTAATAGATTTTTTAAGTAAAGGAATGAATGGTGTACAGCTGGTAAATGGCAAGGCCAGAGTTTAAACCACAAGCTGATTAGCAGTAAAGCCTACCCACTCTACTATACCACAATCAAGTTTACATTAGGAGTTTGTAATTTATAAAAGCTACAAGACCAGCAAAATTCAGAAAATGGTATAATTGTCCACATCTGTGAAATAGAATAACTAGCAACCACTGAATAAATATAAATATAAACATTAACACTAAGTCATAGGTCCTAAAATTTCCCAACAGGAAAGTACTCTGATTGAGTATTTATGATGGGGCACAGGATGTTAGTGGATGTTGTTCTATTTAGTTCTCAGAAGTGCCCGGCTTAAATGTGACTTAGAGAAGAGCAGCTATCCCAGAGGAGCTCCATTCCAATAACAGATGGCTACATTTAAAAAATCAGTTTATTGATGCATAATTTACATGAAATAAAATGAACCTATTTTAAGTTTACTCATTATGTTTCAGCAAATGTATACACTTATGTAGCCACCACCACAATCAAGATACAGAACATTTTTATCAATTCCCAAAAGTTGCTTTATGATGTTTTTCAGTAAATTTCCCCACCCAAGAAAACCATCAACTGAGTGTTGTCATTATAGATTAGTTTTCTTTATTCTAGAAATTCATATAAATGTAGTCCTACTGTATGTAATATTTGGTCTCTGACTTCTTACACTCACCACACTAATTCTGAGGGGGCATCCAAGTCATTACATGTACCAAAATCTTTTATTGCTGTTGTTCTTTTGCACTGATCTACAACAATTTGTTTATGCATTCAATTGTTAATGGATATTTTGGTTGTTTCCAGATTTGGTTATTGTGCATAAAACTGCTATGAATATTAACATGCAGGTCTGTGTCTGGATGTATGTTTTCATTTCTTTTAGGTAAATATCTAGGAGTAGAATTTCTGGGCCTATGGTGATAGCATGCTTAACTTTTTAAGAAATTAGCTGTTTTCCAAAATGGCTGTACCATTTTACTCCCTACTAGCAATGCATGGGAATTCTATTTGTTCTACATTGTTGTCAACACTTAGTATTCTCAAACAAAACAAAACAAAAAACAGCCATTTCAATAAGCATTCTCATTGTCGTTTTAATATTTAATTCCTTAATAATGGTAAGCATCTGTGGTAGGTTGGATTGTGTCCCCAAAAGAAGGTATGTTGAAGATCTAACCCCCAGTATCTGTGAATGTGACCCTATTTGGTAGTGGGGTCTTTGCAGATTTAAGCACGTTAAGATAAAGTCAAAATGAATTTTAGTGGGCCCTAAATCCAATGGCTGGTATCCTTAGAAGAAGATTATGTAGATATATACTGGTGCACACATAGAAAAGAATGTCATGTGAAGATGGAGGCAGAGAACAGAGTATGCAACTATAAACCTAGGAATGCCAAGGATTGGCAATAACCACTTAAAGCTGAAAGAGAGGCATGGAACAGATACCTTCCTAGAGCTTCAGAAGGACTGTGTCCTACTGACACCTTGATTTTAGACTTCTGGCCTGTAGACCTGTGAGAGAATAAATTTCTGTTCTATTTAGTCACCCCATTCACAGTACTTAGAAGTGCACTAGGAACTTGACAGAGCATCTTTTCATGTATTTATTGGCCGATTGTATATCTTCTTTGTGAAGCAAATGTCCAAATCTTTTGCCATGTAAAAGTAAGGTTGTTAATCTTCTTGTAATTGAGTTGTATGTACACATACACACACATACATTCTGGATACCACTTATCTGATAAACACTTACACATATTTTCTCTCACTCTTAGGTTTTTCACTTTCTTCAGTGTCTTTGAAGAGGAAAAATTAGTAATTTGAGGGAAGTAAAATTTATGTTTTTTCTTTAAGTCTCATGCTTTGTGTCTAAAAACACTATCTACTTCAAGGTTATCATATTTGCTTATTGTTTTCTTTTAAAAGATTCATAGTTTCAGCCCTACTATGTGGGACTATTATCCATTTCAAGTCATTCTGGTTTGTACTTTCCTCTTCCTATGAGTATTCAATTATTCTGCCACTATATTGTAAAAATCCAGTCTTTTCCTCTACTGAATTGTTTTAGCAACTTTGGTGATAATTGATTAAACATACAGTAGTTCCCTCTTATCTGTGGTGGGTATGTTCCAAGACCTCTACTGGATACCTAAAACCACAAATGTACCGGACCCTATATATACTATTTTTTTTTCATATACATACATATCTATAAATTAGGCACTGTAAAAGATTAATAATAATAACTAATAATACAAAAGAATAATTATAACAATATACTGTAATAAAAATTATGTGAATGTGGTCTTCCTTTCTCAAAATAGCTCACTGTACTATACTCATCTGTCTTCTTCTTGTGATGAGGTGAGATATGTGATGAGATAAAGTGAGGTAAATGATGTAGACACTATGATGTAGCATTAGGCTACTATTGATCTTCTAACAGTATATGTCAGGAGGAAGTTCATCTACTTGCAGCTAATAGTTGACTATGAGTAACAGAAGCCATGGAAAGTGAAAGTGTGGATGAGGGGGACGCTACTGTATATGAGTGGGTCTATTTCTGAAATTCTGTTCTGTTCCATTGAATTATATGTTTGTATAAATTCTATGTTGATTACTATAGTTTTACAATGCCCTGAAATAAAGTATTATAAATCCTCCAACTTTGTTCATCTTTTTCAATGTTGTTTTGGCTATTCTTATGTGGGTTTTTTTTTTTTTTCATTTTCATATAAAGTTTAGAATAGGCTGTCAATTTTAATGGTAAAAAAAAGTCTTCTGTGATTTTTATTGGGATTGCACTGAATCGGCGAGTCAGTTTAGGGAGAATGGACACATTAAAAATATTGAGATTTTTAGCCACAGAAATTAGGCAAAACAATAAATGAAAGGCATCCAAACTATAAATAAAGAAGCAAATCTGTCACCATTTGCAGATGACATGATATTATTCATAGAAAACCCTAAAGTCTCCACCAAAAAAACTATTACAATAAATGAATTCAGTAAAGTCATAGGATACAAAATTAACATACAGAAACTGTTTGCATTTTTATACACTAATAATGAACTATCAGAAAAAAGAAATTAAGAAAACAATTCTATTTACAATTGCATCAAAAGAATAAAATGCCTAGGAATAAATTTATCCAAGGAGATGAAACACTTATACTCTGAAAACTGTAAGACATTGGTGAAAGAAACTGAATACAACACAAATAAATGGAAAGATATTCTGTGCTTATGGACTGGAACGATTAATACTGTTAAAATGTTTGCACTGCTCAAGGCAATCTACAGATTCAATGCAATCCCATCAAAATACCAACGGCATTTTTCATAGAACTAGAAAAAAGATTTCTAAAATTTGTATTAAACCACAATAGACTTCAAATAGCCAAAGTCATCTTGAGAAAGAAAAACAAAGCAAGAGGTATTATGTTTCTTGATTTCAACTATAATCTAAAGCTACAGTAATCAAATCAGTGTGGTACTTGCACAAAAACAAAAACATAGAACAATGAAATAGAATAGAGAGCCCAGAAATAAACCCACACATATATGGTCAAACAATCTATGACAAAGTAGACAAGACTATACAATAGGGAAAAAGACAGTCTCTTCAATAAATGGTTTTGGAAAAACTGAACAGCTATATGAAAAAGAATTAAACTGGACCACTGCCTTATACCATACACAAAAATAAATTCAAAATGGATTAAAACTTGAATATAAGATCCAATACCATAGACTCCTAGAAGAAAACATAAACAGTAAATTCTTGACATTGGTCTTAGCAATATTTTTTTTGGACCAGTCTCCTCAGCCAAGGACAATAAAAACTAAAATAAACAAATGGGATTATGTTAAATTAAAAAGCTTGTACACAGTGAAGGAAGCCATCAGCAAAACAAAAATGCAAGCTACTGAATGAGAAGATATTTGCAAATCATACAACTGATAAGGGATTAATAGCCAACATATGCTTAAAAACTTATACAACTTAACATAAAATATCCTAATTTAAAAATGGGCAAAGGATCTGATTAGACATTTTTCCAAAGATGATTTACACATGGCCAATAGACACATGAAAAGATGCTTAACATCACTAATCATTAGGGAACTGTAAATCAAAACCACAATGAGATATTACCTCACACCAGTCAGAAAGGTTAGTATCAAAAGAGAAGAAATAACGTGTTGAAGAGGATGTGAGGAAAAGGACTTCTCATACACTGTTGGTGGGAACGCAAACTGGTGCAGCCACTGTGGAAAACAGTATTCAGGTTCCTCAAAAAATTTAAAATAGAAATACCACACAATCCAGCAATTCTACTTATGGGTATTTATCTGAAGGAAATGAAAACACTAATTCAAGAGATATATGTACCCTATGTTTATTGCAGCATTATTTACAAGAGCTAAGATATGGAAGGAATCTAAGTGATCATCGATACATGAATGAAGAAGTGATACACACATGTACAAACACACACACATAAGGGAATATTACTCAGCCATAAAAAGGATGAAATCTTGCTATTTGTGACATATGGATGGACCAAGAGGGTATTATGCTGAGTGAAATGCCAGAGAGAGAAAGACAAATACCATATGATTTAACTTACAGGTGGAATCTTCAAAACAAAACAAAACAGAAACAGATTCAGAGATAAAAGAAACAAACCAGTAGTTACCAGAGAGGTAGGGGAAGGGGGACAGGCAAACTAGGTAAAAGGGATTAAAAGGTACAGACTTCCAGTTTTAAAATAAATAAGATGTGGGGACACATAGCATAGGGAATATAGTCAGTAATATTGTAATATCTCTGTGTAGTGGCAGATGGTAACCAGACCTATGGTGGGGTTCATTTCATAACATATAAAAATATTAAATCACTCTGCCTTCAGCAGAAGCCTCTGCCTTCAGCTCAGGTCATGATCTCAGGGTCCTGGGATCGAGCCCCACATCAGGCTCTCTACTCAGCAGAGAGCCTGCTTTTCCCTCTCTCTCTGTCTGCCTCTCTGCCTCCTTGTGATCTCTCTCTCTGTCATATAAATAAATGGGGTGCCTGGGTGGCTCAGTGGGTTAAGCCTCTGCCTTCAGCTCAGGTCATGATCTCAGGGTCCTGAGATAGAGCCCCACATCGGGCTTTCTGCTCAGCAGGGAGCTTGCTTCCCCCCCCTCTCTCTGCCTGCCTCTCTGCCTACTTGTGATCTCTGTCAAATAAATAAAATAAAATAAATCCTTGAAAAAAAATTCTCTCTCTTAAAAAAAAATGTGCACCTGAAACTAATAAGATATACACCTAAAACTAATAAGATGTTTTATGTTAATCATACCTCAAAAAATTTTGAGTTTCCTAATCTGGCAACATGATAAAGCTCTTCATTTGTTTGAGTCTTTTAAAATTTCTTTCAGCAATGCTTTGTAGTTTTCTTTTTCTTCTTCTTCTTCTTTTTTTTTTTTTTTTGCTTTGTAGTTTTCATTGTACCAGCCTTGCAGTTTCACAAACATATTTCTATTCAATTAAAAATATTTTTCATTTCACTGTTTATGTAGCAATACAATTAGTTTTTGTATACTCCATTTGTATCTTGCAACCTTTAACATATAGTGGGCTAATTAACTTTGCAGGTCTTCTATAAATATTGCTAGCTTTTGTATTGCAAAGCATTTGCCCATGCATCTAATTTCTTACCTATTTTGATGAATGATTCATGGGAACTTGGAAAGAGTGTGTAATCTGCTGCTGTTGGATTTGAGTTTTATAAAATGACATTTTTTTCAAACTGGTTGATAGTGTTAATCAAGACTTTTGTATCCTGATTTTTTTTTTTTTTTTGCTATTTCTCTTATAAATTACTGAGAGAAGAGTACTATAATCTATGAATTTAATTGTGGTTTTGTTAACTTTAGTTTTTGCTTCATGTATTTTGAAGCTTTGTTATTACAGGCCTAAATGTTTAGGATTGTTATATATTCTTGACCCTTTTATCATCACGAAAAGTTCAACTTTATCTCTCATAACATTTCTTGTCCTGAAGCCTACTTTGTCTGATATTGATACAGCTTCTCCAGTTTTGTTAACTTATCTGTGTCAGTATTTTGAAAGTACGTTTCTTGTAGACAGTGTAGCTAGGTTTTAGTTTTAATCCAGTGTTTAGTTTTAATCCCTTTTACTTATATATTTATACTAGTTACATTTAATGTAGTGCACTGGACTTCTTATTTTTGTTCCTCTATATTTAATGTGTACCTTTGCTCAGGCTGCTGCTGCTGTTGCTTCTTCTCTTCTTCTCCTTCTTCCTCTTCAAATTCATCTATTTATTTTAGAGACAGAAAAAGAGAGCAGGGTAGGGCAGAGGATGAGGGAGAGAGTGGGAGACAGAGAATCTCAAGCGGACTCTGCTAAGTGCAAACCCCAATGCAGGGCTCAATCTCATGACCCATGAGATCATGGTTTGAACCAAAATCAAGAGTCACATCTTTACCAACTGAGTCATCCGAGGGCCCCTAAGGCTTCTTTTAATATATTCATTTTATCATTGTTCCTCAGAAATCTGACTGTGATGTGCCCTGGTATAGTTTTATTTTTGCTTATCTTGATTGATTTTCATTTAGTTTCTTTACTCTGAGCTTACAGTCAAATCTGAAAAAATCTAGCCATTATTTCTCCACATAATTTTTCTGCTCTCTTAGACTCTCCTTCTGAGATTCTAATTGTATGTAAATCACTGAATATTGCCCCACTGTTACTGTTACTGAAATTTATTTAGCTCTTTTTTTTCCTCTTCTGCTTCATTTTGGACCATTTCTATTGTTACATCTTGAAATTCTTTTATCTTTTTTTCCATAGTGTTTAATTTAGGCCTTTCCAGTGAGTTTTAAATTTCAGATACCATACTTTCTTCAATCTAGAAGTTCTATTTGATATGTTTTTATATATATAGTTCACTTTTCTCTTCATGTTCAGTGTTTTCTTTAAACCATGAGTTATATAATATATAATAGCTATTATAAAGTCCTTGTTTATAATTCCATCATGTCTGCCATTTCTTAGATCTTTATTTTCTAACTTCTTTCTAATTGTAAGTCGCATTTTCCTGCTTCTTCTCATGCCTCATAAGTTTTGGATTTTAGCTGTTGGCCATTATAAATGTGTTGGTATTGACCTTCTTGATTTTGTCGTCTTCCTTTAAAGAGTGTTGAAGTTCATTTTGGCAGTTAGTTGTGGATCAGCCTGATCATTTCAAGGACAGTTTTCAAGTTTTGTCATGGCAAGTCTAGAGTAGCCTTTACTCTACCACTAAGGCATGAATCACTGAGGTATGACTCTTCTTGGGTGTCTAAGGAATTCTCTGAGTGTCTGTTAAAAATCTCTCTACTCCTGATGCTCAGAGCTCAAACTCACTTGTCAGCTCTGGGAATTGTTTGGCTTGTAATTCCCTACTTATCCTTTGCCTGGTTGAGTAGGGTTTGTAGGGTATGTAAAACCCTACATTCACAGGTTTAGCATTCAGCAAATTGTCTTAAGGGTATCCATATGCATATTTCTGGAGCTTTTTCTGTATGGCAACCTCTTCTCTGGATCTCTGTCCTACTACTTCCAGATGTCTCAGTCTCACTGAATTCTGATCATCACCTCCTCAACTTCATTTTGCCATGCTATAACTTGATTTCTTCTTCACTCTGCTATAATCCAGAATGCACTTCAAGGCAGAAAGCAAGAACAAGTACAGTTTTCACTTCAGTTGCTTCCTTTGTCTTAGGGATCACATTTCTGAGCTTCCTATTATTCCACATCTAAAATTAGCTGTTTCATATATTTTGTCTAGTTTTCTAGTTGTTTATAATGCAAAGGTAAGTCTTGTAACAATTACTCTAACATGGTTAGAGTAGAAGTTCCAGAATATCTTTTAAGATAAAGAGCTGTTCTTGAATTCAGAAAGATTCTATTTAGAAATCCAGTTTTTTCATTTACTAGCTGTGATCATTATATAGATACCTATCTTTTCTTTCCTCAGTTTACTCATTAATAAAATTGAGATTATTGATTCTACCATTCAGGATAGTTGTAAGGATGGCTTGATCTAATCTCTGTGCCACACCCCGCCCCCCCCCACCCCGCCCCACTGCCTACTTCTCTTCTTTCTTTCTTTCCTTGCCTATCTTCCACAAATATTCTCCAGGGGTGGAGAATCAGTAGCAGAAGACAAGAAAGCTGCTCCTACATTGAGTTTATATTTTGATGAGGATAAATATGGGAACAAATATATATAAAAAATATTTCAGATAGAGAAATATTCTATGAAGGAATAAAACAGTGATGAGATCAGACAGTGACTAAAGAGAATAACATTACATATGCCCATAAGGAAAGCGCTCTCTGAGGAGCTAATGAGACTGGAACAAGAACTTGTCAAGAGCATTCCATGTAGAGGGATCAGCAACTGCAAAAGCTCAGAGGTGACAATGAGCACATTTATTACAGAAACTGAAAGGCCATGTGTGATGGGAGCAAAACAAAAGAGTGTAGCAGTGATACAAGGTAAACTTGGAAAGATAGGTAGGGAGGTCCCAATTCACATGAATCTTTTAGGCCAAAGTTAAGGGTTATTTTAAGTACCATGGAAGGCCATCATAGGGACTTTATTATTTTGTTTTATTGGCAAAAGAGTGATAATAAAATATGATTTTTTTCAAAGCCATTCCATCTCCTTTATGAAAATTCTTAACAGTGTTAAAATTTTAAAAGCCTGTTGATCAAATTTCAATTGAATTTCACCAATATTTATTAAGTAGATACTATATGCTATGCATTTGGGGAAGAGAAATAGATAAGATTTTTCCTGTCTGAACGTCAAAATCTTACTGAGAAGTTAGGCATATGCCTGTATATAAGTAGCTGTGGCTGTTTCCTTACCACTGCTGAGCAGAGAAATGGAAAATCTTCAGTGGGTTAAAAATTGATGCTAAGTCTGAAAACTTTCCACCCAGAGACTTTCCCTTTCTAGTTTAACTATGAGTCATTCTTCATCAAGAAAAGGGTCCCAAGACCATCAAAATCACTTTCTATTTTTCTTACATTTCTGATCTCTCAGAGAGAGTCTGAGAGACTCATTGGTCTTGCTTACTGATGACTAACCCTTAGACAGAAGATTGATGCTTTAAGTAAGAAAAAAGTCATGCCTAAATAAACCAATTTTGGACTTGAAAAGTGGGCACCATTAGATAATCCCCTGGAATTCATGGTAGGAGGTCATGGCTCTAAACTGAGTATCTATTGCAAAAACCAAAACTGGAGTCATTGGAATTCTGAACACCTGGAGTTTTCATCTTTAAAATTGAAAAATATATACACAGTATGTCAGTCATAGGCTGGTTATAGTCCTCATACATTCTTTACACACTGATCTGGTGCACACATACCATAGGTATTTAAATTAAATATAAAGTTATGGCAAAGAAGGCAAAAGTGGAAAAGCAAGAAAAATAACTGAAATAAGTTATGAGAGAATTTGGTAAATATTCATCAAAGTAAAACTGGTTACTAAGTAGCATAGTCCTGTCAGGATGGTATTGTCTTAGCAATTCTTCGCTATCCTCAAAACTTCTTTAACAATTGATATACACGAATTTCTTCTTTACTATGCATTAAAATAGACGTGGCTTTCTATCTTGTAATTTGTTCAACATATGTTCATTGTTTAAAAAAATGGAAAATTTTGAGAAGTGGAGAATATAAAAAGAGAAAAGTATTTTTTGAAATATTTTGAAAGGAATAAAAATTATACCATATTTTGAAAAGAAGAAAAAGGAAAAAAATTACCATATTCTCACAACCGCCCACTTTCAGGCTTCTGCATTGTTTCTTTCCAACCTTTTGTTCTATGCATATATCATATATTTGGGATCACACTATATATATATATATATTTTTTTTTGTGCCTAATTATGTTTTCACTTTCCCTTATAACACATCTCATACTATTGAACTATTGTTATCACTGAATAATTTTCTGTCATATAGGTATAGAATAATCACACTCTTTATGGTTGGAGTTCAAACAAGTGCTTTATTTAGGCTACTTCACTTAACGCTATTTGAAGATTCCAACACTATAGCCAATAGAATGAGATATGATGAAACTCCACAGCCATTTCACTGGAATGTGACATGCCAGTTGAGGTGCCTGCCATTCTGCTAAGGGTTTTACTTAATTGATCTCTTTTAAATCTCAAAACCAAAAATCAAAACCTATACAGTGAGGATATTTCCATTTTACGGATGGAGAAACTGAGACTCTTAGCAGCTTAAATAAATCATACAGTTGTGTAAGAAGCAGAGATGAGATATAAACACAGGGCAATATGATTCCAAAGTTTGTTTTGTTTTGTTTTATAAACCAGATTCTAATACAGAATAATTATCAGGCTGGGTCCTTGGATCTTTGGTTAAAAGAAATGAGAAAGAAGAAGCACAGATGATTCGGTGTTGGTAAAACTGGACAAAATATTTATATTAAAAATACTGGATGATTTGGTCCCTTGAAGATAGTAAAACTGATTTGGATTTTTACCATCTGTGGTAGATTTATGATCTAAATGTCTTCAGGGCACAGTTTTTGTTATTATATCAAGATAAAAAGTCTTGGGAGGTTTAAATCAATGATAGTTTCATGGGGAAAGCAACTTTTAATGTACTTCTAGTATTCTAGGAGTCCAAAAAACATTAACTCACTAATTCTACCCACTGCAAAGCTGTTACAATTAAACCTATTTTACAGATGAGAAAACATTCTGCGATGTTCATATAATTCAAATCTCCAGTGACGTTGACTTTTACTACCTTGGAGATTATTAATTTTATTCTTAGTCAAATAGTATTTAGGGCGATTATTTGCCTTTTCAGGAAGACTCCTTTTATTTATTTATTTTTTTCACAACTAGAATTCAACGAGTTTGAAGGCATAGTGCATCTTAAATCCAGAGAATAAAATCTGAATCATTAAGTTCTAATCAACTTCATTATACTGGCCACATATTTTATAGATAAAGAACTCGAAAAGAGAGGGCACATGACTTACCCAGAGATGTACACCTTTATAAATCTCATAGCACAGCTAGACATTGAAACCGGTTTAAGTCTTGATCCACTGTTTCCAGTTATATACAGCTAATTTATGATTCCTCATATTATCCAGGGTGTAGATCCATGCACGCATACTCAATACACTCCTGTAGTATCAAACTGGCTAATTTCTCTAGAGATTATGTTACCATCCATGCCAGTAGTATGCTATAACCCAAAATCAATACTTGTATCTTTCAGAACCACCTCTCTCTCTGGCACAACATTAGTTAGGTGGTAAAGTTGTTTTGTTTTGCTTAGAAAATAGAAGAAGAATTAATGATAAAAGGTATTATCTTGAGTGTTCTTTAATTTCCTAGGTAAGGAAGCCACACTTCGGAGCTACAAGCATTGAATGCCTAATGTCACATTGCTATTCAATATCGGCAGCTACTGCTTTCATAACGACAGTGGTAATTGGGTGTATGTAACTAGAAGTCATTACAATAAATAGATTGGTTTTAGTTTGAAGCTTGAACACCACTATCTGCAATGAGTTTAGAAGCAGCGTAGGGGGAGGGGTAATTCTTTGGATGACCAAAGAAAATCATTTAGCATGAATGATCGAAAACAACCAGTTTCCAATAAGTCAGTTTGTGCATCATTTAAATATGCTAGCAGCCACTTCTACAACTTTTGAATTTTCCCTACAAGCTCTTCTCCAAAACTAGTATTCATTGTTCAGAAGCTATTTTTAAAATATTCATTTGCTTAATGTCAATATGTGTCAGACACTGTACTAACATAGATAATATTAATTGCTAGTATTAATAAGGGCTTACTATATGCCACGCATTGTGCTCTGTGCCCTCAATGTTTTATTTAAATTTAATCATCAGCACAATCCTATTAATGCTATTATTATCTCTCATTTATAAATGTGGAGATGGATGTTTTTCAAAGTTAGCTTGCCCAAGGTCATATAGCTAGGAAGAAATAATAAAAGCTAGTATGTTTTGAGTCGTATCTATGTGCTTGACATTGAATGACACTGTTTATTTAATCTTTTAACAAACCTATGAGGTAAATAGTATTATTATGCCCATTTTACAGGTGAAGAAACTGGACTCTGGAGAATGCAAGATTATAAAGCTAATGAGTGGTGGAGTGAGGTTTTAAAACCAGGACACACGACTCTAGAATGTGGGCTCTTTAACACTACACTGTGATGCTTCTCCAAAATGCTGATACTGGGTTTAGACATAGCTTTGTCTTTTTTTTTTTTAAATTCCTGCTAACCTGGTTTTTAGTTTAACTGTATTTGTTTGTTTCTTTATAATTGTCTTTTTTATTTACGTTCTGTTAGCCACTGTTTAGTATATCATTAGTTTTTGATGCAGTGTTCAATGATTCATCAGTTATGTATAATACATGTCTGATAGCAAAGCCTCTAATTTAACCACTGCCAGGCATGGGTGGATTCTGGAAATATTATGGATTACTACTTTTTAAAATCACTAATCCTCCACAAAAGCGGAAGGAAGGGAGGAAGGGAGGAAGGGAGGAAGGATGGGAGGAAGGAAGGGAGAAAGGAAGACCTAAGGATATCTCAACAAAATAATGCAAATTTGTATGCTACTACCATAAAAAGAATTAATGAGAGAAATTAGAAAAGAGCTAAACAAATGTAAGGATAAACTGTGTTAGTGAATTAGAAAATGCACTATTATTAACAAATCAATTATCTACAAATTGATCTAGAGATCCAATGCAATTTCAATCAAAATTCTAGTAGGTACTTTTAAAAGAAATTGACAGTTCAAGTTTATCTTTGTGTATGGTGTAAGAGAATGGTCAAGTTTCATTCTTCTACATAGAGCTGTCCAATTTTCCCAGCACCATTTATTGAAGAGACTGTCTTTTTTCCACTGGATATTTTTTCCTGTTTTGTCAAAGATTATTTGACCATAGAGTTGCGGGTCCATATCTGGGCTCTCTATTCTGTTCCACTGGTCTATGTGTCTGTTTTTGT
>CM053606.1:39167768-39204820 GCA_028646535.1 Procyon lotor | reverse complement strand
GGAGGAAGGAAGAAGGGAGGAGAGAGAGGAAGGAAGGGAGGGAGGGAGGGAGGGAGAACACCTTCCCCAGTGGCAGGCACTGTGCTAGGAGGAAGGTACACATACATAAACAACTTTCTCAGGTATTCCTGAGGTGGTCTAATGACCACCAAAGTTGCATTTTTACTGGGCACATACCCTTACTTCCAGATTCCCCCCTCCCCCACATCACCTTCATAAGTGTTCTCCTTAAAAACACTCAGAAGGAGGTATCATTATTCCCAATGTATAAATTAATGTATTGACAGTGAGCCAGCCCATCGTCAATTAACGAGTGGCCACGTTCATTCTCAGACTCAAAGTTTTCTGACATGAGGTTCCATGTTGTTAGAGCAGACATTGGATGTTTTCAGACAAGTGAGATTGAGATCTCTTTTGAGATGCACAGTATTCTGTAAAAAGCAAAACTTCCCAACCTTTGCGTTTGTCCTTGAAACTGAGAAATAAAATTGTAAGTGGAACTAAGAGTCTTTGGATGGCAGGCCTGCCTACCGTTTAGCTTCCGTTCCCACTGGGCAGGAACCATGTCATTGGCCGTGGTTTGCTCTGTGCTGAGGGCACGGATGCTCAGATAGAGAGTGCCCTCAGCGTGTGCCTTGCACCTGCCAATGACAAATTGTCAACTGGGAGGCCTGTGTGTACCTCATTGCCCCCTCTTCATTCAGAGGATGCATAGCCCTCATGCAGAGAGTCCAAGGAGCAAGGTGCTGAGATGCATAGGACATAGGATCCAGGCTCCCAATGTCACGGTTTCCCTCCAGCTTCCTTCGTGACTTTAGCCAAAATGGCCTTTCCAATCCTTAAAACTCATGCATTTCAAATGCCAATTCTTAGATGGGACTCAATGAACAAAATGTGTTAGATAATAAATTAATTGTTGAGCATCCTCCGATGGTCTTTCTTGATCCTCAGAGCCATCCTGTAAGGTACAAAGGAAAATTCCTAAAAGCTCCATTTCGCTCAGGAGGAGACTGAGAGGTTACAGAACACCCTAGTAAGCGGCTCTCTGGTCACTGAGAGATATTTTCAGGCTAAAGAGTATATGTGAGCCTTGACAGACTATCCACCAGGTATTACTCTAAGGTCTGACAGCAGCCTTCCAAAGTCCCTCTTCTTTTTCTGAGTCAGGTGCAGCCCAGCCTCACACCTGCAGGCCCTGCTCACTTTCTTCAGAGGGGAGTACCTGCACGCACGTGTGCACGCACACGTGCACGTGCGCATGCACACACACACACATACACACAGATGTAGCCATGGGAGGACCTCAGGCAAGGTGCCCTTTGTTAATAAGACCTGCATGCTAAGGCCTCCCTTAACTCAGGACAGCATGGGCATGATTGGAGCCCTTATAAACACTGAGTCCACAGCGTGGAGTGGGTTGTTTCTATGTCACCGGTGACTGATATGTGCATTGATAAATGCACATTCACTTCCTTGTGTCTACAGTGGCACCTAATACAAGCTCATAGCAATAGCATACTCGGGGTGTTAGCTCTCCAATCCAATGCACTTGCCCACACCGATGCTCCCCTTGCTCCCACACCATCATGCTTGTGGTTCTCTCTGCCCCCATTACCGTCCTGGGTCGCCTCATTATCCCATCCCATTCTCCTTGTCTAAATCCCACTGCTCCTTCACGCCACTCCTCCAGAAGGCCTTCCTGGCCCTCCTGCTTCTAGATTTCGTCAGTCCCCCATATGCTCCCAGAGAGCCCCCTTTCTTTTGTGGTGTGTAGCTCAATCCATGTGTACTTATTGTCATTATCTGTGCTGAAGACAGAGCAGTGGGTCTGGAAAAGCCCACATTTCTCAAGAACATAGGCCTGTCCATGGAGTCAGGTTCCTGCCCCACGTCAGGCATGGATCACCCTCCTCATGTCAGTGTGGTCAAGAGAATGGTGTGCAGCCCAGTACATGCTGCATGCTCCCTCCCATCATATCCCATGGACACCAGCCGGAGTTAGGGTGACTGCTGGTTTTTCATCAGTCCCTATCCTGTCGATCTTGCATTTTGATAGAAAATAATTTCCCCCTAGTGGGAATGCAAGCTGGTGCAGCCACTTTGGAAAACAGTGTGGAGATTCCTGAAGAAATTAAAAATAGAGCTACCCTATGACCCTGCCATCACACTACTGGGTATTTACCCCAAAGAAGCAGATGCAGTACAAAGAAGGGCCACATGTACCCCAATGGCTGCAATCACCAAACTGTGGAAAGAACCAAAATGCCCTTCAACAGATGAATAGATAAAGAAGATATGATCCATATATACAATGGAATATTATGCCTCCATTAGAAAGGACGAATATCCAACTTTTGTATCAACATGGATGGGACTGGAAGAGATTATGCGGGGTGAAATAAGTCTAGAGGAGAGAATCAATTATTTTATGGTCTCACATGCGGAGCATAAGGAAAAACATGGAGGCCATTGTGAGAAGGAAGGGAAGGGGGAAAGGGGGGAAATCAGAGGGAGATGAACCATGAGAGACTGTGGACTCTGAGCAACAAACTGAGGGTTTTGGAGGGGCAGAGGTGGGGGATTGGGCGAGCCTGGTGGTGGGTATTGAGGAGGGCACGTATTGCATAGAGCTCTGGGTGTGGTGCATGAACAATTAATCTTATAGCACTGAAAAAATAAATATATTTGGGAGAAAAAAAAATTTCCCCTAGATGCCTTG
This sequence comes from Procyon lotor, assembly GCA_028646535.1. Lineage (NCBI taxonomy): Eukaryota > Metazoa > Chordata > Mammalia > Carnivora > Procyonidae > Procyon > Procyon lotor. The sequence goes on along the minus strand of CM053606.1, from coordinate 39,202,101 downwards.
TTAATGATTTTTTTTCCTAAAACGCCATGCTATCTATTTTTATATTTTTATTTTATATCCCACCACCTACTTGTTTCCACACCTGTCTCCACAATAAGAGAGTTAGAGAATATCCATCTCCAAGGTTCTTTGCAGGCTAATGTTCTGAGTCTGTGGAATGTCCCCTTAGTGGGTTAAGGAGCCAGAATATCCCCCATTTTAAATGGCTATCGTCTGAGAGCCATAGAAACAGCTTAAATGAAGACTGTTCACTGTGTAGCAAAGATTCCAGTGTACTTATTTATTTTTCCCTTCCAACCTGCTCCAGGTGGTTGAACCTCCACCCCCACGGGCCTCGTAGAGGATTAGTGCTCCCGCAGAGATCCCAGACATATTACTTGATGAAAGCTGTTACATGGGAAAGTTAGCAGTGATTAGAAATCTGTTTGCCTTCACTTCATCTTACTGCAGATTATACTTGTATATGAACTTCATAATTCCCCGATTACCAAAGAGTTCAACTGAGGTCCTCGCTCTCCTCTGTCCTCATTAGCCTTGTTCAGCTGAGCTTGTGCCGGGCTGAACCATCACTACAGTGGCTCCCTCAGCAGCAAGAATGAGAATGATTCGTTCTGGGAACCCTGTCTCTATTGCTGTAATCCATTTGCATACCAGGCGGATTTGCACAGACCTAGCCGATGCCGGGTCCCAGAAGCAGCCTGCTTTCACCTCCCCCCTTATCTGAGAAGTGGCTGTGCATTATTCAGTAAATGGCCCCATCTGAGGAATTGACATCACTTCCTCATGAGACAGAATTTCAATTGAGACATTTTGAAAGGCCACATGGCACAGTGGTTGGGTGCATATCCTTGGGACAAGCGAGCTATGTTTTAGGCTGGTGGGTGACTTTGTTAGAGTTACTTAAGCTTTCTAAGCCTCAATTGACTTCTCTATAAAGTCAGGATGATAATAGGGCCCACTCATAAGAACATTATGAGGATAAAATGAAATATGTATAAAGTGTATAGCAATATCTGTGAGTTTTCATTATTGTTAATATCAAGTAGTGTCTTTCTGTGGAATAATAGAGTAGCAGAGAGACAAGAGAAAGGTTTATTTTACGAATAAGGTAATAAAGCTAGACGAGAAGAGACTTCATCACCTCCTTATCAAGCACTTACCATGGGCCAGTCCCTCAACATCAAAAATTCAATGTCCAACATCAATCTCTGCCCCTCAAACAGTAAGAAGTAGCTGCTAACTACCGTGGAATCAGAGAAGCCTTCTCAGAGGAAGTGTTGACTGAATTGCCTTGATGATTCATCCTTTAATACCCCACCTCAGTCCGTAAAACCACACCAAATGTCACCTCCTCCATGAAGCCCTTCTTTATTCCCTTCTCCCTGCTCAGTGCGTAATCACTTTCTTCTCTGTTTAATTTCTGTACTTTGTGTTCACATACAGAATACACATAAAATTCTTTGTTGGTTGTTTCTGTCACAAGCACATAGCCTGGCGTCTAGGATGTAGGGAAGACAATCCCAGTTGCTGGCCGAATCTCTGAGGTGCTTACTGTGTGTAGGAACTGCTCTAAGTACTATATTTATATCAAGTTGACCCCCTGGCAACTAAGTGAGGATGTGAGACTCAGAGCATATATTGCCCTAAATTGCTCAACTGCCAGGATTCAAATCGAAGCCTTGATCCTCACCATTACGCAGTAACTCCCCACAGAGTTTACCAAAGTGGACACTAATTGTTGCCAAGTGCTAGGGGCTCTCTGTGTATTCTCATGTAATTTTCACAATGCCTTTCTGATCCTTGTATTATAAGTGTGTAAGCTGAGGTCTAGCGTGTTTATGCGCCTCACCCAAGGACTATGGCTAATAAGTGACTGGAGCTGAAATCCAAGCCTGTGGCTAGAGTGTGAAATCTTACCACTACCCTAGAATTCCCTAAAGTGTGACATGGGAATCGCGAGGGATATGTGAGGATATTTTTATGCGGTTCATGGTTTATTTTAATAGTTATGTGTCTGTTTTAATGTGCACCACAAATAGTATGACTAGAATCTTAACCCCATGGTTGTATTGGTGTAAAGGCTGCACAGGAGCCTAGAGGGCCTATGTGGGTACAAGTGTGTCATCTATAAAATTAATTGAATGGTAAGGCAATTGGAATGGTGGGTAGAGAGACTGGTACATAGAAAGCTGAAGTTTGGGGAAGTTCTGTGTCACGATTCCCTGCCTCCCCAACGTATGGAAGGGACAGTGACAGAGACATGAGAACATTCCAGAGTGTGAAAATAGTAAAGGTGTGAAGCCAAGAAAACAGTTATTAAGTTTCACACAGGGTATTGTCTGGATTTGTCTGCCTGGAACTTTGAACTTTATTTTATAGAAAATGGAGAGCCTTCAGGGATTTAGGACCAGAGGTGACACGCCATTGTCTATCATATTCATCTTTTATAATCATTGTGTCTTTATTATCCATCTGAATTTACAATAGCTTAACAATATGTCTGTGTGTAAATACCAATGGTAAACATTCGCAAATACACATTTGCTGCCGGCCCCCTAAACACAGTGCTCAGAGACACGGCTATAAAATCTGAATCGTGATGATGTAAGCCTTGATCTGCATGTGGGAGGCAGGGCCCACCTCTACCCTGCACCTGTGCATTTTACAAATTAGGGTACTATCCTCCTTTCAGAAGTTGCTTCTCACTGCCAAGTGGCAATCTTGCATCTTTCTCTATTTGAAATCGTAAAACTAATTGAACAATTCATTGAACCTAATGGCTTTAGAAAAATCAATAATTGCCTCCCGTTATTGATATAGTGGAAACGCATGGAAGAAATTATCCAATATAGAAATAAGCCAGTTAAAATAAATAATTCAATAAGCTGCCTGGCAATCTATTCAAATTTTGAACTTGAACGATGACACGGAGTTTCTTAAGTATAAATAATGAAAGAAATATACTCAGTGCTGCCGGGGTGTAGACTAAAGCTACGGCAGCCAAGATGCCAGTTGCTGGCATTTTCCCCACTGTACTCATGGCTTTGTGGTCAGTAAATAGGTTGTTGGCTGTAAGGTGTCCACGTGGGGGATGTGTGTGAACACTGGCTTCCAATTAGTGTGGTTAGCATTTGAGATCAGAGCATGGCCGTACAAATATGTTCCTCAAATATATATATATATATATATATATATATATATATATAGTAATTTATAAAGCACTTTCACATCTAGCCATATGTAGCTATCAGCCACCTCAATATTTTGCAAGTGAGAAGACTAAGGGCGAGTAAATGAATTAACTCTATGTTAGTCCTATTGCTGGTCCATATAAGAATGGAAATCATAACACAGGTTTTTAAATTTTTTGTCCATTGCTCCATTTACTATTATTACTCACTTGGACTTTTTATTCCCTCCCACATTCAAAAGAATATGCAGGCCTGTTTTCTGTCCAGGGACCTTCCAGTTAAGAAAGGAACTGTTAGTCGTTTGGTCAAGGTCACATGGCTCAAACAGGTTAGAGCTAAGATTTGAACATGGCTCTTTGGATTCCCAGTCCAGAGCATCTTCCTTATACTCCTCAGCTGTTAGTGTGTCCCTTCCTAAGACAAGAAGGTAAGGTAACCATGGAGAATACAGTCCCTGGCTGAGAACCAGAGGTGTTTTGAAGCAGAGCCTGGGACCTGAGACTGAGGAGGGCTTTCAGTCAGTTGAAAGCCTTCTTCTCAGCCCTGGTTCCAAATCATCAAGGATGGAGGCAGACGAGGGAAGATGCCGGTAGCTGACAGAAACCTGGGTCCTGAGGTCATGAAGACAAAAATCATAGCAGGACTCTGAGGGGAAAATAAAATGAAATGACAGGATTCTCCTTCCCTGCTGGTCTGACTCCATTCCTTCAGATTCTCCAAATGGTCACATCACAGGCTGTGTCTGCAAGCAAGCAAGAAAAAAAAAAAAAAAAAGTACAAGGGGTGGCCCAGTGTGAGCTGCACTTTGGGTCATTCAGAGAGCCTTTCACTCACTCATTGTTCTTGTCCACCATTGCATCCCATTTGTACAAGCCGAAGCTAAATTTTGCACTTAGGTTGTACCAGGCATTGTTCTAAGTGATTAAGACTATTAACTCAATCCTCGAAATAACCTGTGGGTAGACGTCTTGATTATAACTGTTTAACAGACAAGGAAATTACGACATAGAGTTTTATTTATTCATTTATTTATTCATTCATTTTTGAGCCGACTCCATGCCCAACGTGGTGCTTGAACTCATGACCTTGTGATCAAGAGTTAGGAAACTGGGACCTAGAAAGAGCAAGTGGCTCATGCGAGGAACCACAGTGGGCAAACAAGGATTCAATGGAATGCAGGCCCAGAGGCTCTAGAACCCATATGCTAAAATGCTGTGCTATCCGCCAGTCCCCAGTCGTCTGTGCTCACTGCTTGAGATCTGGTCTCTACCCGTGAACATGGCGGCTGTGCCACTGAGCTCGGAGGCTGGCCTTCGGACCTCCTGGACCTTCGACGGACCTCCTGGCCTTCTGGCTTCTGCTCAGATTCAGCCAGTGGAAAGCACCAGCAGAAAATCAGATGGAAGGAAGTGGGTTAGGGTAATTAGTCCCCTGGCTCCCTCCCTGCCGAGGCCACAGCTCCTATTGAAAAGCCCTCTCCAGTGTCTATCACATCCACCACTCCCTCCCAGCTCCGAGTCATGCTTCCTCCACTTGGCCCCTCAGGCTTGAGGGTGGTGTAGTCTCCACCACTGTCATGAGGCTGAGGGCTTCACCATGCCTTGAAGGTTCCCACTATACTCACACCTCTATTAATGGTCTCCTCTTTATATTTCTCTCAGTTTACTGCATGTGAACAAACCACCTGTTTCATGCTTGGCCTCTGACCCATGCTGGGCCCCTGACTATTTTGGACTAAACCAACCAGTTGTTTCATTCTCCATAGAAAATCCAAACTCATGCATCTAACCACCTGTTTCATGCAGTGTTGCTTGCATAAGGTTAGCCTCAACAAATATGTGTTGGATAGCAAAAAGGAAGGGAGAAGGAATGAGGGAGAGGAGGAGGGAAGAACAGCAAGTCAGAGAGAGTGGAATTAAAGACCCCATAAAGTTAGAATACCAGTCCCCCTCGCTCCACCTGGATGAGTCATTTCCTTTCCTTACAAATAATCATAACTTAGGCCACAAACCTCTGTGACACGTTATTTCACTTTTAGCATATTTGCTGGTATGCCCACTTTACGGTTCATAAAACTGATCCTCAAAGAGGTGAAAAAATTTGTGTTTAGTTCCTAGGTCAATGAAGTATCAGAGACTGGACTGAGCCCAGAAATTTTCATCCTAAATCTAATCCATTTTCCTTTCTCAAGCTGCAATTTCTGAGCATTGGGTGTCTCCCTCGTGACAATGACACATATCTTCAGGAAATCGGACCCACCTTGGGGAAACATCTGCCTCTTCCCCATGGCTCCAATCGTAATGTGAATTTGACTTAGGGTCCTTCCCATCACCAGTGAGTTCTGCCTCTTCGGGTTTTCTCCTTGCTCTCGGGTTCTCCTGAACACCTATCTTAACTGCACCTTTAAGTGGAGGGGGACAAAAACAATTCGGATGCCGAGAAATAGCATCGGTTCCGTCTGGTTCCTTCCATCTCAGTGTTCCAAGGTAGCCCGAGAACCATTTTTATAAGCAGCACCCAGCAATCGATGCAAGGAGGCACTAATGCACTTTTCTGATGACTCACTTTGAAAAATGTAAGTCTTTTTTTTTTTAAAAAACTTCGATATTGATATTTGTACAGATGGGTGGCATTTGAATGTATCACCATGAAGTCCCCCGAGGACTCAGAAGGTCCCTTTGAGAAATGTTTATTTGAGAATCAAAAAGGCCATCACTTCTCCACATCCCGTTGATTTCATTCCCCTGAAGTACATCAATCCTGGGCCCAGACAGCGCCTTTAAAGTCGACTAGAAATACCGGTTATTAAGAAGCCACATTTTTTTCTGATAGGGGAAAATTTATGTCTGTAAATATTTAACATTCTAAACAAGTGGCCAAAAACTGAACCATAGAAGCAGCTATTTATGTGAGCAAAGGTTTAAGACGTAAGATTGGATAGGTTATCTTGGATGGGTTATTATGGGATAAACCAAAGAGTGGCTTCATTTTCTGTACAGAGTCTCAAATGAGGAATTTCCTAACTAAGAGGGAAGTAACAGGAAGGAGAGCATATCTAGCCCCAAAGAGTACGTTCCCTCCTGTGTCTCCTCCACTTCACAACAAGCTTCCTACAAGACAAGCAGTTTGTCTTTGCTTGATTTTCTGTCCTCATGGCTAACGTACTATCTAACATGTAATTAGGGCTTCTTAAATCATTACTGAATGATTAACTCACTGATTAAATGAATGGTTCATAAAGGCTTTTGTTTGTTTGTTTGTTTGTTTTTTTCCATTGAATCCTCAAAATTCCAGTAAGATAAGCAGGGGCAGGAATTATTCTTACTCTTATTTTATAGATGGAGAAATTGAGACCGTGATACTGGGTCTTGCCCAAAGTCACACAGCCAAGTAGCAACAAAGCCAGGAGTAAAACCTTGGTCTTCTAATGACAAGGTTGATAGTCTTTCTAATTCCTTGACCTGGTCTCCCTTCTTTTCCTTTGTTTTTTTAGCTTTCATGTAGTCTATAGACTTAGACTGTGAAATAGAAATGGCATTTGGAAACTGAAAGACTGAAAACAAAGCTCTTCCTCGGTAGAAACCATGAAATCCCCAAATGAAATGGGAGGCATTGAATTCCCTGATACAGAGATCAATGTAGTAGAAGAGAACTGAATGACAGATATGAAATTAATGGCATTTAAATTTATGCAGTTACAATAGAAAACAATTCTTCTGGAATGCCTTCCTGAGCCTTTGCTATGTAGTGGTAATTAAAAGAGCTCCTTTAAATCATTTATTATAATTATGTTTTAAATGATCCAGTCCTGAATGTAGCCAGCGTTTTGTTGTTTACTAGTAAATGGTGACATTTGGAATTGACTAGACATTTGCAATAACTTGACTACTTTTCATATACAGAGAATGGAATTGCCTCTTGCAAATGAATTGGAAAAGCATACCAGATCCCCTGTGGACCCCTCACTTCCTACTCTACCTCAGTGGTCCTTTATACTCCCTGGGCCAAAAGAATCAGCAAGAGTTAAGCGAAGGTGGGACTGAAGATCAGGCAAAAGGTTTTATGAAAAAAAATGGAGAACTGACCACATGCTTTTGTTGTGAGATTTGAACCTCTATAGGTCCGGGCTGACTGTGAGTGAAATTTGCAGAGTTGGATAAAACTGTTTTGCTAACAGGGTAAGATTAGACATTCAGTCCACATTCTAGCCATTTTTCTCCCATATGAACTATCTGGTACCTTCGCTTAAGGCTTTCTGGCTTACAGGCAAAGAAATTGGGGCTCACAGAGGTTGAGAGGTTTGCCTAAGGCCACATAGCTCACGCTGAGTTGGTGGGGGTGAGAACTTTTGGCTCTGAGTTAGATGCTTTCTCCAGCTGTGCCCCCCAGGGCTGTCCTCATGACTGTACAGTGTACTTGTTTTAAAAGTATACCCCATTTGAAAGGCAAGGTTCAGAGCAGTAAGGTGGCATCTGTCCAAGGCCACACTTTGAGTGGCAAGAACAGGACTTTGATCCGGGCTTTTGAGTCCAAGTTTAGGACCCTTTGGATTAAAGCACAACTCCCTGGCTTAGAGAAGTCAAGTAGGTATATGGCCTTGATCATCAGGGGGCAGGAAGGTCAGTGGGAAGTCACTCCTTCCAAATATAAGGGCTGCATCTCAAGGAGGTTCACATTTCCTGAACTCTTAGGATGATTTTTGGATCTTCTGTATTCACTTCCCTTTCCTGAGCTGCTGCTTCCCAAAACAAGCCTCTCGGTATGGTTTTTCCATCATGCCAGACCCTCTGTTTGCTGTCTCCCACCTCCCACTCCCCACTTCCTCCTCCTCACCCTCTCTGCTTTTCTTCTCCTTTGGACTCTAATCCACTTCTGGAAGAGCATGGATTTCCTCTAAATTAGCATTTGGCAAACGACTCCATCTCTTGGAGCCCCAGGTTCTTCATTACAAAGGAGTATCCTAAATTGCTAATGTCTAAATTGGAAATTGAGGGTGGATCCCCTAACCTGTTTATGTTTGCGCCCCTTGAGCCCAATTCAGCTCCTACACATAGTCAATAAGTGATTAAATCCTATAAGGATTAGATGAGATAAACTGCATAACTGGCCTAGCCCAGGTCTTAGCACATCTTAGGTGTGTGATTCACTCTTTCATCTTTGGAAAATCCACTGAGGACCCTCAGCGTGCCAGGAGTCATTAGGCAATTTGCATATAATATTGCATAACACAGCTCAAGATTCCTGTCCTTTTAGAACTTGGATTCTGGGAGGACAAGACAGAGAATGACTAAACACACTAAACAAGTAAAACAGGTAGTAAATACTGTTCTCGAAAAAAAATTTTTCGAGAGAGAGCTGAGAAAGGGGATCAGGATAAAGGTTGGGGGGAACAGGTTGCAATTTTAAATAGGTGGTCTTGGGCATCCTAGTGGAAAAAATAACACATGAGTTCAATAGTTAATTTCCTCACGTTTATCCTTTCCTGTCTCCCTGTCTTCTTCTTCCTCAACCCAAATTCCTCCCATACAGTGCTCCACTCACTGACGAGATTAGAACATACTGGAGAACGGAGGCACTCAGTCCTCTTCTCCTTTCTGTAGAACTCGCCACAGAATCTGCAGGGCCCAGTGCAAAAGGGAAATCAGAGCCCCTTTTTCAGAAATCATTACAGATTTCAGCACAGCAACAGCAGAACATGAGACTGAGTGCAGGGCCCTTCTGCACAAGGCACAGAGTGGCTATTCGTGGCCTACAGAGATCTGCCAAGTCGCTCAGGCCCAGGCTCTCCTCCCTCTGGCTGTGGCCCATGAGGCAGCCTTGCCACCTGCTTTCCCCTCTGGCCACCCTAGACCAGGAGGCAGACTCATTTCTTGCCGCCTTCTGTGGGCTGACCCTGGCCTCTTCTACAGCCCAGTGTGGGCAGACCGACGCTCAGGTACCGAGGATCGTTAAATCCAGTAACATTCTTGGGGGGCCTGGGTGGCTCAGTCATTAAGCATCTGCCTTCTGCTCAGGTCATGATCCCAGGATCCTGGGATGGAGCCCCACAAGGGCTCCCTGCTCAGCGGGAAGCCTGCTTCTCCCTCTCATACTCCCCCTACTTGTGTTCTCTGTCTCTCTCTCTCTCTCCTCTGTCAAATAAATAAATAAAATAAATCTTAAAGGAAAAAAAAAAAAAGCCAGTAGCTATTCTTAGGAATCAGTAAATCTTCCTGCCCTGGGCATTTATTTTCTCTAGATTTAATGACAAGGGAACCTAAGTAAGTAGAGAACTTTAGGATTTATTTCCTTGTGACAATCCTCACACTCTCTCCAGGAGGGCCATTTACCTGATAAATTGGTTGGTCTCAGTGCTGATGAGCCTTGAAGTTGCCCAGGCTGCTGCCCCATCAGGACACTGCGCCACCTAGTCCTGCCCTGCCCAGCCCAATCCTAGACTAACAGAGTTGTCTTAAAGGAGCACAACCCTCTGTTTACTCCCTTCCTTTCCCACCGCTGGCCCACCCTGTGTCTCACGGTGAGGAGAATGAAGCTCAAGAGCTGACCTGACTTGTACAACATCCCACAGTGATTGTACTGGGATTGCAACCAGATCTTCTGACTTGAGCTCATGTTCTTCCAAATACTGGTTTAGGATGTGTGTGTTCATCCTGCATATCCCTCTTCCGCTTCCTCTGAAAGGACGCGACTGAAAGATTCTTATTCCAGAATGTACTTCCCCACTAATGCCCTTATCCTAAAATCACATGAGATCTCAGGGACTAGAGGTGCCAGGATGCAGTTGGTTCCTTGCCCAGGCCCATATTATTCTGAAGAAGCAAAGATAGTTCTCGAACACATACACATCCCAATCTGAGTAAACAAGAGGGACAGAAATAGAAAAAGGAAAAAAAAAATGGGAAGTACACTTATGAAACCCAGCCTCTAGATATTGGTTCTTTTTGGTACCATTGCTTTAGTGTGGTAAAGTATGTATAAAAAACCATATCGTTTTAAACATTTTTACATGTCTGGTTCTGTGGTATTAAGTACATTCACATTATTGTGCAATCATCAACACCATCTGTCTCCAGAACTTTTCATTCCAATTTTTTTCTTGAATATGGAATGCTACTGGCTGAAACAGAATGCAGCCCACGATGGTGTTTGCTTCAATGATATGCCAATTTAACAAACCCTCACAGCCTGGAAACCAGCACCCTTCTTCACTGAACCCTGAGAGCAGTGAGAACAGGCCAAGTGGGTTTGCCCCCCTACAAATGTAGCCACGATTAGCTAACTGGGGTTCCACATATCTGCATGTAGGAAAACAGGTGAAGACAAGACAAACCAGAGACAAGGACTTGGGAGAAAAGAACAAAAACCCTGCTTTTATGAGCATAGCCTTTCCATTCCTCATTCTTACGTGGATGCAAAACAATTCCCCCATATGTATGGGAAAGGTTTGTGCTAACTGAGCCAGCCTGGAAGAGGGCTCTGCCTTATAAGCACAGAGTCTTCTTCAGGAAGAGGAAAATATTCTTTCTGGGTCTGGGGGTCTGAGAACTTAAGAGAGAGACCCAGACATAGAAGCAGACAAGCACAGAAAAATAGCCTGAATGCTCTGAAACAGACATGTCCTCAGAGTCATACAGCAGGCGTGTCAGAAAAAGAAACAGAAACACACACATGCAACCAAACATACATATCATCGACATTTATTGAATGCTTACTCAGAGCAAGGTGCTGTTCTTAGTGAAGTAAGAGAAGCACAGAGATTTAAGAAACTTGCCCATGGTCACACAGCTCACTTGGAGAGCTGAAAGTAGTCCATTTAATGTGGAATTGAAATGTGTTAAATTAAATTTGTAAAACCTGTAACTTGAGAATAGAATGCAGATTGTCAGAGCTTGGTTTTTATCTAGCAGGCTATGGGGAGCTACTGAAGGCCTTTAGAAATGGGAGTGACATAGTCACAAGAGTACTTTAAAAAGATCCCTCTAATGAGGCTGCCTTCAATGTTTTGGAGGGAGAGGGGTCATCAGCGCTCCTCTCAGCTGGAGAGATTGGTGGGTTGGGAAGGATAACTCAGGTGAGCTGCATCCCATGGGCTTGAAGCTATTCCTACTCAATAGTAGCTTCAAACCCATCACTTTTCTTCCATCTATCAATGACAGCCATGATGGACAGCTTCCAGGTCTATTGCTCTGCCCCTTCACCTTCTAGAGGATTCTTTCGTACCCAAGCTCTTCTTCCTTCTCAAGCTCCCTCAGTTGGAAAGGCAAATGGCAGTGCAGAAGAATGCAAGATATTATTGATTGTATCACATTGCTTATGAGATGCTACAAACTCACTGGGTCCACTTCTCAGGTTATTCATGCATAGAAAGTAGGCTTCACCTCAACATGCATAATGTAACCAATGGGTAGTTACTGTTGGGAATACCACACTGCAAAGTTTGAGAGGGCACTCTGCTCAAGTCATGCTGACATCATTTTGTGGGTTAGACAAATCTTTTAAGGGTACAGGGGAGGGAATTGGTAGCGCATATGCCAAGTAGGTGCCATTGTTAGGCTGTTAGAATGGGCCTCTTCAGAGTTCTTTTCCATTCCTAAGGCTGCAGCTTTTCAGCCTTATGTGGAGCTTGAGTGTACAACTCAATTCACCAGAATTCAACATATATACAGGAGGCACCTATACTATACATGGCAAATTCTGTTGCTCTGGTCCCTATGTAAAGTGTGAATCAGCCCCTGCTTCTGGATATTATCCCTATTCTTTTGAGACAATACCGATGAGAAATGGTGACAGTACGTGTGTCTCAGGAAGGCAAAGTTGGTTCTAGAAATTCTGCATATAAAGACTGATCTGGTTTGGGGAGACTTCACACCATTGAGAACCTTCAGAAGAGGGTTGACTACGGGATCAAATAGCTTGGTTTAAAACCCTTCCTTGGGCAAGTTTTATATCCACTCGGTGTTTGGTTAATTCTTCTTCGTGTTGGGAATGCTCACTATAATAATAGAAGAAGAACATATCTTAACAGTCTACTTCCCTAACCAACTAGCAAGAATAATCAGCACTCCCTCTTCCTTCTATCAGTCATGACAGTGGATGCCGACAGCATGCCAAATGCAGACGGGTAGGAGCCACTCTCTAATATACTCATTCACTTGTGTTGCCAGTGACCAGCTACTGGTCCCAGTCATGTATCCTAAAAGGCTTCTGGTGCTCCTACACCAAGAAGCAGCATAGTGTAACAGCTAAGAGCCTGGATTCAGAACCAACATTCAGAATTTGGGCTCATACTCTGCTATATCATTTGCTAGATGGCCTTGAGCAATCGCTCATCCTCTCTGTGCTCAGCTTCCTTATTTGTAAAATGAAAAAGTTAATCATAACTATGTCATAGGGGTTGTTATGAGGATTACAATGAGTCAGTATTTTTAAAGCACTGGAATAGTACTTGGTGCATACTAAGTGCTACTCATTAAGTTTTTGTAGGAAGATTAAGCATCTAGCACAGAGTGGATTCTTATGTATTAGATCCACCTTTCCTTCTGAATCCAAACTGGATGGGTTGTTTTGTTTTGTTTTGTTTTTTATAATTTGCTTTTCTTTTCTAAAGAAAAGTATACCTCAAAAGATGTTGGATATTTCAACTCCAGGCAATGCACCAATTGTAGGACATGGTCTCCAACTGGCAGAATTCAGGCTCATCACTCAACTGTTGTTTTCCTTCAGTGAACACATCCTTTGCTGGTGGCATCACAGAACACTGCTGGGCACATCTGACAAGGAATTGTTCCTGGAGGATACTGTGGGAAAATAGGGTGGCCACAGGCCAGGAGTGAAGAGCTGAGGGAAGGCTGGGGGTGAGGAGTTGACTAGAAAATTATAACATCAGTATTAGCAGACAGGCTAATGGAGGACAGCAATTTGCAGATGCCTATCTCCCACTTTCCCTCCCTTCAAGGGAGCTGGCATATGCTAATCAGGATCATCTAAGCCTGGCCTGGGATCAGCACGAGTGTTGTATCCAAGAAAGGGCTTCAAGTACGGGAGGGTGACCTCCCTACTTTGAACAAATGATGGCCTTTAAACATTTGAAATCTCTGTAGGCAAACAATGCACACTAATAGAACAAGCAGACAACTGGAAAGAAATTGGTCAGAGCCTGAAAAATAGGAGAACACAGGAAAGGAGGAGGGAAGAGGAAGAAAAATAGATCATATGTATGTACTGTGGGGCAGGCATTCCTCCAAACATTCGATATTAGCTTATTTATGCTTTAGCATAACCCTATTAGGGAAACATTGATAGCCCCATTCTACAGATGATATATGCCTGAAGTTCCCATCACCATGCAAGTCATGTGGCAAGGTTAAGATAAATACCCAGGTCCATCTAATTCTATGCCTTGTGATCTCTCTCTTACACCACACTGCCTTCACAGGATCAATTATAATAATGAAAACCCTCAGGGACATTGATGGGGAGCGTGGTTAAAAGCTGGGGTGCCAGAGTCAGACCTAAATTCAGTTCTACCTTGACTGCTTACCACCTGTCCCAAGTTCAAGTTCCCTGATCACTGATTTCCCCACTTGTGGGATGGACCCAGCACCACAGAATTGCTTTGAAGAGTAAATGGAATAATGGATAGAGTGGGAGACGATAAAGTGACAGAGCAGCGAGCAGTAGTACATCCTAAGTGCTCAGTAAACAGAATATCCTTCCTCTTGGTATTTTTAGATTGATTATTGTTGATTCACTTCATCAGCTTAGGTATGCCAGTCTTACCAAGTTGTATAAGTCTCAGCTCCCTGAGGACTGTGAGCCAAACTTAAAGGATCATCGATGTTTAGAGCCTGAGAGAACTTCTCAGAGGGAGAAGATTAATCTCAAAAAAGGGAAGTCATTTGGCCAAGGTCACATGGAATGATAAGTAGCACCTGTGATATTATTATGCCTAATAATAGCACGATATATCGTGCTCCTAGGCTTATAGAAAAGACTTTAAGAAATAATTATTCAAGCAATTCTGCTTTAACATCTGTATAGCATAGTTTGTATTTCCCATTCATGACCTGGTGGCATCTCTTGTTAGGAGGCCATATCTGAATCTGGGGAAGCGTTTGTGATGCTCTTGGCCTACCTGCCTCTGGCTTATGACTTCTCTTCCAGCCCCACAAACTCTGCTTCCATTTCTCCAAGGGAAGGCAGGAAATCAGCAGCTTTATTAGCCCCTCTGAATAGCAGAGCAGTTTTGATGGAGAACAGGGAAGAGTTTGCAATGTTGTGGTTATTTGTGGCATTTCATCAGCCAACAATGTAAATTAAATTAATTAAAAAGCATTGTACATTTTAATTCCAACACTGGATTCACTCAGTGGTCGTGGAAATTTTGAATAATGGATAATAGTCATCTCTAATTTCTCAACATATGTTTTTTCACTTACACAGCTGTGAAAAAAATTATATTGATATTTTTGTTGATGCATAATTTCCAGCCCGAAAACAGAATTCATATTAGCATTAAACTGCCAACAGGTGTCGTTCTTTTTTTCCCCTCTCTTCCTGGTGAGCTGGAATAATCCCTTATTTGGCAGGAAGTCAGTATTTTTTCACAGTCATTTTTGCATCCTTAAGAATGCCTTTAAAATTATTTTCTACTTGATGAAACACATCCTCTCAAGGCTTCATTATTTTCACCCTGGTGTTATCTGATTGAATATTTCAATCACAAAAAGCTTAGAAGATTTGAGTCATTCCTACTCAACACTGCATAGAACTACAGCTGGGTATGTCGATAACATTTTGAAGGTTTTTTTTGCTAAGAAGTAGCCATGACTTTAAATGACCCAATTGTATTTGAAGCCTAGATACTGTTTATTTTAGCTATTGATTACAAAGCATTGTTTAAGCCCAAGGTAATCAAGTCAAAAGCAAATGATTACTACATTCCATTCTAGATGGCCTGTAGAGAAAGAGTAAGTCCCATGAAACCTCGTCAGTTTCCTTAAAATTACTTTTTTTTCTGGTGTACAAATTTTCTTTTCCTTGGAATCCAACAGTCTAAGAATTCAAAGCAAAGTGTAATGGAAGCTAGCTAGTTATCCTGAAATTGATTCTCTTCCATGGGTATTCCTTCCCGGTTAGCATTACAGCATCTTTATCTCCACCCTCCAACCACCCCCACATCCAAGACTATTTCTAAAGATCCTGTAACTGTTTTCTTGCTCCCCCCACTTTCCCAATCACAGATCTACCCTTGTGGTGGGGTATTCTGGGTAAAGGCACATTTAATTAGACAGTCTTGCTTAGCCTCCTATAGCGGCTCTCCCTTGTCCTGGGGAATTCCAGAGATGTAGACAGTCCTTCATGCATGATCCAGTCCCCTTTACCTCTAACTTCTCTTCCAGTGCCATCCTCAGTTACTAACCTCTTCAAATCTGTATTGCAGCCATACAGAGCTTCCTGGAGTTCTAGGAACAAATATGTGATTCCATTTCAAGCTCCAGTAACTTTATTCAAGCTATCTCCTCTGCCTGGTTGCCCCACGCTCTACTTAGTCAGGCTGTCTCCTTTAAGACCCATCTCGGGGAGCAAAGCCTTCCCTGTTTTATCACCAGGACCATTATCATCCTGACACCTTTCCACCCACACCATAGGTAGCATGGCTTTCCCTTCTGCTGTTACACACCCATCTTTTGAGGTCAAAAGGAGTATATGTTAAGACTTTGGGCTCTAGAACTGGATTTCCTGGGTTCACATCCCAGCTGCCATTTACTAGCTCTCTGTGCTTGATTTCCCCATTGTAAAATGGGAGAAATAATTCTACTTACCTGATAGGGTACTTGTGAGAAGTAACTGAGACAAAATATGTAAAGTACTTAAAACAGTAGCTGGCAGGTTGTACATATATAACTAATGATTGATAGAGCTTGATACTTATCTATTTCCTTTCACTGTTATTTGTTTAGAGTTTACTTCCCCCACTAGACTGAGAGTTCCTTGAGGGCTGGAATGGAATTCTCTCATTTTTTGTATCTTGAATGCCTGGTACTGTGCCTGGCATATAACAGGTGCTCAGGAACAGATGTAGGTGGAATGAATGAATAAATCAATGTAGACAGACAATCTGGAAGTTCAGCAAGCAAAAACACAACCCCCCTCAGTTATATAATGTAGTTATGATGTCCCTGACACTTCTTGTTTTTTTTTTTTTAAACTAAAAACTCTTCTCCTTTCATGATAACTAGCTAAAACATGGGATGAATGTTTGCTGCACATTTGCAAGAGGGTTTGAGTCCAACATCCACACTCTGGTGTCCTGCTTGTTCTATTTTACTTTCCTTTGCCATTGCCAAAATGAATATCCATTGATGGGATTTCTAGTATTCATCATATGCAGCCACCAGATGGATCTGAATAGTTTCTCTAACAACCAATTTGCATTTAGACTCTGCTTCCAAAATGCCTTCCCATTATAGCTTCCATTCGCCCTCCATGCACTCCAACATCTCCCACTCTGTTCTAAAGGCCACACCTCTAATTTTGGAAATCGTGGATTGATTTGGTACAACTGAGCTACACCAAGTCAATACAACAATTGTCATTTATTGCCAATCATGACTTGCTCATATATTTCAACTTCTACCATGTAATATAACATAATTTTCATTATAATCATCTTTTGTAGCAAGTCCCAAGATATTGTTGCAAGATGGAATTTTTTTTTCTCCTATACTGCTCCCGAGGCTTCATCTTTGGGTTATGTTGCCTAGTGGGCATTGTCCTTGAGCCAAGATCTTCTTGTTAAGGGTGTTATGCTTATGTAGGGCTCTGTTATGTTTCATGAACTAAATGAAGAGTAAGTAATAAATTCATAGAGGAAATTGGGTTAGCATGTGATTAACATCCTGGCTGATGCAGACGGGTGTACCAATGATGGAAACATGTGCTTGTATCATGATGAAATGCAGATTAGAGGCCCTGGAGCCAACCCAAGGATATCTGCCCAAAACTGTTTCATCTCTGTCAGCTTTAATCTGATCGAAAGAGAGCGTGCTTCAATGCAGCGAGAAAAATGTGAACTCCTAAAATAACCAAGTGGCACTCTGTTTTCCATTTAGAAGCTATTAAAATACTCACTTTTCATTGTGGTATGGTAGAAAGCTTATTGAACTATAACTTAGAGGACCTGAATTCAGAACTCATCTCATGGGGCACCTGGGTGGCTCAGTGGGTTAAAACCTATGCCTTCGACTCAGGTCATGATCTCGGGGTCGTGGGACTGAGCTCCACATCAAGCTCTCTGCTCAGCAGGAAGCCTGCTTCCCCTTCTTTCTTTGCCTGCCTCTCTGCCTACTTGTGATCTCTCTCTCTCTGTCAAAGAAATAAATAAAATCTTAAAAAAAAACAAAAAACAAATCTCATCTCAGTCACTAACTTATGCTGTAAAACCTTATAGGTCCTTAGTTTCTATATATGTAAAATGAATGTGCTGGGCTAGACTAATGGTTTTTAATAGTTTTTTCCTTCATAAAACAAGTGACAAAAGATATTTGTACACTCCTGTGGGCAGCCCCAGGGTTGTCACAATTACCCATGTACTAGTCATAGTTCCCCTTTCTGCCTGCTCAGGTAAGCGTATCAGAAAGCCCATGAGTGAGATTGACATTTTAAGATAACCTTGAATGCCATTCCGTCTAATTTATTTTAAAAATTAAAAATCAAATAATTTGAGAAGCTTGGGTACATCATTAAATTTTAAAAGGTGATTTGCTATACAGCTCCCCAAAGGTATTTCACAAAACTCAATTTTAGCAGTCTCTTCTGATGCTATCATTCTACATCCCTGTGAGTTAATCAAGGTGCCAGCAGAGAATGATCCAAGGCTTTGAGTCTTTAACTATTTTGAATAAAAAAAACAAGAAATACATTTTTGTAGGTAGTCCTCACTTGAGTGAATATTCTCATTTCCCTTTGGAGAATTGGTTGTCGCAAGAGTAATTTTTGATTCTTATGTTGACATGTTAAGCAGAGCTCTGTTTCTAAAATGAAGTAATAACATCATCACTTGAAAATAAAATGGGATCTTTTTTAAGAACTGAAAATATATAGTACTTGACTAAAATAGTAGTGAGTTGTATCTTGGAATGTCTCATCATGGAATATTTATCTGCAGAGGGGAGAAAACTTTGTAATGTGGTGGCTATTAAAAACCTGAGTAATAAAGGAAAGGGATTAAGATAAAAGTTTCCAAAGGACCAAAAGTTTAATATAAGATTTAAGTATAAAAATGACTTATACAATTTTTCATCTCCAATAGTATGGTGGTCTAGATAACCTGAAAAGCTTTATACTATTAAATACCAAGATAAAGTAAACCTTGTAAGACTGAGTTTACAAGATATGGGGGGTTGGGTGAGACTGGTGGTGGGTATTGAGGAGGGCATGTATTGCATGGAGCTCTGGGTGTGGTGCATGAACAATAAATCTTGTAACACTGAAAAGATAAAGTAAACATATTTGGGGGGGGAAAGATATGAATGGGAAACTGTAAGAATTCTAAAACAAAGAATAAACCCAAAATAACAACCAGCAGGTTGGAATGGTGACCATAAACCTGTGGAGTGGAGAGAAAAATTGACAACACCAATAACTTGTGGATGTAGGCTTTAAGTCTGCACTGGGAAAAGAGACTATTCTTTAGGTTCTCTCATGTATAAACTAAGAAAATCTTCATATACCATGACTTAACATAAAAGAATGGATTAAGTAGAATCTACCTATCAGCCTAGAAAGATTGTAGTGAGAGTTTTACATCTTGTTTTGGATTATGGATGGTGGAAAGATTTCCTTTGAGATTAAGAATCATGGAATTAGAGACTTAAATATATTAAACTCTAAAACAAAAACAAAACAAAAAGCTGCAATACCTAGCAGAAGCAAATAGAAAACCTCGAGGGATACACCTTTAATTCAAGCATCACAAGATTCCCATAGCAAAATATGATGATAAAATCAAAGCCTCAAATTGCAAAGTCATATGAAGAAACACACTACCATGAGTAAAGGTCAGCAAATACCAAACAAAAACTTTAAACACCCAAGAACTCTAGGTGACATAAAAGTTGAATAGAAGGAAATAAAGTTAATTAAATTAAACAATTTTACAAGGGAATTGGAAATATTTTTAAAAATTAATAAGGAAACATTGAAGAAAGAAAGGAAAATCTTTGAAATTCTCTAATGGAATTTCTACAAATGATGGGGCACATTGTTGGCTCAGTCAGTAGAGCATCCAGATCTTGATCCTAGGGTTATGAGTTTGAGCCGCACATTGGGTGTAGAGATCACTTAAAAAAATAAAATCAATAAAAAAGTGAAGGACATGGTCATTAAACAAACTCAACAGGTTAAACAGTAGTGTAGACATAGGTGGAAATATAACTAGTTAACTGGAGTACAAAATGCCTCCAATACAAAAAGATTTCAAAAATTAAAAGAGTAAAAATTAGATATGGAGAATAGGACAAAAACTTCAACTTACAATGTAATGGGATTTCTAGGAGGATCCTATTATTTTTCAGAAAAAAATGAGGAATTAAAAAATATTTCAGGAGTTAATGGCTAAAAGTTTTTGGAATTGATTAAAGTACATGAATCATCAGAGTCAGGACACCTAAACATCTATAAAACATATAAATCTATACTTAGATACATGATCATATGCATGTAAAATGATAGAGCAGTTCTGGAAAACATTTGGGCAGTTTCTTATAAAACTAAATATATACTTACCATGCAATTCATAAAACACACTCCAGGCATTCATCCCCAGAGAGATGAAAACTGATCCTCATCAAAACGTGCACATGAATATTCATAACAGCTTTATTTTAATAGCCAAAAACTGGAAACAAGTAAAGTGTCCTTCGCTAGTTGAATAAACTGTGGTACAACCATACCGTCAGCAATAAAAAAGGTAATGAACTATATTGATAGATAAAATAATTTGGATCTTAAGAGCATTACACTGAATGAAAGAAATAAAATTTCAAAAGGTCGCAATGTATGATTTCATTTATATAAAATTCTCAAAATGACAAAATTATGGAGATGAGAACAGATTAATCATTGCCAAGGATTAAAGAAGGTAGTACAGGGTTAGGGGTAGTACAGGAAGCATGAAGAAAATCCTTATGGTGATAAAATAGTCCTATATCTTGGTTGGAGTGGTTATAACATGAATCCATACATGTAATAAAATGGCATAGAACTATATGTATGTATATTGTACCCATATAAATCCTCTGGTTTTGTATTGTACTATAGGTATATAAGATGTAACTATTATGGAGACTGGACAAAGAGTATATGAGACACCTTAATATTATTTTGGAACTTTTTGTGAATCCATAACTATTTATAGGGGGCTGGAGAGTGGGCAGGGAACACTACAGACTAAGGAAAGATCTAAAAAGTGACCCAAGAGAAAAGAAAAATTATCTATGAAGAAATGACAATTACACTAATAGCAAACTTATCAAAAGTAATGACAGAAATCAGAAAGGATAAAATAATAAAATAATCTGAGAAGAAATAATTTAGAATTCTATACCCCACTGCATTATCATTCAAAGTGTGGTTAAAACAAAGATACTTGCAGACAAAAACCTAAGAATGCTTACTAACAAATTTAAGCTATAAACTTTAGGATTCAGTACTAAAAAAAGCTATCTAAGCCATGAAAGAAAACGTATGAAGAAATGAGGAAAAGGATATTGAGGAACATGTGAGTAAGCCTCATTTATTCAGTCAAGTCCAAAAATATGTATTAAGTACTATGTGTTAAGAACTATTGAAAAAGGGTATACAGGGTGTCATACTTCTGATAGATATGATAAACAACAATCACTAATTTGTGGATTTAAATATAAGATATAGCTAGAATTCTAGGCAAAAAGTGAAAAGTAAGCTATCAAGAGAGGTGATCATAATCTGTTTGTTTTGGAATAGAGAGAACTTTTTTATTAACTCTACATTTTAAATATCCTTATTAAAAGACTAAAAATGAGTGAACATCATCTAAGCTGGTAGAGAGAAAAAGAGATAATAAAACTTAATCCAGTAGAAAACAGAAAGGAAGTGGAAATATCTTTAAACTGCAGACTAAATAGAAAGCTCAAACTGTTGTAACAAAGCATTAAGTTGTCACTAGTCGCAATATATAGACTAAACTCAGTTAAAATATACAGCTCACATTAGATTAAAAAAATTAAACTATTTGTACTTAAAGCGACTTAACTGAAGTGTGAGGAAACTGAAAGATTAGCATTTTAAGAGCATGTGAAAATATTCATTGCTGAATACTAGATAAAATAATCCTGGACCTATAAAACAGACAAAAATACACATTTTTAAAAAGATTTTATTTATTTATTTGACAGGGAGAGAGATCACAAGTAGGCAGAGAGGCAGGCAGAGAGGGAGGGGGAAGCAGGCTCCCCACTGAGCAGAAAGCCCACTGTGGAGCTCGATCCCAGGACCCTGAGATCATGACCTGAGCTGAAGGCAGAGGCTTTAACCCACTGAGCCACCCAGGCACCCCAAAAATACACATTTTTAATTGGAAAAAAACTCAAAATCAGGGTAGTCATTACATAATAGCATGAGCAACAATTGGCCAAGAAGGTATAATAGTTATAAACATACATGTCCTTACTAAAATATGCTTAAAATCAGTATAGTGATAAAATCAGTGCTTAAAATGGTGTAGTTATTAAGCACACACCCTCTGGAAACAAATTGCCTGGAGGTGAAATCCCAACTCCACCACTTAACTGGGTGTGTGACTTACATAACTTCTTTTTTACATAGTTTTCTCATCTGTAAAGTAAGTTAATAGTACTAGTACTAACCTCACAGAAATGTTATAAGAACATATATGTTCATATATGTATAGTAAAGCTGTTATTGTTATTGATATGATCATCACCAAATAGAAGAAACACCAAAATTTGTGGCAGAAGATTCTCATATACTTCTCATTAATTGCTAAAACAATGAATTTGCTGGTCATTTGCCTATTTGTTTTCAGATTCATTCCTTGCCCTTTTCTTGCACAACTTTGTGTCCGCCTTCTCTATATTATAGAGGACCATATATCCAAGGTTTATTACTTATTGGCTTCCAGGGAAGCACCAGCCAAAAGAATAGAGAGCAGAAGGAAAGAATACCAGTATATCTCCACACGATTCTAGCATGGTATCTCCTCCTTGGTTAAAACTCCAGCCAGCCTGCCCCTCCCTGTAGGGCCCCCATTCCCACTGGGATTTCCTGCTCAGTTCCCTAGCTCCTGTTAGATGGTCCCAGGTTCTGGATTCTGCTAACACTACCTTCTCTTCTTCTTTCTTCAGTAATAGTTGTGTAAGACTTCCAGCTTTTGCTGATCTCTAGTTTGCTTCACTGCTCCTCATTTGACTTCTTGGCTGTCCCATAACTTACATAACCAATTCCTTGGTCAAAATACCTAGATTAGTACTTTTTTATTTTTTACTGGAACCTGACTGATATGATTAGTAAGATAAAATGCTAGTACAGAAAACTTTAGTACCCAAATAGTAAGCTTAATCTAATAGATCTGTTCAAAATTAACAGTAGAAGTGAATTCCAAGTGAATTTTCCCAAAATGACAAAGTCTAAAGTTGTTTCATACTTTTACTATCTGAAAAGTATTCTTCATAGGAATGTGAATACTATGGATCCACATAGGAGTGTGGATACTTCATAAGAGTGTGGCAGTGAAGTAGAGAGCAAACAATTTGATTGCTTTCCAGTTTATTATTACCTAAATTAGGACCATTTCTTCTCCCCGCCCCAGATATTATCTCTACATATGTGCCTGCCCTTTCATCATCCCAGAACTCAACCTTTATAGAAGATTAGATTTGTCTTGTCTTAGAACAGGCATTTGTACAATAGATTCTTTTAGTACTACTATAAGCAAAATACTAAGCAAAGGACTATGGGTAATATAAAGATGATAGGCCACTACTTGTGACCACTCCCTTCTTATAATTTAGTACTGTTTTTATAGTACTAAACACAACACTATACTATAGTATAAGCTATATTAAAAACTACAGTATAAACACCACGCTAAACAGTCCAGATTTTCCTTTCCCAAATCACCTACATCTTTGGTTATAAAGAGGAAAGTCACCCTTTTATAATGACCATACATTTATCTTCAGAAGATACACACATGAAGGAAGGTAAGGGAGGAAGAAAGTGGTCCAACCAATCATATCAGGCAATTTTGCTCTGGAACTCAATGGGAAGACCCATAGCCAGATTGTCTATTGTAGCCAGATCACCAAGTGTAGCCCTCATTATTTAAATCAAGGCTTTGAACAAATCAAGGCTAGTTTACAGGTCTTAATTTGGACCCAAAAAAATTTCTAAATGGATACATGGAAGGAAAGGAAGGAAGGAAGGGAGGGAGGGAGGGAGGGAAAGGAAAAGGGAGAGGAGAGGAAAAGAAAGGAAAAGAAAAGAAAAAAAGAAAAGAAGAGAAAAGAAAAAAGAAAAGAAAAGAAAAGAAAAAAGAAAAGAAAAAAGAGGACTTTTCTAAGAGGGCATTTTAGAACCACACAAACTGGTAAATGACAAGTTCTATAGACTAATAGATTTATTGGAAACATTTGCATAATGCAATTAGAGACCATTAGAATTGTCTTTTCAAATTCTGCTTTCTTTGTCAGATATGTACCAAATTACATATTGATCAACACAGGAATAGAGTCTGCATTACTTTCTTGAGTTGGCTTTTTAACCACAATGAGTTCTCATAAACTTGTATTTTAACTGACTTTTCCAAAAGAATAAATAGGTCATGTCTTAAATAGGTCAGTGTCTTAAATTCTGCTGGTTTAGAAAGGAACTCAAAACTGAAAATTTTCAGCTTCCTTTGCTGATCTGTTCATTTGAAAATACTCAGAATCATAGTACCTCAAGATTAGAAAAAATCCTAACTAGTACTTTGTTCAACTCCTATCTCCAATGCTGCAACATCTAACACCATACGAAAGGCCCTCAGCTCCAGGGAGGTAACTTAAACAAGTAAAGCTGGCTAGGATTGAACAAGAGGGATTGGTGGAGACTGCAGCAAACTGGAGAGTGCTTAGCCTTTAGGGAGTCTTTTCTGTAGCTTTGAATTCAGGTCTGGTCTTGACAAATCTTCCAGTTTTCCAGGAGAAGCTAGAATTTTATTTATTTATTTATTTTTAAAGATTTTATTTATTTATTTGACAGAGCTCACAAGTAGGCAGAGAGGCAGGCAAAGAGAGAGGGGGAAGCAGGCTCCCCGCTGAGCTGAGAGCCCGATGTGGGGCTTGATCTCAGGACCCTGAGATCATGACCTGAGCTGAAGGCAGAGGCTTTAACCCACTGAGCCACCCAGGCGCCCCAGAAGCTAGAATTTTATAAGGAATTATCTGACTTGTTAAAATAAACACAAAAAAATTTATCAAATGTCTTCTGCATGCCAAACATTGCTTTTGATTTTGATGATACAGAAATGACTAAACCATGGTCCTTGTCCTCAAAGAACTTAGATTCCTGTTAAATAAGATATATAACAAAGAAGGGATAGAGGTAGATGTAAAGTTTTAGAAGAAAACATGAGAATTTGGATGATTTTTCTAGGTTTAGGAAAGGATAGACGTCCTTCCAGGAAGTGGCTCCCTGGAGGAACTATACCTTTTGAATTATGCCTTAAAAGATAAAAGGATACTTACCTTTGTATAAGCAAAGGAACAGAGTTATAAATATCCATGACATGTTTTGCAAAAGATGAGAGGGTTGCAATAGCTGGAGATAAGCAAAGTGAAGTAGGTAATAGTTAGGTCGGAGATGGACTTGTTAGTAGTAGTTAGGTTGGAAAAGGACTAGTTAGGTAGTAGTTAGGTTGGAGATGGACTTTGATCAAACTAGCAAAGCCTATTTGATCAAAGTTTTCTATGTCCCATTGTTTCTGAATGACAAAAATAATTTGTTTACCAAATATTTACTCTTTTTCACCTCTCTGTGAATTGCATTCCTTCTCTTTGAGGTCCCAGACCTTCATCCCTTCTCCTTAGTTCAAATGTTCAAAGGGAAAATGTTTTCCCTTCTTCCCTTCTAGGTTCTTTGGCTGGTCTAATAATTAAATTAATAGTCCTTTACTTGCCTGTCTTTGGAATCTCATGTCATGTGGTTTCCCTACATATACAAAATTAATTTGATTTTCTCCTATTCATCTGTCCTGTGTCAATTTGATTCTTAGTCCAGGTAGAAGAACTTTGTATGGTAGAGTAAAATTATTTCCACTCCTACACAGTGATGTTGTCAACAAGTTAGAAAAGGAGGAGGAGAAATTCAGGAGAGGAGGAAAGCAGGAAAATTGTAGAGAGGGGACAGTAATACTAGCAAAATGCCATCTTTGAATTTTACACTAGACTTTTTAATATAACTTCTACTCATAAGTCCTCCACTATAAATTTGTTTTTAAATTATCATCACTTCTGTGAAACATGTCTCCATTTTGTTATATATCCTCATCATCCCAATACACCACCCTAAGGCTTCTCGATTATATATGGGCAGCCTAATTTGGGGATAGCAATTTTGTTCACAAAATGGGTGTTCACTAGCTCAGTGTGATGAGTCTTCCCTCACTGGAGCCTATAAAAGTAATCTTGGAGAAAGAGACATTTTCTAGTTGGATGATTTAGGGCAAAATTGTAAAGTTTTCATCTCAGTTGCTTAATTGTAAAGTACAGATGATAATGACAGACCTCATTTCAATATTGGTCCTCACTTCAAGATGTTCTAAAATCTTAATGCATTATCAAAAGTAAAGAATTTACTAGTAAGAACATGGAACACACTAGATAAATATCAGTTTTTGTTGTCAGGTGTTGTATTTCATGAATCTAATTTAGATCATAAACTAATGTAGACACTAAATTAGAATTTTGAAGATACCATGGTCTCTTCTGAATTTAGGAAGGAGAAAGAGAAGCTCCAAGTGCCAAACAAATATGGCTCATGGTCAGGCCACCTGGGCATCTATGCTAAGGGAGCTATGGACTGATGAGCATGTTCATTCATTCACTTATTACCTCATTCATTTTTCGGTCACTTATCTCTTCATATACCCATTGATTTGCTCATTTAAAAGATGGTTGTTGCAGGTCTACTATTTCCTAGGCACTGAGCTAAACATTAAGAACCCCCAGAACAGGGGCACCTGGGTGGCTCAGTCGTTAAGCGTCTGCCTTCGGCTTAGGTCATAATCCCAGGGTCCTGGAATCGAGCCCCGCATCGGGCTCCCTGCTTGGCGGGGAGCCTGCTTCTCCCTCCCCCACTCCCCCTGCTTGTGTTCCCTCTCTCACTGTGTTTCTCTCTGTCAAATAAGTAAAAATATTAAAAAAAGAACCCCCAGAACATAGCTAATTGAAAACATAAATAAGTGATTAAAATGACAATGTGGTAAGTGGTACATGGAACCCCCCACCAAAAAAAAAAAAAAAAAAAAAATCCATAGGGAGCACAATGGGGTAAGTTGTTTTTCCTGAGGACAGAAGACTTTTGATTGCATTTTAAGAGGAAAAGTTTGTCAGGCAAAAAAAGGGGTAAAGTATATAAAACAAGGAGATCTGCCTCTGCAAAGTCACAGAGGCACCAAAGTCCAAAGTGCTTAAGAGGAATAACCTATAGATATTTAGGTGAGAGAGGAACACAAAGAGGATGGAAGAGCATATAAGAGATGGAGCTAGAAATTCAAGAGCTTTGAATCTAATGCCAAAGGGATCGACTTCTTTCTTTTGGGCAGTGGGGGAACCCTGGAGGTATGTGAATGACACACTGAAACTTGCATACATAGAAGAGTTTACCTGGTAGCAGGGAGGATAATAAGGTAGGGGAACAGGCTAGTGACAGTTTTTAGGTTTCTCAAACATCACAAGAAAACTAGAAAGTAATCATTCACAGGGTATGTTTGGTGAGCCCAGGTAAAACTGAAGGAAATTCCTAACTCCATTCTACTTTTCTTCCAAATCTTTAAAATTCTCTAAGTCTGTAACATCTTAGGTCTTGAGATGTTAATGACTTTAACTAATTGTCAACACTGGCAATTACAATGACTGATACCTTATCATTTCTTACAAGGAGCAATGCAAATTAAAATTGATTGTGCTAGAGCTTTAGCAGCAATTGTAGCCCCTCCTCCCCTTTTTTTGTTTAAAACATGAGCTTACTGTGCCGATTTGGTGAACTACACAAAGCAGGCTTATTATCCCAGTGTTTACTCTCTAGTTCTGCTTGTGAACCACATTAGCAACAATTATGAAATGTTGGGGAAATGGTAAAAATAACCGAATTTGTGCCATAAGGAACCTTACACATTTTGATTCATTCACTCATCAAGTGCTAGAGGCTTTATTGGACATCTTTATATGCTAGGAACCATGTTAGGCATAGAGGAAGCAAATCAACAAGCCATGAGTTGAGGAGTTTGTAGGCCAGTGAGATTCATTACAAGATAATCATCTAAGGTATGTAAATGCTACAGTCGGCAGACATTAGTTCTGCCAAGTGAGAATATAGAGAAAATCTCTGTTATATTTCACAGAGAAGGTGATTCTTGGATGGGGGCTTCACAATGTGAGCAGGAACTTCTTTAACTTATATTATTACTATCTATATCTGCAAGACTTTATGAGGTGTTGCAAAAGAAGAGGACATGTAGTACCATAGTGATAAATTAGTCAGGGAATTCAAGACTCAAGACCAGAAATTGTGCTCTGGAAAACCCAGGCTGAAAAGAAAGGAAGGACAGGCCAGTCAGGTATCAGAAAGTATGCAAACACCTGAAGAAGGTAAAAAGGAAGCGATCACACTGTAGGGGAGGAAAATGTTTTCCCTTCTTCCCTTCTAGATTCTTTGGCTGGTCTAATAATTAAATTAACATAAGACAAATTAACAAGAGGAAAACAAATTTAACTACAGTACTTCCCAACAGTCAGGTAATTGAGATTTACATGCTATCCTGAGCTAAGAAGAAGTGGTTGGGGGTCTGGGACTTCAAAGGAGAGGAAAGCAATTCACAGGAAGGTGGGAAGAGCAAATGTTTGATAAATGTTTGCCATGCCCTTTGGAGAAGTTTTTTTTTTTTTTTTTACTCTAAAAATAGTTATCTTAGGTAATAACTCTCTTTCTGGTACAGGCACCTTCTCTAAATTATTTTAGGTAATTAAGGTGTAGGTAAGAAGTTGTATTTTTTGTTGTTGTTTTTTGGTTTTTGGTTTTTTTTTGTATGTAAGAAGTTTTTATCAAATCTGTTAGGCCTTGATCATTTTCAGCTTGAAATAACCCTCCTGGCAAACTGGCACTTTCTGGAGTGGCCTAACCTGAACCCCATTAACATGTTCCAAGAAGAATGAAAAGGTCATGCTCAAGTGCAGGGTGCCCAGAGGACAGTGACAGGCAAGAACCCTGGCTAAGCAGTTCAGTTAGACCAATACCAATTGAGCATTGTGGGGGTACTCTGCCCAGAGCCCCCTTTAGAGCTGTGGCATTCACATGCCCCTCTCCTTATCAGCTTACTGTGCTGTTAGAGGTAACTACTTCTAACCCTGTGTGGTGCAGTGGGGACAGTGGCTTTCTGCAGATACCCCTATGAGTCTAAATAAGCAGTGCTGATGATATTCTTAATTGTTGCCTCCATATTATCTGAGCATCCCTGCAGTGACCAGAGAGGATTTTGTCCATTTCATAAACCCACTCCTTCCATATCTACTCTTGGTTCCTCCTCAGGTCACCTTCTTTTCTCACAGCATAGTTCACATTCACTTATTGTCCCGTCATCCCTAGCCAGTCTACCTCAACCCCCAGTTTTGTAAGATGATGCTTTGCTAAGCTCACCCTTCCACCTACATTTCTCTCCCACACCAAAATTGGTAACATCTGTTTTCTGTCCTGCAATGATGGCTAAGCCTTCAGTGAGTTATGGGTCGTTTTATTCCAAAACTTAAAAATGAATCATGGAACTTGAATTATTTTTACTATGTAATAGTGTTCACAGTGGAGCTAGTATTTTGTCCAGATTAGGCCTTCTTTGCTTTAAATCCTCCATCTCAATCCTTGCATCACTCAGAGAAGAAAAACTTCAGCATCGAGTTTCAATGGAATCTCCTTTTCACACTCAACCAATTGCCTTGCTTAGTACCAACATTTCCCAAGTTCTGGGTGATACTATTTAATCGTTCAGACCCCATCACCTCTTCTACCTCAGCCTCCACTTGTTTTTACCTGGTGATCTCCTTCCCGGGGCCTGGATTCCTGAGCCAGTCTGGACTTTGAAATTTTCCAGCTGTTGTCCTATAACTTTCTGGGATAGTATATTCTATTATTTGGGTCTCAGGTAATTTTCTTTCTTGGCTTACGATTTTATTTTGTAAGAGACCTTCTTTTTTTAAAGATTTTATTTACTTATTTGGCACAGAGAGAGAATCACAAGTAGGCAGAGAGGCAGGCAGAGAGAGAGGCAGGCAGAAAGAGAGGGGGAAGCAGGATCCCTGCTGAGCAGAGAGCCTGATGCGGGGCTCGATGCGGGGCTCGATCCCAGGATCCTGAGATCATGACCTGAACTGAAGGCAGAGGCTTTAACCCACTGAGCCACCCAGGCACCCCTGCAGGAGATCTTCTTAAGAAAGGCAGATCAACTGCCTGATCCCTTGCCTATTCAGAGTCTACCTTCACATTTAATTGGCTAGGAAAGAATTTTAAAATAAGACTCATTAAAAAAAAAAATAGGACTCATTTTTCCTCAGAATGTTTTGATTTTAACTGTATTTCCTTAACGCTATTCTCTTACTCTATTATAGATTTTTCTTTTCTTTTATTGTTTTACTGGCAGGCATATTTTTAATTTCTAAGAGTTCTTTTTTTACTTTTTTTAAGTGCATCTTTTGTTTTATGGTTATGATATCTTCTCAAATATTTTAGTTACATTTTTTTTAAAAAACTATCTTTTGGTTCCTAAATATTTTGTGGCTATATACCATGATCTTCCCCTTCATTGTTGATGGCATCCCTCAGATTCGGAAACTCAAGAGTTCTGCAATACATGTAGAATCTTCATTCATCACTAATCAGCTTCTATCCACTCTGTTTTTCAGAGACTTTTTGAAATCTCTCATCTACTGATGATTCCCTTTCTGTGTTTGACATAGTCTGAGTTTATAACCTTCTTATTTCCTCACCATGTTTTTAATGTAGTACCAAGAGGGAAAAGAGATCAATCTAAATTTTCTTCCCGCCATCTTGGAACTGATGCTTATCCTTTTATTTATTTATTTATTGAATAGATTCTCATTCCTTCCATCTACTTTCCCTAATATCCTCATTGGCCACTTAGGAATTCATAAACAATAGTGTTATGGGTTGAAGTATGTCCCCCCAATAAAATATTTTGTGAAGTCCTAATCCCAGTATGTCAGAAGATGACCTTATTTGAAAATAGGTCTATTGCAGTTGTAGTTACTTAAGATGAGGTCATGCTGGAGTAGAGTGGTCTCCTAATCCAGTATCACTGGTGTTCTTATAAGAAAATAGCTGTATGAAGAAACCAGGGAGAATGCCATGTGATGGCAAAGGCAGAGATTAGAGTTATATAGATGCATGTCAGTGAACACCAAAGATTGCCTATAAACAATAAGAAGCCAGCAAGATGCAAGGAAAGATTCTCTCTTAGAAGTTTCAGAGGGATCATGAGATCAAGAGATTATTGTATTATCTAAATGAGATGATATATTTAAGGTACTTAGCACAATATCTGGCTCTTGGTTGCTGCACAATAAATAGTATCTTAAACATGAAAAACGAGGGCATGGAATGGTATTGGGCTTACCCTAGAAACTGTGTCTTAGAGCTATTCCCAAAGGCTTAGGCTGAAAGTTATCTGACTCTCCCACTTTATTTTGTATATGGTAATATGTATGGTATCCTGGAATACTAACAGGTATGTGTGTGTGCTGAACCCAAGGGCTTTTAGATTCTATTGGATGAAGTTTAATCAAAACACAAACTTCAACAATAATTCAAGGCTAATGTGTTGACACATTAATGTGTCAAGGAAATGTGTCATTTCCCCCTCTTCCAATTCCATGGCCCTGGCCTGATCGCTGTCAACATTGCTCTTGGGTTGGCTTAAGATGTTGAAATGCCTCTCCTGAGCTTCCACCTGCAACCCCTTCCACAGCTCTTATTCTGAAGTCTGCAGCCCATTCAACAGTTAATAGTCGTCTTTAGCTATCAGCTGCCTACTCATTCTCAAAACAGTCCTCATCAACCACCTATAGAACTCCTTCTAATTTCAAGACTTGCAGGCAAATCTGTGTGTGTGTGTGTGTGTGTGTGTGTGTGTGTGTGTGTGTGTGTTTACCTTGTTCTCACCAGTTTGTTCCCCCACCTCATCCTCCCTTAAAAAATGCCTAAAATTAAGAGAACTGGCTCTAGAATCTCACCCAAATCAAACCTAGATTCAAAACCTAACTTGGTCACTTGAAAGCTCTTTGCTTCTGGGCAGGTGGCTTAACTTCTCTGTTCCATTTTTTCCTCTATAAAGTGGGGGCCCCTGCCTCACAGGATGAATACTATAGATGATATACAGAAAACAAAGCAAGATACCTGGCATTGTAAGGCTGAATAATAAGAATAATGAAGTATTATTCCTACTTCATTGCTTCTGTTTTCCCTTCAAAGGTACCCTTTAGCCTCCCCTCAGGCCTCTTTTCCCAGTCTGTCCCCTGAGGTCGCATCTTTAGGGGCATTCTTGTGCTATGCTGAGTTATGCCTCTTATGATGTTAAGTGCGGCTGGTTCCCATAGTTTACATTACATTAGTTTCTGATTCCAGCAATGAATGTACTTCAATATGGCATCATTTAATAAAAACCTAACCTGCCCCCTACCTGGCAGAGATGATGGGAGCTTATTAAGATAATGTCTTTCTAGTACTTACAGCCCCTTGAAAGACATTCACTAAATAAACAGTGGTGTTTGATTTTTTGTGTTGTTTGTTTTAGCTCTTAATGCACGCTCTCTGAATTGTATTAATAGTTCCTCTGCAGCGCTTCTCACAATATGGGCACTTGTTAAATGCTCCTAAATGCAGAATGGCAGTGAATGTTGTTTATGTGTGCCTCTACTTTGTTTGCTCTTGCCCTTCTCTCTCTCTCCCTCTCTCTCTCTGTCTTTCTTTCTGTTAAGCCTGGAACCCCCCTGCTGCTCCTAGGTTCCCAGCCCACTGATTTTCAACCCTAGATGTCCATC
Organism: Procyon lotor; assembly: GCA_028646535.1. NCBI lineage: Eukaryota > Metazoa > Chordata > Mammalia > Carnivora > Procyonidae > Procyon > Procyon lotor. The sequence goes on along the minus strand of CM053606.1, from coordinate 39,169,544 downwards.
AGAATCACTTGGAAACTCCTGATAGCCAGACCATAGTCTAGATTAATTAAATAAAAATCTCTGGAAGTGGGATCCAGCCATAAGTGTTTTCTAAAGTTTCCTAGATGATTCCAGTGCTTGCCCGAGGCTGATTCCTACACATCCAGCCAGATCCCAATCAGATGTCACATGAGAACCAAAAATTAACATTTAATATCTTCTTTCTGCTCAACTGTGAGTTCCTCAAGGGCCAGTATGATCTCTTATTCTTCTTTGCTCCCAGCAAATAACAGTCCCTGTCAAGGAATGAATACTCAATACATATTTCTTTTTTTGGCTAAAAGCATAGCCTTCCCAGCTCAAAGGATTCCCCCATGCCTCTGGTTTCTGTAACAGCTGATGAAAATACCTCTTATTCATTCTAATTATCTATCAGTTTGGTTGTTCAGATTCTCTCAGGTAAAAAAAAAAAAAAATCTACCACTTTCTTGTACTGTTTAGCAGGGAAAACAGATCGTTGCCATGTGGTTTGAAGACTGCTATCATCTAGGGGCATGCCAGTTACCGTGGTGGCGATCCAGAGGAAGGCCTGGAAGGTAGGGACATGGAGCAGGAAGAGTCCGGGCCTTCCAGTCACACAAACCCAGGTTCAGATCTCTACTCTGTGCCTACTGGCACATTATTTCACCTCTCAGAACTCTGCTCTCTTCTCTATGGAAGCGGAGAAATGATGCCTATTCAGGTGGTTAGGGTCACTGAAGGATGTAATGTAGATAAAAAGGCACAGTGATCATCTTTGTCAGCTCAGACTGGCATAACAAAACACCATAGACTGTGCAGCCTAAACAACAGAGTTTTTTTCCTCACAGTTCTGGAAACTGGAAGTCTGGTGTCAAGGTGTCAGCAAGGTTGGATTCTGGTGACAGCCCTCTTTCTGGCTTGCAGATGGCAGCCTTCTCGCTGTGTCTCTCATGGTGCTCTCTGGTGACTCCTCTTAGAAGACCATTAATCCCTCTTATGACTCCTTTATTCTTAGTTATCTTCTCACAGTTCCTGTCGCTAAATACAGTCACACTGGGGGCTGGGGCTTCCACATATGAGTTTTTAGAGGACACAATTCAGGCAGTGGCAGTGACAAGCACATAATGTGAGTTCAGTAATACTAATATTCTTTGTATCTCTCTCTTTGTATCTCCCAGTTTCCCTTGAGAGAATCAGAAAAGTATCAAGGGAGAGAAATCACAACTAGATCTTATGGGTTGAGTAGGAATGTCTTAGGCAAACGAAGGCATTACAATCAGAGGAAATAATGATGCAAATCTGTTAAAAAACATGGCATATTTGTGGATCAAGGAGAACTTCACCAGTTTTCACTAGAACCTGGAGTGGACAAGAGGAAGGCTCATGGTAAAAATATAAGAGATATAGGTTGGGGCATATTATTCATAATGGTCAAGGTAATCAAGCTGAGAACTTCAGAATTCCTCTGTAGGATTAAGGATTACTATGCCAGTAGTTTTATTTTTCTGGATACCTCTTTGTTTCCCAGGTTGTTGGATAGATTCCTGAGGTCAGGGGCCTTGCCAAATATTTCTTTGTAATCCACCCATGAGCCTAGGATAAGGCTTTAAAAATGTAACAGGAGGGGTGCCTGGGTGGCTCAGTCATTAAGCATCTGCCTTCAGCTCAGGTCATGATCCCAGGGTCCGGGGATCGAGCTCCTCATTGGGCTCCCTGCTCAGCAGGAAGCCTGCTTCTCCCACTGCCATTTCCTCTGCTTGTGTTCCCTCTCTCGCT
>CM053606.1:39138704-39161112 GCA_028646535.1 Procyon lotor | reverse complement strand
TAGTTAAGAGTCTCTTATAGTTTGTCTCCCTCTATGATTTCATCTTTTATTTTTCCTTCCCTTCCCTATGTTCATCTATTTTGTTTCTTAAATGCCACATACAAGTGAAATCATATGATTTTTGTCTCTCTGATCTTAGGTTTGGGGGTGCCTAGGTTTAAAAGTCCAAGAATAATCTATGTACCAATGAATACTTAATCACAGCTTCTTTTTGGCCCGTTGGAATTAGATTCTGCTTCATTTCATTTTGCCCAGAGTTGGGTGATTGGCTGACTTGTAAAAGTTTCTCCTCCCTCAGCACATTCCTCTGCTCCAAGATGGCTTTGTCATTGTACCTACATTCCACAATGGCAGATGCTTCCACATGCCAGAGCATCTTCCCCACATGGCCTTCAAAACTTCTCATTATCTCTACAATCTGTGGCTTACTCCCATACATGAGAAATTTCTTAATATCTCTGGAATATTTACCTTTACTTAATTGGGCCAAACATCTTGCAGTTTTTCAAAAGCCTGTTTTTGCTGTCCTTCATTACCATATTGAATATAATACTGGATCATATAAGCTGAATCATGCACAAATGCGATAGTTTTAATTTTCCCTTGAATCAACTTCTGCAAATCACTCATCGACTTCACCCTCTTTTCTTTGTCAGTCTTTTCTTCTTAAGATCTCCCAAATCTGCTTTTCCAGAACAACAATGTTATAGTTGGTTTTATCACTCAGTTGCCTGTTTTGCTTTAGTTCTTGTTTTTGAAGTCATCCCATTTAGGTTTCTTGGCTGTTGATTCATCATTTTTACGGTCCACCTGGAATTTTCTCTTCCTGGTGAATTTATTTACCTGCTGGAATTTGTTCTTTGCTATTTTGTCCTTTTGCTGCTTATTTTTGAACTGTTTTATACCTTTTCCCCCAGGTTTTGTGGCACATTTCTCAAAGTTATTTGATGTGATTTTAGGGCCACCTTCCTGGATAACTTTTCTTGGAAATGTCTTTGATGAACTAGAATCATACTTTGTACATTTTGTGATTTTTTTTTTCTTCCCTTTGACTTCCATCATAGTAGTTTGCATGTGTATACAGTACCTTCTTTATCCATTCATCTATTCATGGACACTTGGATTGCTATTGTAAATAATACTGCAGTAACATAGGGATACACATCCTTTTGAATTAGTGTTTCTGTATTCTTTGGGTAAATACCCAGTAGTGCAAATACTGTATCTTCGGGTGGTTATATTTTTAACTTTTTGAAGACTCACCATACTGTTTTCTACATGGCTGCACCAGTTTGCATTCCCACCATCAGTGCACGAGAGTTCCTTTTTGTCCACAACCTTGCTAACACCTATCGTTTCTCACACTTTTTATTTTAGCCATTCTAACAGATGGGAGGTGATATCTCATTGTAGTTTTGATTTGCATTTCCCTGCTGATGAGTAATGTTGAGCATGTTTTCATGAGTCTCTTAGCCATCTGGATGTCTTCTTTGGAGATATGTCTGTTCATGTCTTCTGCCCATTTTTAATTGGATTATTTATTTTTTGGGTGTTGAGTTGAATAAGTTCTTTATCTTCTTTGGATACTAACCCTTTATCTGATACATCATTTGCAAATATCTTCTCCCATTCAGTAGGTTGTCTTTTAGGTTAGTTATTTCCTTTGCTGTGCAGAAGCTTTTTATTTTGATGTAGTCCCAATAGTTTATCTTTGCTTTTATTTCCCTTCCCTAAAGAGATCTATCTAGAAAAATGTTGCTATGGCCAAAGATAGAAATTCCTGCCTGTGCCCTCTTCTAGGATTTTTATGGTTTCAGGTCTCATATTTAAGTCTCTAATCCATTTTAAGTTTATTTTTGTGTATGGTATAAGAAAGTGGTCCAGTTTTCATTCTTTAGCATGTAGCTGTCCAGTTTTCTCAACACCATGTGTTGAAGAGACTGTCTTTTTCCCATTGGGTAGTCTTGCTTCTTTTGTCAAAGACTAATTGACTATGTAATTGTGGGTTTGTTACTGGGTTTTCTAGCCTGTTCCACTGATCTATGTGCCCATGTTTATGCCAATACCATACTGTTTTGATTACTATAGCTTTGTAGTGTAAGTTAAAATCTAAAATTGTGGTACTTCTTGTTATGTTTTTCTTTTTCAAGATTGTTTTGGGGGCACCTGGGTGGCTCAGTGGGTTAAGGCCTCTGTCTTCGGCTCAAGTCATGATCTCAGGGTCCTGGGATCAAGCCCTGCATCAGGCTTTCTGCTCAGCGGGGAGCCTGCTTCCCCCCCTCTCTCTGCCTGCCTCTCTGCCTACTTGTGATCTCTCTCTCTGTCAAATAAGTAAGTAAGTAAGTAAATAAATAAATAAATAAATAAATAAATAAGATTATTTTGGCTATTCAGTGTCCTTTGTGGTTCTACAAATTTTAGGACTATTTGTTCCATTTCTGTGAAAAATACTTGGTATTTTGTTAGGGATTGCTTTAAATCTGTAGATCACTTTTGGTGGTACAGACATTTAAATAGTATTTGTTCTTCCAATCCATGAGCATGAAATTCATGTCTTTCTATTTGTTTGTGTCATAGTTTTTGTAGTTTTACATGGTTACATGAGTAACTATATAGTGTACTAAATTTTGCCTCTTGGCCACAAAGCATAAAATATTATTTGGCCCTTTAAGAAAAATTTTGCTGACCACTGGCCTAAATGACTAATATTAAATGTGTAACGTATTTTTAACAAAAGGCCAAAATTTAATAAACAGGATTTTATAAATATTTTCTTTGTGCCTAACACATGTCTGTAATTGTCTTTCTCGATGAAAACATTCTTTCTTGTCTAGCCCTATCTTTTGCATTATGTACCAGGTTCAGGATTCAATGACTAGCTCTGTTTTCCTGTATTCTGTGTCTTCTTAGATATACTTTATATTTTCTCTTAGATCTTAAGATTTAAACAATGGGAGTTTTATGCTGTTCCACCTTTTCTTTATCTTCCTGGAAGTCACCCAACAGTTCTACTGATATCTATTTTCTTGGCCTGAAAATAAGAATTTCCCTCTTTTCTAAGTGACAGTAGCTTGCAATTTTGTGTGGGATCTACATTAGCTGGACTATACATGATGGATCTATACCTATACGTATGTAAAGAGACATCAAACAACAGTGACTTAAAGTAGACCATATTTCTCTACCTCACATAATAGCCCTGCGATAGTTGGCCAGAGCTGGGATGGTAGCTCTGCTCCATAAGGAGTTGCAGGGATCCAGGCTTTTTCTGTGTTGTTTCTCCATCCTTAAACAGGATGGAGAACACCTATGAGTGGTGCAAGATGACTCACTACCATATTATATTCCAAACACTTGAATCAAAGATGATGAGAACATCATACCTACCTTGCGATATTGTTGCAAAATTATAGATAGATATGTAATGCACCTGACCAAGTGCTACAGCTGTCTGTTATTACTAATAAATAGATAATTGCAAAGTGAACTGCCAGTTATTTATCATGCGCTGAAGAAAAATAATTTTAGTGGAGCCGAGTTGTGAAATAAATATAAAGATGCATTTTTGATCTTCTCCTTGGTTCTGGGAATATGATGACTATTATTATAATGAATGTACTAGTATAGCTACATTTGAGAGATTTGTTTTGTTATGAGCCAAAGATTGTCTTAAGGATTTCAAGTCTAGTAAATTCTGAATTCCATGCATAACTCAGTGGCAAATTCTTAGAATCCCTGTATTTTTTTTCAGACTTTTTGCCTGTAGCCAAATCCTATTAAATGTATTTCCATGTCATGTTGTGCTTAAATAATGTGGCAGGACAGGGCCTTGACTTAGAAAATGACACCCTTCCTCCGAGGAGGCTTCTATCACAATCATCTCATACAGAAATCATATCTTGTATTCTGCCTCTGTGGAAATGGGAGATGTTGTTAAAAATTTATTTTTGCTGCAAGAAAATCTGGTTCTTGGTTTATTGTGTCAAACAGCTGCTAGTATATAGTACTGGGCAGCTGTCCAGCTGTGAGGTTCACATAAATTAATTTAACCCTTGGGTATATTGTGAAGCCAATTAGAATGGTCCCTCCAGGTGCAGCAGGGAGTTAAGAACACTTTTCATGAAGGGGGGGGTCCAGATAATTTGATGATGCCCAAAGTCTTGTGTGGAATATTTTCCAAATTTCATGGCAAATAATCATGTAAAATATGTTTATGACAGCTTGAATATATATTCATATGTAAATACATACATATATACATATATATATGAATAGCGTGAAGGAAAATCACAATAATACCTAGGCGCATATCACTTTACAGAATGTGTAGTGTGTTTTCTGGAATAATCCAAAGCATTTGAATAAAATTAAATTGGATTCTGCCAATCGAAAACACCTCCTTTTCTCTCTTCTGATCTCCTTTTCTTAGCACTAATTCTACTGAGATAGTGTTGGATTGGCTAAGTCTTATGCATTGAATCCTTTAAAAGCACAAATAGAAAATAAAATCATGTGGACCTTTAATGTGCCTCCTGTGGTCCTTGGTCCCTAGCTTGAGAAACAGTGAATTAAAGGCTCAGCACCATTATCTCTCTGGGTAATTACTAGAAGAGTCACAAAAGCTAGCATAGAATCCCATAGCTTTGCCTATTCAATACTTTGAATATTTGCAAAGTATTCATCCATATGATTTATAATATGCATATGTCAATGTTTAGAATTATAATAAAATATAAAAGGAAAACTGTAAATTATCATATAGAGGTTCTCCCCCACCAAATAAGGCCGAAACACTCTCCAAGGATCTTCACACAGATCCTTGTGAGTTTGAGAAGCACTGAATCAAATCCAATTTTGAAGTTGCTTATTTCAAGGTTAAATGGACCCTTTCTAGGTTCTAGAATTTCCCCTCTTAAATGTTAAATACTATTTCGCTTGATACAGGTTTATTAAGAGATAATATCTCCTGATGGTTTAGAGCAGGGGCTTTGGGGTAAGAAAGACTCAAGTCTGAATGGTGGCTCCATCCTGTCCTTTGTTTTGGAAATGTTTTGGCCACAATATTTCCTGCCAACTTTCCCTCTTAGTATTTACTTAATCCATGTATAATTCTCTTTTAGAACTTAGCTCAAACACATTTTAAAATGAAGCCTTTCTTCAACTCATGGATAATAAGTTGTCCCTGGTATATGTACCTATACTCTATATTTGATAATAACAACAGCAGGGATACCATGATGGTAAGCAATACTGAGCAGCAACGATGTACTAGGCACAACACCATATGCTTTACCTGTGTTGGCTAACCTAAACTTTACAACACCCCTGTGAGATGCGGTCATTACCGTCCTTTTACAGATGAAGAAACTAAATAAAATAAAAAGTATAATAGAAGTACAATGCAAGCCACATGTAATTTTAAACTTTCTCGTATGTGCATTAAAAAAGTAAAAAGAATTTAATATCTCATGCATTGCCTTGGTTAAGTGAAATGTCCTATAAAAACAGTAAACCTGAGTTTAATGGCAAATTATTTCACACTGCCTCCATTTTTAATGTTAAATGAAGTAAAATTTTCAGGGGCACCTGGATGACTCAGTCAGTTAAGCGTCTGCCTTTGGACTAGGTCAGGTCGTGATCCCAGGGTCCTGGGATTGAGTCCCACATCGGGCTCTCTACTCAGCAGTAAGTCAGTGTCTCCCTCACCCTCTGTGATCTCTCTCACTTTTGCTCTCTCTCAAGTAAATAAATAAAATCTTTTTAAAAAATAAAATAAAGTAAAAATTTCAAAGTTCAGCTTCTCAGTCCACTGGGCCCATTTCAAGTGCTCAATAATCTCATCTTGCTAGTGGCTACCATGTTGCCTGGTGCAAACCTAGAGGCTAAGTAACTTGCCAGAGGTCTTTCAGACATCTACTCAGTAAATATTTACTAAGTATCTATTACAAGACAGGTGCAGTTCTAATCTCTAGAGACAAAGTCATAAACAAAACAGACCAAATCACTGCTCTGGTGAAGCTTTCATGACAGTAGGACAAGAAAGACAAATAAACAAATAATTAACTAATAAATGGTTTCAGGTGGTAGGACGTACCATGAAGGAGAGTAAAGCAGGTGGAGAAATGGAGGTGGGCAGAGCTATTGTGTATGGTTTGCAAGGCTGTACACTGCCCAGCTCTAAGCGGCACAATTCACGTCATCTGTGATGTGAATGCCACTCCCTGGAGTTGTGCAAAGCAGTAGCCCTGGGGATATGGGCTGAAATCTGATGTAGATGAATCAGGAAAGACCACCCAGTAGTGGAAGATCATTTCTGCATAGATACGAAGGCAAGCCCGGCAATATATCGGGAAGAAGTGTTTTTCAATCAGAGAGAATAGCTAGTGCCAAAGCCCCACAGCAGGAAGAGTGCCTAGCATGTTGGAAGGGAGCCAGCGTAGGTAGAATGTATTAAACGGGGACACACAGTCGAGGACGCAGTCAGAGCAGTAGCCAGAAGCTGGATCAAGGTAGGGATGTGGTGGCCATGGTTAGGACTTTGACTTTTATATTGAGTAAAATGGGAAACAATGACTTGGCCTCTCTCTTGCTTTTAGTCAATTATCTTTTTTCCCCTTCATTTCATTCATTCATTCATTCATTCATTCATTCATTCAAGAACTAGCCTCGCTGCTTTGTTGAGACCAGACTGAAGGGGGATGATAAGTTGCAGGAAGCCAGTGACCACAGTATTGTAGTAATCAGGCTGAAAGATGGTGATAGTTCAGAATAGGATTCAGATTCAGAGCAGGAGGCATGACAAAAGTTGGATTTAGAGAGATGAGGTGGTAAAAGTGTTTGAAGTAGGAGCTCTAGAACTGGGATCACCACCCAGCGAGCCTGATTCCAGCAGCCACACTTTACATTGCTCTGCAATGGGGTCTGCCCCACTAGAACATAAGATAAAGAAGAGGTCACGGTCTGCCTTTTTCACCATTCTGTCCCATTGCCCTGCACGGCGTGGGGCACTCGGTATGTATTTATTGAACAAATGAACCCTTACTGTGTAAATAAGGAAACTGAGCCCCAAAGACGTTGACGATGAATTAGTAGCAAGTGGGAGTAGAATGCATGTACTGGTTGTACAAATGTTTTCTTAAGTCTCACTGACCAGCCTGCATATCTCCACCAGCTTCTGTTGTCCAGCAAACAAGCATCCAAGCCAAGGCCCGTTTCTTAGGAAGCTCGGCGGCCAGTTGCGAGTTTGTTGTTCCTGTACACATGGCACCAATTTGTTCCACAAATCAAAGTTAGCTGAAGGTGAACACCAATGAACTGCATTATGCCTGCCTGCTTTGATATTCTAGTCTACTGCCTGTCTGTTCATTATGGTCACCCTCCTCTTTTTTCCCTAAGCACACATTTAAAAGATAAAGAAATATAATTTATCTTCCTATTTCCTTGCATGGTTTTCTGCAGCTGAATATGCTCCCCATAAAATTGATTTAAGATACCTACCAGACTTTAAATTGATTGCAAACTACCTATAACTTCTGTTGCTTTTTTTTTCTGCTAGCAACTTTCTTAACATAGTTAAATGGGCAAGTACTCCTCTGGCTATTACTTCATTGAAGGCCAGTTCCTCTAGACTTTCCTAAGGGCACAAGAAGATCAAAAGTTTTTCTATTTTTATTTCATACAGAGGGGGTTTCACATAATAAAACTAACCCATATTCATTGAGGGAAGTTTGAAACACACACACACACACACACACACAGTCACAAAAGGAAAAAAGGAAAAATTTAATTCTGTAACACAAAGATAGAACCTTTAAAACTTCTTGGCATATTTTCTTGCCATCTCTTTCTGTATGTGAGTGAGTGAATGTGTGTGTATGAGTGTGCACATGCATATTTGTTGTGAATCACACTTTTTCACTTAAACCCTTCATATTTAACTATGTAGCATCTTAAATAGTGCTTTAATAGCTATATGCTATTTAATAATAAAAATATTGCCATCTCTCCCACTGATAGGCATTTTTCCCAATTATCCTGTCACAAATAATGCTACACTGAACATTTTTGTTCATGATATAGATTCTGTATATAGAGTAATTTCTAAATCATTCCCCAAAGTAGAATCACTCCCCAATTCCCAAAAGTAGGATCATTTAGTCAGTCAAAAATAACATTATATTGTACCATTTTAAACTTCTATCTATAATGTATGTAAACATCAGTCACCCTAATAGCACTAATTTTTTAAATGGCTGTCTTTTTGTCTCTTTTTATATAAGCTATGCTAATGTTCTTAAAAGCCACTACATTTTATTAATTTGCATGTGTTTACTTCTAAACTTGAATATTTCCATCTACCTGTTTATTCACTGTATTAATTATTTTACTCATGTCCCTTTCTTACTTATTAATCAAAATATTCTTCTTATCAATTTGCTTAACTTTTGTAGAATAAGCATACTGCATTTATCAAAAATTTCTATACAGATACGATTTAACAGAATGGTTTTTTGTGTCTTTGTGTGTTTATGGCATGATTTTAATATGTATTTGAGAGGATGAGTACCTTCTAAAATAAAATTAAATGGGGTGCCTGGGTGGCTCAGTTGGATAAGCATCGGACCCTTGATTTAGGCTTGGGTAATGATCTTAGGGTTCTAAGATCAAGCCCTGCATTAGGCTCCATGCTCAGCATAGGGTCTGCCTGAGATTCTCCCTCTCCCTCAACCCTTCCCCCTGCTCATGCACTCTCTCTCTCTCCCTAAAATAAATAAATAAATAGACAAACAAATAATTAAATAAATAAATAAAATATTTATGGTAGGCATTTAGGAAATACAAATAAGAAGAAGAAAATAAAATTCCCCCACATGCTTATGATAACCATTCATAACATTTGGGGCACTTTCTTTTGTCTTTTTCTTATACACTTAAATACTTTTTACAAAAGTAGTCTCATATTGTACATTCTACTGTCCTATTTTTTTGCACCGTTGAACTCTTAAGAATTTATCTTAATGGCATGAATATTCTTCTTCATTATCGTTTTAGTGGCTTTGTAATAGGACTAGATTAAAATTTATTCAGATCACTGTTGTCAAGTCTCTTTTTTCTAATATTTCACTGTTATAAAGATATGTGGACATCTTTATGGCCAAATCTTTAGACATATCCATAATTATTTACTTAGGGTGAATTTCTAAAAGGCGGTCACAGGCTTAACCAAATTTTAAGGCTCTGTTATACAGTGCTAAATTGCTCTTCAAACCTATGCCTTAAGTTCATGGCATAGGATTTATTTTGGCTTAAAGTTGTAAATGTTTGCATAGTACTTGAAATAATTTAAAAGGAGCCATTTACCTAGCTATGCAAGTATTGGGAAAGAAAGATAAATATATCTACGATGTGCCAGGAGCCCAAATTTCCAGAGCAGATAGCTCACAATTTATAAGTCTTAGAGTCAGTTCAATACGTCATGCATGGTTCCTTTCCTATAGATACTAGAGAAAATTTAGTTTTACAAAAATCAACTTTTTGCTTTGTCTCCATCAACTTGTCTTTGCTCTCACAAAACCACATTTTCCAGATCAGCTAAAGATGTGGAGGCAGTGGCTCAGGGGCTTACCAATCGATTATCAAATGCTTACATGTACCAAGCCCTTGCTGACATTCATCCTTTCACTGAATCCTAGAACGGCCTCATTTTTTGGAAGAGAGAACAGAGCTTCAGAATGGTTGAGGGGCTTCTTCTAATTCACACAGAAGTTGCCGACTGATAAGTCTCTCACTCGGGAGGAGTACAATTTTCACTGCTCTGTGTTGCCTCTTCATGGACTCTAATACTTCACGGATTTTACTCCCCCCTCCCGTCCTATCAACTTACACTTGCATTTACATTTATATTAAAAATTGACCTTTGAGAATTGCACACAAGTTCTGGTTCCAGCCTTTGGTCTCTCCCAGTTCTTGTTTATTTTAATTAGCCATTTAAAATTGTACATAGCACCCCAATGAAGGAGAATCTCATATTAATGAGGATTAATCACATGTACACTATAAAATAATATAAATTAACCCCAGCAGCGATTATTTATATATTCTGAGATATGTCTTAATATGCCTTTTATTGAACAATGAATAATGTGTTGTGGCTTCTAAAAACCATATGGTAGAAAATATTGGGAGGGAAAGATATTCAACTCTCATTACCATAGATAATTTAAAATATGTAATTAACAAAGTAGGGTATCATACAGTGCAGTGAGATCAAAAAAAAAATGAGTCATAAATGTTCACGCTACTGAGTTTAGTAGAAAAATATTGATGATCTGAGGTCAGACATCCTTTGCATTCCATTTTGACCTCCTACTAGCATGAGCCTTTGGACAAGTCCCTCTTCTGAGAGTCTATTTAAAGATATAATGATATTTTCTTCAGATACTTAGGAGAGTTGAATTCAGTATCAAACATTGATAGGCTAAATAGCAGAGTGATGTTACAATATTGGCAGAGGAAAAACAGAATTTGGAATGTCAATATAATGATCAAGAATGACCACACAAGGGCCACCACCCCTGGTGTCTTTTAAGACCCAAGTGAGTTGCTAGGCAGTGAGCAACCTGCCCTGGGGTCTCAGTAAGAGACTGGGGAGTCAAATACAATTTGGTAGAAAAGTTTTTGTCTAGGGAGTAAGAGACCTCATTTTGGTCTTTTCTGTGTGGTTTTGGCCACATTTTATTCTCTGAGCTAAAGTTTCTTGGGGTTGATGTGTGAATATCCTTAGCATCACTTTTTGGTTTTGTTTTTGTTGTTGTGGTCTATAAGAGGCCCTCAGTGAATGCAAGCTCCGTCCCCTTCTCCGTTTATTTATAAGGTGAATGTTAGGGTAAGTGTTATCCAAGCTTCCTCCAAGTTCTCAAATTCATATTACAATGGGTTCTTATATCATTTTCATTATGCATTCTTGATTGACTCAGTTCATAATAACCCAGGTCTATTCACTTAATTCCCATAATCATAAAATGTCATAGATGGAATAAACCTCAGAAACCGTCCAACCCCCTTATTTTACTCACAAGTAAACGAGCTCATTAGTGGGGGTAGGCGAGAAATGGACTTGGTCAAGGTCACACTGTAGGTGGTGCCCGAGTAGAGAACACCATCCATGTTTTCTGACCCTCCCCAAGGCTCTCCACCCACCCTTGCCCCAACTTCCGGCTGCCGCTGGTATGTTCCAGCCTGCAAGGCAGCGTGATTTGCCTATCTTGTATTAACATTATTCTAGCATGTAATGTCTGTGTTTAAGGCAATGACCTGAGAAATACTTTTATTTCCAGTGATGCACTGATTTTGCAGGGTTTGTTAATTTTATTTATGTATTTGATCTCTCAGATGAAATAATCCACTAATTAGTGGGACAATTTACTGGTGCACCCTGCCAAGGGTGCTTTATAACATTGGAGCAATCTTGTCCCACTGCAGTGTCAGCACATCTACTTTCTGCCCTGCTGCCCTTCATTGTAGCCATCAGACACACATGGCTGGGCTGGGGACCCGTGTCTCCGGGGGCATGCAGAGACGTCAGGTCATAAGGCAAAGGAACTTTCACACAGGGGCCTCCCCAGAACTTATTCAAGAGACAGACTCTACAAGTAGGCTAAAAGGGGTGAGTGTGGGCCTCCCAGAGAACTGAGCCAGTGTATTACCTGAACTGCCCAGAATGTGAATTTTCAGAGAATGAGGGAAAAGCAATATGTGCAGAAGCGTTGAAAGTCACAGTGGAGAAGGCCTATAGTTCATCAAGACCACCGGTAAAGCAAGGAGCCGAACAGGAAGACTGACAGAGACAATAGCTGTAGGAACATTGCAAGATGCAGGACCAAGGGTGGGAGGGATGCCAGAACACCCAGAGTCATTGGAACAAATAGGACAATATAGTACCAAAGGCTTTTTTTTTCGGAGGAGGGGGGAGGTTGGTTTGGTTTGGTTTTTCAACTGACTTTAATGTGAAGTGCATGGACATCCTTCTCAAACGGCCCCCATCTGTGCTCTCTCAACAGCCAGTACTTTCTCATCTGAAAAGTAATCATAGTCTCTTGTCATTATTTTCTTGCCTCTCCCCATCTGACTGTGGGGAACATTATATCACCAGGGCCTAGAACCTGGGTATGAAATCTAACACAGTTGAGTAAACATTTGTTGAATGAAAGAATGAATGGATGGGTGGATAAATGAATGAGTGAATCATTCTGTCAGAACTGTTGGGAGTCAAAGACCTATGGACTATATTCATCTGCTGTCTTTGATGTAATAAGCAGAACCCAACCAGAGATCATCGTTTTCAATTATTTATATTTATTATAGAGTTACTTAATAGAGCAAAGAAGCATTCAACATAGAAGTATTTATTATAGAGTTACTTAATAGAGCAAAGAAGCATTCAACATAGAAGTATTTAATCTCTCTTGACTAAACTTTCCTTCTTGTTAATGCTTAATTACATCATGCGCACACACAGAAACATTTTCATTTGGAGAAGTCAAAGGTCACAGTACCCTAAACCTTTAGGTGGTATCTCTGCTGGCCCGCTAGTTGCCTTGTGGGTATGGATGCTACCACTGGATTGACACTGTGGATTACATCTAGCCTGAGCGTTCTTGTCAGAACAACTTCTAGACCTCTAGCCAGAAACTGGCTAGAACTCTAGGGGAAAAGAGGGACAGTGGGACCCTGGAGTGGGAGTTCTGCAAGCTCAGGATCCTCTCACTCTGCAGTGGGAAGTCCTTTACTGTGATTGGCTCCCCTAGGGGTGTTACGTTTGCTATGATTGGCTGTATGCAGATTAACAGGCCCCCGTGTGTTCATCCTAGATATAGTGCACACCCTATCTCTGCTACCTTGATCCAACTGCTGTAGAGTTTTTGGGGAGTGTGCAGATCAGGTGACCCAACTTGTTGATGCTGTTTACATGTGACAGCTCTCACTGGGACACAAGCAGTTCTCATGTGTTGGTGATGATAAAGTGCTGAGGCCAGAACTGGAACTGGTGGTCCTAATTATGTATTTACTTTTTCTATTCTCAGAGAGCCTGGGGTTCTAGACCCACACAGATACCAGAACATGGGCACGTCTTAGAGATCTTTGGCAAACACCAAGAATTATTTGTATAACAATTCTAATGATAAGTCCTACCATTCATCCCATGCCTACCACATAGTGGCCACTCCACTAAGGTCTTTCAATATAATACTTAATGGTCACAACAAGCCTGCAATTAGGTATTCTCATCCCATGTTAAAGTGAGGAGAGTGAAGTTCAGAAACATGAAATAACTTGTCCAGAGTCACACAGGGCCAATTGTGTGGATCAGAAAACATACAAAGTTTCACATAGGGTAGTGATATTAACTCTCACCAAAGATGGAGAAACTGGCAAAAAACAAACAAACTAACTAACTAACTTGAAAAAACAACTATCTGTTGGCTCTTTCAGGAATTGAAGAAGGTAGCAAAAATAGTGCATGTTTTGTGTAACACCTACAGACAGCTTATAAAACAGTGGTGTTTTTCTGGGAGCTGTGTTTGGGAGCTCTGGGCTTATTCCCAAGTCTCCCAAAGCAGAAACTTTTCCAAGCTTCCATACTGTCCAGCTGACAAACTATAGTCTCATTCTGGTCCAAGACCTGGGTCACTGGTCAAGGACGAGACAGAATGCATGTGTGCCCATAACCTTCCTTCTAGGTGACTAAAATAGACTTTCCTATGTAGTCACAGCCTGGCAAGGACAGGTTGCAATTTAATCACATTCCTCAGGGGTAGAGGCTCTTCACCAAAAGTTGTAAACTATTGCTAGATCTAAGCATGACTATTTTTTCATTTTTTTCTGCAAATTCTAGATGTCTGATATATATTTAAAAGAAGTGGTGGGGTTTTTTTTGTTGTTATTGTTCCTTTAGATTTTTCAGTTTATGTATTAAATCAGCATGTGTCCATGTGTTAACATGCTTGATGGTCTTTCCCTATTTTCATGTTTCTTCACGGCACTTACCACCTGGCATACTTTATTGCTTTGTTTAGTGTCTGTCTCCGTTCCCTGTAATGTCAACTCATGAGGGCAGGGATATCTGTTTAGTTTGTTATTAAATCTCCAATGATCAAAGCAATATTTGGTACAATTAGGATCTCAGCAAATATTTATGAATAACAATGAGTGGATATATATATATATTTATATAAATACATATTATATAAATATATAATATAAATTTATATTATATATTTAATATATTATTTATATATAATATAGTATATATAAACTATATATTGTATAAATTATATATTATAAATTATAGAAATAAATATTTATATATAAATATATATCCATCATATATGTATATGTGTGTATATATATATATCCATTATATATGTGTGCGTCTATGTATACATATATATATGGATGACTGGGCAAATGGACAGATGCATCACAGTTGACAGGGCCCATACCAATTTTAGGACTTTGATAAATGTCACCTTCTGAGTAAAGTCTTCTCTAACTACCTTGTTTGAACTTGAGGTCCCACCTCAGCCTTCTTCAGGATCCCCTCTGCTTCTGCTTTTTCCATGACACATATGACCATATGACACACTAGGCATTCTGCTTTTCTATTTGCTTAGGGTGTGTGGTCTCCCTCCTCTAACAACTCAATAGAAAAACATGAGCATGTATAAAAGCAGCAGAAGAAACCTAATAGAAAAATATAAATTAAAAATAATACAAGAATGTTCCATCTCACTAGTAATTAGAGAAATCCTTGTAAAAATATATATCCATCATTTTGGAAAAATTTAAGTCTGGCAATACCAAATGTTGGTGATGCTATAAACGCATGCTAGATTCATATGAATTGCTACAAATTGTTGTTATTTTACTCTGCCATTTGGTAGAGCCATGTGTTACATCTAATAACTTCAAGATGCATACACCACTGAGAAATCTCACATATGTGTGTCCAATAACTTTAACAATGTCCTCTGCAGGGACGCCTGGGTGGCTCAGTTGGTTAAGTGGCTGCCTTCAGCTCAGGTCATGATCCCAGGGTCCTGGGATCAAGTCCTGTATCAGGGTCCTTGTTCATCAGGAAGCCTGCTTCTCCCTCTGCCTCTGCCTGCCACTCTGCCTATTTGTGCTCTCTCGCTCTTTCTCTCTTTCTCTCTGACAAACACATAAATAAATAAAATCTTTAATAAAAAAAAATTAAATTAAAAAAAAAACACAATGTCCACTGCAGCATTACTCCTTTTTGCACATTTTGGAAACAGCCTAAATGTTCATCCCTATGAATGACAAAGTCAGAATATAAACATATAAAATACTATCTAAATGTTAAAATGAAAGAATTTAAGCCATTTCTATCAAAGTGGCAAAATCTTTAAAACATGTTTAAGAAAATAAGCAAGGTTCAGATGGATACCTACCTGGGAAAGCATTTAAACAAAGTTTTTTTCAAACATGCAAAACATTTCTACATGTTTTTTGTGGATGCAAGCATGTATTAGAAGCAGAAAAACATCCATAGAAATTTAGGCCTAGAGTTATTTTTGTGGAATTAGGAAGGAATTCATGGGATAACTTGCTTATATTTATAATGTTTATTTTTAAAAGAAAATATCTGGAGCATGTATGACAGAATGGCAGTATCTTACAGGCTGGGTGGCCATACATAAGTTTTGGTTATAATTATGTCTATACTCAACTTCATGCTTGAAATATCTAATAAGAAAAAGAAATAAGAGGGTACTTAAGTGTGACTGGCAGGGAATAAAGTTCAAGCCAGAGCATATCAAATAATATGGTGTGACATAGCAAAATTGTAAACTGAATTTTGTTGCTAATCACGACTGGATGCAAACCCAGATTCAGTACCTTCTTTCATAACACCTAATGAGATTAGGCTTTGGAACCTGACATTCAAGGTTTGAATCTTGACTCAGATACTTAATAACTATTTAAACTTGGGCATCAGTTTTCTCCTCTTCAAAATGAGAAAAAATGGAATTTTTTTTAAAATACAGGAAATCTTCCCAGACATGGAGACAAACCATGAGAGACTTAACTCTAGGAAATTAACTGAGGGTTGCAGGACGGGAGGTGGGTGTGGCATGGAGTAATTGAATGATGGGCACTAAAGAAGGCACATGATGTGATGAGCACTGGGTGTTATATGCAACTGATCAATCACTGAACTTTACATCTGAAACTAATTATGTACTACTATATGTTGGCTAATTGAATTTAAATTTAAAAAAATAGAGGAAATCAACAAAACCAAGAGTTGGCCTTCAAAAAGATCAACAAAACTTGCAAACGTTTAGCTAGAATGATTAAGAAAAAAAGAGAAGACTCAAATAACTAAAATCAGAAATGAAAGAGGGGACAGTACTACCAACATTACAGAAATAAAAAAGATTATAAAGTGGAAAAATAGTACCTCCTCATAACAACTATTCTAAGAATGAAATAAGATCATATTTGTGCAGTGTTCAACATACACCAAGGCACATAAGATTGAAGACTGGTATATGTTAAAAGCTCCAGGTTCTGATGTAAACAAGCATGAGCTTGAAGTCTATTTTGAAAGCCATGCTTTCTCTCATTTTATTTGTTTCTGACAATAACCCTACCAGGTTGGTGGTGTTATTATCCCATTTTATATGTAAGAAAACTAAGGCTGACAGAGGTCAAATAACTTGCCCAAGATTTTCCAACTCTTAAAAGAGAGATGAGATTCAAATCAGATCCACCTCCAGAAAAATATAACTGTAACTTAATATCCTGGGTCTATTTCACTAGTTTTATGAGTAAACTAAATTGAATTTGTATAAAACATTACAGTAGGGGCACCTGGATGGCTCAGTCATTAAGCATCTGCCTTTGGCTCAAGTCATGATCCCAGGGTCCTGGGATCAAGCCCTGCATCAGGCTTCCTGCTCGGCGGGAAGCCTGCTTACTTCTCCCTCTCCCACTCCCCCTGCTTGTGTTCCCTCTCTCACTGTGTCTCTCTCTGTCAAATAAATAAAACCTTAAAAAAAAATTACAGTAATCTATCTTTTAGCTTTTGTTTTCTTTGAGGAGGGAGTCAACCAGCCATTGCTGATTAAAACTAATAACAAGTATCTACTTAGTATATGTATATGTAAGACTAAACATGCAAAATATTTGCTGTAATGGGATATTGTTACTAGATAAATATTCCTGCCTTAAGCAGATTCTTGGTCTTGGCATATTTTGGAAGATCAGTAGGCTGTGATATTCCATTATGTTGAGTTTCTTTCTCTCCCCTTTTTTTTTTTAACCATAGGCTCTTTTTCTTTTTTTTTTTTTTTCAGTGTCACTGTCTTCCCTGAAAGATGATTATCTCTCTGCTTTCCATCTTTTTCTATCTTCTGTGAATCCAAATGGAACTTAACTTTTATTGTCACCAATTATTTTGAATGAACGTTTTTCTTAATGTAATTTTCATCAAGTTAGTTCCATTTATTAAGTATTCATTCATTCATTCATTCATTCATTCATTCATTCTTTTATGCAGCAAACGTTAAGTGCTAACCATGAACTCATCTCTGGGCTATGTTCCCAGGAATAAGGGTTACTAAGACTAGAGAGAGGCAGAGGTAGAAATGGCAATCCCAGTGTAGTGTTACCTGCAGATTGGCATTGGTGTTGGAGAGCATGGAGTCCCCCATTTAATAGGGAGTCCCCCATTTAATAGGAGGACTATTACGAGAAGTGACACAGAAATGGCAATGTTGCACCTGAAACTTCTATTTGTATATTTACTTACTGTATAGAAAATAATGCATGATCTTTGTAGAAAATTTGGAAAGCATAAAGACAAGAGAAAAATAACCTACAGTCCTGCTACAGAGAGCCACTGTTAACAGCTGGTTTATTTTTTAAGACCACCTTCTACATGGATGCGCTCAAATTAAATAATTTTACTATATTACACATATTTTCTCATATCCTGAAAATTTTAAAAATTATTTTTACACGTGTGTAATATCCTTCCATGTAGAAATACTAACATTCGCTTTATCATTCCTATATCCATTGTTTCCCTGTTACGAATAACATTGTGTTGATAATCTCTGTGCATAAATAATGGCCTGCATTCATGGTTGTTTCCTAGAGAAGGAATCCTGAAGGTGAATTACAGATTAAAGGGTATGATCACTTTTAAAACTCTTGACATTTTCTCCAGTACCCTCTTCTTTCCTGATCTCAAGGCAAGAGCTCAAGCCTTTAAGAGTCAGTCAGATGAATTACAAATTGGAGAAGCTCTTTACAAATTCCTACACACAGGGCGCCAGGGTAGCTCAGTCGCTTGAGCGGCTGCCTTCAGCTCAGGTTATTATCCCAGAGTCCCAGGATCAAGCCCAGCATTGGACTCCCTGCCCAGTGGGGAGTCTGCTTCTCCCTCTGGCCCTCCCCACTCTCACGCTCTATCTCTCTCAAATAAATAAATAAAATCTTAAAAAAAAAAATTCCTACACACTTCTATGTATGTGTAGATATGCATGTGAATGTGTATACACATGTTCCTGTGGAAGAAAGAACCCACAGACACACACATATATCTTGATCCTTAGAGGCATTGTGGACCCCTCTTGCCGAGTACTTAAAATGGGCTGTCTTTGTTGATTCCCTTTGTTAGTGGTGGTGTCTTTGTTTTATCCACCTCTGTATATCCAGTGCCTGGTATATGGTAAGAAGTTAGTAAGTGTTTCTTAAATGAAAGAGAGGGAACCAAAACAAGGCCATGAAATAATTGTTTACTCTCTTAAACATCTTGTTTTCTTTGTTTTCAGCATCCAGCAAAACATGGTGGTGAACCCTGGCTCTAAATCTTCATGATTGAGCGACTCTTTTGCACAACACAAAGGTAAATATTTGAGGCTGGTCGACTTGCTGGTTATTAGGAAAATCTTTGTCTCTGGGAAGACGGCTTGCAAATGTCTCTGAGTCCAAGGGATGGCTTTTGTGCTTTGTGTTCCTCCTAAAAACCTCCTGGAGGGTTCGTGGAGCTTTGGGAATAGATGCTTAGGGTGGCTTTTCTCCTGTCTACTTTGTGTTTGCAGTTAGAGAAAGGGAATATTGATTCCCTTTCTTCTTTTCTTTAAGCACCTAGTAAGCGTCATTAGGAGTTTCAAGTTTTCCTGTCTGGATTTTCTGCCTCTCGCAGTAGGTGGTCTCAAATTGGTTTGATTTTAAACACAACTATATTAGCACTCCTCAAATGCCCTCTGTTTTATTATATGTACCAACAGAAGGAACCGTTCTCAATTATTGAAACTGAAGTCAAACCATGTAAGATAAATGTTTCTGCATAGAAAACAGACTTGGAGATTTACAAGCTTAAGGAGCAAGTACTATTATTTTGAGGTCCTAAACTTTTAAATGATGGTGACACTGAAATCTCTCCTTCATACCGGGAGCCAAGAAGGCACAATTGAAAATGCCTATTCCTTTGACAAATTAGAAGCATTCATTGCAGTATCTATTTCTTGTTTACCAGGGATAATGCTGAATGAATCACAGACTGGTAGATGGATGTCCCTTCTGAGCACTTTTAATTAGCACTGCCTATTAGGATGAACAGAGTGTTGCTTTCCTGCCATAGATTACCCCCCAGCCCCCCTTAAATGGAATAGAAATCTTATTCTCCACAAGGTAATATTCATCTCTTCCCCAACCAGACAAGCATAGAAAATTAAACAATGGTCCGTTAAAAAGCCCAGATAATGTATTTATCATTTCCAGTTTATGTGAGTTTCCAAGGCAAATAAGGAGTGGGAGCTATTCGTTATGGGACCTTGGGGAACAACGGGACTCAGGAGGGAGCTGGGAGGCTGGAAGATCTGAGACTTGTAAAAATTCATTAAAAATATGAGGTGCTATTGGAGACAGAGGAAATTAATTACTCTCCGGGACTCAAATGTCACTACTCATTTAAGTGACCTGGCAAGGAGGCTGGGAAACCTGTTTCGTGAGGCTTTCTATAGTGGAGAAGGCTGGGAGCTGGGATTCCTCAGCTGTCAATTTTTGCATTTCCTTGGTGACTTATTGACACGTTAACCTGGCTTGCGCCCCAGCCTCCTCTAATGAGTAGAGTTAAATGAGAAATAGGGGCTGGGATGGGGGGGGCACTCTCCCCTGTAGTTGGCCAAGGTATTCAGACCAGCTCACCAGGCACGTGAGCAGCCGCGGACCTGAGGGGAGCCTGTAATTTACCACAATGGAGGGAAGAGGCTGATCATTTGCAGCTGGACTGAGTTTGGTCTTTTATTATTGCTTTTCCATCCACAAAGCTATTCTCTGAGGTGGAGTGAATTTGGAAAGACAAATTAAGGTTTTCTACCTAAGGAGGACTGGGGAGCAGTAGGTTCTGAAAACAGTCATCTTTTCTAGATTGCCTGTCTAATAAATCTCTCTAATGCATTCTGCCTATAGACAGAGGTTGAAAATATATAGATGTGTGATGACTTAAAAGTTTAAAATCAGTAAACACTCAGAATAACGGAGTAAAAGCTTTCTCAGATGTGTGCCTTACCTAGACTGGGAATTCAAGATTTTATTCTTGAACTCTGCTACTAACCAGCTGTGAGATGCGGCACGAGCCATCATAATGCTCCAAGCCTCTGTTGTATTATTTATACAATGGGAACAATAATATCCATCTTCCGTGGTAGTTAAGGACCATGTATCCAAAAGAGCTTTGAAGGGTGGAAATACATAGGTGTTTGGTGGCATATCACCTATTGGTATGTTTTGTTGTCTTAAAAGTCTTGCATTTTAAATACTGGGGCTGCTCAGTGATCTCTGTTCCTATGTGGGTCAAAGTTGAAGGGCTCTGCACGATCCTTTCTGGCTTGTTCATGTGGGGAGGGTGAATCAACAGGCCAAAGAAGGAAAAACTTCTGCTTCTGGGGAAAAATTGTTCACGTGGTATTAAAAAAAAAAGAAGAAGCATCGCTTTGGAGGGAGTTGGAGGCCTGGATGTTCACCTCTGGGGGCAGTCCTAAGCACCATGTCTCCAATTCAAGAAAGTCCTTTCCCTTTGAAGCAAAGCAAATCATGCATTGAAGGTGGTAAAAGATATTTGAAGACTATTCACCTATTCCTAGGAAGAGATGATGAGAAGATAAACAAGGGCAGGGTCAGTGGATACAGAGAAGAGCAGAGAATTTTGAGAGGCCCTGGAAAGGAAGGTTTTCCAGGCTTTCCCATAGTTGGGAGGTGTGCACTTTGAAGAGGGAGCAGCGCAGTGACTAAGCTATAGAGGGTTCCCAGGATGCTTATAATGTCGTTAGTAGAAATGTGGGAAAGTGCAGGATATAGACCTTTTGCTCAAGGAGCTCAGAGAGGTAAACAAGGATGGGCAGACAGAAAGAAGCCCAGAAGAGCATGCTGGGGTCAGTGCTGAGAGGGTGGGTGCCTCAGGGGATGAGCAGGGCATTGCACCAAGCAGCTGCCCCCAGCCACAAGGAACCAGAACCACCCCACTGCGCACTGCAGAGGCTGGTTTGAGAGCTGCACACGCGGCAACCAGAGTTTTGTACCCCGGCATGCACTCAGTGATTTTCCAAGGCTTCTGTGCTGTCGTTGTTTCCTGAAAGTAGACTTGAGGGACTGCCTGCCTATTCTCATTAGCCAGCCCTGTCCTGACCCATCCCGAGCAAGCACAGAAGGCATCCCCAGGGGCCCAATTCTGAATAACTGCTAAAACTACCATCCCCATTCCTCGGTGTTCTTTGGAGCTTTTCTGCCACTTACCTTTTAAAATTGCTTGAAAGCTACCAGTTGACATAACTGAGCTATTGGCTCTCTATTTATTGGGATAACTATATGTATCCATATGAATTCATTTATAGCCATCATGTCACCATAGTGAGATAGTAATAAGACAGGAAAATTTTTTCGCACTCGTCTTCCTCCCTTTTACCTTCCTTTGTGAATTCATCTCTTTGGCGCCTCCTATTTGCCTCCTTGTTTGTTTTGTTTTCTCAGATTCTATTTATGCTTCTACTTTTCTTCTGATAAAATCACACATCCTCCAACTTAGTTGGACATAGGAGATCCTTGATACTGGGGGCAGGGGTTCAGTTGTAAAAACTTGGAACGTTTTCTTAACCACATGGCAGCCTTCTGTATCTGGTATTTTTGGTGGTTCTCATGTTGCTTCCCAAAGCTGAATGTCTTAGATTGAAATCTCTGTTCCAACACATAATAGCCGTCTAACATTGAGCAAATCCATTTCTTTAAGCTTGAATTTCCACATTAGCAAAATTATAGTAAATTATAGTAATAATACTTTTCATACAAGATTGTTAAAAGAATTTAATGAGAAAGT
>CM053606.1:39096175-39138204 GCA_028646535.1 Procyon lotor | reverse complement strand
TTCTCACCTTTTGAAGCTTCAGAATCGGACCCTTCATGAAATTAACTTTATAAATATGAATTCAGTAGAGAGGCTGCCTTAGCCTTTCCATTTCCCCAGACCCATCTCTTCATCCTCCTCATGCCTTGTGAAGACAACCCCTTAATACTGAATGTTTACAAGGCACAGTGTGATATAGTGGGAGGGAAACACAGAATTTAGAGTGGAAACACCTGTGCTTGTCTTCTGCCACCACAGAGGGCTTGAATACATCTGCTCGTTATGTAGCTTCTGAGGGCCTCAGTTTCTTCAGCTGTAAAATAGGTCTACTAATAGCTGACCTACCTGTTCGCAGGCCCCCTGTGAGTCCAGTGATCCCTGAGCAGCTCTGGATATTTGAGGCCCTCTGTTCTTGATAATCTGTTTCCCTAGTCTCAGATTAATTTGCACCTAAGTTAGAAAAATGCCAATTATGATCAGATGTTGAACCATAGAATTCACAAGACAGTAGCAATCAGAACACTCTTATTTTTTAATGAAAATAAATACATTGAGGGGCACCTGGGTGGCTCAGTGGGTTAAAGCCTCTGCCTTCGGCTCAGGTCCTGGGATCGTGCCCCACATTGGGCTCTCTGCTCAGCAGGGAGCCTGCTTCCCCTCTCTCTCTGCCTGCCTCTCTGCCTACTTGTGATCTCTCTCTCTGTCAAATAAATAAATAAAATCTTTAAAAAAAAAAGAAAAGAAATACACTGAAATAGTTATAGCCTAAATTCTTATACTGTTCAGAGCCTACTATGGTAACTCTTTGCCTAAATTGTTTTCCTGAAGATTTAGGTTGAAGAAATTGAGTGAATAGAGGTTCCTTTTAAGATGGGTATATAGATAAAAATCACTTATAAGAAATATTACAGAGCTGACCAAAAAGAGCAAAACACTTAAATAGGAAAGAATGACTAAAAATTTCTCCTGTTTGAACCAGAGTTTAAAACTAATAAAAATGGAATGCAAAAAGAACAGGGTGGAACTATCTATTGTTGAGATGACTGCCAAAAGGAGCTCAAAGTTATAATGTAGTGAGTTTTACAAAGTGATACAATCCCGTGATGAAATCAAGAACATATAAATGAAACCATTATGAATGGATAACATAGATGTCCATTCAAAGAAAGAGCCTCTTTGTCTTCTCGGCAGAGGAGGTTTTCCATGTGAGTAGAACAGATGACTCTGGGACCAGCCTATTCTTTTTTTTTTTTTTAAGATTTTTTTTATTTATTTGACAGAGAGAAACACAGATAGAGAGGAAACACAAGCAGAGGGAATGGTAGAGGGAGAAGCAGGCTCCTTGCCGAGCAGAGAGCCCGACGCGGGGCTCCATCCCAGGATCCTGGGATCATGACCCGAGCCGAAGGCAGACGCCTAATGACTGAGCCATCCAGGTGCTCCTGGGACCATCCTATTCTTAAGTGCGGCATGGGCAACCAGTTATGAGCTCACAAACCTGGTTAGAAAAGTCTCTGTAATTGGTAGGAATATGGCTGCCAGATAAAGATGCGGAGGGTGGTGTGACGGCTGAAAGTCACATTTGTGGCCAACCCTCACCCTACTCCCCTGCACACATTGATCACTGAACAACAGCCAAAGTTGAAGAGAGCTGGCTTACCCTCCCCCTCGCTGCATGTGTGCATGCGCATGCACACACACACTTACGCACACACACACACACACACACACACGCGGCCTTCTCACAAGGATCAAAGTACTGCTACAGCGCCGTGACTGGCACATGGCGGGTCCTCAAGAAAGTGCTTGTTGGAAGGGTGCGTGTGTGTATTAATGAATTGCCAAGGAACTCAAGGGGAAAGTCTAGAAATATCAGTAGACATTATGGCAGCAACCTGGACAAAGTGAAGAGGGCGGGGGCTGGGGGGGAAATGCCCAGAATTACTTTACCAGAGATTTAACATGTTGATGTTCATAACACCTCACCTGCCAAAGGTATCCTATTCAAAACGAATGAAGCCACAGAACAGGATTAAATTAGCACAGCTGGAAGAAGTGTGCCTGGGTGTGAAGAGCCGAATGTTATCTCCAGGCAACGGATGGAGTTGTAACATGAGGATTCTTATTTTTAGTGTTGGGGAGAAAATGAATTTGAACCAGAAGACAAGGGTTGATAAGAGAAGTCGGGGCTTGAGGGAGAGAGTGGATACATAATAAGCACAGACCAAGAGGGCTAAGCAAAGAACGAGAGTAGAGGGAGGCCTGTGAAAGGGGATCTTGCTAGTTCCGAGTGGCACAAGAAAACGTAATGAGGTCCGCCAGGGCATCGGGTCAACTCAGGCCCCCACTGCTTGGGACAAGCTACATCAGAATAGACGCCTAAGGTTAGGGAATGGATAAAGAAGACCAGCAACAATCCTGTGGGGACATGTCTGCATCCCTTAGGGAATGGGGAAATTCTAAATGAAATCACTTAACATGGTGTACACACTTGTCTGTTTGCATTCTTCTCTTACTCTTTATGTTCTATGGTGCCAGGTCCGTGGATTTTTGGATTTTGGTTTGTTTTTTTTTTTTCCAGATCTTTATTTCTAGCCTCTAACTCTTAAAAATTAAAAAAGAAATCACTGAACTCAGACCTGTCTGGCTGAAATCTGTGATCTTCCCACTATTCCCGTAAGCTTCAGAGCCTACAATTGAGTAGATACTCCCTGAAGATCTCTTGGAGAGAAGGAGGGGTGATAATGATATTAAGGTAGAGAAGAAAATTTGGGTACAAAGAGACTTCCACAAGATCTCTTCTGAACAGATGGTAGACAAATGGGCCTGACATATGTATTCTTCAGAGATCATCAAGGATGGGCCAAACCACACGGAGAAGGGACTGACTGGGAGAGAGTTACCCTCAACTTTGGGGTACATTCATAGGGAGGCCGCATCATAGCCAAAGTGTAAGAATGTCAGAATGTCGGGAGAGGGAATGAGGCCAAGTCTCAGGTAAAGCAGAAAACCCTGTAGGCTGGTTCCTCTGCAGTGAACTCACCCATCCCCATCTCTCCTACCTCTGTCCTCAGGCCTCATATTGCTAGTTTTGCCCCTGTAGCAACCTTGGAAAAAATTCTTTTCATGTCTAGGGATAAGAAAATTAAAACTCACATTCAGAGTTTTGTGAAACTCACGAATGCCAGGAATGAACCTGAATGCAGATCATCAGGATTAACCTACCGAGGCACCAGATATTGTGAGAGTGTCTAGATTTGCTGCAAGATGATTCTCTCCAAGGAAATTTCTATAGGAATTTTATTTGACAGCCAATTTTGTTGAGGCCAAGCATGTATCTTCCTGTGAACATTACCAGGGGAAATAAAAAGACCATCCAGAGCTTGCGTGCCCGTAGATTTTTCACCTTTCTGTGTTTAACACGTGGCTTTAATGTTCCTGAAATGCTGGTGTCTTTATTTATCAGAGTCTTTTAGCTGGGGACACTAGTTCTGGGTGTCCCACTGAAGGTAATGCTTCCAGATGGCTTACAAATTAGGTTCAATACAATGTAGTCATTCTTCTCTTTTAGTGAGTTCTTGGTGCTGAACCTATTTGACTTACCTAACATCCTATTTGAGTTGTTAAATCCTAAACATGGATTGATTAGAACAGGGGAATAGGCTCTCGGCTTAATGCATCAAGCTTTCTGAAGTGGATAAAAGAACCACTTTGGAACTAAAAGCCCGACTTAATATTCACTTTGCCACTTGTCTGTGTGGACTTGGTTTCCTCTGTCTGTCTCCTCTCTAGCTCATGCAGCCGCGATCCCCTCACCTGTGAAAATGGGAGTCAGGGGTGACTGTGACAAGCAAGTGGTGATATACGGTGAAAATAGTTGATAAAGTATAAATAGTTATAGGAATGTAAGTTGGTGTCATACAGTTAAATTAAAAAATGGGAATAAGAGGGCATTACATTCCAGGAAACATACTCCATCATTCAGAAATTTTAAGAAAAATGACATCAGGACATTCTAGGGATCTCAGAGATTATCTGCTTCAGTTTCCTTTTTGACCAATGAGAAATTTGAGTCTCCAAGTGAGGTAGTAACTTGTGTGAAAGCACATAGCAAATGCTATGCAGAGCTGAGCCTGAGACTCCTGTGACTTGCTTCTCTGTTCTTCTCCTTCTTGCCCACGAGCCTCTAGTCCTTCCCTTCTCGTGCTTCTGCAGACTCTTCCGTGGCCCTTGATGGAACAACTCAAACCAAGAATGTCAGACCTTACATGCCAGGGAGAAAACCCATGCCCGCCATGCCTGTGTTCTCCAGTGTATTTGTGGGGACTTTCCTTTAGCTGCAATTAGGAGAAGGAATGTTGCAGGCTTTGGAATGGTGGCCTATCCAATGTGATTTCTGCTGGACTTGTGTAGAGTTCATCCTTTTGGCGCTGAAGGGAATGTTAAAAGTACCTGTCAATCCTGTCTCTGAAGTACACCGAAACATTTCCTTCCCTCTCTAACGCATTATACTATAAGCTCCCTGAGGGCAGGGACCTGTCTGTCTCCCCTTTTGCAGTACATCCCCAGTGCCTAACACAATGCATGGCTCAGAACAGAGGCTCAGAAGGTATTTGTTCAATGAAAGCGTGAGTCTCAGCTGCTGTTGCCTTTGCCCGAGGTCACATTGTCTTATGAGCATCGTTAAGTCCTCAGCCTTCAGTCTCATTCCTTCCAGATCCTCTTTGGCATCACCCTCTAAGTATCCTGCTAACTACAGAGATAAATAGGGCACTCCTCTGTTGAAAACTTGTCAGCGGCTCCCCTTTGCCGAATGGAATTGGAAAAGTGCCTTAATGGAAACTTTAAATGTCTTCATAACCTAGCCCTGTCCCAACTTCCTAAATTCATCTGCAGACTTTTCTCTCTGCCATTCCCACCTTTGAGCGTAGGCACGCATGCGCGCACGTGCTATTACTTTCTTCTACCTGGAATGCCCTGTCCTGCCTTTACCGTGCTGTAGACTCCTACCTATTCTTCGGACCCCTTCCAGAGGCCCGTTCCCTACCTGTTTTGGTGTCTTCCTCAGTGACTAGGCAGATGCCCCCAGAGCATGAGCTGTATCTTTAATCCCTGTGGATTAGAAAAATGGGAGACGGTCCTAAACTGTTGCCCCCTCGCTTCGGCATGGCAGATTATGGAGATGAGGTCAAGACTAAGCTGAGTTGTAATGAGAACAGTATCTGTGCCAGACCCACACTGAGAGCACCGAGAAAGGAACAGTTTGTGTGTCACAGTCTGGAACAGAGTGGTGGGTGGGTCACCGTCTCAGAGGACATGCTTTCTTAGCAGGTCCCAGCCACGTCTCTGACACTCCTAACTTTTCCAGGACTGTGGAAAACCTGTACTGCATACAAGAAAAAGTACACCAACACTGAGTTTCATCTCCTCATTCAACTCTAATAAAGTTATCACACATGATAGATGGTTTTTATTAATGAAAAGTCACAAAAATGTCATGCTTTTTGTAAGTAGCTTTTTGATTGTTTATATATTCATTAGTTTTAACTTTAAAACTCATCTAAACATATTACATGATGTTTAGAAGTAAGAGAAAAAACAAACAAAAAGTAACCAGGATCCATCATTTGGGTGTTGGTCTTTATGTAGGCATATTTTATATGACTGTTATCAGATTATACATATAAATATAAAGCCTGGTTTTTGTTTGTTTCACTAATATCGTAAGCATTTCTTATGGAGCAAGATACTGTTCAATATCAATCACTTTAAACGATTGAGTAATATTCCATTGAGTGAGTGGACTGTTATTGGGTGGATCCACCGTGATTCATTTAGTCATTTCCGTATGGCTGAAGGTCGATTTCCTTGCAGTATTTCACTTTTGTTGGTAAGACATGAACATTCCCTCATACACAAAAATCTCCCCCTCTTTGGGGTCATTTCCTTAAATGACGCTGACACCCATTAGTAATTTGCAAACATTTCCCTTAAAACCATTCAGTAGCCGTTCCCATCCTCCTCCCTCCAAGGTAGAATTTAACCCTTTGTTCTATAAGGAGGAATTTGAAGACATAGGGATCTGAAGTCCCAGCGTCCTATGTTGATCGCTCCTGTATCTCCTGGTATTCCCAAACCCTGATCTCCCTATTGTAGTAACACACACCAACCTGCCCTTTCCTCTCTATGCCGGTGCTCAGGCTGGCCTGCAACCTCACTCACCCTGTGCACACCCTGCATATACCAACCTTCTACCTCCAACCCATACCAGATGGCACCTCCTCTAGGAAGCCTTTGCTTGCTCCATGAAGGCAGTTTAGGCGTCCCTTCCCCGGGATTCCAAGATTCCCTGTGCAGATCCCTGTCATCACCCTTATCACACTGTGTTGAAAATGCATGACTCACTGAAGCTGGTGAAGCTTTTTCATTGTTACCCTACTTACTAACACTGTACTCAACACATAGTTAAGTGTGGAATAGCTGATAAGCAAACCTATCAGTAGATTTGGCAACTGGGACATCTCTGTAATTTATGGAAAAAGTGAAATACTCCATTTGCAGAGGACTGACAGAGAGTAGATGTCTCCTCTTATCACATCGTTTAAAAAAGATTTATTTATTTATTTATTTGAGAGAGAGTGTGCACAGAGGGAGAGGGAGAGGGAGAACCAGACTCCCCACTGAGCAGGGAGCCTAATGCAGGGAGCCTAATGTAGGGCTCCATCCCAGGACCCTGAGATCATGACCTGAGCCGAAGGCAGACACTTAACCGAATGAGCCACCCAGGTGCCCCATCTTATCCCATTTTATAATGGCATGATATGTTACTAGTAAAGTACAGAGGAGAAAGACTGTAAGACTGTAAGTAATATTGCTATAAATACACCAAATACTGAAAGATACGAAACCCCAACTCACTTATGCCATTTCCTTATAAATATTGAACATTTTATTATTTAGAAATTTTATCATGCTGTCTCAGGGCTTCAAATGCCATCCATATGCTCATGTTTTCCACATTTCTAGCTCCAACCCTCTCAGTCTCCTGAACTTAGGACTCATGATTTCATCTGCACTCCCTAACATTTCCACTGGATGTTGGCTAGGCAACTCCAACTTCAAGAATAATCAAACTCTGTTTATCCACACCAGCTACTCCTTCCACAGCCTTTCCCATCTTAGTGCGTGACATCTCTGGTCTTCTCGGTGCTCAGCCAAAAACCCTGGAGTTACCATCGACACCACCCTCCCCCCACTCTCTTTCCTACTCCATATCCCATCCACAAGCACGCTGCGCTGCTCAACATTCAACCTCCATTCAGAACTGAGCCCCTTCTCACCACTCTCTACCGCTCCCACCCTGGTCTGAGCAGCTACCACCATTTTCCTGGATTATTTTATTAACCTCCTACCTCATTTCTTCTTAGCTTCCAACCTTGCCCTCCCATTTAACCCACCCAATCCAGGGTCCTTTCAGGCATCCCGTCCTTACTTAGAGCCTTCTAATGGCTGCCCTTCTCGAAGTCTTTGTGTGGTTTTTAGTTTCCTGGGGCTGCCATAACAAAATACCTCAGACTGGGTGACTGAAACAACAGACATTTATTTTTGCACAGTTCCAGAGGTTAGAAGATCCATGATTAAGGTGCCGGCTACTTTGGTTTCTGGTGAGAGCTCTCTTCCTGGCTTGGAGATGGCTGCCTTTTCTCTCTGTGCTCCCACATGGCACTTCTCTCTGTGCACACAGAGGGCTCTTCCTATAAGAACACCAGTCCTATTGGATTAGGGGCCAATCCTTATGACCTCATTTAACCTTCATTACCTCCAGAAAGATGATCTCCTAAAATCATCACATCAGGCATTAGGGCTTTCACATATGAATTTGAGGGGACACAACTGAGCCCCTACCACATGGCCTGTAAATTCCCATGTCAATCAGGGCATACTCCCCCCACCTCCGTCGGCTGCTGTAGTCAAACCGGGCTCCTTACAGCATCTTGGACACCCCCGACATGCTCCTTTCCCAGGGGTACTAGACTGACTGCTCACCATACCTGGACTGTCCTCCAGACACCTGGCTGACTCCCCCTGTGTGCCTTTCACGTCTCTGTCCAAGTGAGCTGCTTATAGGCTATTTCTTCCTTGACGATTTTTACAAAATGGCGCTGCCGTTTCACCTCAGCCCCATCCTCTTCACCTGGCCTTGCTTCTCCCTAAAGCTTTTCCGTTACCTGACTTCATATATTTGTTTGCGTATTCCTCTGTCCTTCCTCCATTCTAGCGGCAGAAATACAAGCTCCGTGAGGGCAGGAATTTTACCCTTGTTTGTTTCCAAGTCTATTACTGGTGCTCAGAACAGGCTGGGCACATAAAAGATGCACAGTAAATACTTGTTGAGTGAGTGAGTGGATGAATAGAAATTTTGTTCACACTCATTATCTTCTTTCAGCCTCACACAAAACCTGGAAGAGGATGGGGGAGATACTTGTTCCCTTTTCACAGATGAGGAAAACTAATATTCCTAAGAGTTAGATTTCATATATGTAGTCATAATTTCACTTGCCAAGTACTTAATATTGCCAAGGGATATGCATACTATCATATTTGCTTTCATTTCATCCTTGGACTAATCCTAAAAGACTATATATTATTATCCCTATTTTAACACAATTACGCCTTAGAAAGTTTGAATGACTTGCCCAAGGGAACCACTGCTAAGTGACAGCCAACATACAAACCCTAATCTGACTTCAAAGAGCTTGTTTTTATCGATTATGGTTCATATCCTTGTAGCACAAGACCGTGTACCAGATACTATACTAACTCTAATGTATAGACCACTATTATCTTCACTTTGCAGGGGAGATAACCAAAGCTCTTGTTAACTTGTCCAGGGTCACACCCCACTGACCTAAAAGTCTGAGTGTCAGCAGCGAGGCATTTCCCTCAAAGAGCTGGTGTTGGGCCGGGCACTTCTTACCTTCCCGTTCTCTGCCTTTATACGCAAACTGCCTCAATTAGCCACAGGTCCAAGATGTCCTGTTACACATCTTAAGTTGATGTTTATAGTTCTGATCTCAGTAGACCCTTGTGAAACAGAAAGCTTTGACTGATAAAGCAAATCAATGTTTTTTTTGTTGTTATTGGGGGTTTTTTTGCAATTAATATGTTGATTAAAAATAGTGACAAATGTTATATGGCTTAATCATTTTTAAAAGAAAACATCATCTCAGGGCATCTGGTTGGCTCAGTCGATTAGGCACCTGACTCTTGATTTTGGCTCAGACCATGATCTCAGGGTCATGGGATCTGTGCTCATCGAAGAATCAGCTTGGGATTCTCTCTCCTTCTCTCTTTGTCCCTCCCCCAACTCTTGTGTGTGCATTCTCTCTGTCTCTTTCTCAAATAAATAAATCTTAAAAAAAAAAAAAAGTATTAACTCGATTAGTCTCTTCCAGATGAGGTCTGCTGCTCTATACCTATTCTCTTTCTTCTTAGAAGCCTGGTAAAATGTATATGTGATTCACACAAACTCTTTCTGCCTCTAATGGCACAGCTTAGGTCAATAGTGAAAAAGGATAATTGAATCTCTTTCTCAGACTTTCATCGGTAGGCTCTATTCTGGGCACATATTAGAACTGTGAGAATCAGACATTTCTTTAAAATGGAGTGTTGGGCTGCACTAGAAAGATTATTAAAAGACATCACAATGCCAGCCTTGGGAATATATAGGGCACCTAGATTCCTCACTCTGTCCCTCCCCTCGCAGCACAAAGCCTATTCAAACCCCTTTCCAGGATCAGGCTTCTTCCCTCAGCCCATCCTGTGTAGCTAGCCCTTGCTGCACTCTGGCTCCCTGGAACTGGGCCAGTGCTCCAGGGTTCTCCAAGTGCTGTCCCGGGACCCGTGGCATCGGCATCACCTGGGACCTAGGGTCGCTTGTGAGAATTACAAATCCTCAGGCTCTGCCCCAGACCCACTAATGCAGAAACTCTGGGGATGGTACCCAGCACTGAACCTGTTTTTACAGGCCCCCCAGGTGATTCTGATGCAGGCTCAGGTTGGACAGCCCTTGTATTAGGAAGGTGTCACTTCTCCACCCCACCCCATCCCTAGACTACCCCCCCACCCCCACCCCCGCCCTCACAAAGACACAGCTGCCCTAGATCTTGCTCCAGCTGCAACCATGACAGAAGAGACCAAGAATTTGGGGGACGCAGTTCCTGGCATGCATAGCACACGGGTTTGAGCCTGGTTTAGGGAATAGTATTTTTAACTGTAAAACAGACAGACAGGGCACCTTTACTGAGTCATTGCTGTCTTCTGTAGGAAAGGCTTATGGCTTACCTTCCCTATTTTGATCATATCTCTACTCTTATCTAACAGACCATAATAATGAGCATTGTTTAATCAAATATATCCTATTTGCTTTAATTTTTAAAGAATTATTCAGGTAGGGGCACCTGGGTGGCTCAGTCGTTAAGCGTCTGCCTTCGGCTCAGGTCATGATCCCAGGGTCCTGGCATCGAGCCCCACATCGGGCTCCCTGCTGAGCGGGAAGCCTGCTTCTCCCTCTCCCACTCGCCTTGCTTGTGTTCCCTGTCTCACTGTGCTTCTCTCTGTCAAATAAATAAAATCTAAAAAAAAAAAAAAAAAATTCATGTAATACATTTAAAACAAAGACAATACAACTCCTGTTGAAAAACAGCAATCCCCGACCTTCTACACACCCAGTGCTCTGAGACCCAGCATTTTAGCTTCTGCTGCTGCTGGTTAACTCCATATTTCTAAACAGCACACTTCTGTTACTGTCCATTTCAGGCATTACCTCCTGGCTTCTTCCTACTGTAATTAAGAATTCATTTTCCTTTCTGCTGCCACCTCGTCCAGTTTTCCTCTCCACTGTTTTCAGCTCTGCCCCCACCTTCCTCACCCTCCCCCGTGCAGGTGCTAACTTCCCTGCGTGAATGGGTGAGTACTGCTGGCGTGCAAGCCCCCTACTCATCCCACCCTAGACTCTTGGGTCTGCACTTCTTCCGTCCTGCTAAGTACCCACCATGCCTCCTTTTGCTTCCAGACTTCTAGAATACACTGAAATCTCCCCTCTGCTGTGCCAATCCCATGTTAAACCGGAAGTCCCTCATGCTAAACTCCCACCAAGTTATGCACGAATGCCATGAGGAGAAGATTAACTTTTTTGGGCCTTTTAAAAAAAATAACAGTTTTAGCAACTTGTCTGTTAATAATTTATGCTAGAATAGTATGACATTTTATATTTCTATAAATTAATATTTTCAACTGATATTTTGTATTATGGTTATGAAATTCTGTTTTTAGAATGTCAGTTAAATGCTGTAATTTTTAAAATTCATTTTATCACTCTCTCAGTTGGGACATGCTGAGTTCTTGGGTTTAAGATGATAATCCCAATAATCACTTTGCTTGAGAGGCGTATAGCATCCTGAACTCTTACCATGAACTAGGGCTGATTCTAAACCCTTGACGTGCATTAATCACAGAACTCTTTACCGTTGTGTGTGTTCGATGTGCTCCATTGTTAACACCATTGTACAGATGAGAAAATTGAGTCAAACAAGGTTAAATAATTTGCTCTGAATTCCACGGCTATGCAGCCCTTTTACTACCTCTTACAGCAATTCCTGGTGTGTAATGTGAAGCCCTTGGGGATGACCTAATATTTCTGCAGTTTAGGTAGAGTAGGTGCCTGGCCCCCCTATTTCCAGACCATCATCTCCTGTCCCTGCAAATATAGACTCCCTATAGAGGAATATTTGCTGTACCTGACATTGCACTGTCCCACTTCCCTGCTCAGTAAGTCTGACAGCTCTCCTGATGCCACTCTCTTGAGTACGGTCCACCTGAAGGCCCTGTATCCTGCTAATATTAAGCAAGGAAGGTACCAGTCTTGAGTGAGAGAAAAGTCAGACCCCTTGGCTGCTGCTGATCTGTTGACCCCCTCTTTTGAGTCCCAGTACATGTACCAGCCTGATGTCATATTAATTTCAGAAAGGCTAACTCCATTTTAGTGATTACAATGCTGCAGCAAGATAATAATTCTGTTATTTCAGTATTTATTTTACATACGATCAATATTTTATTTTGGAAGTGCCCAGAATTTATAAAATAAAAAGCTCAGAGAAACTAAATTATTTAATGTACTTTAAATACAAAAACATATAAATATGTTACAAACATTGGGGAAAATGTAAATTTACAAAAGATAAACATTCCAGCTGTAATATAAATTATTAGCAAATAAAAATTCATTAAGATAAATATTCAAAATAGTAACTAAAAAGCATGTAACTCGGGGAAACCTCATCAATTATGGAAGTTGAAAAGGAAAATGTGGTTTGCTCTTTTTAAATATGTGCTAGTTAAAAAATAAAGTGGGTGGGGAGGGTATGTGCTGTTAAGTGCTGTGAAATGTGTAAGCCCGAAGATTCACAGACATGTACCCTGGGGCAAATAATACATTATATGTTAATAAAAATTAATAAAATAAATAAATAAATAAATAAAGTGGGTCAGTGACATCATTGGGCTGAAAACATTTTGGTGCAAGCTTCTCTTGCTGAGAAAACTCTTTCTGGTGATTTTCTGACTACTCAGAAGAGTGGTGGAGGGGACACTTAGGGCCTAACCCTAAATATTTTAATCCAAGTTTCATCTTCAAATAATTATATCTCTCATGTGATATTTACAGAGGAATTCTTGTTTGAACAACCCCTCCCCCGCCCACCCCAACAAAGACAAGGTTTTGTGTGGATAAGGAGCTGCGTGACCCACCCCGGCCCCACCCCTTCCAAAGCCAACAGTTGATTTGTCTTCCTCTTCTGCATTTTCATTATAGATATTTGGTAAATCTGGTGCAGGAGGACCTGTGCTCATTTCCATACCATCACATTCATATTCTTCTTTTCAGAAATTCTTTTCTTTGAAGTGCAATAATAATTATTCCTTCAATAGCAGCCTTGCAAGACCACAATGTAGTTGCTTATTGCTATTCACACAGGCCTGGAGCTGTCTAGACTTGTCTTTTCGCAGAATTTGAATAATTGAACCATTGATCTTTCTCTCCCGATATTAATAACTCAAATTTCAGATTTTTTTTAAATTAAAATAGCACGCCAACAAATACATGGATATTTCCGTACGTAAAAATAGCACAGTGTCCTATACCGTCATACCACAATTTAATATTCAGTACTTGCTCTGTACATGGAGTAGTCAGCATGCTTGGAGGCTAGGGCTCCACTGTCCAGATGGGAAAAATGGTACTCGAGTAAGTAGTGAGGCTGAGGTCAGACAGCTAGCAGGTGCCGGCACTGACATTTGAACCCAGTGGTTTGGACTCCACAGTCAGAGTACCCTCTACCGTCTCCCATTCAGTACATTACCCAGTCACTTTTATATCAATAGACTCCCTATTATCTGCCCTTTGGGTGAAACAATTGACCTGCATTTTTTTCCCCAGCAGTAACACTTAGCTCTAAGAGGCATTTTTCTGAGGTGAGCATTGGGGAACACCAGGTGATAAAATTTCCTCTTCTGTCATTCTCAAAAATAACCAACATGAGGAGTTTTGAAATCTACGCCAGTTGACTGCCTTGAGGTCTTCCCACTCTGTGATTTGTGTGGGTCTATGAAAATTAAGATGGTTTAAATCTGGACTTAGTTCTTCGGATACCTGCTCCTGTAGCTGTTTGTTACCTTACAAATGAAACATCTGGATGACAGAAACGAGTGACTTTTTCCCTCTTGTTTTTGAGCTTCGTGTGACCCCAGACTTTGCTCTCTGCTATGCCGTTATCAAAGCATCCAGGTGGAAGGGATATCTCGAGAAATTGGAAATAATCTTGGTTGTCTTTCTTCTATTTGCTCCTTTCATCTTTCTTCTGTTTAATAAGCACAAAGTAAACACAGAACTGATTTTTTTTATTCTGAAATGTTATGAGCATTAAGCTCTGAGTATTATCACGGGAATGCATTTCATTTGAACTCCAAGGAGGCTTAATGTAAATTTTTAAAGGAAAACCTCAACATTAGTAATGCTATGACAATTTCTCTTTGCCACGGTGGATCTAGAAGGCCTCCCACTGGCAGGTCAGATGTTTCCAAATCAGTTCAGGCTTTTTTTTTTTGGGTCCTTGAGGTCTCTGTAGAGTGCCATCCCTGACTACCTAGACAGCATTTCGGAAGATTTGGGACCGTTTCATGGTAGAAGTTTCTACCATCGGTCAGTCACCCACTGGGTACCAGATCCTGTAGTGGGCTCTCTAATGGGTTTCTTTATTTAACTCAGACACTTCTACCAACTAGTTCATATTTTCCTGCTTTGCTATGAAGCCTACTGTAATTCAGAGCAGCTGAATGCCTTGCCTATAAGTGACAAAATTGGAATTTGAATCGAGGCTGCCTGGTTCCTGTACTCAGTCTGTCCCCACTAAAGCACACGGTCTCAGCACTTCTAACCCCTGACCCATCACCCTCAGTCCCGCTTCTCATGACTGTATACCTGGGTTCTGGATCTGGGCTTAAAACTGGTCAAACCTTTCCTTTCACCTGATAGCCTCCCAGCCTTCTGCTCATTCGGCTTGAAGATACTCAGCTGGTTTCTTTTGAGGAACCCAGCACGTTCCATCCTGACCTCACTGCTGAGTCATCCTATAAGCCTGCTCTGCCCACTCACTACTGGGTGATGGGGATATAAAGAAGAGATCCCTGCAGGTGAAAAGTTCCCAGTCTGAGAGTCAGGAGAGGGGATGAGTACAGCCTGGAGAAAGGATCCATTATAACACAATGCGGCACACGGCATAAAGAGGAGTACGCAGTAGGATAGGAGAATCCCTACAGTTCACTTTACCTGGGAAAATCTGGGGAGGCCTTCCAGAGGGTGTGATATCAGAGCCAGGTTTGAAAGATGTCTGAGATGGGCTGGGTTATGTAGCCCTCCAAAATTCATATGTTGAAGCCTGACTCCCAATGATACTACATTTAGAGCTAGGACTTCTAAAAATGTAATCCAGGTTCCACGAGGCTCATGGGTGGGCCCGAACCTAATCTTACCGATGTCATCATAAGAAGAGGAAATTCGGACACGCAGAGGGACACCAGGCATGTATCATACAGAGAAGACATCCTGTGAGGACACACAGAGGGATACCATATGCAAACCGAAGAGAGAGGCCTCAGGAGAAACCAAGCCCGTGGATAGCTAGACCTCAGACTCCCAGCCTCCAGAGCTGTGATAAGAAAATTTCTGTTGTATAAATCACCCCGTCTGGGGTATTTTGTTACGGCAGCCTCAGCAAATGAATACCATGTTCCGAAACTCTTCCTCCTTTTCCTTCTTAATTGAGTGGTTTTAGTTCCTACATCATTCCACTAACGCCTGTCACACCTCCTGCTCTCTCCCCTCCCTGCCTCTGCTGTGCTCTGGAGGACCCAGGCGTGTTTCTCTAGTTAGTGATCAGGAGGTGGGTTTTTCCTGTGAACACTCCAGCCAGTGGTCATGTGAAATCCGCAACGGTTTACAAATCCTGATACTGACAGGGCACAGATAGCTCCTGGCCATTTATAAGACATGTATGTGTTTCTGGTGTACATTATGTAATCTTTTCTAAAATGAGCTCAGGATTTCTGCAATATGTAACAGTAAATGTGTCCCTTTCGTGTCTTGCGATATGGAGCAGAGAGCTCTTCATAAGAATTATACGTATTTCTGAAGAGTGAATCGCTTACATAATTTTTTTTGCATTTTTATGTATTTATGTTTCTATTCAAAGTTTTAAAGATCTGTAAGAACTATAGGAACCCTGTGAAACCAGGAGAAAGCTCTGGATGCATGTCAGGAGAGATCGAATAGACAGGTAATCACGTCGATGTGCGTTCAGTTTTGGAATAGCACTGGGCACAGAGTAGGCACGATCCCTGCCTGCATAAGATGTAACTACTGCGTCGAGACAAAGTTGAAACCCTCCAAATACAAAAGCCCTCAGAAAGTACTGAAGAAGTGGTTTAAAAACTTGGAAGGGAAAGAGTAAAACTTTGTAAAATCAATGTGATAACAGTCCCAGGTAAACCAAGATGCTGTAAAATATGCCGTCGGCATCCGGAAGCGAACTCGGACTTGGAGGCTACCGATGGGAACGCTCTAGTCCAAACTAGTTGATAATGAGTAAGACAGAGTGAGGGCAGGGGTGGCTAGTTTGAAGGTCACATGTGACCCAATAAGGCAGGAGTTCGATAACAGTTTTCGAGTTACCGGTCTCCCCAGCAGATGACGAGCTTCCTGGAGGAAGAGATGAGATCGTATCCTTATTCATTTGGGCATTTTCCGGGTCTAGTCCCCAGTCCGGAGCGGCCCCTCAGTGGATGTGTGATGAGTGAAGGAATGTGTGAACGTGCCAGGGGAGGACTGGCTGGGATGCCCAGGTCGGACAAGAAAAGAGTGGGGAGGCGCTCACTGAGATGGCCACGGGAGCGGCCGCGTTTCTGTCCATTTCTGGACTGCCTGTTTCCTTCCGCTTTCCCACTGTAACTTCAACTTGACCTCTGAAACTAGTAGCTAACGCCCCTGTGGCGTGTTCCACCCTATCATTGCTTCATACAGTCAGCTCATTGCCTGGGATCTTAAAACATCCCTGGAGTGTCAACGTGAGAGTTCTTATCCCCACCCACAAATGAGTCCCCTGACGCTCAGGGAGACTGTGACTCGCTCCAGGGCACACAGCTGATACCAGGCCAGGGCAGGACTGAGTTCCAGACGACCTCAGTCCAGCACAGGTGTTCTTCCCACTTCACCATCAGATGCAGCACTCGGGGGAGGCACGGCGGTGGGAGCAGTTACAGGGCCCTCCTGAGGAGCTGCCGGCTAACCTGGGCCTTGAAGCACTACGACTGGGATTCCCTTCTCCCAGGGCAGCCAGACCCCAGCACGAGGAGGAAGAGCCAGGCCTTCCTGGTACGCAGGGGTGACAAGCACGGGCTGTGCAGTCAGGCTTGGCTTACAATCTTACTCATGCCTCTTACTTGTTATGAGCTCTCGCAGAAACCTGTTTGATTAAAACTACTGAACACTTACTCTGCACCATTCAATGACTAGGTTGTGGGTGTACACAGGGGTTTAAAAAAAAAAAGCATTGCTTTTCCCATTATTGGTTGTCTAACACTAACTAAGAACATACTTTTATGTATAATGAGCACACAAAAGGGGTTGCAAGAAATTAAGTGGATAATAAAGTAAAGCACCTCATGGCTGCCTGGCCCGCAGTAACGCTCTGGCCATTGTAGCCAAATACAGGTACTTCAGGGTCCTAGAAGGTTCCACCTGATCGCGTACCCCTCCATGGCTCCGTGTGGTCCCATCACTGCCGAGCTGCATCAAATTTTAGATTAGACCACCCTTCAATACTAATGATTATTCCCACAACTAGCTCTCCACCAATTCTACAAGTGCCTTCATATCTATTCATGGTTTTAATTACCACCACCACCCACTGTGATGAGTGTGATCATCCCCCAAGAACAGGTAGGGAAATGCCGGCCATGATAGTCTCTGACTCACAAAACACAGCAGGCCAGATAGGAGCGGCCTCCCTGCTCCCGGCCTCCCTGCAGGCCCCCCAGAGGGCCATCGTCACCTCAGACACCTTCCCTCGCTCATCCGGGCTTCCCACCTGCAAGTACAAGGTCACTGCCGGGGCACGCAGGCATGCTTCCCAAGCCCAGATCCATGCAAGAGCAATGATCCTGGTGGACAGTAACATTTTCCCCCTAGGAAAGGACACTGTAGTGAGTTTTACCTAAATCTAAATGATCTGTTTTAAATGGATACCCTTTATTCTGATTATTTATCTTACTGCTTTGGGCACTATATGTCATTTCTTTCATAAAATGATGCTTGTAATTGATTTTTTAAGAAAATATTCCTATTTAGCAAAATGAAGAGCTTGGTCTAGTTTATTGTTTGTTTTTTAAACTGGTGTGTACGATCCAAAAGATAGGACTTTTGTAGTCAGGACGGGTATCCAGCCCTGAGGCCTTCTCTTCTGATACCCGCCACCCTCTGCAGCATCCTGTGTCTTCACCCCCTCCCCTGCTCTCCCCCTCTCTCTCCTTCCTCCCCTCTCTCCTCTGATCAAGCAGCGCCTGACCTACTCTGCTCACCGTTCCTCACTGTTTGATTGCATATGTCTTCAGGTCAGTCCATAAGATGCCCCTCCCTGGCCACCTCATTCCATCCCACGAGGTATACCTTAAAGCTTGCCTTCTATTGAACTTCCCTCTAGGGCTCCTGGGTGGCTCAGTCTGTTAAGTATCTGTCTTCGGCTCAGGTCGTGATCATGGGGTCCTGGGATCAAGCCCCGCCTTGGGCTCCCTGAACCTGTTTCTCCCTCTCATCCGCACTTGTACTCTCTCTCTCTTTATCTCTGTCTCTCTCTCTCAAAGAAATAAATAAAATCTTTAAAAAGCAAAACAACCACAAAAACCACAAAACTTCCTTCTACTCTCCAAGACCATGCTAAGCACTGTCCTCCGGGGATGTTGCTGGTCCCCGTGTGGCATCCTGCTTTGAACATGTGCCTCTCCCATGAGAACCTGAGCCCCGTAAGGGCAGAGATGGAGCCATGGTCTTCCTTTTGTCCCCTGCTTGTGCCCAGCCCAGTGGCTAGCCTGTCACTAGACCACACGGATGAGGTAGAGGGAAGGAGATGGAAGGAGGGAGAGGAGGAATGAGGAGAGCAAAGAGGAAATACAGAGAAGCACACAATGGAGAGACGGGATCTCCCCAGAGAGGAAAGTCAGAGCCAGGGAGAGAAAGACAAGGAGGGAACCAAGAAACTGAGAAGTAGAAATAGAGAAAGAATAGGGGGAGAGAAGAAAGAGCTATGTTGTGAAAAACAGTCATTGAGGG
This sequence comes from Procyon lotor, assembly GCA_028646535.1. NCBI lineage: Eukaryota > Metazoa > Chordata > Mammalia > Carnivora > Procyonidae > Procyon > Procyon lotor. The sequence continues at coordinate 39,119,288 of CM053606.1, read as the reverse complement.
AAGGGAGGAGTAGCAGGGGAGTGGGGAGGTGAAGAAAGGAGGGGAGAGGAGAGGAGAGAAGAGGAGAGGAGAGGAGAGGAGAGGAGAGGAGAGGAGAGGAGAGGAGAGGAGAGGAGAGGAGAGGAGAGGAGAGGAGAAAGCAATGGGAGGAGGAAGTTTCCTGCTTGTGAGTAAACAATCTCCGTCTAGTGTGTATCCAGCAATCTTCAGCCTCCACTGTTGTTAACTCAGCAAACCTACCTTCTCAGGGCGAAAACACCTGCCTTCCCATCACTCATCTTTAACACATGAGAGGGGCTTTGATTGTGGTCCATCTTTCATCCTGTAATTATTTGAATATATTTGCATTAAATTATATTTAGATTTTCATCATCTCTTTAATTTTCCAAGATAAATAGAAAAATCTTTAAAAAAAAATGAAAATGCTATAGAGCACGTATTTAACCTTAGAAAATTGGCACTCTATTAAAGAAAGAAAGCATTTGCTGCTTTGGCAAAAACATTTTATTCCAGAGGATAGTTTCTGCCAGGATATGTACGAAAACTCCCAAATAAATTTGTTTGTTTGTTTGTTTATGTTCGTCACCATACAGTACATCATTAGTGTTTGATGTCGTGTTCTACAATTCATTGCTTCCATGTAACACCCAGTGCTCTGTGCAATCCATGCCCTCCTGAATACCCATCACCGGGCTCACCCAACCCCCACGCCCCTTCCCACTAAAACCTTCAGTTTGTTTCTCGGAGTCCCCAGTCTCTCATGGTTCATCTCCCCCTCCGATTTCCCCCCCTTCATTTTTCCCTTCCTTCTCCTAATGTCCTCTGTGCTATTCCTTATGCTCCACAAGTAAGTGAACCCATATGATCATTGACTTTCTCTGCCTCACTTATTTCAAGGCAAGGAAGTTTCAGAATGATAGCTCTAATTTAAAAGTTGGACATGTATATGCTCTTGTTGATGCAGCTTTCTAGAAAGCACCTCCATTTCATAAAATTATGACTCTTTAAGTGCATGGCATCATTTTTTTCTAAGGTTTGGTTTAACAAAAAAAAGTGAGTAAAAACGAACATTTCAAACTCAGCACACCAAAGGGATGCCATGAGAAGTACACAGTTAAGGATGCCCCAGAATGAGAAGGTGAGCTCTCATTTCTAGTTGGGTGTCGCCCCTCACAGCCACTGCTCCTTATGGAGTGCTTCCAAAGAGTTTCACGCGCCTTACCTCATTGTGTGCACACAACTACACCGGTTCCTTTCATCATTTCCATTCCAGTGTGGCATCAGGGCTCCCAGATTTAGGTCACTAGAAAAGTCAAAGAGCCGGTAAGTGGCCAAGCTGTGTCTCATCCCAGTAACATCTGACGCCAAAGCCCATGAACCAGAATGTTCTTCCCCGTGGGACAAAGACGTAACCTTCATGACTATTGAGCGAGGTTGATTGAGACTGATAGATCTGCTGACCTTTAGCCTTAAACCCTGAACAGAGGAGAAAGAAATTCACTGCAATTTATTCGACGTATCCTTTCATTTAACTCCGACAACCAACCCATGCGATAGGAAAATTTGGATATTCATCCCCTTCGACCACTGAGGAAATTGAGCTCCCGAGAGGTTAAGTAGCTTGCCTGGTTCCTCAGATTGCCTCTCCGGTCGTTTAGACTCCAGAAGAAGCTGTGAAAGCCCGAAGTCTGCATCGCCTGCCCCAGTGGAGATGAGGACCGTTATTTCTTTGTATTTATTTAAAAGCTGAACTTCCACTGAGCACTTGCTGCATGCCGGACAGCAGTTCATAAGTGCATTGCAGAAATTCTCTCCCTCCCTCCTCATCGCAGACCTGCGAAGGAAGCTCCCTCTCTCAGCCGTCTCCTGGACTCTTTATTCACCCTAGAGCAGAGATCAATTTGACTTCAGGGCACAGGCAGGTATAGGAAGACAACAGTCTTAGGAAATGCTAGAACTGGAGAATGCAGGTCTAGCCTGAGGGCATTCAAACTCTGATGATTTTTTAAAAAATATCTCCCAGAACAATGAATCTTGTAACACTGAAAAAATAAAATAAAAGTATTTGGAAACAAAACAAAATAATACCCCCCGAGGCCAGATAAGCCTGTCTGCCAGCCTTGCTTAGTCCCCTGCCCGTTCCTTATCCAGGCCCCGAGGGACAGTGAGGGACTCAGCCTATAGTTGCTGCTACTCCCTTTACGGAGCCTGGCACCATCTTTTTTACTCTTATTTTAAGGTAATACCGTTGAGCCTCCCAACTTGGGTAATCCAGAACCATCCATCCCACTTTCCTGCGGCTTCTAAAGTAGCTACGCACCGTGCTCATGTTATTACAAGACCCTTAATTGTTATTAATTGCCGTTGGAGGTGACGATAATTAACGCACCGTAATGAAGTGCTAGCCCACCAGCCTGGCGTGTGTATTTAACCTGTACTTGTCTAAGGAGATGAACACATTCGACAGAGACCTTCATGCCTTGCTGCTTGCAGAAGGGACAGGGCTGGAAGAGTTAATCCAGAGACCCAGACGCCTTGCACCACGCCTTCCACGGGAAGACCACAGTGCCTGTGGCCCGTGCCTTCCTGCTTCCGGCTCCGGGGGCTCCCTGCTGCGAAGCCGGCCTCCATCAAAACAGCAGGCTCGTTTGATGACGTGCCAGCACGGGCTTCAAACACCAATTACCACACGGCCGATGACAAATACGAAAGGGAAAAAAAAAAGCAGCAATGATCGTTTAATAAATTTATTATGAAGACAAATGGCCCTTGCATAAATCACCCTGCCTTATTATTGAAAAACCTCGCTTATTCAGACGTGGAGACAACAAGGGTTAATTTCAAAACTGTGGTAATACAACCCCTGGGTGGCCTTAGGAAGACCGAGGAATCCCCATGGCCTGAACCCGGTGGGTTCCCCAGGACAACGACAGCCATTAGCTCAGCCCCCGTGTGCTGCTTTTCTGGACCACGAGATACGAATGTGAGGGTCATTCTACGTTTCCACACCACGTAGAGACTTGGAATAGACAGCCCAGAGTGGGGGGACTGGGAGGGGACTGGGACATGCACTAGCAACCTCTATCTGTGTGCCGGATAGGCACTCTGTTACACACTGCCGAGAGAAAATTCCATCCTGTCCTCATAAAATTACCCAGGGGCAGCAGCAACAAAAAAGATTAAGAACATTGGCTTTGGACTTAGGTAGCTCTTACTCGAGTTCAGAGTCTACCGGACCCTCACCAGGTTACTTAACCTAAGTCTTATTCCCTAATCCATAAAACAGAGAGGAATAGTAGCTACTACACAGATGTGTTGTGTGATGATTAAATTACGTAATATGTGATGAATACTTAGCACAGCAAGGACTCCACGTGTTGTCAGAAAGTTCATTACTATTTCCCCACATAACACCTGAGAAAACACAAGCACATCAAAGTTGAGGGTCTCATCCACAGAACACAGCTAATAATGTAGCCTGGACTCAGACCCATATCTGTGTCCAGCTCCCCTGCTCTTTGCCTAGAGCCCAAGGCTTTCAGTGTGTGGGTGGGTAGCCCCCAGGTCTGCAGTCTCTGGGGAAATTGACTGGAAATTACACCTTGAACAGTTACCTTCATTTCCTTCCAAATCAGAGGTGAGGAATCTTCCCTATTTTGATGCCAGCTAGCTGCCTTCTCAAATTAGTAAAAAAAATTAAACAGCCTCAATGTATAATTAAAGGTATGAGAGAATTATGTCTGTTCTGAAATTGATTATTAACCTGCAGTCATCATTTGTTGTTAAGTGTTTTGTTGCCTCACACTTGGGTTAGTTGGAAAACCACCAGTGTTTGAGTTGAGATCCCATGGCCTAGGCCCACTGGTGTACTTGAGCTAGTCTAGATAGATAGATAGATAGATAGATAGATAGATAGATAGATAGACAGATAGATGTGTGTGTGTGTATATATATATTATATATTATATATAGATATATATGTATGTGTGTGTATGTATATGTATATATACACATACATATATAGCTCCAGCCTTATTCCATGTCTAATCTCTACATACAGATAGCTCAAGGAGAGTAGACAGAAGATCGACTCTGGCCACACAATGGTTAGTTTGATGATGTCTCAGTAAAGAAATGTTGGAGGGTCTGCTGTGTGTTAGCAATGGACTTGGCAACAAAACCATACAAATAGGGAAGCTGCTACTTTGAAGAATGGTGTGTGATTGCCGTCCGCAGTAAGTCTGTCCCTGAGAGACTCTCACAGTACCAAAGGGCTGTCACAGTTCTCTGCTTACTAAGCACTCCCTGCGTGCCAGGTGTGGGGGCGCAGTGACGGGTCACACGTGAGCCGTCCTTCCCCTGGGCTCCTCAGCTAAAACCCCGGGAGAGAACTCTCCATTCTCCCCTCCCACCCCACCTTTCAGCAGAAATTGGGACTCCTGAATAAACCCCATCCTTTTTGTTAAGAAATTTTAAAAGTAATGGAGGGAGTAGGAAATTCTCTTCCATGTCGAGACTGCCGGACTGTCATTTCTTCATAAGAGAAACACAATTGTTGAGTCAAAGAAAGACCTTTTCCTTTTGAGGCCAAATCACTTCCTCTCAACACACACACACACACACACACACACACACACACACACACACAAGATCATAAATTCTCTCTTACACACTTTCTCTCTTACACATATAAATTCACTCTCCTACACACACACATGCTCATGCATGTTTTCTTTTTCACACATGCACACACACACTAGCTCACTCACTCTCTGTCTCTCTCTCCCTCTCTCTCTCTCTCTCTCACACACACACACACACACACACAAATGACCAAGCCTTTGAACCCAGGCCAGAAGGTGGGTACGAGAAATGAGGACAGTCTACAAACTGTCAGAGAGGAAGCAACAATGCAAAGGGGGAGATGATGCAAACGGAAGCTCTCCCTTCTGTTGGGGCTGATGATTGAGAGCCCGAGCTGCCCCCCTTTCCAGACCTGGAACCTGCGGCATTGCAAGCCTTGCTTTCTCCTCCCCTTCCCTCCTGTCTGGCTCTCTCCCCTCCGAATCTGTGTCCCCGTGCCGTCCTCCCGCTGCCGCGTGTCTGAGAGGGAAGGCGCGAGGACCAGAGAGCACACCTGTTGGGTGGCAGTGCACCTTACACTCTGTGCGGTTCAGCATTCCATTCCCATAACAAACCTATGGAGACGATATATGTATATTTTTAAATTTAAAAACCCCTTCACTTATTTCACCCATCCCTCCAGCCCCCTGTCCTCTGCAACCACCAGTTTGTTCTCTGTATTTATAACTATTTCTGTTTGGTTTGTTCTTTTGTTTAGTCCTTTAAATTCTACATGTGAGTGAAATCATATGGCATTTGTCTTTCTCTCCCTGATTTATTTCACTCAACTTAGTACCCTCTAGGTCCATCTGTTCTTACAAATGACAAGACCTCTTTTTTTTATGGCTGAGTAATATGTCGTGTATATATATATACCACTGCTTTATCCATTCATCTATGGATGGACACTTGGGCTGCTTCCAGGTCTTGGTTATCATAAATAAAGCTGTAATAAACATAGGGGTGCATACATCTTTTCAAATTAGTGTTTTCATATCCTTTGAGTAAATATCCCCTAGTAGAATTACTGGATCATATGGTATTTCTATTTTCAATGTTTTTGAGGAAACTCCATAGTGTTTTCCATGGTGGCTGCACCAGTTTGCATTCCCACCAATAGTGCACAAGGAGGCCCTTTTCAACATTTGTTATTTCTTGTCTTTTTTATCTTAGCCATTCTGACAAGTGTGAGGTAGTATCTCATAATGGTTTAGATTTGCAGCTCCCTGATGATGAGTGATGTTATGTTGAGCATCTTCTCATGTGTCTGTTAGCCATCTGTATGTCTTCTTTGGAGAAATGTCTGTTCAGGTCCTCTGCCCATTTTTTGTCAGATTACTTGGGTTTTGGTGTGTTGTTTTGTTTTGTTTTGTTTTGTTTTTGTTTTTGATGTTGTATAAGTTTTTATATTTTGGACATTAACCCTTTATCAGATATGCCATTTGCAAATATCTTCTCCCAGTCATTGGATTGCCTTTTCATTTTGTTGATTTCTTTTGCTGTACAAAATCCTTTTATTTTGCTGTAGTCCCAGGAGTTCATTTCTGCTTTTGTTTCCCCTGTCTGAAGAGACAGGTCCATGACTATGTTGCTGAGGTGAAGAGTATATTATTTTCCCCATTTTACAAATGAGGAAACCAAGGCTCAGAGTAAGAGACTTCCGCAAGACTATCCCGCTACATGACAGAGCTTGGATCTTGTCCCAGGCCTGACTCACCTCAAGGCTTCTTCTAGCCCTCTCCTTAAGAAACTGTGGGAGGACAGGCAGAAGATTGCAGACCTTAAGATGAGGGTAACTGAGTGGGGATAGGAGTGAGGAGAAAGGGAGAAACTGAATAAACTTCATTCACTTCACAACTTGTTTCCAAGCTCATCTTGGCTCAAGTTCCCTTTAATCCATTCCCTTCCCCTTGGTCTCACTCCAAATGATAGTAACTGGGGCGTGAATTGAGGTCAGAGGACTGACCTTTTGTATGCTGGCAGTCTGTCATTGGCTGTGGCCAGTGGGGGCGGGGATGGTGCACAACCTCCCAGCCCAGTGGCTCTCCTCAGGGGATGGCTATTCCTGGGAGAGGGAGCAGCTGTGAGTCATTAGTAGCCAACACTCACAGCAGCTGGGAAGAGGGTGCACCAGCCCAGTAAGGGGGGTCTGGGCTGAGCACCAAGAACATCTACTACTGACACAGAATGAGAGAATGATGGCCCACGGGCTAATTGGCATCCTTAATATAGCACAGCCAGCTTATTTTACAGGTGAGGAATCTGATGCCCAGAGAGAAGAGCTCAAGTCAAAACTCCTTTACACACCCTGAGAGTCTTCCATGGTCTGACCCTATCTAGCCCATCTGCTCTACTTGAAGCGTGCTGGCATTCCAGCCCTGCCTATGCCTCATTCCCCAAGAATCCAGGCCCTTCCCTTGCCACAGTGCCTTTACTCATGCTTCTTCGGTCACAGTCTGAGAAATACCTTTCCTTTGTTCTCTACCAAGTGATTACAATACCCTGTAGATTCATTTCATAACATAGGGAAGGGTGGGTCCATCACAGACTGCCTATAGGTCTTAATAGCTCCTTTTAAAACAATCTAAAAAGATTGTAGTCTTAGCACAGCTGACCTGCAGGAGCCCATAGACTATCTATCTGAATGTGCCTGCACCGCCATTATGGGTCTCTCGTAAGTACTTATAGAACATTATGGATTTCTTGTATTGAACGTTATGGATTTCTTGCATTTCCATTTGTACTTGTAGATTGTACTTGTAGATTACCTATGATAATTGTGTCATGTTCAATAGTCTTTCACTGGACTATCTATTGAGTGCTTACTATATGCCAGACCATGCTCTGGAGAAAGTTGCTGAACAAAACTGACAGGGCCCCTGCCCTTTCTCTAAGCATAAGAAAGACAGTCAGTATGCAAGAAACTAATAAATAATTTCAGATGACATTAAGTACCACTGAGAGTGATTGGGGCAAAGACTCAAAATTCATAGGTCAAAGAAAGGCTTTTCTGAGGAAGTAACATTCTCAGAATGTTGGGACATTTGAGCTGAGAGCTGAGATCTGAACTATGCGAAAGGATCATCCAGAGGAAGGTCTGAGAAAGCAGCCTTCCAGGTAGAAGAAACAACAGATGGTTTGGCCCAGAGGCAGGAATGAGCTTGGCATAGCTGAGGAACAAAAACAGTGTCAAGGTGTCCAGGAAACAGTAAACAAGCATGGGAGAGGACACTGAGCAGGTACTAGTGATAGAGAAAAGCCACAGTACCTTATCCCAAGAAACTCACACTCTATTTCCCTAGTTACTTTTAGATTGTAATAGTAAGTACCATCACAGGTCACCTATGGGTATTTATGGTACTACTTCAGTACTTATGGGAGGTCTCAAAGATAGTTGATGATAGTATTTCACTGTGAATGGCCTATAGGAACGTGACATGTCAGCTCAACTCACTTGAGTCTTAGAGATGAGCTGCAGGGTCTTACAATCTCAGTATAGGTCCATCTGTGTATACTTTAGGCAAACCATTAGGGATGTCCCCACACCTGTGTCACAGGTGAACTGACACTTAACGTCACTGAGGTTCCAACGTAGACCCTTTAGATGCTTTTCAGTTGCTAAAGCTTGCAAACTGTGGTTGGTTTATCACCAAGGATTGCTTGGAGATTATTTTTAAACTTAAGGTGGTCCCCAAGAACAATTTCTCTTTGACTCACTTTTCACTGTTGTATTGGTACACATAAGAAATTAATCCCAAACAAGTATTTGGAACAAATGATAACACCCAGTTCAAAGCATTTAAGGATCAGCGTGTAAGGATCAGGTACAAGTGACAGAGACTCATGATAATAGTGGTTTAAGTAAGATGGAAGACAGAAGGCTATTTCTCTCATAGGAAAGTCTGAAGTCCACAGTCCATGGGGATAATCTAGCAGTTCTGTGCAAAATCCTCAGGGCTCCAGGCTCCTTCCAGCTTCCTGCTCTGTCATCCAAGATGGCTTCCCAGCCATCATACCCATGTTGGAACAGAGAATGGAAGAAAAGGCAAAGAGTGCATGCTAGTTATTTTCTGGGCAAGGCTTCCAGAAATTGTCTCAGTACACTTTTGCTTACCATTAATCAGAACTAACCACATGGCCACATTGCTGCAAGGAGGCTGAAAAATACAGTCTTTATGCTTTGTGGTCATGTACTCAATGAAATAGTCTCTTTCTAGGAGACTAGAAGGGGAAATGGATAATGAGGAGTGATCAAAGCCGTTGGTATACCCAGTATGAACACAATGCATGTAACAAAATTCACATTAGTAGAAATGTCCCAAACCAGTGGTTGCTAGCCCTAGGATGTTAAAATAAAAACAAACCCCAAAAAAAAGTAAAACTAAATTTTAAAAGAGAGGGAGTCCATAATAGTGTTGCCAATTTATAATTTTCCCCCAGTCAGGACATGAAAAACAATTTAAACGTATCACCCACCATAACAATCATCTCCTTTTTTTTTTTTTTTTAAAGATTTTATTTATTTAAAGAATCATCTCCTTAAAAAAGACTTTATCACACACACACAAAAATAGAACTTTAAAAATGTTTTAAATGGGGGCGCCTGGGTGGCTCAGTCGTTAAGCGTCTGCCTTTGGCTCAGGTCATGATCCCAGAGTCCTGGGATCAAACCCCGCATCAGGCTCCCTGCTCTGCGGGAAGCCTGCTTCTCCCGATACCATTCCCTCTGCTTGTGTCCCCTCTCTTGCTGTGTTTCTCTCTGTCAAATAAATAAAAAAATCTTAAAAAAAAAAAAGGTTTTAAATGGAATAAATTTTGCTTCAGTAAGGTGGTGGGATAGTTATTTTTTTCATTTCACCACAAGGAAGTGAACACTTCATCAAAGACTGGTGTTACTAAATGATGCTTCAACCTAAAAGCATTGAAGACAGTATGACATTTTCTGCTTCTGAAAGCTTCCCCCAAGTTACAATAATGCCATTTATTTAGGGCACAAGCTATTAACTGGTGGACCTCGAGCCAGATTCTATTCATAGATGTTGTGTTAGAGCTAATCAGTAATTTCTAAAAAAAAATGTTATCAACATCTAAAACTTAAGAGAGTTTGCATTTTAAAAAATGTGTAATTCTTGCTTCTCTTGAAAAGTGGGACGTGCTGGCATGTTGAGCCCTCATTTCCACATGATCACCCCCAGCTGGAAGAAGTTGGGCAGCAGCTGCCCCTGCGATGGGGTGTGTGCTTGCCAATTCATTACCATCCCACCTGGCCAGGGACTCTCCTTCCTGCTACCTGCCCATTCCCCTGTGGAAATCGGAGTTTGTGACTCCAAATTAGAGCCACTAATGTGCAGGTATTTAGATTTGTATTTCTAAATATCACATCAACCCACAAGTGAAGCATTATATCTCAAGATCGAAGAACAGAGGGGTGGGATGACTTACTCAGGTATCAAAGAGCTAGTAGCTTCCCATCTGGAATTTGGACCCAGGCCCCTCTGACGCCAAGGCCCATGTGTGTTCCGCTGTTCTGCCCTGCCTTCCAGTGGGCCTGTGACCCACGTCGCCATCAGCCCTCACTTAGGTAGAATTATTCATGCCATCTGGGTTATAAGACTTCATTAGAATTAGCTGAGAAAAAATCTGAATTTCCTGTTTCCCTTGTAGTATTATTTTAGATTCCTTTTTGTATTTATTTTTGAGGGGGAAAAAAAAATCCTGGGGAAGGAATGATGGATCAGAGGGGGCCATAGCCATCTATCATGCAGACACAGCGTGCATTTAAACAGCCCTGAGAACGTAAATTGGTTACTTAATCGGCCCTAGCTAATCCATGGAGTGCAGAAGCCAGCTGCATTATGGGAAACAGCTTCCGCACGTGGGGTGGGCATATCCAGCAGAGCCCCAGGGTTCTTGAGGCAGCTGCTAACTGAGGTTCAAGGCCTTCCGGAACCTCTCACCCACTCTAGGCTCTCAGTGCCTTATGGGTAGGGCTTTTCAGAGCATGAGGAGATGCTGGATCTTTCGTTAAAGATGCAGTCCTGATGTAGAATGAGAATTTAAAATGTTCGGGTCTCTGAGCTTTGTTTCATTCACAATTGGACTTTTTGACTCGCAGCGGCGTGCAGAGAATTTCCAGGAAGATATGGAAAAACAGAAAGTCCCACTACCTGCTATATTCCTACTACACACAGTCTGCTTGTCACTTAAAAGACTATATACATGTGAAACGTATTGAAACATGACTTTATCAGCTCTTTCCAGATCGTTCTGTTTGACAAACGCAGTGCTGCTTCCTTTGGTTCATTGAGTTGAGGTGCTGCTATGTGGTAGGAAGGAATGGGGAGAGGTGTGTGGGGAGCTGTGAGGTGTGATCCCGGTCCTCGAGCCACTCTCCGTCTGGAACGGAAGACACACACAGGCAGATGATTCATGCCTTCACTCACTGATTCCACACACTGGTTTTGAAGGCCTCCTACCATCTCAGTACCACGCTAGGGACTAATCCCTGTCTTCACAAAGTTTTCCTTCAAGCAGAAGGTGGAAGAACGTTGTATTCCTTTCCTAAGGTTGGGGTAAAATGTAGCACAAACTTCGTGACTTCAAACAGCACGAATTGAACAGCTGTCTTTCCAGCCTTCCGCGTATTCCAAATGAAAAGGTAACTGTCAAGTGCCTAACTTCCAAGTGCCCAGTCCAGTCACCAGGGACAGAGTGATGGGAGTCATTCAAGGGCTGGAAGAATCCAGAGCTCAGGACACACAAGGAGCCTCTTCTCGTGAGCATAGCGGAGGATTCTGCCCAGCAGATAGTGGGGGCCCGGTGAATACTCATTCCTGCCGCCATTTGCAAACAGCACTACCTTTGCACCTGTCCAGAAGAATTCTGTTTGTCCAGAGAATGTCATTTTTTAAATACATTGGGACTTACGTTTCAAATAAACATCATAGGTTTGAGATGTATGCTGAAGTAACTAAACAAAATATTTTAACATCTAGAGTATAAAAACTGGTGGGGCCTATGTTCCTAAGTTTATTTTTTTGATATAATGCCGGAACTTTTACAAAATATGTTATTTGTTAAAATAATACTTTACACTTCTTCTGCCTTTTAGAATTTGCAAGGGGCTTTCACATCACTTTATTTATTTAATCTTTACAAAGAACCCAGCGACTCTCCTGAATTTCCAGAGGAAACCAGGATTCATTTCTGTAGGCCAATGGCAAGAACAGAAAAATGCATGAAGAAATACCTTCTAATGGACTGTTACCTTTTCTCTTTAATTTGTTTTAGAGAGAGAGAGAGAATGTGTGTGCACTTGCACAAGCAGGAGGACGGAGAGGGGCAAACAGACTGTGCTCTGAGCGTGGAGCCAGATGTGGGGCTTGATCTCACAATGCTGAGATCAGGACCTAGCTGAAATCAAGAGTCAGATGCTTAACCGGCTGAGCCACCCAGCAGCCCCTGCCTTTTTCTTTAAAATGTATTTGTAGTTTGGTAAGGTTTCAGCCTCTAGCCCAAGGATTATACATACTGCGCACAAATGCCTATAAGCCGACCACAAGAGGTATGAATAGGCTTGGTGTCAGGTCACAGGAAGTGGTATCCTGCTGAAAAGAATACCCCAAGGCATTCCTATTGCAGTTTACATTTACAACGTGCATTCCTATGACATGCATTTCTATGAATTAAGCTAAATATCCTATATCTTCACAACAAATTAAGGGCCGTAGGAATCAGAGATAACCCCCATTTGAGAGATAAGAAAACTGAGACACAGCCAATAGTAGGACTTCACCACTAGGCAGTATAACGTAGTTAAAAGCACATGTTTTAAAGGCTGGTGGACTTGACATAGGAAATCGCCTTTGCAGCTTGCTGAGCTTTGTGATGGCAAGGAATCACTTCCCCTTGCTGAGCCATAGTGTCCCCTTCTGCATAATGGGAATGATAATGTCCACTTTGACGAGCTGTTTGAATATCAAGTGTGATCAGATGTGTGAATATTTAGCCAAACATCTGACATACCATGAGCATTTGATAAATAGTAGTTAAATGGTGTTATTTATATAAGGGAGAGTAGCCCCAGGCTCTTCTAAGGGCACGTTTTCTCCTATGGCTTACCAAGCCCTCAGATTTGAAGATTCAAATGCTTTATTGGAAATTCCTTCAGGATTCTGCAGTGATGAAGCTCAAGCCTAAGAGGGCAATGCAGTCCTTTTTCTTTCTTTTCTTTTTTTTTTTTTTTTAAGTATCTGTTCAGCAGGTTGGTTTAATGATCAAAGGACAGAAATAAATTTACACATGGGAGAGAAAAATCATAGATTGTCAGAGTAGAGGTGACCTTACTTTTCACATGAAGAAACAACCACAGTTAAACTATCTATAGAAACAAATTATAAACATAATTATATATAATATAAATTTATATATTCAATTTTCATATTTTATATTCTTTTATATATCATATATATGTTTATATTATACATATATGATGTGTATACACACACACACGTTTTTGGTGGTTGTTCATCTCTCCATGGAGAGGGTCTAGAGCATGGAGACTTTTCTCTGGTAATGGACCTGCCTCAGTATAGGGTATTATAGGGTGCATATGGGAGGGGAGGAGGAAGAAAGGGAGTCAGCAGTCTGACAATTCCTCTTTTTGCCCTCATGTCCCATGCGCTGTTCTCCCCCAACAAATCTGAACCCTGAGCCCTCCATGGGTCTGCCTGGCTGATGAGCCTCCTGGCCAGCTGAATCCTTTGCCCTCAGTTGTGGGCAAACTGGACTCTTTGCTTGGGGGACCTATCATCCAGGAGCTTTCAGACTTTCTTACCTTTGCTTACATGTCTCACATGTTGGCAGTTTATTGCTTATCCAGACCCCATTCTGTTATTCTTTGATTTTGATGAGATGACTAGAGGAAGAAAATATAGATATGCGTGGTCCAACTAAATTATTTCCATAGATAAGCTTCATTTAACTAGTTAAATGAAGTTCAAATTGGGCAGGGCTGAAGGCAAAGCAGGAAGACCTCATGCATGGAGACTGTGAAGGTCAGTCAAGAGATGATGAGAAGCTGAGCTAAGGGATGGGCTTTCGGAAAGAACACAGAGAAAGGGATACATTTTGGTTATGTTTTCAAGGTTGAAGTAAAAAGATGTGACCTCTAGTTTCCACAACTAGATAGAAGATAACTCTTAAAAATAGGGAAGGCAAAAGGAAGAACAGATTCAAAGAGAAGATAATGAGTTCAGTTTGGCCCCTATGAGGTCATATTGGGCATTCTAGAAAATGAATGTTTTCACATGAAAACTGAAGATGTCATAAAGAAAAACAGTATGACGAGGAGGGAATGTAATTGGACAAATGTTCATAATAGTTAACTTTTAACCCTTTGAACTGTGACTCAGTATGAATATATGTAGATACATACACACACACAACCAAATACAAGACTCAGAAAGAGCATACGTTTAAATTTAATATACTACGATATTTTCTGTTACTCATTTTAAATATAATTCTGGTCATAGCCCACAAAAATGATTTAATGACTTACCAATATATCATGAAAAATATTGGCCCACAAGGTATGGCTGACTGAAGATCTTTGGAGACAAGAATGCAAATCATGAATACGATACCCATAGCCATCAATCAAGATTTTGCTTTGGGGATTAGACTGTGTTCAGGAGAACACATGAGTATTCAGGGATACTAACTGAAGAAAGAAGCTATCTAAAAACAGGCTGAGATTTAACACTATGAATAAGGAAAAAATAATTGCAAGTGGAACAAGGAAATGAATCAATGGAAAAAACAAATTCTTTTGTTTTTAAGGATCCTAAGGAACCTATTGGATTTGGGCAACACTGAAATGAATCCTCATGCAAACACAGGCATGGCAAGAAATGGAACTTGCACTTGGAGTCAAGGAGGCTTTTTTGTTTGAAATAGGGCTATAACTCAACATCTCCTCGCTGAAGTCAACCCCTAAAACACTGCTCTAAAGTATGGATTGTACATTTAGTCCCTCCCTGTGTAGTTACTATATGTCCACGAAGGGCCTCGACACAGTTTCTGGGTAAATATGAGAACCAAGGCCTCTGTTTCACTTCCTACTTTATCCACATTTTGTTTGCCACTCATTTACTGAACACCTGCTACATGCAAGACCACAGGACAACATGGCCATGAATAAGACAACTCCTGGCCTCCGGGCTCTCCTAATCTTGCTAGGAAGATGGAAACACAAAGGACTCTGGGAGCAGGCTAAGTGTGGTCGGTATGCCACCAAGCCCACGAAGGACAGTAGGAGGTCAGGAGAAAGAAAATTGTTTCAACTCAGGAGGCATTGCCTCCTTTCTTCCTCTCGTTCTTTGCTCAAACATCGCTCCATCAGAGACACATTCCCTGACCATTCTAGCTTAAAGCATCATGCACTTTGTCCCATTAGCCTGTTTTATATTCTCCATGGTAAGTCATATTATTGAAAATTATCCTTATTATTTATTTTTGTAGCCCTACATTTAGAAAGATTTGCCCGAGGTGCCAGGAGACAATGGATAAAATATTCCAAGTGAGGCTCCAGCTCTAAGTGTCTAAATGAAAAACAGCAAAGGAAATAAGTAAAAACCAGGTACATCACTCTCACATCCTCACCAGCATTGAGGATGTGAAATTGTCAGGTAATCACAAGGCTGGAACAAGATTTGCGCAGAGGGAATTTCTTAGCTGACGATTGAGTCCCTCTCCCTCCATGGGAGGAGTTGGAGGTTCCTGTCCATAAGTGGGTTCTAGTGAGCACTACCCCAAGTGCATATCTGGGCAACATGACTATGTCACTGTTACCTGCCAGGGCATCACAAGCCACCCCAAAACTTAGTGACTAAAAACAAGCTATTACAGTATTTTATGATTCTGTGGACCAGAAATTTAAACAGGGCACGTAGCAGACAGAAGGTTCGTGTTTGCTAGGCAATGATGTCTGATGTCTCAGTTGGGACAACCTGAATGGTCGGGAGCTACCCAGGAAACTGTGTCTGTCTGTCTGTCTGTCTATTTCTCTCCCTCTCCCCAACCCCCACCTCCACCCTGGGATGGACTAGCATGGGCTTTCTCTCATTTTCTTTTATGAGAGAACAAGAAGTCAACACAAGAACTTTTAACTCTTCTACATAGCTTCGTAGCTCACAAACTGCCTTCAC
Source organism: Procyon lotor (assembly GCA_028646535.1). Lineage (NCBI taxonomy): Eukaryota > Metazoa > Chordata > Mammalia > Carnivora > Procyonidae > Procyon > Procyon lotor. Next base: position 39,103,455 of record CM053606.1, on the reverse strand, counting down.
CTATGCAGTCCCGTGTGGTCAGCATACCAACAAGGGGGAGTTTATCCCATTCACAGATGAGGATGTTTAAGCTCCGTGAATGGGAGAAACTAGCATCAAGGCAGGTGCTAGAGGCTAGACCTGAACCAGTTCTTTTGTGTGCATTCCCAGCATTCCCCCCATGCCTGCTCAACCCCCTGCATTCATTCCTTACACACTCTGGCCACACCCGCTGAAGTCACACACAGTCACACCCTGTGAGTGAGCAGAAAGCAGCAACACATGGCTTGTTCAGGGCAGTGTCCCCATCCCCGAGGGAGATGACAGCAAGTGCTGACCTTGAGAAAATGATGGCTCCAGCTAGAGGAAGAGGTATCGGCATTCAGAGGGAATCGGGAATGAGGAGTGTAGTAGCCGTCACGTTTAATACTGTGCACACACTTCTTTTTTTTTTTTTTTAAAGATTTTATTTATTTGACAGAGAAACACAGTGAGAGAGGGAACACAAGCAGTGGGAATGGTAGCGGGAGAAGCAGGCTTCCTTCTGAGCAGGGAGCCTGATGCAGGGCTCGATCCCAGGACCCTGGGATCATGACCTGAGCCAAAGGCAGACGCTTAACGACTGAGCCACCCAGGCGCCCCCTGTGCACACACTTCTGATGAATATGCAAATCTGGCTGGTACCAGAAGCGGGGAGGCGAGTAACGTTTACTAAATAGCAGTGTTAAACCACTTTGAAAGGGGTGTGTCAGGAGCATGGTAATGAAATTAATCCTCTTCACCTGTGAATTATCTAGCAGGGGCTTTGGGTTTCATCCAAAAATATCTGACTCGAGTTTACTCTGCTGAGAGCCCCTTGTGTAAACTTGATCTTAATGGAGAATGAAGCATCAGAAGCCAATGCAAGATAGGAAGTGGCAAAAGGCACTGTAAACCCTAAATCTGTATCATTAGAGAGTAAAGTCACCTCAGGTGTGCCTGCCAATCCAGGATGACTGCTCTGGGGCATCTTACAGGCTGATGGGGACCGCTCAATGGGGTTATCAAACAGGAAGACGAGTCATTGTGAAGATGGAGTGATTAGATCAGAGCTTTTGCACCGTCTGGCAGGAAGCTCTCTCCAGAAGGGACTGAGTTCAAGTGTTGGAGGGAGAGTTCAGTCTCTCCAATGGCAGATGAGAATGAAGACTGCCTCTCTACAAAGAATTCCAGAGCAGATCTCTAAGTATGAATCAAAACGATCGCTTATAGGCACCTGTGCCAAGTACTGGGATCCAGAAACAAATAAGTTACAAAGTTCAAGGCACTCATCTATTTACTCCATCAGCCGTGGACACTCATTATTTGGGGCCACCCAGAACTCATACTCCTTTCTTTTGGAAATAGCATCCCAAATTGCCTTGAGGGGTCATTTTTCCGCTTAGCAGCGGTAGTCAGAAGGACTGACCATCAAGGTGCTGTGCCCTCTCTTGCCAAGCCGACTGTGTCACAGCATTTAATTCTGAAATGGTGTGTAGCAATGGCAGGAAGGGAGTTGGAGTGGAGTCCCCTGGCTGTGATCTACCCATTGTTGCTTCTCAGATCAGATCATAGTCCCTAGTTTCCATCCATCCATGAGCCTGGTCCTCCAGCCTCATTGCCAACGTTTTAATTACCTGGTATCCTCCCAATCAATGTACATTTCCATTTAGCTAAAATCCATATCTGTTGCTTACAACCAAGCAATCCCAACAGATACATGCTCATTCATTCATTAGCTGTCCTTCAGTACCTTGTTGCAGAGATCGACTAAAGAGATGACAAGGGTTCTGTCCTCAGAAAGCTTACCACCTAGGGGGGAAAACACCAAGTCAGTGACTCACTAGCTACTCCAGGATCTCAGCTGAAATCAGGACAAGAACACAGGAGGATTATTGAAATTGTAACAAGGAAATTGAGTTTTCCTGAGGGGTATGAGAAGGCCTCACGGGGATTCTGGCATCTATCCGTAGGGTAGATGATTCCAAAGGGTGACTGTGGGTAGGACAGACATATAAATAAGGGAAGGGCCTCAGCGGGTGAAGTCACAGACAAAAAAAGCTAGGAAGTGTTACTGGAACATAGGAGATTTGTGGAAGAGAAGATGGAAAATAATATTTATACTGTATTCAACATTTGGTAGAAACAGTATTCTTGATTCTGGTTTTTTATGCAGTGAATTTGGAGTCCCAAAATATCAAAGGAGGACTTGCCTAAAGTCACACAGCTAAAGAGCTATAGAGACTTACTCCTACTCATGTCTCCTGTTCAGAGCATTTCTGTGAGGATCACATAGAATCAAAACTGTTCTCTTGTCTCTTTGTCTCAGCTGGGTCACTCCTCATGGTGAAAGATGACATATGGTCTGTCTCTTTGTCAGTCCCCATGGTGAAGGATGGCATATGGTCTGTTTTCAATCCCTAGAAATTAGCACTGGGTACACAAAACGAATCCTGTGTGTTTGTTGAGTGAATACGTGAACAAATAGTTATCAATAACAAAACAACAGCCCACATTTGGAGAGCATTAGGATGTTACTTGATTTAATAGTGAGGCTCAATTGTATAAGCTACACACAGAAGGAACGATCTTTCTTTTCTAGCATACCTGCTTTGGATAGCAAAGTGATCTCCCATTATTATCATTCCCATTTTTCAGATAAAGAAACTGCAACTCAGAAAAGCAAGAGATTGCCCTGGCTAGATGCTGGGAACCTGGGAAGGCAGCATGTGGATTTCAGTGGGCTCCCTCAGGAAGTGGGGAGACCCTGAAGGTGGATGGACTAATAGGCTCCCCATTGAAATAAAAGGCGTTAATATATATGCAGTATTTTCTCTCTAGCAGCAGTGGAGGTTGGAAGAATTGAGTCTCTGTGCAGAGAAAGAGAAACATAAAAAATAGCACAAGTAACGGGGCATCATTAAAAAAAACAACAACTCCCTTTTTAATTAAAAAAAACAACAACTCCCTTTTTAATTAAAATTAAATGTCCACTGTAAAGGGGGGAAATGGTGAGCAACAAATACCGACAGCTTTGTTTAATCACCTGTGATGAATTATAATTAGGATTTGAAAATTATTGAACTTTTTTCCCCTTGTTCACCTTGGAGCTCTGAAGGTGAATTTCAAAGAGTGCAGGAGGAATGAATATTAAAAAGTTTGTTTTATACTTGAGCACCAGAGCTCCCATCTCATTTTTCCATTAAAGCTCAACTTTTGAAATTTTTCTCCGCTTTGCAATAATTACATCTTCAGCCTGACAACTCATTACATGACAATGCTTATGCTAATGCATTCTATAGGCGCAAGGGAAGGAAAGCTCTGGCTTTTCAGTGATGAGGATTTAGAGGTGGCTTTCTCTCTCGTGGTTCAAAGAGACCCTGCCTAAACCCATCCCCACCCCTGCTCTCAGCACCTGGCATTGACAGCCTGGTTTTTTACTGTTTCCTGACAGATAAGCAGCATTGGCTGTCATACCCTTGCTCCACCTGGTAGCTGGTTTATTTTATTTTATTTCATTTTTTTTTTTTAAGTCCTGCTTTGTTCTAGAAAGACTGGAAATGAAGTTATTTGTGCAACATATTCAGCCTCAACGATGGGACAAACCCATTTGTCTTGCTCGCAACCTACGGGGGTGGTAACGTTCTCACAGGGTGAGAGAGAGAGAGGGTGGTGCACAGGCTTCTGGGACACAGCTCCTGTCCACACTGAGCTTACGTCCTTGTGGGGGATGAGGACATGGGTGAAGGGCAGACAGTCCCGTTCCGCTCCAGCCAGAGTGTGCTTGCTGCCGGGCCACGCTGATTCCACCCGGGCTCGGTGGTGCATGGGGAAGACTTCCCCAAAAGGCTATCAAAGGTGAGACCTGATTAGAGGTGGAAGGATGAGCCTTAATGCATCAGAGAGCGTGTACTGTTGGGGGTGAGGAGGAAGAGAACTGGCTAATAGCCCTGGCAGGGCGCTGCTCCAAAGCAAGGGCAGCGGGATTTGGGGAACTGGAAGTTATTCCGTGGGTCAGGAGGTGCTGTGATGGGCGCTGAAGCTGGGGGGGATGGTCCGACACAGGGTGCACGTCCCAAAGAGCGGCGCCTTTAGGCCAAAGGACCTCACGCTGTGTGTAGCCTCAGGGCTGTGTGCAGCCCGCCAGCCAAAGGTGGTTTGTTTGTTTGTTTCCTGGGGAATGAATGACTTTGCTTAAAACCCTTGAAATGCCCCCATACCAGTTGAACACTTGCTAACCAGGTGATCTACATATATTATCATACTGAATCATCACAGCAAACCTGCCAGCAGCTGTGAGTGTCTCCATCGCACCTCTTAGGACACTGAGGCTCAGCAGTATTTTGTAATAGGCTGGAGCTCCTACGCCCGGGTGGGGGGAGCTGTCCGATTCGGAAGTCCGGGTCCTGCACTGCACTTGGCTATTTCCAGCACTTCTGGAGAGGATGTCAAAGGGGTCACCAGCTTTCTGAGATGCCTTAGGGAATGGAGGGCAGGGTGTGTATCCCCGTCTTGTGCTGTTGTAAGTTACTGCTCTAACAGTATTGCAGGAGTGGGAGCCCTACTGGGCATCAGGAAACGGCTTTCAGCCTCTGTCCCTGGCTCATTTCACTTCAGCCTCTGTTTTCTCAATTATAGAAAAAATTTGTTAAACTCTGCCCTTAGAAAAAGAAGTAGTTCCAATCAAAGGGAAGAATCTCAGGGGAAGCTTCAGCTCTAGTAAGAGACAAAGGAGTTCAGTGCAAGCAGCGCTCACTCACTTGTAGCTGGTGTGAACGATGTGGTGGGTCTTGGGGGCTGGATGGAATTTAGGAAGCCAGAGAGGTGAGGGGAAAAGGTGTCTGGGAAGAGGTAGGAGAAAGGCTTAGAGTTGTATTAATATATAAGGGAGTTATAACTCAATGAATGGATGGACGGATGGATGGATGGATAGATAAGTTGAGAGTCTTGACAGAAACCAGATGGCTGGGGTGCTTGGGTGGCTCAGTGGGTTAAGCCTCTGCCTTTGACTCAGGTTGTGATCTCAGGGTCCTGGGATCAAGCCACGCATCGGGCTCTTTGCTCAGCAGGGAGCCTGCTTCCCGCTCTCTTTCTGCCTACTTTTGATCTCTCTCTCTGTCAAATAAATATATAAAAATTTTTAAAAAAGTAAAAAAGGAAAAGAAACCAGATGGCTAGATTCTGGGCCCTGGAAGAGGAAACCATGAGCACTAAAAAAATCCTTTGGCAGAAGTTTTGTAGGAATCTGTGAGGCTCACCTAAGATCATATCAGCTCCTAAGGGTTGTTCAGCCCCTGGATAAAAAAATCGCCTTTTTATGGTGTTGTGCAGTAATCATACTCCAGCTGGCCATATGCCCTGATTTCTTCCTTTGCTGCTTATTGAGGGTAGCCAAAAAAAGACATTGTCTCTCTGAAGCCTTCTTTGATTCCTTGTCTAGGCTAGGAAATTGACTTCTGAGTTCCCACACCACACCACTCTGCCATTGATATCCATGTCTTTCCTGCCCACTAGACTATAACTCCTTGAGGCCAGAGGCCATATTATTTCATCTTTGTATCCCCACTATAGTGCCTGGGACAGGGTTTATAAATATAATATCTGACACTTTCTGAGTGTCTATGGAATACTGAGCAGTCTAGGGACTATGTTTCATTTAATCCTTGCAACATATCTGTGAGGTAGGTACTATTTTGTCTATTTTATAGATGAAGAAACTGAGGCTCAGAGAAGTTAAGTGATTTGCCAAAGGTCACACAGCAACAGAGTGATGGAGTCAGGGTTATTTGTGGTCTATGCACTGGCTGCATCATTTGGGAGCTTGTTAGAAAAGTAGATCCCTACCTCAGACCTACTAAATTTATCAAAATCTCCAGGTGACTCATGTGAACTTTAAGTTTAAGATGCACTACTCTAGTAGAATGAAAAGAAACTGCTGAATGAACAAATCATCTGAGTTTGAATACTGGCTTCACCATTTATTCTGTGGATGGGAAAAGTGACATCACAAAACGTGGTTTTCCTCATCTGTATTAAGAGAAGAAAACAAGAATCTACAAAATGGGTATAAGGGTACAATAAGATCATTCCTGCAAACCCTGCCTGTTGTAAGGACCCGAAGATGTTAGTATTATCATTAGCTATCCCGGTCTCTGAACCTGACTTCACTCATAAAATGTAGAAGGCAGGTATTAAACTGCAAGATTTCTGATTCTAACTTTGTAGCCTTGTAAATCCTGAGAACATTTGGGTGAAAATACCATTCAGACCATAGAAATATGTTACTTTGTGGTCATTAGTTTTGCCTCCCATACCCACTGTTGTATCAAACTGCAGACAAAGCATTTATTTGCCATGTCCCTTTCTTTGGTGTGTTACACAGCCAGGGAAGGAATTTTCCCCTGGCTGACTCTTGCTGGCCTTCTTCACAGCTCTCTCGCTCTCCCATTTTTCTGCAAAAGATTTCAGAAAGAAGTGCATGTTGATTTGCTGTATGGCTTCTTGATTAGATGGCAGATTTGTAACTGGGGTGGATGTGACAATCAGGCAGGCTTTGATTAGACCTTTCTGATATGTAAATCCAGGTGGATAAGATAAGTGGCTTTAGGCTGAGGCTGGCAACAAAGGTAGGAAGAAATCCCAGGTGACTGGAATTAAAGAACCATCTGAGCAGGGTGTTGGTGCGAATGATGTGAATTTCAAAGAGCCCGGGATAAACACTCACTTTCAGATGGGCTAATTTATGCAGGAAGTCATTTGAGAAGCCAATTCTCTCTTCCCAGAGAGTTTATAGAAGCCAGCAAAAAATGGTTAAGCACTGGAATGTAAACACTGGTAATTGGTAATTAATGGGCACACCTACGAAGAAGGCACATGCCAAATTAAATTGATTGCTTGAGTCATTCATTGATTCATTAAACAGAATATGTGTTTTTTGAGCTCCTATTCCATCCAGGCACTATGCTAGGTGCTGGGGACTCAGAGATACTAGAATGAGAATCAGGCCACATAAGAAGGGGCTGGAGTGCAGCTTTAACATCAGTACTTAATATTGCTTTCTCCTTTCTTAATTCCTTCATCCTTTCACTTCCTGCTCTGGGTGGGACAAGGGGCAAGGCTAGGGGATACCTAGAAAGGAAGACAGAGCAAATCTCAGTCTTCTCAGGGCTCACTGCTCTAACCTCAGTGCCTCAGACAGCGAGCACACGGTAGGAATGCAGTAGGCTCCCCAAAATTTCATCTATGAATAGGTGCATGAATAGAGATAGTGATTAAACTGATAA
>CM053606.1:39062495-39095675 GCA_028646535.1 Procyon lotor | reverse complement strand
ATGATTTGTTCTTTGGGTGTTGAGTTTGAGAAGTTCTTTATAGATTTTGGATTCCCAACACCATTTGTTGAAGAGACTGTCTTTTTTCCACTGGATATTCTTTCCTGCCTTTTTTGGGATGGAATGTTCTGAATATATCTGTGATGTCCATCTGGTCCAGTGTGTCATTTAGAAGCTTTATTTCTTTGTTGATCTTTTCCTTAGATGATCAGTCCATTTTGGTGAGCCCCCTCACCAAATGGTATTTGGTATTAAAGTCCCCTACTATTATTGTATTGTTGTTGATGTGTTTCTTTGACTTTGTTATTAATTGGTTTATATAATTGGCTGTTCCCACCTTAGGGGCATAGATATCACAGATGCTTCTAAGTCTCCCAAAGAAGAGAAGGGGAATTTAAACGATTGTCTGTGGGAAGAACTTTGCTAGTGCTTACCACATAGTAGGTGCTCACTTTACTTTCTATCGCTCTGTTCCAAATGGAGATATTTGGGTGCCCTAAAAATGTGGTGTCCTTCCAAAATTGTAGTTCTAAAATATTTGGTCAATATTTATTTGATAGAGGTAGGGAGAAACTGATTTTCTTTTTCTTTTTCTTTTAAGATTTATTGATTTATTTGAGAGAGAGCTCACAAGTGGGTCTAAGGGCAGCGAGGGAGCAAATCGCCAAGTAGACTCCCCGCTGAGCAAGGTGGAGCCTGACCGGAGGCTTGATCTCCCCACCCATGAGATCAGCACCTGAGTCAAGACTAAGAGCCAGACACTCAACCGATATTTTTTTCAACTAGTATTTTCAAAAGAACATATTTGAAAAAAAAAAAAAAAGAACATATTTGACATACTTAGAATTGTGATTTTTCTGAAGCCCCAAACTTCCTGCATTTGAAATTCAAGTAAGAGAATGAACAAATCATTCCCTTCTGGGTAAATATTCAGTTTCATAATTTCAGCTGGCTTTTTGGCTGCTGACTTCAGACTCACTTGGCTGGCCTGGGGCCAGTCGGGAGGTTTATACCTGTAGGGAGTAGCTTTCAGACACCAACAGCAATATTTGTCTATAGTTTTTTGTCTGCCTTTCCTCTTCTGTAATAGAACCCCTTTTCCTTGACGGGAACACCGCCATGTACAGTTAGTGATATGAACCCTTCCTACACATCACATGTCCGGCCTCATAATCCAGGCTTGGCCAGTCAGAGCGCTGCTTTCCCCTTCCCAAAATGATTGGCTCAGATTTAAGCCAATCAGAGCATTCGACTTCGTTGGACCCTTTGGGAAGCAGTCGTCTCTGCCCTCCAACGTTCCCAGTTGTAAAAATAAAGTTAACTGAAGGCGCTTGGGTGGCTCAGTGGGTTAAAGCCTCTGCCTTGAGCTCAGGTCATGATCTCAGGGTCCTGGGATCGAGCCCCACATGGGGCTCTCTGCTGGATGGGGAGCCTGCTTCCTGCACTCTCTTTCTTTCTCCTTCTCTGCCTACTTGTGATCTCTATCAAATAAATGAATAAAATCTTAAAAAAAAAAAAAACAAAACGTTAACTGAGAACAACCAGAGATTTCTTACTTTTGCCACCATTTAGGACAAGCCCGCCTAGGAGAAAAGCAGAGTATGCTGACAACCATTACTTGAAATCCTGATGATACAGTTTGGACCTTCCTGAAGTTAGCCGCTGTCCTGAACTTCTAGTCAGGCGTGCCAATCAGTATTTCTTTATCATGTAGGTTTTAACAGAACACGGCATACCCATACAATGGAATACTACTCAGCCTTAAAAAGCAAAGAAATTCTCACACATGCTACATTGCACTAAGTGAAATGAGCCAGTCACAAAAAGACAAATATTTGCTGTATGATTCCATTCAGATGAGATACTTAGAGTAGTGAAATTCATAGGCACAGAAAGTGGAATGGTGGTCACTAGGGGCTGAGGAGAGGGAGGGAGGGATAGGAAATTATTTCTTAATAGGTACGGAGTTTTAGTTTATAAGATGAAAAGAACTCTGAAGACGGATTGTGGTGATGGTTGCCCAGCAATGTGAGTGTGCTTAAGGCAATGGAACTGTATGCTTAAAAATTGTTACAGTGCTGGGGCACCTGGGTGGCTCAGTTGGTTAAGGGGCTGCCTTCCATTCAGGTCATGATCCCGGGGTCCTAGGATTGAGCCCCACAGGGAGTCTGCTTTTCACTCTCCCTCTGCCCCTCGCCCTGCTTGTGCTAGAATCTTAAAAAAAAAAAGTTACAGAGGCTTTATAGACTGAAATGTGTTCTTCCAGAATTCCTGTATTGCAGCCCTATTCCCTGCTGTGACTGTATTCAGGAATTTGGACTTTAAGGAGGTAATTAAGATTAAATGAGATCATAGGTGGGACCATAATCCAGTAGAACTGTTGTTCTTATAAGAAAGAGAAGAGACACCAAAGATACCTCCCTATGCTTGCAAAGAGTAAAGGTCATAAGAGGACTCAGCAAAAAGGAAGGTCTCACCATAAGCTGACCATACTGGTAGCTTGATCTTGAACTTCTGGCCTCCAGGGCTGTGAGACAATCGATTTCTGTAGTTTAAGCCACCCATTGTGTGGTGTTTTATTATGGCAGCCAGAGCTAATACAGCTGATACATTTTATGTTACGTGTTTTTTTAATCATAATTTTAAAAAAAATAGTTTCACTTCGTTGTCTTTTGTGTATGACCCAAAGATAAGTCACTAATATGGCAACCGATTTAAATTTTATCAGTCAGGTAAAATTCCTATGTGGTGTGTTGTGTTAATTGGCACAATATTGCCAAATTTTTCCAGTGAGGTTTTGCTTCGTTCCAGAGTTGGGTGCCCTAGGCAGTCATTGCTCTAGCTGGCCTCTCCATCTGGATCTAAATTTCTTGAGGAGAAAAGTGATACCAGGCTGCTCCAGAAACAGCCCTAGTAGCTTTATTTGTTAAATTCCTGGGTGTTATGCCTCAAATTCATGATTCCTGTTCCCACAGAAGTCTTCCCAGGAAGACGCAGCCTAAGGCAGCCTTGAAAAATAAGTGCTCCTTCTCCTCAGAGCCTTCTATTCCATTTCCAGATGTTCGTATTTGGAAATCTTCCCTTATCTGTCTCTTTAAGTGCCAGCACTCAGGAAGGGCCCAGCCCCACTGACAGCCCGGAGGCTTTCTGCTAAAGGGATTTCACGGCATCAGGACTAACACCCCAGCCTATTAGGCTGCAGAAATCCTTTCAAGGCAAGTTGGGGCTTATTTGTAACTTATCTGAGAAAATCATCACAGAGTATATTTGTAGCCAGGGATCCTTGAGCGAGAAGGTAACAGATGAAATAACTTATTACTTCTCTTCCTTTCCATGCTTCTTGGAAATATGAAAGACTCCACTATACTTACTCATCAGAGCTTTTGCTCCAGACGTTTCCCCAGAGTGTCTGATACTGCCAACATTTGCACACCTGTCTGAGGCGGGTGTGTACTGGCAGTGACAAAAAATAGATTCCGCTTACTGAGCACGTACTATGTGCACCAGACACTGTCTGATGTGGGGTGATCTTAGCATGCCTATTATAGGAACGCTGAGAAATAAGTTCTATCGACCTCATTTTACAGAGGAAGAAGCAGAGGCGCAGAAATGTCAGCCATGTCAGTTGGCAGAGGCAGGATTTGAACCCAGATCTATTTGCCTCCAAAAATACTTACTGTTCCCTCTAGGAAATGCTATCCCAATTCAGAATTTCAACTTCTATCAATAACTTTGATGGGTATCCCTACACCTTCATGAATCTGGCAGGCCTGTTCACTCCCTGAACGTTGGTTGTCGCAATGATCATGATGGGATATCTCCCATTTCCTGGACATCTAACATGGGCCAGCCACCAGTTACTATCTCTAATTCTTATACCTCTCTGCAAGTAAGTATTATTTTCCTCTTTTAGCAGATAAATGTGTCTGAGGCTCAGAGAAGGCGAAGGATTTACCCCAGGTTATACAGCCAACAAGAAACAGAAAGAATTCTAGCCAGGTCCGCCATATTCCACAGCACTGGCCGCCTGTACTAGGGCACGCTGACCCTTGCCAAGAATCCATTCCACTCAAAGGACAGTGGAGTTTTCCCAGTGGGTACAGACAAAAGCATCTAACATTTCTGATAGTCATTTACAAAGCAATCTCACCGTCACCTGGCTATCCTTCATGAGCGCTTAGGAATTTAACTTAAAAAATAAATCATGTCTTCCAGTGGTAAAGAAAGGTGAATAGGTGGTTCACAGAGCATTTGGGGGCCAGTGAAACTACTTCATGTAATACTATAATGATGGACACATGTTATTAAGCATTTGCCCAGACTCATAGGATGCACAGCACCAAGAGAGAACCTTGGTGTGAACCATGGGTTTGGGGAGATGATGCTTCATCAGGTGTAACAGATAACCACTCCGAGGCAAGATGTGGATAATGAGTGGATATGCATGTTGGGAATGTGGGGAAATCTCTGTACCTTTCTCTCAATTTTTCTCAATTTAAGTGTGAAACTATCCTTAAAAAAAAAGGTCATAAGAAAGCAAGACAGACTGACAGTCGGTCATGGACCCTGTCTTAAAAGAATCTGATCACTTGTCTACCACCATATTTATGTAAGTGGAAAAGTAAGATTAGAAAACAGGATACAGGGTGAGAGTATGTATACTTTAGGACCAAGAGATTCTTTTGTCTGTTTGTACTGTTGGATTTTAGAGTAATAGCCATAATGTTCTAGACCTAGAATTCCTGAGTCAAAGGATAAGAGTATTTTTATGGGGTGTGTGTGTTATGTACTAAACTATGTCCCCCTAAAATTCATATGTCGAAGCCCTAACCTTCAATGTGGCCGTATTTGGAGATGGGGCATTTAAAGACGTAGTGAATATGGTTAAACGAGACAATAGGTGGACTCCTAATCTAGTAAGACTGTTAAGACTTATAAGAAGAGGAAGAGACATCAGAGAAGTGTCTACATAGAGAAAGGATGATGTGAAAGATCAGTGAGAAGTCAGTCAGCTTCTGGGGAAAATGACCCGGGTGGCACCTTGATCTTGGACTTAGAGCCTCTGGAACTATGAGAAAGTACATTTGTGTTGTTTAAGCCTCCAATCTGTTGAACTTTGTTATCACAGTCCTAGCAAACTAATGCAGCTTGTAGAGATTTGTTGGTCAGTTGCTTGGTTTTCCTCTAAACTGTTTTTCATAAATTTGGGCCAATTAATACTCTTTCAGAAGAACTTAAAGAATTCTACTGATCTCACTGCAACCTCACAACTTGTTAACTATAAGGCTTTTAAAATGTGTTATTTAATTTACATATTTCCCTCCCACTGAGAGGGAAATGTTTTCACCATTGTAGTTGAATTGGCTGCTTTTATTTCTTCTGTGAAGTCTTCTGTTCATTGTTCTATCGGAGACTGGCTTTTCCTCATTTGTAGAATATCTTTATATTTTATATTTCAAAGATAGCCTTTAGCTCTTAAAAATATAATCAAAGATGTCTTTATCTTTCAAATATATTGTAGATCCTTTCACCAGGTTATTATAGTTGACCCTTGAACAATGGGTTTAAACTGTACCAGCCCATCTATTTACCTGTGGATTTTTTACAGTACTATAAATGTATTTTCTCTTCCATGTGGTTTTTATTTTTTTTTAAAGATTTTATTTATTTATTTGACAGAGAGGAGAGAGATCACAAGTAGGCAGAGAGGTAGGCAGAGAGAGAGAAGCAGGCTCCCCGCTGAGCAGAGAGCCCGATGCGGGGCTCGATCCCAGGACCCTGAGATCATGACCTGAGCCGAAGGCACAGGCTTAACCCACTGAACCACCCAGGCACCCTTCCATGTGGTTTTTAAAATAACATTTTCTTATCTCTCACTTACTTTATTGTGGGATACAGTATGTAATACATATCACATGTAAAATATGTGTTAATCAACTATGTTATGGGTAAGGCTTCTGATCAATAGTAGGCTATGAGTAGTGAAGTTTTTGGAGAGTAAAAGTTACTCATAAATTTGCAACTAGACAGGGAGTTGAAGTTCCTAACCACTGATTGTTGAAGGGTCAAATGTATTTGCCTTTTGATTTAGTTTAAATTATGACTTACCAAATCTAGTTATTTCTTCTTGTCTGGTTTCTCTTTTCAGAATGAACAGTGCCTTCCAATGTATTGCCTGCCTCAATACTATAGAAATATGAAAATATTCATATGTGTTTTTATCTAGTTCTTTTTGTCTTGGAATCTATTTCAGGATCACATTAGTGATCTCCCTGCAGTCAATGATGAGCCAGTTGTCTCAATATTTTTATTTAATAATACAGCCTTTTCCCTAGTTTTAAAATGCCCTCTCAAATATGTGCTAAAATATTACAATATGCTTGAATCTATTTTTGGCCTTCCAATTCTGTTCCTTTGGTCTATTTTGCTTAAGTTACTTGTGAGCTATTGTTTTTGCTCCTGTACAGTGTGTATTGGTTCCAAATGCTACATAAATAATAAAATGAGCCCCCAGACTTCTATATTTACAAAGATTCAAATGATTTTATTTGCTCTGTGTCTCTTCCCCTAATGTAAGCAGATAAGGAGAACGCTTGCTCACATTTGCCTTGATGTACTCTAATGATGATAAGACTTTAACCTTCTTTGTATTCAGGATTATAATTCTCTGGTATTTACTGGAATGTCATTAATCATTTTAATCTCAATAAACTCATTTGATAGTAATGCAAATGTCCTAAGAATTTAGATAGCACTTCCATTTTAATTCACCAATAATTAACTTTACCATTATTTTATAGTGTTATCAGTGCTGGGAATAGAACCTTGCAGATGAACTTTAAGGAAACATCATTCCTTTGAGGGGAGGAGCACGGGGAGAAGCAGCACGGGGAGAAGAATACAGATGTTTCTTAGTGGTCTTAATGCAGCTGTGGGAAGCACTTTCCATTTTTAAGTTGATGCTGCCCACAGATGGAGAAAGAAAAATTACCTGAACACTTCCCATGTGTGTGGCCAATCTTACCCCTTCCCCCATAAATCATTCAGCAACAAAAGCCCTTAACACAACTTAGTAAACGTTTAATGCAAATATGTGCAAAGGGAGCTGAATGTGGGAGATCAGAACAACAGAGTGGCCCCACAAGCCATGGGGGTAGTGAAGAAGGGGATGGCTGGTGATCTTGCTGAAGCCCAAGGGCCAAAAACTCCCAACTGGGGAATAGAAGGGTACTTAACAGTGACTTTGTGTAACCATAAGCCAACTCCTGCTATGTCTGATGTCTGAATTCACAATTCAGGTGTCAGCCCTTAATATTTTTTTTTTAGATTTTATTTATTTATTTGACAGAGGGAGAGAGATCACAAGTAGGCAGAGAGACAGGCACAGAGAGAGGGGGAAGCAGACTCCCCACTGAGCAGAGAGCCCGATGCGGGGCTCGATCCCAGGACCCTGGGATAATGACCTGAGCCGAAGGCAGAGGCTTTAACCCACTGAGCCACCCAGGTGCCCCAGCCCTTAATAATTTTTATTACATGGGCATTTCAGGCAAGTCTCTTGTGTGCTCTAAGCCCCAGTTTACCTCAATCATAATATGGAAATGATCATATATCTCTTGGATGACCAAAGAATTAGAGTACATTATTCTATTTTATATTTTATTTTATTTTATTCTGACTATTTTAAACTAACCAGCACAGTGGCTGAAACAAAGTAAACTCTTTAAAAATCATGTCTTCCTCACTGAGATTATTATCATGGTGCGGTAAGGGCCAGAATGGAGGAGGTGGGGGAATTTAGCAGTAAAGATAGGTATTGGAGTCTCAGCTCTGCCTTTTATTAGTTGTGTGACCTGGAAAAAAAAAATTTATACAGTCTTTCTGGGCTAGTCTCCTGATATGGAAAATGGAGACTAGTAATCCCACAGCAATCTGTGTCTCAGAGTTTTTGTGAGAATAAATTGCCTAATCCTTGGGAAAGAGCTTTGAAAACCCTCTAGATATTATTTGCCTTTCAAATGTGAGACATTATTATCCCTTACAGACCTCTTAGCAAACCCCGAAACCCTGTAGATGTTGCTAGCCCTGACTCTGAAATTATCTGATCGAAGAATTCTCATGGTCTCGGCTAAGGACAAGGAATCGCTGGGGGAAGTTAATGTGAGTAAGATTTTAACTCACTTGGGAAGAACTTCCTAACAATTTGGGATACATGATAGAATTCATTTGGGAAAATTTTTCAACTAGCCTGAGCTACCTCGTGAGATACTGAGTTCTCTCGTCATTGTCATGGTCTCGTAGACAAAGGAGAGGTGGCCATAGAGGGGATGCTGGCGTTGGCGAGGGATGAAGTCACTTAACAAGCATTTAACATTTTGTCCTCTGAGCTCCCCACAGGCCAGACTCTCTGGTAGACATCAAAGATGAAAAAGATTTGATCTCAGAATCTGTTAGGATCCTTGGTGGTAACCAACAGAAATAGTTCTTAAAACACACATACTTACACACACACGTACAAAAGGAGAGTATGGTGGTGATTACAGAGTTGAGAAAGAATTGAACATCCAGAGTTGGGGGGGAAACAAGGACAGGTGGGTGGCTCACAGAAACAGGAACAAATAGATTCTACTGAAAGAATGATTTGGTTCAAACTGTCTTAATATCCTGTTACAACATGTCGCTTCCCTTAAGTTTCCCTTAATTTAATTTCCCTTAAATTTCCTGGAAAAACAATCTGGCCTAATTGTACTTGCCTACCAGAGCAGGGATGTGTGCAATGGAAATCTTTCTAGGACCACGTGGAGTAGGGTGCTAGCATATTCCTATCCAGGAGAAGTCAGTTCTGTGACCAATATCATGGGTTGGGGATCCTGGAAGAAAGGTGCATATGACATTCCTGGCCTTGAGAGTCACAGCACGGTGGGGGACAAAGACACAGCATCTGTGCACAGCTGCAAGATCACGGTGGAGAACACTAACTCACCCAGACCTGGGCCTTCGGGAGGGAGGGGGTGAAGCTGAATGGCACTTTCAGAGAAGAGGAGGAGGTAGTTAGATGAAGGTTCTGGTGGGAAGAGGAGAGGTTCTAAATCTCCTTCTGATTCTAGGGTCCTTGATTCTGAGCACCGAACCCCTGGAACTCAGTGGCCCCTCTGTGCTTTGTGATACCTGCCATGTCCTTGCTTTTGCTTTGTTTCCCCAACTAGATCATAAACTCCCTAAAGGCGGGGAGTCCTATCTTACACTCCTTGGGTCAGCCTTCCTGACGTTAGGATGTATGGTTGTTGGGCTGAATTTATATCATTTCCGAGCCCCAGAATGAATCCCACCCTCCTCATTGCACAGTGGAGGATGTAGGAGTCCAGATGGCCCACGTAACCTGCCCACGGCCCCACAGCTGGTTCACAAATGGAACTGGAGGGACATGCTGAAAAGCTCTTAGAAGGTTTTATGACCCTTTCTTGCTCATTTTAAAATAAGTGTTGGTTGTACATACTTGACTGGATTATAGAATTACCCGTACCGTATTATATATTCATGTAATCATCATACTTTTATCAGGTTGTAAAAGGTAATATTCCCTGACTGGGCTTAGCACGAGGCTGTACGTGGAGGGCGGGGAAAGATGTTGATTATCGAGTCCCAGGACTGCAGAAGTAGAATGGATCTTAGAAGATTAAATGCCTAAAGGGGCTTGAAAGAGAGCACAGATGTATATGAATTGGATGCCTTCAATGTCCACAGCCAAGGGGAGTGACGCAACCTATGAGGAACCCAAAAGTACGTGCGCTGTTTGAGGGGAGAACACTCTAGTCAGCTCAAGCTGATTATTGTGCCGTGAAAGAGTTCCATGTTGCCAGTGCCTCTAAACTTTCAAGAGAAGGTACAAATCTAGATTTAGGGGTGCCTGAGTGTCTTAGTCAGTTAAGTGTCTGCCTTTGGCTCAGGTCACGATTCCAGGGTCTTGGGATCAAGCTCCACATCAGGCTCCCTGATCAGCAGAGAGTCTGCTTCTCTTTTTGCCTCTGCCCTTCCCACCTGCTCAAGCCTACCCCGCCAAATAAATAAATAAATAAATATATTTTTTTAAAATCTAGATTTAAATATAGAATCTTGTAACTTTTTAAACTGTTGATGAAAAACAAAAAATAATTTTAAATAGTGTCCAAATTAAATAGAATTTAAATTTAATTTTATTTATTAAATTTATTAAAATTAAAAAATTTAAATTTAAAATAAATTTCAAATAGAGTCCAATTTATGTTGTCTCTGTTTCTTCTGACTTGTCTGCCACTAAGCCATGAGTCCTAATGGAGGAAGTTTTGATGTACAGGAAGTTCCTTCCGGTCAGGGAAAAGAAAAGAGAAACTTGGGCCTTTTGTCCTGGAAGAGCATAGAAAGAAAGAAGTGGAGGAAATCAGATAGGAGGAGTCTTATTTTTTTTTTTTAAGAATTTTATTTATTTATTTGAAAAAGTGAGAGAGAACACAAGCAGGAGAAGTGGCAGAGAAAGAGGGAGAAGCAGGCTCCCGCTGAGCAGGGAGCCCAATGCAGGGCTGAGTCCTATAACCCTGAGACCACACCCTGAGCCAAAGGTAGACATCCAGCTGAGCCACCCAGGCTCCCCAAGGAGGATTCTAATTAATCCCTCATCTGTACCTCCTGCTGTATAGCCATATCTTGACAAGGAGTGGAGTAGAAGAACTAGTAATGGAGATATCCAGGCAGGTATTAGGGGACCAAAAGCACAGGGGGCCAGAGCCCAGTCTTCTGGGCATTGCCTGGGAGAGACTACAAGGCTCTAAAGGTTCTGCATTTAGCTTGGCACCATGTCCCATAGGAAAGCATATTACAAATGTGAATAGAGGCATCTACAATAGGAGGTCTGAGTAATAGTCCTGCTTCCCCAGTGCCAGTCTATACTAAGGACCATTTTTGAGGACCATGTCGAAGACCAAAGATTTCAGCTATAGAAGCAGAATAATATTCCAAAGAACAAGAAAGACCTGCTACATCTTAGCAGACACTATATGGGATTTAGGGGCATAGCCAACCCTGCGGTTCTGCAACAGATCTGGAGAAAAACAGAAGCATTTTTTTTTTTTTTTTTTGCCCTTGACCATGAGCATTTACAGAGAAGAGCCAAGATGTCCAAGACTCTTCATTCCAGAAGAGATGGAAGTAGGCTTAACTTACAAGATTCAGTTTTTTACCACTATCCCACAGGGCTAGAGTCTCATGAGGGCAGTTGGAAGAATTTTAGGAAGTGTAAGGCTCACATCTTTCCAGTATGTTTGATTTGGATGATGCACAGGGAAACCCAAGCACAAATGCCAGCCTGTATCTGGCCTATGGGTTACTTGTTTGCCAATTTGAATCTAATCCAATCCCATAATTTAATACAAGAAGAAACTTAGGCCCAGGAGGGGAAAGTGGGTCATGTCATGGAATGAGTTGTGTTTGTGTCCTTTAGAATGTTAACTGTTGGTAACTAGTGACTTCGATAGAAGTAGTTGAAAACATTGTGGTTTATTATGTCACTAAACTAGAATTATAGGGTAGGTGGTTCCAAGTTCTGTTCACTCAACAGTTTAATAATTTGAGGACTCTGAATTTACTTTTCCAGTCTTCTTGGTTTTCCCCCTCATGGTCCCAAGGAGGCTGCCCGGCTTCAGACATCACATCCTCATACACCAGCATTCAGAGGCAGGAAAGTAAAGGGGTTTTCATCAGAAAGGAACATTTTTTCTTGAAACCCCCTTTTATTTCATCGCTAGGGTTGGGTCGCAGGCACACTGCTAAACCAGTCACCTGCAAAAGGAAATAAGACTATTGTGGTTGGCTTTGACCAATCATGATTCACCCTCAGAGGCTGAGCCCACCTTACCTGAGCAAATTACCACAGTTATCTAAACAAAGTTGTAGTCTTGTCAGTAAAGAAATCAGGGGGTTAGCCTAGCCATTGATGTGGCGTATGCCCCTGTGATGAAGCTAGTGCAGGGTCCAGGTCTCCTACCCTTGCCAGACTCCTCCAACCAGTGCACACAAGGAGAGGGCCCTTGACTACCGAAATGATATTTTTGGGGTTCTCAGAAACTTAGCAAAAGAGGCAGAACATATCTTAAAAGTCTTCCTAAATGAGTCATTTGTCTGATTTTCAAAGAAAAGCCCTGCCAGTAAATTTAAGGAAAATATTTCTATTTTCCTCGGGGATGTGTCTATTACAAATCATGCTTTCCTCTTTAATTTGATTGAATATAATAGATTTAATATAAATGTATAATCTATAATATATAATGTGCTATATTAAATATAACATATTTAATACAAATTTAGTATGGATCGGTTTCACTTAAATCTTACCACAATTCTCTGACGTTAGTATCACCACCCTTACTTTCCAGATGATGAAACTGAGAACTAGAAAGGTTTAGTATTTTGCCCACATTCACTTAACCCAAAAGTAGTCACCCCAGTATTCAGGGAGATGCAGTTACCAGACTGAAGCGAAGCACTGCCCCAGAGAGTTCCCATTGTATTCAAATCCTTAACAGATTTGGGGCACTCAGATATCCAGCACAACCCACTCCTTTGAAGCTCATAGTGTGTAAAAAAAAAATTATTTAGGTCGTTCATTTTATTTTTTGTTCCCCCAGAGTTTTCTCTGAAGTGTTACACTAAAAATATGTCATTCTATTAACGTCTTTTTTATTCCCTTTCCCAAACCTCCAAAGCCTTAAAAGGTTTTACCTTTGCCAAGAACAGAAATTGTCTTGATTTCTTAAAGTGACAAAAATATGCCTGGGTGTTGGACAAGGCGTCCCAGCAGCTTCACAGGTAAAACCACCAGGTAGCTGAGTCTGACGCACCTCAGCACCGGAGGCCCAGTGAGGGCCCGCGGGCTGGTAGACATCTGTCTTGCTCTGGCTCAGAATCTTTTCTTCAGTCACTACCCAGTGTGGCAGGGTCAGGAAATGGAAAGCACCCTGCTCTGACCTCAGTCAGACAGCCCTGCATTCTGATGCCAGCTCCTGAGTGACCGTAGGCAAGGATCTTCAGGTCTCTGAACCTAAATTAACCCGTGTGTACAGTGGGCAGGAGAACTGCATCATGGGATTGTTATGCAGATGAGCTGAGCTGGTCGTAGGGCACCAGAGCCCTCCTTGGCCTGTAGCTGAGGGGAGGGGCTGGTAGCCGTGCTTATTATCATTGGTTAGGGTTCCATGGCTGACTCCCTACATGGTCTGAGCATCTTCTCATGCCAACACCCTTCCCTGCTAGACAAGACAGATCAGAGGTGAAAGGAAGAGAGAGGACTTAACCCCTGTCAGGACCAACCAGAAAGCCCAAGAGGGGAAAGGATCCTAGCTTCAAATGTTGGAAGGGTCGACATGGTAAGGAAGAAGGATAAGCCTTCATTTATAAGGCCAAGGAGCAGAAGCTGCAGGAAGACAAGTGTTAGATGAGTAGCAGGAAGAAAGTTCTCGTGGTCGGCTGGCTGGGGAGGGACAGGGCTGGGCTGCCAGATGAGGCTGTGAGCTCCCTGGACCTCCGTGGAGATACGCAAAGAGAGATGGTTGGGGTGACCACTTGTGCTGTAGTTTTTTTTGTGCATTAGACTGTCTTCACCCAGATTTTTAAAATTGTGGTAAAATACACATAACATAATATTTACCATCTCAACCATTTTTTAAGTGTACAGTTCAGTGATGTTATGTATACTCACATTGTTAAGCAGCCGATTTTCAGAACCCTCTTCATTCTGCAAAACTGAAACCCTGTACCCATTAAACATCATCCCAATCTTTCCTCCCCCTAGAGTCTGGCAACCACAATTCTCTAACCACAATTCTGTCTCTATAAATTCGACAGCTCTAGGGCCTCACATAAGTGAAACAACACAGTATTTGCCCGTTAGTGACTGGATTACCTCATTTAACGTCCTCAGGCTTTATTCATGATGTAGCATATATCAGCATTTCCTTCCCGTTTAAAGCTGAATAACATTCTATGGCATGTATGTATTTGCCACATTTTGCTTATCCGTTTAGCCGCCAATGGACACTTGGCTTGCTTCCCCTTTTTGACTATTGTGAATAGTGCTGCTGTGAACATGGCTGTGGAAATATCTCACAGAGATTGCTTTTACTTCTTCTGGGCATATACGCAGAGGGGGAATTACTGGGTAGTAATTCCATTTTTAATTTTTCCAAAGCGGTGGCACCGTGTTATATACCTACTACCAGCGGTAGTGTTCAGATTTCTCTACATCTTTGTCAGTAACTTGTTATTTTCTGGGTTTTGTTTTTGTGGTTATTTTTGCTTCTGTCAGTAGCCATCCTAAAGGGCGTAAGGTAGTTGAGTTGACCCAGTTTTGAGATCTTGGCCAGAGACTGGTCAGTTCTCCTTCTTAAACAGCCAGTTAAGTCCCCGCCCATAACCACTCCCCTTATTGGGGTTCTCACACTGCAGGCTACTATCTATCCACCTGCCCTAATCCCTCCAGGACCAGGTACCAGGCAACTAGGGATAGTCCTTATGCCCCAGAGTCTGCTGACATTATCCAAACTAGTCAGTCCTGAGTCCACGTGCCCAATCTTGCTCTTTCTGTCCCACAGAAACCACAATAAGGCCTCTTAGCCCCAGTCTCGATCCTTCTCTCTGCCTATGGCCTACGTGGTGCTTTTCCTGAGTGGCCCTGAGTGGTGTGCTGTGTGATTCCCAGAGAACCCTGAGATAATAAAGCCTTTACGCTTTCTTGGTCTCTCTCTGTTAACTTGCATCTGGTAATATGACGAGACACTGTAGAGGCCACACATGATATGGGGGACTCGATCCATGTTTCTCAGACTGGCTGCACTGTAGACCACAGGGTCCCCTCCCCCAGATCTGATTCAATGGTCCAGATGAGTCTGTATTTTAACCAGTTCTTTCATTTATTCCGATGTGGAGGCCCAGGGATCGGCTCTCCTACAAACCCAAGATTCTGTAATTATTAAGAGAGGAAAATAGAAATAAGGGAACAAAAATAGTCATGTTAATTAGATCTATACAGAGCCTGTTTACAAAGCCTTTTGTGGTCTCCCCCTCCGTGAACTGTCTCAGCAGTCTCGGGGAAGGGAGAGTGATCTGGAATTTATAGGGGAATCTGAGAGTGCCCGACCAGGGTCAGAAGGCTTCTAAGGGAAACGTAAGGATTCCTGTTTTCAAAGTCTGCAAGTCTGTTTTCAAAGCCACAGAATAAAGAAGCCAGCATTTAAGGCGCTGTCTTCATTGTGGATGAGGACAAGAGAACAAGCCTGCTAAAAATAAAACAGATATCCTGAGTTTTAGCTCTCTTAGTCACTGGCTTGCTTAAGTTTATGAAACACCCAGGTACTCCTCATTGATGTGGGTGACGAGCAGCTTCGGCAGCTCCTGGACTCCAGGGGCGTCCAAGCTTGAGGTCATTTCCAAAACACTGCAAGGAGGTCTTTGAATGTGAGGGTGATCATACCTAGATACCTGCCCCTTGGGAGGGCTGAGTTTCTTTTTGCCCTGGCAAATCCAATCCATCAAGAGAAACTAGAACCTCGAATGCACAGCAGACGATTTATTCATTCAGGCCATGACTCAGCAGCACGGAGCAAATGCTGTGGCTGTGTGCAGAGGGCGCCCCTGTCTCCCTTCTGGGAATTGGGACCAGAGTCAGGAAGTTGGACCCAGGCTCCAGGGAAAGGATAGATGCAAATCCAGGAGCCAATAGGTATAGAGCAAATGAATGTGTCACAAAATTAATAAGTTAAGGATTAGAAGTTGACCTTTGACCATCCACCTAATGCACCCACCCATTGGCAAATGGGAGGGATTGACTTCTTCAAGCACGTGCAGCATCCACTGAGCACCTGCCCAGGGTCAGGAGCAGTGAGAAGGGCTCAGATGGCTCAGGGACTTGTCCTATGTCCCCTTGTTTATAAATGACAGAGCCCCGGCATGGGGCCCCTGGCAGATGAATTCTGTGAAGGTAAGGGTCCAGCCTGGAGCAGTGCCCTGCACGGGGTGCATTAGATCGAACCCGGTGGGCTCAGACCCCAGAGTCCGTGCAGTTCTCATTCAGCTCAGAGGGCAGACGCTTCGGTGTTCCCTGCCTGGGTCCCGCAGAGCCCAAAGAGGAGACCTGGCTGGGAATCAACGCTGCAGGTCCAAAAGATCCGGGCCATGGACATGCCTCATGCCAAGGAAGCCAGGCACCAGGAGCTCCTGGATTTGTTGGGAAATTCAGAAATAGAAGCAGATGAAGAACCCGCGGCACAGCCCCTGCCCGTGGCTGCGGAAGCCCCCTCTGGCACAGTTTTTATTTGCAAGTCCCCTCCGTGACCTAATTTAAATCCTTTCATTTGTGTGATAAATGAAAATGCCAGAATGGGGGCCCATAGGGCTCTTTGCCCTCCCTGGAAGAGACCTCTGTCCCTTGGCTGCCTGGAGGTGGCAGCTGGAGGTGACACTTCTGTGGAAGCCAAGTGGTGACACCCTCTGGGACACAGCTGGTGTGTACTTCCTCTGCTGTTTGGGGACATTTACGGCCCACCAAAGGACCCTAAGGAAGGGGAAGCAAGGAGTGCTAATCCGGACTAAAAAAGAGGCAAAATGGTGTCCCCTAGAGGATGGCGGCCTTAGAATCACCAGGGGCCTAATGTAATCCCGACTTTGGCTTCAGAAATTTTGATTCAGCAAGTCTTAGTACAGCCAGGGTTCTGGATTTTTAATAGGCACCCCGACCTCTAGAGCTGATTAAGATATGGGTGGATGGGAGCTGGGTTTTGGCCTAATTTGAATCCTGACCGATCTACCAAATCTACCTGCCGAGTGGTTTTAGAAGTCA
This sequence comes from Procyon lotor, assembly GCA_028646535.1. Taxonomy (NCBI): domain Eukaryota; kingdom Metazoa; phylum Chordata; class Mammalia; order Carnivora; family Procyonidae; genus Procyon; species Procyon lotor. Next base: position 39,078,817 of record CM053606.1, on the reverse strand, counting down.
CAAAACCCCTGAGTCTCTGTTTCTTTACAAAGAACAGTATCTACTTCATAGGTTAAAGGGAGCACTAAGTGATATAAGGTTAAAGTTTGGATATTATGAAGAGGCTTATAAACAACTGACTTTCATTTTTATTTTTTTAAAGATTTTATTTATTTATTTGAGAGAGGAGCGTGCATGTGCAAGAGAGAGAGAATAAGCAGAGGGAGAGGGAGAAGCAGGCAGGACCCCGATGTAGGACTCGATCCCAAGACCCTGGGATCATGACCTGAGCCAGAGGCAGATGCTCAACCACCTGAGCCACCCAGGCCTCCAAATGACTTTTAGAAAGACATTCTGTTTTGTTTTTTAGAACGCTCCCAGTCACGCACTGGATCTGGGCCCCAAAGCTCTGGGTTCAAGGCCCCACTCTGGTAATCCCTGAGTCTAGGACTAGTTTCCCAATCTCTCAAAGCATCCGTTTCCTCATTTATAAAATGGAGAACCTTCCTAAAAACCGCCACCCTGGATTGTTGTGAGGAGGAAAGGAAAAGCCTAGTGTGAAAAGCAGTGGAAGTTACAAAGCACTTTGTAGATGGGCTATTATTTGTAAAAGAGCAGAAAAGGAAAGGAATGGGCTCCAACGTGTCCCCGTCTGCGGCCCTGATGGCCTTCTTTTCCCGAGCATTACAGACTCATTTTCAGCTGCAGCGTCCATTTCTATGCAAACAATTACTGTGCAGTAAGCCCTCACTGCCGCTCCTGTGCGCGAGGTGCTAGCTGCAATCTCGTTTACGTTATTAATTTGCTTAGTAAACCTTTTCAGGTCAAGTTCGTGTAGAGGTGAGCCGGGAAGCAGCCACGCTGGGGGGGCTCGCTCAGGAGGAAGAGAGCCTGCAAAGCACACGCATGTCAGGCCAGCCTGGGGTACATACGGCTCCTTTGGAGGTGTAGAGTCAGAAAAAAGTCCTTGTGTTTTTGTGTGTTTGTTTAATTTTTAAAGGTTTGTTGTTGTTTGGTTCACTGCTCTAGCTAGCTTAGATCACCACCTGTATTAGTTTCTTAGGGCTTCCCTAACAAATTAAACAAAGACACGAAAACACAGTTCTGGGAGCCCAACATCTAAATCAAAGTGTGGACAGGGCAACGCTCCCTCTGAAATCTGTCAAAGAGAATCCTCCCTTGCCTCTTCCTAATTTCTGGCTTTTGCCAGCAAGCCTTGGGGTTCCTTAGTTTGGAAACGCGTCACTCTAATCTCTGTCCACAGATAGCCCCCTTCCCATTGTGAGCTTCTGTGCTCTGCTTATAAGGAAAGCATTTGTTGGATGAAGGGCCCTCCCCGCTCCAGCTTACCTGAACTTAATTAATTATATCTGCAATGACCCTGTGTCCAAATAAAGTCGCATTCTGAGGTCCTGGGGGGTTACGACTTCAACATATTTGGGGGGGGCACAATTCAACAGATACAATTCTTTATTTATTGGCCGAAGATAAGCTTCCTGAGAGCAGGGATTGTTTCCCCATGGCTAGAGCAAAGTTGGGCACTTGAAAAAACTAAACCCTAACTTGTTAGATTGTTAAGGAATGACTCACGATATGCAGCCTGGGGCGAGAAATAGACACAAGGCTTTGGGATTTGCAGAGTGCTGGCCATGAACCTAATCACATCTTCAGTGCTCTGTTCTAGTGCCGGTTTCTTAAGCTCTGACACTCTGCTTACTCATTTCCATAACAGACGTGGCAATATTCCACGACATTATCATTTTCATTCTTAGGCTGTAGCTATCTTTGGCTCCTTAGCCATTGTCTCTAGCACCCAGTTTCCCCTCTTATTTTTTGGCCTGGAACAAAATGCATCTTCCATGAGTTTCTGTTTTCCAGTCTGTAGAATGGGGTTGAATAACAGCGCCCAACCTAATCACAGGACCTTTGGGAAACTGAGCTGGGGCCATGCATGAAAGCATTTTGGAAATTAACTAGATGTTGGATTCTTATTATCAATTTAAAGGTGCTATTAATACTTTTCATTTATGTTGCCTCTTCCTCAAGTTCAAAGTGCTTCATTTTCATTTATGTTAGTGATTCCTTTTTACAGATTGACTGAAGCCCAGAGAGGTTAAGTAATTTACATAAGATCACAGAGCCATTTGCAAGGCTAATGCTAAAAGCCTGCAAACTCCTCATGCCCCCTTCACCCTGTCCCCTGTTCTCTGCCAGCCTTGTGATCACATGGGAGAGATCCAGTAATGAGGCCAGCAGTTTCCTCCATTTATGTAACTATAGGAAGGAACTCTGGCAACCTCTAATTAGTGTATTTTACCTCCTCTTCTTCCCTGGTAGGTGTCTTTTTTATGGATGAGGATGTAAAGATTGAATCAGTGGCCAGAACACAAGAGTGGCAGGCCCTGCCTACCAGTCCTGAAGACCAGGGCTGTGTGATTGGGTTTCCAGAGGCATATTTGAGTCCCTGATCCTTGTCATCTGTGGGACAAAAAACTCCTGAAAATCTCATGGCCTTTGAAATCAAATGAACCTGAATTTGAATCCCAGTGAGTTTGAAGCTGTGTGATCTAAGAACAATGCTCAATCTCTGCAGTTATTTCCCTCATGTATAACATAGAGATTAAAGGATAAGGGTTAAATGAGATAAATGCGACTAGCACTTAGCTCTTGGAACCAGGTAGGAATTCAACAAATGCTCGCTACTTAGCTTCCCCATCTCCACGGGAACCAGAGCCTGCCCTAATTCACATCCTGTGGAACAGCAGCCGGACAGGTGCTCCGTCCTATTTCCCTCCTCTCTGCCTCCTCCAGATCCTCCATCCCCTGCCCCCACCCCAGGCACTAGCTAGGGTCCTGGGAAATGAAAGGGTTGCTTTTACCTGACTGAGGGCATGGCTGTCTCCTCGGGGACCTCTGCTTCTGGGTCCACCTCACTCTGGGTTGGACCCAAGCTTGGAAACTTCCCTAGGACGTTGCAATATGAGCTTCTGACATCTCCAGCTACTGTGCTCGCTTCGGCAGCACATATACTAAAATTGGAATGATATCTCCAGCTACTGTCTTCCCAGAATCACTCTTCTCTTTCTTTCTGGCCCTCATGGAACACCCTGGGTGCCTCAGAGTCCCAGCCGAGGGTTGTAAGACCACCTCCTCTCCATCCCAGCAGTCAGGGGGAACCCGGATTCCTCATTCCTCATTCCTCATTCTGCGAATGCTTCAGTCATGCATTCCACAAACCTCTGTAGCACATACTCCGCCAGGACCCATGCTGGGCGCCAGGAGAGCAGGAAGGACAAGCCTGTGGCTGAACACCCGGTGGTGGAGAGGAATGGCTGTGAGTGGCAGAGGGGTGGGGACAGGGGCAGGACAGGACAACCACCAGACCGATCGAGGGGAGGTCCTGGCACCTCCCTGCAGCGTCTGCGGCCCTTTGGCTGCTCTGACACCAGAGGCTCAGCAGCCCAAAGAAACGTTGGGTTCCTTCCTTGTGTCAAAGGTTCGAACCACAATGAATATGCATAACATGCGGTTAAGAGATTATCCTAATGTATATTTCACTGAAGTCCAAACTCAGAGACAGATTCCGTTTGTTCAAGAGCAACTGTGTGCACCCAGAATGTTAGACAGCACAGCGCTGTGTGGTTCCCAGGGGTCCACTGCCCCTTCAGGTTTTATTCAGACCTGAAAATACTTGAAGGTTCTGACTCAGGCTCAATGTACACTTACTAATAATAATGAGCTACAATAAGTACAATGACATAAAAACTTCCGTTTGTTGAGTGCTTACCATATCCCAGGCCCTAAGCACTTATATATGACTCTTTTGGTCCTCACAATAGCCTTATGAGGTAGGTGACACTCCTTGGTAGAGATGGGGAGCATAAGAAACAGAAAGCCTCTGTCACCTTCTCTATATGGTACGGTTAGGAAGTAGCAGAGCATGGATATGAACCCAGACAGTCACGCCTTAAATTGACTATGTGCTTGCAGGAGGGACCTCACAAAGAATGATTTATTCAATCCTCACTGCAAATTTATGAGGAAGGTGCAATTATTCCCATTTTACAGATGAGGAAACAAAAGCGTAATGATGAATGACTTACCTGCTCGAGACCCCAAAGCTAGTAAGTGGTGGAATGTTGGGGTGGAGTGCTTGGCCACCGTGTGCTAGAGCTTTAGAAATGTGACTTTGCCCCACCTCATGAACAAGTGAAGCCTTTTGATTTCCACCTTGGTTTTCTAGAGCCTCTTGGGACCTCTGAGCCCTACACTGAAGTCAGTTTATTCCCTCACTGACTCACTCCCAGATGGATGCTCTTCTCACCCCTGGGATTTGCCATGGGCTCTGCATTCCTGGAATATAACAATATGCCTTCAGCACTTAAAATTCTATTTTCCAAAGCATGTTTCATGTGATAATTCTCTTGATTCTCCAAGTCATCCAGTGAGGATGGGAAAGGTTGGGACTGGTGGCTCTTTCATACTGAAGAGGAAGCAGAGGGGGACAGAGCTCTTCCCCACGGTCACACTGCTCATCACACATAGCCAGGACCAGAACCCAGATCACTGATTTTCTTTGGCAATGCTCATTTTCCTGTTTGCTGCCTTTCCTATTGGAAAAATTGATCTCCCCTGGTTTCTCCATGAGTTTTGTCCAGTACCTGTAATCGGATGTCTCCCATGTCTTGATGCTTTTACCCCTGGAAAAGTAGGAATGGTTATGTGTCATCTTCTTACCCAAACTTACTTATCCAGCTGGAAGGAGGGCCCTGAGCTCAACTACTGTAATTTCTTAGAAAGACTTCAATGTACTTCCCTCAAATTCCTAGCACCCTTTTGAAATAGTGTGTGCCATTTTTCCTTATCTTTACCCCATTTCACAGCTGCTGAACTGTAATACCATGCTCTGTGTCACCTACTGTCTACTGGAGTAGAACTCTGTGCCCACAGAGGTCGGTTTTCCCATCTCTAAAGCGATTGGTGAGAATGACACCAGAGGCCAGGAGACCAGCCAGGGATTGGATGACATGATTATACATCCTTCTCATTCTGTTGTTGAATTACTGTAAAACATGATGCTTTTTACTTAGAGTATGTCTTGTTCTACATGTCATCCCCTCTCAAATTATGTTGCAATCCTCACCCCTACCTCTGAGTACAAGTATGAAACCTGTTACCAAGATATTGGGACTCAACATACATAGTCAAGTAGCAGGTAGACAAACCAAATAGCTTCACTGGGAATGGGAATGAGGACAAGGGTCATTTCTAAGTAGAATATAAAGTAAACAGAGATATTCTTAGCTGAGGAAATGGATTTCATACCGTACTTGCCAATATTTGTAAATCCCATTGCAAAGACTGTGTTCTTTGAGAATCAACAGTGGTGTATTGGGAATGGCACTGAACTTGGACTCAGGAACTCTACATTCAAGTCACAAATCCTACCCTCACTGGCACTGTGACACTGGACAAACCCTGCTCTCTACCCCAATGCTCTTATCTATGAGGATCTTTTACAGGAAGGAACCACTTTTTCCCCTCTCTGTGAGTCAAGTGAGCACAGGGCCTGACCCACAGTCTGAAGACCTATTCTGAAGTGATTACTGATGTGCTTATTGTTTAATTTCCATAAGGACAGTGCTGTACTCTGCTCTATTATTTGCTCTTGAAAGAAAGAAAAAAGAGAGAAAGGATAAAGCAAAAGGAAAGAGAAAAAAAGATGCCAAAGATTGAAAGGCATGAGCGTTTTATGTAAATGCAACCCAGCTCTAGCCCGACCCACACATAATGGTGGGACTTCTTGGATAGAGGAGAAACAAGCCATGCAAATTATCTGCACTGACAAATCACCACCTCACTGGTGAGTTTCCACATTTTAATATTTTCCATTATGAGAACCCTTTCTAGAAGTGTTTCAAAATCAGTTTTAAAATAAATGCAAAATGAACATAGTCAAAATCCTTGTAGGGCAGTGTTTCATTAAAAGCCCAAATTTATAAGATCGAAAGAGCTGGAAAGTCAACAGGAAAAAAAATGACAAGAAAATACCTGAGCACTATTTTTATATGCTGTTGCCCCTTGAAAAATGTAGGGGTTTGGAGTGCTGACCCCCTTTGCAGTTAAATTTTTCATTTAACTTTTGATTCCCCAGTACCCTAACTACTAACAGCTGACTGTTGACCAGAAGACCGACTGATAACATAAACAATTGATTAACACAGTTTTTAAGTTATGTCTTATATGGTGTATTCTTACAATAAAGTAAGCTAGAGGAGAGAAAATGTTTTTATGAAAATCATAAGGAAGGGGGCGCCTGGGTGGCTTAGTCATTAAGCGTCTGCCTTCGGTTCAGGTCATGATCCCAGGGTCCTGGGATCGAGCCCCGAAGCCTGCTTCTCCCGCTACCATTCCCTCTGCTTGTGTTCCCTCTCTCACTGTGTTTCTCTCTGTCAAATAAATAAAATCTTTAAAAAAAAATCATAAGGAAGAGAAAATACATTTACAGTACTGTCCTGTATTTATCGAAAAATATCCCCACATTAAGTAGACCCATACAGTTCATACTTCTGTTATTCAAAGGTCAACTACATATAAATATATATAACATATATATTATATATTTTGTAGGGCGCAGTCCTTATTTAAGAAAACAATTTTGGGGGGTAGGGATGGGGTGGCTGGGTTATGGACATTGGGGAGGGTATGTGCTATGGTAAGTGCTGTGAAATGTGTAAGCCTGACGATTCACAGACATGTACCCTGGGGCAAATAATACATTATATGTTAATTTTAAAAAATTAATAAAAATATTACAGTTTTCCTTAATTTCCCTACTGAAGATTACATGAGACACTTCAGTAGCTGTAAATTTTCAAGCCCCCAGAAGTGCATTTTGCAGAATGCTTGGGTGTAACTTCGAGCAAGAGCTAAAGTAGTATATTTTAAGAAGCTTCCTGTGGCCATGGCTAGAAGGCTGGAATATAACCATGTAATGTGGAAAGAAGAACAAGAATTGAGTACGCTGGCGATTGGGAACACCTGAAAGGAAAGAGGAGTAAAGTGGAGGATAAGTGAAGTACATAATCATTTTATGCGTATATTCATTGGATTGCATAAATACAGAAAATTTTCTTCCTTTATTCAATATATTGCTGTGAGACCACAATAAAAACAGTTTGGAAGCTATAAAAAAATAAAAAGTTTGTAAGAAAGTTACTTGGAATTCAAAACACATTTTCTATATTAACAAAGGCAGCAATGGTTAGATGTACTGTTTAGAAAACCACAATAGCTTATTAAATCCATAGTTAAAACTGTGTAATGATACAATCGATGATAAAAAAAAAATAATACGAGTTAATTTATTGTGTACTTACCACGTGACCGGACTGTGCTGAACGACTTCTGTACCTAATCTCATGTCCTGATGACCTGCAAAGGAGGTACCTTTGCCTGGTTACAGGTAAAGAAAGCCAGGGTTGAGAAGTGGGGTGACTTTTCCACCTCACGAACCTACCAAGTGCCTCCAATGAGCTTTTGGAGCCATGTCTGTCTGACTTGTGTTTGAAACACTGCATTACACTTCTCTGAGATTATCAGATTCTCTAAGATTCTCAAGAGAAGGTATTTTCTGTTGGACATCTCCCTTCCCTATGACCCTCAATCCCTTTCCCTCTTGCCTCCCTGGGAATTTACTCCAACAGATATCTCCTCTGACAGTTTTTTTCAGGAACTCCTATCTCTTCCAGCTATTTTCCCTCAACCTATGAATCTGCTTAGGTGTCTTTCATCCCAAACGAACAACCAACCTGACTTCCCTTGGATGTTTGTCTCCTTTAGTTTGTGATCTCTCTCTCTCCTTCCTTCCCTTCTCAGCCAAGATTCTTCACACTGCCTTTCCTGTTAACCTCCCATTAGCCTCACACCCTTGTCATCCTGTTCCCACTGTATGCATCCCTGAGCCAGCTCCGGCTCTGGTCCCTACAGACCGCTCTGTTGCCAGCCCCAGGGAGCATCCCACAGTCCTCACCTTGCTGGTGCTGCATTGAACCATGAGCTCCGCCTGCTTCTCCACCCCTCTGGACCCACAGCTTTCACTGGACAGCACTGACTTTTCAGCTGTCTTCCTAGCAGCCCTATTTCTTTATGGAGATTTCTCTATTTTTACTACTTTGGCTACTACTCTCAATGCCTTGTCTGTATGCGTCCCCCCAGAATAACCTCATTCATACATCGTTTCAGCATCCATCATTCTGCCAAAAACTCCAAGGTCTGTGTCCCTTGTCCTAAGTGACACTAACAGTTTGCTGGATAGCTGCAAGTAAATAACCCACAGGCACCTCAGAGAACCCAATCTCAATTCCTTACTCTCCCACTCCTCCACCTTCCTACCTCCTTCATCTCTGTTTCGGTGGAAACAAGCATTAGCCACCTAGTATCCAAGCTGGAATCTGAAATCATTTCACCATCCACCCTCCTCCCTCCCCCACTGGCCTCACATGACAGCCCCACTGATCTATTCCAAATTTGTCACCTTCTCTCCATCCCTAACAGAACACCTTTGCCATCTGGTTCCTAGATCATTGTCACAAAACAGTCTTATGTCCTGTTTCACCACCTCCAATCCTTCCGCCATCTGCCTCTGGGAATGAAGCAGAAATCAGAATGCTTAACTTCCTTGTGCAAACCCCATTAGAGCACCGCCTTCCATGCTCATTAGCAAGGAGACCCACCTGTCACTTGTCCCCGCCCTACTTCTCCAGCCTCGCCACTCACCGGGATGCTTCTGCAGAGGGACTCATGAAAATGACCTGATTAGTGTCACCCCATGCACAGAAGTCTGTTCCCAAGGCCGTGCCTTTGCTTATACTATTCCTCTACGTGGAATATCATCCCCTCCCATTTGAAACTCACTCATTCTCCAGTACATTCCTCAGCAATCATGTCTTCCAGGAATTATAACCACCCTTTCTCATGGTGGGAGAGAAGCCCTTCCTTTATACTCTGATAGCATCAGCTTTCCCCCGCCCCTACCACCACACCCAGCATACTGTCCCGTAACTCTTTCTCTTCTTGCCTGTCCTCCTGGACAGTGAGTTCATTGAAAGCAGAAATCCTGCTTTGCTCATTTCTGTATTTCCGGTGTTTAGCAAGAGACATGCCCCTGGGTGGGTGCTGGCCTCGATTAGATTTGTGAAGTTAACCTTAAGCTGGGATTTGGGGAATGAAAACTGATTGGTGGCAGTTGCTTCAGTAGGGTGAGAAGAAGCTAAGCTAATTTTGGAATGTCCCATTTGGGAGAAAGACCTCCCCCAAACCCCCTGAGCCCCCGGCTGTGGCAGAGTCCAGGGTGAGGCCAGATTGTAGCCGCACCACTGTAACTACTCAGATCTGTTGGGGGGAACCCGAGAAGGGTGCCTACAAAAAGCTGTCCTCATCGGGGAGGGAAGTGAGTCTTATCGACTGCTCTGCGTCTCTCCTGTCTACTCTTTGTTTGAAGGTACAACATATTGTGTCTGGCTGCTAGGGGAAGTCACTCATTGCTAGTCCACACTCCGTCTTGGAACATGACCCCAGCATTCGGCCCCCTGGTTAGTAATTAGGAGTGCCTCTTTCAAGTCTTGAGGAAAGCAGCTCCTTGCAATCACTTCTGTGCCACTTTGTGCCTATAAATTAATCCATCAAGAAGATGGTGTTTCCTCCCAGCTCTTAAGGGATTCACACCACTTATGCAAACTCCTGGAGGCTTGAGTCTGAGTTTAGATGCCCTAATGAGTTTAGGAGTAGAGCTTTTTAAATGGCAGGCCTACATTTGCATATAGAACGATGCTGGCGCAGGCAGCAGTGGGCTCTCAGGTCTGCCATTCCCTCAAGTGGCCCTGTGTCCTCACACTAAGAGAGGGAAACTCAAGTGGTCTGTTAAGTTGCCTGAACTCTGCTAATTCTCCGTTTTCATTCTGTGGAAGGCTCCCCTGAACCTGTATAGGTTGGACCCAACTCAGCCTCTCTAGAATGCATTTCACCATTCCTTCATTTATTCATCCATCATCACTATCACGCACCTGCTCTGTGCCACAAAGCCAGCAGTCACAGAAGGACAGGACTCCACCAAGGGAGGGGCTGACATCCTGGTTCTACCCTTTTCCCAAGCAATGCTTATAGACATCTAGTCCTCGTGAGATGAGGAGGAGATGGGAGGGAAACCAATCCACATTTACTGAACAGTGGAGGTCAGGTGTAGCAAGTAGATGGCTCAGTAAATTGGGACTCATTCTCACAATGCCCATGAAAGGTAATGTTAGTGGCACGCAAGTCAAGGCACATCTGCTGTTCCTAGGGTAGATGGAGGAAATGGAGTGGAGTGAAAAATGCACGGTCTTAATGTAATCGCATCTAACTCTCCCCCTTTATGTGACTTTGGGCAAGATATTTCACCCCTCAGAGCTTCAGATTCCTCAACTGTAACGTGAGAATAATGGTATCTTGCAAGGTTGTTCCTAAAGATTCTGGGAACTAATGTCGGTAAAGTTCCTAGCACAGTGTTTGGCATCAAGTACGCATTTAAAAATGTTACCGTCTCCTCGACACCACAGTTTTAGGCTCTTTGAAGCATACTAGGACAAGATCCTAAGCTATGTGCTGACAAACAACTTACTACATACTTCACTTAATAAGGATAGTCTGTACTAAGCACCAGGAAGTCACGCCCTCAGGAAGTTGAGCAGGAGAGATGAGAACAGGGGGAGTAAAGGTAAAGCTACAGAGAGGAGCTAAACAGATAAAAGAGAGATGAGATGGATGGATGGATGGATGGATGGATGGATGGATGGATGGACGGATAGATAAACTGATCGATGATAGATTGATTCAGGCAAATAGACACGCAGACTTGTGTTAGAAAGACTCCCGTTATTAATGTGGTGAATGAAAGGGATGGCTGGTTAAATGGTTTATTAAAAGGCATGAAGTTGAGACACCTGGGTCACCTGGGTGGCTCATTCCCTTAAGCATCTACCTTCAGCTCAGGTCATGATCTCAGGGTCCTAGGACTGAGTCCCACATCAGACTCCCTGCTCAGTGGGGAGTCAGCTTCTGCCTCTCCCTGCTCATGCTCATGCTCTCTCCGTCTGTCAAATTAATAAATAAAATCTTTAAAAAAAAAAAAGCCATGAAGTCATGGATACTCAATGGAGGGTATCATCCATATAGAAGGTAGATAAATACAGAAAGAGGAAGATAGACACAGTGATTCAGCAGCAGAGGGCATAGAATCAAAGATTCCCATGGCTGAGCTATCAGCCTACCCACTTCCCAGTCCCTGTGAGAGTCCTGTTCACAGCATCCTACCTCGAGGGCTCTAGCCTCTGTGAGAGCTGAGTGCTTGCCCTGCCACTGCTCTGGAGAGGGCAGGTAGTATTTATTGATAGTCTGCTCAGTGTCATGCTTTTCCTTTACATTATCCCAAATCCCTTCACGTGCCCTTGAGGAAGACATTATCATCCTCATTTTCTAGAAGAGCATACTAAGTACACAAATCTAACAGCTGATGAAGGGACCCAGAATCCACACCACGTCTTTGGGGCTCCAAAGCCTATTGAGTCTGCCGAGCATACTTTTGTTCTAGACAGCTCTAGACAGCTGAGATGTGGTAGGTTCGCAATAAAAATTTGCAGGTGTCAATTTGAGGTGTCAGTCTTGTCCAGCCTGGGAACTCTCCCCTTAAAAGCCCTTCTTAGCAATAAAGAATGGTCTTGCCCACTTACCAATGCCTGCAGGACTCCCTTTGCTTGCTTTTTTTTTTTTTTTTTAATCCAGTACTTAGAACAATCCATTGTAAATCTCATTTTTGTTGAAATTATGTTTTATAATTCTTTCTTCGTTCTTTCTTTAAATTAGAAAGAATTATCAAAAGCTAATGGAAATTTTAAAGACTTGCTCTTGCTCTCATCCATGCTGACTTTAGAAAAAGGTCTATTATCTGTCCCATTGCACAATGCAATGTCTTCCCTCCAAAAGATGTATTAGTGTCTTTAGTGATTCAAGGGATTCAACTGACTGAGCGTGGTTGGGTCATTGTAACTTGATTTATCTGACTCTTAAAGATTGTCCTTGGTAGACTCAGGGCCTGTGTAGGGACCAACTAAGGGAACCTCTCTAGGAGTCATACCATCTGACCTTCAGAACTGAGAAGGCATTAGATGATGTTGTCACATTTGCCAAGCAAGGCTCCAGAAAGCAAAATGCCTTTGACTTAAAGGGATTCAAGACTATGGTACATTCTTCATATTCTCCTTTGCAGACCTCTGTTGTCAAGGCCTAAGGTAGCCAACAAATTTAGCAAATTTTTATTGCAAACCTACCACATCTCAGATATTGTGGAAGTCACTGAGGGTGTAAAGCAAAGAGCCATTTCTTGCAATAAAGAAACTCCAAGTGCAGGCAAAAACAAAGACAAAACCAAAAACAAACAAAAAAAATGGCCTATTTAACAACTATCTCTTTTTTTTTTAATTCACACATAATGTATTATTTGTTTCAGGGGTACAGGTCTGTGAATCATCAGTATTATACAATTCACAGCACTCACCACAGCACATACCCTCCCCAATGTCCATCCCCCAACCGCCCTATCCCTCCCACCCCGCCTCCCCTCCAGCAACCCTCAGTTTATTTCCTATAATTAAGAGTCTCTTATGGTCTGTCTCTCTCTCTGGTTTCATCTCATTTCATTTTTCCCCTCCCTTTCCCTGTGATCCTCTGTCTTGTTTCCCAACTTCCTCATATCAATGAGATTATATGATAATTTTCTTTCTCTGATTGACTTATTTCCCTTAGCATAATACCCTCTAGTTCTATCCATGCCATTGCAAATGGCAAGATTTTGGGGTTTTGATGGCTGCATAGTATTCTGTTGTGTATATATATACCACATCTTCTTTATCCATTCATCTGTTGATGGACATCTAGGCTCTTTCCATAGTTTGGCTATTGTGGACATTGCTGCTATAAACATTCAGGTGCATGTGCCCCTTTGGATCACTACATTTGTATCTTTAGGGTAAATACCCAGTAATGCAATTGGGTAGCTCTATTTTCAACTTTTTGAGGAACTTCCATACTGTTTTCCAGAGTGGCTGTACCAGCTTGCATTCCCACCATTAACAAGAATCTCTTATAAGTGGTGACCACAGCTATTATAATAATCTGAACAAAGTGATATGGGAACATGACTAGTATGGGGATAATCTCTACAACATGTGCAGTATTAAAAATTTCATTGTCTATTTGAATACCTCTAAGTCACAGTGTCCTCAGTATTCCACAAAAAAGTTTATTTCTTTGAAGGGCAATATAAGACACTGGTTTAGAATATAGGCTCTGGAGCCATACCATTTGGGTGCATCATTTAAGCTCTCTGTGTCTCAGCTTCCTAAATAATACAATGGAGCAATAATAGTGCTCATCTCCTTCGGCTATTAAGATGATGAAATAAATTAATGCACATAAGTACACATGTGAATATAAGCTACTATTGCTGTGATGAAGAAATACTAGAAAACCCCTATATTCTGGGCAAAAGCTGCCTTGGTCTAATATTTATCTGTTAGACCCAGTGCCATCCCTTCCAATAGACCAACCTGAACCAGGCTCAAGTATCGCACAAAAACACTCAAAGCTGGTTGGCTCCATTGCAAAGGAAGGAAAGTTCTGTGATATTCTTTTCTTTTTAAGATTTTATTTTTTTATTTGAGAGAAAATGAGAGAGAGAGAGAGAGTGAGTGTGTGCACAAGCAAGGGGGAGGGGCAAAGGGAGCGGGAGAAGCAGACTCCCCTCTGAGCAGGGAACTTGATGCACAGATTGGATCCTAGGACCCTGGGTCCATGACCTGAGCCAAAGATAGACACTTAACTGACTGAGCCACCCAGGGGCCCAGGTTCTGTACTATTCTCATCAGAAGAAAATGCTACTCATCACATGCCAATAGTGATCGTGTTCACTCCCGGTAAAAGACCGGAAGACCCAAAGATGGGATTTGCTTATTACTTTACTTGGATTTCATAACTAAAGGACTAGGTATCTACTGAGCAAGTTCCATTATGCAAAAACCTCTGTTATTGGTACAATAGGAATTGGAAAGATCAGTAAAAAAGTTTTGCAGTGTGGGGTTTAGAGCTTCAACTCTGATGTGTGATTTAAATTTAAATCTCATCTCTATCGCCTTCTAGATGTGTGACCTTGAGAAAATGACTTAAATTCACTGAGCTTAAAATTCCTCATCTATAAAATGAGATGGTAATAATAATGCCTGTCACACAGGGCGGCTGTGGGAAATAAATGAGATGATATTTTTAAGTTACTTGCGACGGAACCTAGAATGTAATAAATACCAAGTTAACATTGAGTACTTATTAACATCCTATAAGTTCATAGTCTGATGTAGAGGGAGAGACAGAGACAGATGGATACGTAAGAAGCAATGATTATATCTCTGTTGTACACAGATAGTGTTCAAGGGATAAACACAGAAGACAATGGGAGAAGATGAAAAGCAGAAAGAATTTACAGTTAAGGAGCTCATGTTGCATTACATGGTTGCAAACAGATGCATAAGAAAGTTTGTTTCTATCATTCATTTATTCATTCATTCAACAGTGCCTTTGGTGTGCCTCCAGGGAGCACGAGGATTTGATCTGCTCATTGGGGAGGGCAGAATTCCCAATAGAGAATGTCCAAGAAAGAGTAAGAATGCCATCATGGGAGGGAAGTAAGGCGAATGAGAAAAGCAAAAGAATGGAGTAGCAGAAGGACCCTGAATGCCACACTAAGGAATTTAGACTTTATTCTCTATGCCAGTGGTTTTCAACCAGAGTGGTTTTGGAACACACTCCCCTCCCCTGCCCCTGTCTCTACCCATGGGACTTTTGGCTTTTGGGAATATCTGGAGACATTTTTGGTTGTCATAACTGGAAGTGTGCTACTGGCATCTAGCATGTAGAGGTGGGGGATGCTGTGCAACATCCTACAGTGCCCAGGAAATCCTCCCCCTACCCTGCCCTGCCGAGGAAAGAATGATCTGGTCCAAACAGTTGCTGAGGTTAAGAAATCCCACTCTCTGCGCTGGGAGGATGGAGCAGGTTTTAGAATTGGGAGTGAGATGATAAGCTGTTAGTCTGATTCCTCAGAAGGATGTAGGGCTGAAGTCAGGGAGACCAGAGGAGAGGGATTGGGGAAGGGTTGGGAAGAGGTGCTAATGAGGTATTGCAAAGAGACAGCTGGTGGGAGAGATGCAGGGGAACAGCTACTTAATGACATCCCCAGATCAACAATACTTTAAGGAAGCAAGAGCACATAATGGGAACGCCATTCCTATTACCAAAGTTGTATTTCCTTCCAAATTTTTTTTTAAAAAATTGTCAATTCGGGACAATTTGAAACTTACAGAAATGTTGCAAAGATCGTACAGAGAATTGCCACATGCCCCAACCCAGTTTGCCCTAATGTTAACACTTGGCATAACCATGGTGCTTTTGTGGAATCTAAATGATAGACTTAATTTAGATTTCACCAGTTTTCACACTGAAGTCCTTTCTCTGATCCAAGATCCAGTCCAGGATACCGTGCAGCCTTTAGCTTCCATAAATATTTTATGTGCATAGGCAGTTTTTTTGGGAAAATAAATGCATTCCTAATGGTTCAAGTGAACTCCTCGCTATAGTTTCTGAGCAGACTCAAATGAAGTTGAGACTGCTGTGATTTGATAAAATAGCTGTGGGCTCTGCTTGAAGTTCTCAGTAGCTACAATCTGAAGGAATTCATTCTGCAACTGACACTTTATTCGGTAAACAAAATCACTAACTTAAGCCAAGCTGTAGCTTTAAGAGGATTCCTTTTTTCAATATTTTATTTATTTGTTTGTTTTTTATTTAAGAGAGAGCAGGAATTGGGGGGAAGGAGTGGAGGGAAAGGGAGAGAATCTCAAGCAGACTCCCCGCTGAGCACAGAGCCCAATGTGAGGCTCATTCTCATGACCCAGAGATCTGGACCTGAGCCACAACAGAGTTGAATGCTTAACTGACTGAGCCACCTAAGTGTCCCAAAAAGGATTCCTTTTAGGGGCGCCTGGGTGGCTCAGTCGTTAAGCGTCTGCCTTCGGCCCAGGTCAGATCCCAGAGTCTTGGGATCGAGCCCCGCATCGGGCTCTCTGCTCCGCAGGAAGCCTGCTTCTCCCGCTACCATTCCCTCTGCTTGTGTCCCCTCTCACGCTGTGTTTCTCGCTGTCAAATAAATAAAAATCTTTAAAAAAAAAAAAAAAAAAGGATTCCTTTTAGAAGAACTGAAT
>CM053606.1:38976724-39061995 GCA_028646535.1 Procyon lotor | reverse complement strand
GGCTGGTAATGATGGGTATTAAGGAAGGCACTTGTGATGAGCGCTGGGTTTTGTAGGTAAGTGATGAACCATTAAATTCTACTCCTGAAACTAATATTACACCATATGTTAACTAACTGGGATTTAAATAAAAACTTAAAACGAAACAAAAATCATAAAATTTGAAAAAAAAAATGTAACCGTATGTCTCATAAATGGAAGTGTTGCTCTCTTGAAGTCATGAGTACTGGGTATGATGTAAGACAGTTGAATCACTGACGTCCACCTCTACAACTAATGATACATTATATGTTAATTACTTGAATTTAAATTTTTAAAAAAATTATTTTTTTAAAGTGTTGCCCTGCCTGCCGGAAGTGGGGCTCATGAAAGCCACCCTCGTTACAATGGCACCAGAAACAGGATTTAAGAAAACTTCTCCAAAGCTCAGTTTCTCTGTCCACAAAATGGGAAAAACAAAATCTGTCTGAGAGAATTAGATGAGGTGCTCTCGTGATTTTTTTTTAAGTCCCTAGGCTGGGACTTGGCACATAGTAGATGTTAAGCCCGTGCTGGGACACGCACGGTCTGCTTCTTGCTAACACGTTGGACCTCTGAGTTTTCTGCAGCCACCACCATGAGCACCTAAATGTGTCATCTGTTTATTAGGGTCCAGCCTCCCTAATTAGGCTCCATGGTGGAAAACTAATTAGGCCTGGGTCTCACCTGTTTGGGTTGACGTCAGCTGTCTTGCTCCCCATCCCTAGAAATGCTGGGCTCCCCTGTCAACGTGCCCAAGTTCGCTCTAAAGAGAGACTTTCTTCTTATTACTCACCTCACGTAGCTTCATTATTTATGTACAAGTCAGAGATGATCTTTGGCCTTTTTTAATTACATTTATTTTTATTGTCTTCCGTAATCCTTTCATATTTTCAATTACCCATTCATTCATTTGGAAGTAGATTTCCCCCCTTTGGCAGAAAACAACAACAACAACAAAAGAAAAAAACAGGAAAAAAACAAGTAATTTTACAAAGTAGCTCAAAGGTTTCTCTTCCAAGCAGAATCATTTCGGTTCAGCATTCTGTCCCCCGATTTCTCAGAGAATTTATAGAAGAAAGGTAATTTCTTAGTTAACAAAAGATACCCACTTTTCTTTCTTCCTTGTCAGTTACACATGCACTGACTCAAAATAATTTGAAATCATATATTATTATTTTTGCCACAGCTTTGAATGGTAGCAGAAAATAGTCTTTATAAAATAAGTGCTTAAATCAGCTACTTTATTCTTTCAGTTTTATAATTGAATTCCCTACTTCAAATCTCGAAAACCAGCCCCCTCCTGTTTTAGATGTTATTTTATTTTAAAGCTTTCCAGTGATTTTATTCATTCGTTTGTTTTTACAATTTATCTCATCATCCAAGGCAACAATGGGGTCGCAAAATGTTCACTTGAAAATATTTCTTGAAGAGAATCAGCATTCCGGTCGTTAATTAGACATTTTCAGTCCCCCTAGACAGAACTAGTGTTGACTTCCCACGGACATCTCCCCAGCAAGTGGACACAGCCCTTGCATATTTGAAGACAGCTTAGCTGAAGTCTGAGAGAAAGCACAAGAAGAGAAAGGTTTGGGAAGTTCTCGAGGAAGGAAGGTAGCACAGGTGGGGTGCTAAGGCCACAATTCTGAAGCGAGAATTGTCGCAAAGGCCCTTCCCCTGTGTTCCCTGCTATATCCTGAGCACGCAGGTGATAACCTGCACAGGTCCGATGCTATTTAGGTCTTCAAGATGGAGAGTTGGAGGCAGGTTGGGCCCTGAAAAACGCCCCCGTCCTAGTGAATGCAGAATCTATATTGTCGGCTGGTCTGCCCTATTCATACTAAAACCTGAGGTCAGAAAGGGGAAGTCACGTGCCTGAGGCAGTCAGTGCAGCACTAGACCTTGAACCTAGCCCAGGCCTCTGGGCACTCAATAGGCTGCTCTCCACCCTCTTGTGCTGAGTAACAGTGCTTGGGCCCAAGTCAGAGGAAGTGTTCAAGGCAAAGGCAGCCCCCAGCATTCATCTCCAGCACCTCATTTCTGCAGCTCACATTTCTTCAACCTCTAGAACCAAAGTGGGATGGGGAGGATGGTGGAGGCATGGGGGACTGAGGGAGCCTGATCCTCACTGCTGACAAAAACTCCAGGAAGGCAGGAAGCTGGGAGTGTCAGCTGCTCAGAAATACGCAAGGCCATGGGGCCTCTGGGTGGCTCAGTGGGTTAAGGGTCTGCTTTCAGCTCAGGTCATATCTCAGGGTCCTGGGATCAAGCCCCGCATTGGGCTCCCTGCTCAGCGGGGAGCCTGCTTCTCCCTCTCCCACTCCCCCTGCTTGTGTTCCCTCTCTCACTGTGTCTCTCTGTCAAATAAATAAATCTGGGAAGGAAGGAAGAGAAGGAGGAAAAAAACCATGGGGCCAAAGAAGAAACAGCATAATAGCTAGAGGTGGAAGCAAGGAGCCGAGGTAGGACAGAATAGCAGTTGCCAGAATGTCCGGTCGCCCAGGAGGAAATGAGATCCTTTCTTTCAGCCACATTTCCTGGGCCTGGTACCAGAAGCCTCAGGATACAAGATCTGTGGTGACCAGGAAGGTGCCTTCAGGGAGCTCACAGCCCAACGAAGCAGACAGAGAAGTATATTGTACACCATGAGGTATGTGTCAAGGGCAAGGGTAGAGCAATGGTTCCCATCCTCACTGCACTTGAGAAGCGCCTGGGAGATGTTTTTAGAAAACGGCAATGCCTGGGCTCTACCCAGACCAGCTAAAATCAGTTCTGGAAGATGGAAAGTTAATTTTTATTTTTTAATCTCCCCAGGCGATCCTGAGACACGGTGAGGGTTGGGCATCACTGCAATAGAGGAAAGCCCAGGGTAATACGGGGACCACTATCTCCAACTGGGATGATCATAGCCCTTGAATAACCCAGAGAACATCATAAAAATAGATTCTCAGACCCCATGAGGACCTGCTAAATCAAAATTGCAGGAGAACGGAAACCTGGAGTGTCTCTCTTGGAAGAGTTCCTAAGATGGTTCAACGGACCAGGTATCACTCTGGCAATCACTACTTAAATCGATTCTGACCAGAAATACCATGTGAGCCCTATGTGAAATTCTGCATTCACTGGCAACCACACTTTTAAGAATTAAAAGAAGTAAGTAAATTATTTCCTTTAACATGCTATATACAAAATATCATTTCACCGTAAGAGCAAAGAAAAATTATTCCTTAGCTATTTTACATTCTTTTTTTTTTTAATTGTCATACTAGGCTTTTGACCTCTGGTGTATATTTGACACGCAGAGCTCCAGACCGCACTGCCCGCTCGCCAAAGGCAGTCCTGTGTGTGGTTCGTTTCTGCACCCCCGGCACCCAGCACCAGGCCTGACACGGCAGAGGCACTGCTCTGGGACTAGGTCTGGGTGTGTGTGTTTCAGACAGTGGAAACCATGGGAACAGAGGCGTGGAGGGATAGAACGATGTGATGAGGGCTGGAGGGCAAAGAAAGAGAGAGGCAAGCAGTGCAGGAAGTGAGGCTAGGGAGGGAGGCAGGGCCCTACCCTGGAAGGGGAGCCTCGAACAGGACACCTTAAGACTCTTGGGTCCCTTCAACTGTGGCTGGTGGTTGTTCTCATGCCTTCTGGTGGCATAGTTTTTCTGTCTCTTGAGCATACCTACAGGCCTTAAGAATAAATATAAAGGGCTTCAAATTCCCTCTATTTATTATTATTATTTTATTATTATTATTATTTTCTAGGAGCTCTAGGGACTCCAGCACTTGGTGTTAGGTTTATTCGTTTATTGAGACATGCTTCAGGGCAGGGTGACTCCGTGGGCTTCCTTTTTGTTGGGAACCAGAGCCGTAATTAGGGAAGACTCCTCTGACACTGAGAATCTGGTAAGCATATGCCTTTTCAGTTTAATTTCAACTTCAGATTTTGTCAGGGTCCTTCAAAGCCTCACTGTGGGCACATTACATACATTTCAAGACAATAATAAAATGGATTCGAATTACCCCATCTGTTAGAATCCTTTTACAGAAATCTGTCCCGTTTTCTTGGCACTAGCAGACTAACAAAGGTTGTTATGTATTAGTTGAGGGATTTGTCACTGGCTCACAGCAAGTTCAGAGACCAACTGTTCCAGTCCTGGGTCTTGGTGATGTATTTTGTGACATAGCGGAATGTGGGACCATGAAAATTGCCGTGCTGGGCGTAGTGGGAGAGATTAAAGCAAGACCATGGTCTTGAGTGGAGCTGGTGTTGTTTACAAAGGGAAGTCAGTCTAGAAGGAAGACCACAGAGCTGATGAAGCAGCTCCATGACCACAGGTCACCATGCTGTGGAGGGCCCCAGATTTCTCTGAAGTAGCTAAGGGGAGCCAGGCTAAGCTTGAGTCTTCTCACTCTGTGGTCAAGCAGAGTAGACCCATTTTCATCAGCTTTCTCTTTTAGATTTCATCACAAGATTTCATTGAAGATTAATAAAAGGGCTCTGCTACAACCCACAAAACTTGAAAAAACACTGTGTAGTTGTGGTTAAGAATCACCATCACGAATATCCACCAATATCTAGTCGTAGAATCCCATTAAGACAAGAGGATTTGCCATGGTAACTTGATGCAACCGTGTAGGTAGCACAAGGGATCTAGATCATCCACTGCTTCGTGATTCATTCATTCATCTTACAAATATTTATTTTTCAATGGACCTAGATACAACACTAAACACTTGGAATGCAGCTGTAAATAAAGTAGATAAGCCCCTTCCCTGTCCTCATTTATATTAGAGGATTCAGACAGTAAACATGAACACAAATAAATAAATGTTGTTTCTATAGTTTGAAGCTGGAAAACTGATGCAATGCCAGGGAAGAAGCAGTACATTAGAATGAGTGGTTCGGAAAGGTTTTGCTTAGCAGGTGGCCTGCTAAGTGTTTTAGCAGTGCTGAAGGACTTAAAGAAGCAAGTTGGGCAAAGAGCTTGGTGACAGTTTGGAGCACAGAGAGGACCTGGCTCACAGAAGGCCTTAATAATCTTTTTCTTTTTTCTTTTTTTTAAGATTTTATTTATTTGACAGACAGAGATCACAAGTAGGCAGAGAGGCAGGCAGAGAGAGGGGGGAAAGCAGGCTCCCTGCTGAGCAGAGAGCCTGATGCGGGGCTCGATCCCAGGACCCTAAGATCATGACCTGAGCCAAAGGCAGAGGCTTTAACCCACTGAGCCACCCAGACGCCCCAACACAGAAGGCTTTAAAGGTCAATATTTTTTCTAAAGACAAAGAGAAGCCACTGAAAAGTATTAGGGAGGGAGTCATGGTATCTCATTCACATTTTTCAAAGTCTTCTTCCTTGAACAGATGGCATTAGGAGGATAGCAAGGGCAAACAGAGTCTTTTCCTAGAGATTGGTAGGCAGGTTAGCAAGCCAGAGACTCTGGGAAATGAGGAACACAACAAGATTCCCATTCTTAGAACAAAGACCCCAGCTGAAGTTGAGACACAAGGAAAAATCCCACTACCTGGACTGGAACACAGGATGAGCTCTCCATTATAAGCCACGACTCCTGATGCCCATGGTCAAATATGGCCTAAGCCATGTCAGGCTTATACCTCAAGGCAGAATTGGTCCTATAGCCCAGAGTGGGGTTGAGCTGACAGGTCAAGCTTTTTGAGGCCCTGGGGAGATGGGGTCTACAGGGCAAGGAGCAGTCCAGCCCAGCGTTTGGAAGAGACGACTGTAACATGCTTTCCTCCACCTTGAGAATGACTCCACGCTGGCAGCCAACACAGGCTCCCATCGAATCCACTTTCCCCACAAATTGCATCCACATTTTTGCAATTTGGTGTGTATTGATTTTCTCTGAGGGACCTCTTGTTGAGTTATTTAACTGCCACCTTTGCAAAGGGCAGCAAGTAATTTTCAGTACAGACCCACTTCTTCTGAGAAACTCCAATCCAGGCCAGTCCTATAATTTCATTTCAGAGCACTCCTGGATGATTATATTATCCAAATCTGGGCATTACTGCAGGATGAATGGTTCAACCATGAGGACAAAGAGAGCATTAGATCTTCTCCATCTCAAGGGAGAGGTACTCAGGAGAAAAGAAAATAAAGACAAAGACTTTTTTTTTTTTTTTAAGTTTCTACTTTGAAGCAAAGGTGGGCTGGTCAGTGTCTGGCTTCTCTGATTTTATGTGGGCATTCCTCAGATCCTTTGACATTTCTCAAAGGTGTCATATGAAATATTAGAATCAATGCAGCACTATTGTGGAAGACAGCTACCATTTCTTCTGTCCTTGCTCCATACCATCTGTAAAATCCCACTCACCAAAGGCTCTGCTGGGATTCCTAGTCTCTCACCTTTTGAACTGGCAGTGTTTTTTTTGTTGTTTTTTTTTTTTTTGGTTGTAGTCCATGCATTCTTTTTCACTTTGGCTGCCGGGAAGTTGAAAGATAGCTAGGTAGGTAGGTAGGTAGGTAGGTAGATCAATATAGATATATATATATATATTTTTTGAAGATTAATCATAATAATTGTATGACTCTTATGGTTTGTATCTGTAAGTGTACTTATTTTTTTTTTACCAATTCTGAATTTTCTATTTGTTTTCAATTTCTGATCTCAACTTTTACCATCTTTCTGTTTTGTCATTGTTTTACTCTAAATTTTTAAGAATTTTTGGAAAGCAATAAGATGTAAATAAGTAAAAAATTAAACCTGCCTTCATTCAGAGAACATTATGCCAGGTGTCATATAAGAATCAGTTGTATATAAGAATTCACAGATCCTAAGTAAGAAGCGTAGCGAATGTTGAGGTTTCAGTGCAAGGAGGGAAATCTGGCTTTTGAAATATGATTTGGGGCAAGGGGACTGCAGTGTAGATGAGACAGAGGATGGAGACACCATGCTAAGATATAAACATGTCAGGACTAGGGGAACTAGGGTGTTATGTGTCATTCTATTGTGGACCGTGGGGGTATTCACTGTTGCCTACGATGAAAACGTTTTGATATCATAAAAGAAAATCTGATCTCTGGAGCCAGTCAGCGTGGGTTAGAGCTTCAGCTCCATCCCTTATAACCTGTGTACAAATTTTTGGCAAGTTATTGGACATCTTAAGGTCTCAGTTTCCACATCTGTCAAATGAGGATCATGGCAGATATTGTTTGAAGGTGTTATTAGGATTAAATGAATTAACAGAGAGACAGTGGTAACAGCAATGCGTGGTACACAGTAAACATCCAATAAATGTCTACTACTATTGCTGTTGTTATTATTTTCTTACAAGGCAGCATGTACATTATCTCAGTTTTCCCTCTCAACTGCATGAAAAGGACATTTTTATTCCTCTTTGAAAATGAGGCTCAGGGAAGTTACGCGAGTTGCCCAGGTGCCAGAATCAGGAAGCCTGGAGTCTAGCACAGAGCTGTTGTTAGCTGCTTCCCCTATAAACTCCCCAACACAGCCAACAGAATGGCATAAATAGAAAACCTCTTCCTGAAGCTGGCCCTAAACTAGATAGAAGAAAACCGTAGTGATTCATTCACTCAAAAATGATCTGTGAGTGCTCTACTTTGGGATAGTTATATGGCAAACAAAGATAAGCCTTCTTGAGGGCTCTCCAGTGACTTCTAGACTAATGGGCAAGATAAGTATACCACAGTAGAGAACAGTGTGGAAAATGCCAGACGAAGGTATATACAATGACATGAAAGAACAAAGAAAAAGGACATCTAAGTCAACTTACTGGAGTTGGAATCTGAAAGGTTGGAGATTAGTGTCCAGACTTTCCTACCAGCCCTTCATTAGAGAAGTTGTGTTTTGTAGGAAGACTACAATAATTCTGCTCCTTTACGAATCTCTACCACCATACCACTATCACTCCTCCCCAGTCCTTACCCTATCCTTAGCCCAAGAAGTACACCTAACTGTTTAAGGGAAAGTGTTAACTGGACCCCCACTGATAACTCAGATTAAACCTAGATGACTTATAAGAGCTCATTTCTTCAATTATTATGAATTTTGCAAGCTTTTTGTTAAATAGCCATTAGTAAAAAATAAATTCTAGGAAACTACATTTAAGTAAATTACAGAACAAAGGTAATTAACTTTTCAATGCATCACTTCCTTGTTACTTCACTACATTTTGCTAGTCTCTGTGCACTTGACCTTATTTACCTCTATTGTATGCATCGGTTGGGAATACTGTATAATAATGCCACTGTATCCCTTCCCAACTCCACATTTAGTGGTATCATGTTGCCAGAATGGAATCAGCCATGATGGGATTATTTACACCACAGAAATAAGCAAATGCTGCAAATCAGGGCTTCATGTGTTTCTTATAGAGCCAGTTGCTAAGCATTTACCCATGCATCACTGGCCATCAGCCCACCTTTTCCACCCTGAAGTTGCCCACCCTGTTCCCCACTTCACTTAACACCCATTTCATTCTTTCTCCTTCAGTTTGTTCACACCAGGCCACTTCAGCTCCCTGGCTGGGCTACAGTTTTAGATTTCAACCTTCTTGCTTCCCTGCTCATGGCCTCCATTCCTTCCCTCCTCCCTCACATAGAACTTCTTTTGGCATAGAACATATTCTGCCTGGCCCTGATACTTAGTTTGCCAATTTAAGAACTTCCTTTGAATAAAAAGTCTCCCATCACCTAACTTATTGGTTTTGGAGATTGATCTGACCGTATTGGCTGACTAATGGTGGTGGGTGAAGAGTGGTATAGATCAAGAAGAGGTTCCCTGATTACTAAGAAACAATAGGATTCTAGACTTGAACCTGGCCACAGGTCCCTTCTTATGCTGCTTCCTGTCACCAAGGCACTCTCTGTGGCACTTTAGTGCTTTTTAATGCCTTACTTGAATTATTTAATTGGATTACAGCACACTAAACATTTGAAAAGAATTTAAGCACAAGCTGCCAGGCTCTCTTAATGAACATTCTGTATGTCATTGTTTGCCAAGAAAGTCATTCATTCGATAGAAATAGGGAGGTTGAATGAAGAAATAAAAATACATTATTTTTCTCATGCTCTTCACAATACAATTACTGTTTCCACAAGTAATATTTCTGTCTCTTCCTCCAGTCATGGGTGAACTATTTTCCCAAGCATTAGAAGAGGTTAACTCCCCAAATATCATATGTAGTTTCTTTGCATTACATTCCGTCATGTATTAAAAATTGCAAGATCCTACTAGGTTCCATCATAAGCTAAATTTCCACAAATCCTTTCCCCTAAATGTGCAGATGGCATAAGTTCTGTCCATAAAATCCATATTGGTTCACATGCCCAGCATGATGACACACAGCATGGAGACTAGAAGGAAATGGTCTTCTATATGTCACAATTTACATATCATAACATAGGGAGGGTAGGAAAAAAGGAATACAGATCCCAGTCGCTTTCTTCAGTGTGTAAGAAAGCTGAGACCAAGTGAGACTGACATGCTGAATGTTGCACAGTGATTTTCTTTGAAAGTAAATTTTAAGAGTGGTACTATTAACTTTGTAGTACTCAGTATAGTGTTGCTTTTCTAGACATTTGCACCAAAATATCTGGACATATCCCATTACTGTGTACATCTCAGAAGGGTATAATATCAGATTTATTCTGGATTCTCTATTAGTCTATGAACGATCTAATGATAAGGGGCTGTGTTAATTACTTACTTTTCTAGCATTTGACATAGGGCATGGCATAAAATAGATGCTCTAAACACTCATATGTCCAATAGGCACTTAACAAGTATATATTGAATGAGTAGATAGTTGTGTGTCTGTTTCTCAGAAAGACACACAGAAAAATGGAGCTAGAGATGACCAAACATTGATCTATAGAAATATTTTTATCTCTCAGTGAATGAACAATAAGGAAGAGTGAGACTTACAATCACAAATGCAGCTTATGATTCTTTATTTGGTAGTTGGATCTTCTAAGAGAGCAGGATAGACTCCAGAGTTTATCTTTCTGGGTTTGCTATTAAGCACATGCATATATAAGATTTTTATATCTTCCTGATGCATTGAACATTTTCTATTATTATTATGAGATACCTCTCTATCTCTGATAATACTGTTTGTCTTAAAGTCTACTGTATCAGGGATACCTAGGTGGCTCAGTGGGTCAAAGCCTCTGCCTTCGACTCAGGTCATGATCTCAGGGTCCTGGGATCAAGCCCCGCATTAGGCTCTCTGCCTGCTCTCTGCTTCCCCCTCTCTCTCTCTGCCTGCCTCTCTGCCTACTTGTGATCTCTCTCTCTGTCAAATAAATAAAATCTTTAAAAAAAGTCTACTGTATCTGATATTAATATAGTCATGTTGAGTTTTTTATATTTAGTGATTGCATTGTATACCATTTTTCCATTCTTTCCTTTTCTACTTGTCTGTGTCATTATATGTAAAGTACATGTTTTTGGTAAACACCATATAGTTAGATCTTGCTGCATTATCCAGTCAGACAATCATTATTTTTTTTTATGGTGTTTAGTCTAATTATATTTAATATATTTAAGGTAGAGTTGGATTTGAATTCATCATCTTGGTATTTGTTTTCAATTGTTCTACATGTTTCTCTCCTTCTCCTAGACTTACTGCTTCTGGGTTAGCCAAAAACTGTTTTAGTATTTCATCTTATCTCTTCTATTGGTTTTGGGTATACTTTTTTGTGTTAATTTTTATAGCTTGCTGTAGAAATTACCTATACACTGCGATTTATCACGTTCTACTTTCAAATATATATATATATGATACTACTCTATGAATAATATAAGAACTTACAACTGTGTACAGTTGACCCCTGAACAACATGGGTTTGAACTGCAATCACCCACTTATATGCAGAATTTTTTTGATAAATACAGTATAATACTATAAATTCATTTTCTTTTCCTTGCAATTTCTCTCTCTCTCTCTTTTTTTTTTAAGATTTTATTTATTTATTTGTTTGGTTGGTTGGTTGTTTATTTGACAGAGAGAGAGCAAGTGGGGGCAGGGGGAGCAGCAGGCAGAGAGAGAGGGAGAAGCAGATTACCCACTGAGCGAGCCAGATGCAGGGCTCAATCCCACCCTGGGATCACGACTTGAGCCAAAGGCAGATGCTTAATCAACTGAGCCACCCTGGTGCCCCAGTCTTCCTGGCAATTTTCTTTTAGTTTTTAATTTTTTAATTTTTTTAAAGATTTTATTTATTTGACAGAAACACAGCGAGAGAGGGAACACAAGCAGAGGGAATGGTAGGGGGAGAAGCAGGCTTCCTGCCGAGCAGGGAGCCCGATGCGGGGCTTGATCCCAGGACTCTGGGATCATGACCCGAGCCGAAGGCAGACACTTAACGACTGAGCCACCCAGGCGCCCCTCCTTGCAATTTTCTAATTGATTAGAAAGTAAGTAAAGTCTTTCCTCTAGCTTACTTTATTATAAGGATACAGAATATAATATATATAATGTAAAAAATATGTATTAATTGACTGTTTACATTATCAGTAAGGCTTCTGGTCAACAGTAGGCTTTTAGTAAAGTTTTTGAGGACTCAAAAGTTGTATGCAGATTTCCAACAATGTTGAGCACTGTGCCCCTACCCCTGTGTTTTTCAAGGGTCAACTATGATTCTATTCCTTCCTCCCCCCATTATGCTATTTATTCTATCATTATATATTTTACTTCTATGTATGCTACAGACCCTACAACATGCTATCATTAATTTTTAGTTAAGATGTCATCAATCCTTTAAAAAAGTAGATGTGTGCCTAGTTTTAAATGTTATCTGTTTAGTAGTAGTTCCTTTCAGCCTTCAATACTCCTTTTAGCATTTCTTGTAGTGTGATTCTGCTGGGGGAAAATATGTCTCTGCTTATATTTATCATAAAATGTATTTATTTTGCTTTGGTTTTCAAAACATATTTTTACTGAATTTGGAATTTTAGGTTGACAGTATTTTTTGTCATTAAGTGGTTTAAAACATTCCATTGCCTTCTGATCTCCCATGGTTTCCTGTGAGATCTGCTGTTAATCTTATTATATTTCCCTTGTATGTAATACGTTTTATTCTTTTTTTCCTATGTGCTGTTTTTAAGATTTTCTCTTTGTCTGGCTTTCAAGAATTTAGCTAAGATATGAGTAGGTATATTTTTCTTTGTATTTATTCTACTTGACATTTCACTGAGCTTCTTGGACCAATGATTTGCCTTTTGAAAAACCAAACTTGGAAAATGTTTCAGCTAATGATTTTTTTTCTATCCCATTCTCTTTCACAAAGAAATTATAAGTTAACCTTTGTGAGGGCAGGAAGTTTATCTTTCCTATTTATCGCTATTTCTACAATAGTGAATGGTCAGCAGACATTTTCTGAGCAATAAATTAATCATATCAGTAACAGAGTTTCTGCCTATTTTAGGTTTCCCTCAGAATTATGGTGCTTTGTAAGTTTCCCTAGATTCTCCTGGTACAAGCTTGCTGCTTAATTTGGTGCTAAGTTAAATAAAAATAATTTTGAAGAGCCATAGACTTTTAGATTCTGGAGAGTTCAAAATCTGATTTTCTGCTGAAAAGTCCAATGGTACAGCATCCTTTAACATAGCTCTCTCAAATATTCCAGCTTTGATTTTGTATATTTACCAAAATCTTACAAAATAAACAAATTTCCTAGGTGATCTCTCCAAGTTTTTTAGATATAAACAGTCCCAACCTGTTCCATTTTTTATTCTGCCTGTATATTTCATTGATGATTTGGCCATCTGTAGACTTCAGATTGAAAAATATTTTATCTACACTGCTTTGCTAAGGAGAACTTTATGTCCTAGAAAGATGAGAGAGTAGTAGTCACCTGACTACACAGGGTACAGCTAGAGTGATCATCTCTTTTCAAAAAATATCACTTGAACATTTTAAATCAATATATTTCCATAATCTCTGTCTTAAAATATCAAGTATACAAAACAGCTTTCAATGGAATATTGGAGTCCCATCCCCTTCTACCCTCCCCCTGCCAAGATTATTTCCCCAATGCGACAAATTTTTATTTTAAGCTTTTTTATTTCTGGTGTATATTTTCATGTGCCAAAATATCCTGCTTATACTATTTTTTCTCAGTTTGACATTTTTGAAATAATTGATTTACATCTTGCTTTGGTTTTGAAGATATAGTTTTTTTCCATTACCATGCTCACTTTTTCTCTCCTATCCTCTCAATAATTTTATTTCCCAATTTTGAGTTCTATAAGTAGTTTTACATTATTATGACTGTATTGCAACTGTTGCTTATCTTAGAGCCAATTTGTGTATCATGGTTCTATTTCCTTTCTCTTATAAATTTTTGTTTTTCCTACAGTTAACACTCACCTCTTTTTCTCATTTGCTATCATTTCTATATTTATGTCTCTATCTCTTTTTTTCCAAATACCTTGACTGATCTCTCAAGTATTTACCAATGATTTTTCAAGTAATCACATACAGTTCCAAACTCCCCTTCTGTTCCTTTGATCTCACTCCTACAAACCTCCATTCTCCTGCTCCAGTATGGACCAATTAATTGCTGTGCATGATGCATGGATGTTGTTCTAAAATTCCCCATTACTGCTCTTCTGTGCTGAATGTTCTGTTTTCTTGATTCTGTATATTCCTATGTTTTTGGTTTACTGTCCTCATTTTGAAGAAGCACATACTCCTGTATCTTTCTAAGACTGTGTATACGGAGGGTCAAGTTTCTGAATCATTGGATGTTTGGAAATTTTTTATTCTACCTTTATATTTCATTGATGATTTGGCTATCTGTAGACTTTGAGTTGAAAAACATTTTCTCTAAACTGCTTTGCTAAGTAGAACTTTATGTCCTAGAAGGGTGAGAGAGTAGTAGTCACCTGACTACACAGGGTAGGAAAGGGGCTCTGGTTGTCTAACTGTTCTGTATACAGTCCTAGCCAAACCATTTTTCAGCCTGGAGTTTCATCCTGTCTTTTTGGGACCCAGGGCCTCAAATCCCAGTCTTTCTAGGAAGGTGTGGAGCTAATAGCCTGTTTTCATCGTCGTACCCTTGCTATAGGCACTCAGTACTTACTTTCTGTGCTGTTAGTTCATTTCTAATCCGTCTCCCCCAAATTTGATAATTATGCCCTGTATTGGCTGCTTTCTCCTCTTTTGTTCTTTCTGTATGGGTTTGCTTCTTTATATATACTATGGTTGTCATTTGGGCTCGTGTTTGGGAGAGAATGGAGATAAATGCACCCACATTCGGTTCATTGGGTTTACCTGAAAACCTCTACCAGAGTGATTTTCTAAAATGAAGATTTGACCCCCATGTCATTCCCATGCTCCAAATCCTTCAAAGTCTGCTCATAACTTTCAGCATGGGATGAATATGGTTTAGCTTAGCAGACAATAAATAAACTTCATGATTAGATGCCTACCTGCCTCTCCAGATTTATCACCAATTGCCTGCATAGAAGAGGCCAGTGGGATTGTCTGCTTGCCACCCTCTTTTATGGAATTGCTCCTGTCGATACTCCCAACGGCATTGTTGTAGGCAGAAAAACAACAGCATTGTTTTTCCTAAAATTGACCTTATTCCCCTGGTCTGACCTTGTTCCCCTGCTGACTGAGTCCAGCTGGGTCAGTTAATCCATTCCCTAGACATTTTGAGAACCTGTAAAACTCAGGGGACTATGGTAGCTATGCTGTATATTTTTTGGATCCGGAAAGCAGAGAAAGCTTGTCTGGAAAGATGAAGGGAAAGACATTCCCAATGAGAGTCTTAATTCTCCAGATCTAGTTCATTTGTGAGTCCTATCTCTATGCTCTTTGGTTCTTGGGTCTGTAGTGTCACTATAATAAATTTCTTGTTTTGAACAGTGTATAGCTCATTGTCAATACTCAATATGTATTAGCTACCAGGATTCATTCCCATCTCACCAATGATTGTGATTTCTTCTAGTTTCTGGAAAGCAGCATTACATTTCATGACCATGTGTCTTTCTCATGTCTTTTCTGCTTAAATTTCCTCCCTTTTTTTTCTACTACAGAATTCTTTTTTTTTTTTTTTTTTAAGATTTATTTATCTGAGAGAGAGATAGCAAGAGAGAGAGAGCACAGGGGAGAGTGAGAAGGAGAAACAGACTCCCCGCTGAGCAGAGAGCCTGATGTGGGGCTTCTTCCCATGTAGAGGTACCCCTCTACTATGTAATTCTTAATGCCTACAGTTCAAAGGCCTGTTCAAGAAGCTTTTCTTGAATATCCAATTTGTGTAGGCATATTTTTCTGAGTATCTTTCTATCCTAGCATTCATTACCAAGATTTACCATTATTATTGATTTGCTCTTCTCTTGATTGTGGGCCAAGAGGAGCTATAGTTACTTTGAGCTTATTTCCTCAGTGTATGCAAACAACAAAATAGAAAAACTATCTTCATCAAGAGAATATACAGCCTACTTTCAACTGATACCATATAACAATATCTAATATACTTTCCAAATAATATCCATATTCTAATTATCATTTCCTATGTGAGAATAAGTCTAAAAACTGATTTTGGGGTGCCTAGGTGGCTCAATTGGTTAAGCATCTGACTCTCAATTTCAGCTCAGGTTCTGATCTCAGGATTGTGGGAGATGGGACTTCCCATTGGACATAGAGCCTGCTTATGATTCTCTCTCTCTTCCACTCCCTGTGCCTCTCCCCCTCTCAAAAAAAGGAATTTAAAAACTGATTTTGGTGTAATTTTAACTAATTTTTTCTAACATTGTAGTAAAACTTAAGAATAATAGATTTAAATACCCTCAGATCTTTCTAGAATGAAGTACTGATATAAATTTACAGAATAAACATCTTAACCCTCCAGTCAAGGAAATTAATTTATTTTCTACCAGTTCAGGAACCGTATCAGAATAGAAACAAATAGATTAGTAGCGACGTGTGTAGAATAAGAAAAAATGTCCATTGTCTTCACTCATTGAAAGCAGTGTAGGGCTCAGAGTTACAAAGGAATGGGGGAAAAAAAGGAAAATTAACACTCATTGGGGACCTACTATGCTCCAGTCACCATGCTCTCTCCATATATGCTTGCTTTTTGAACTCTCAGAAATCATCTTGAGGCTCCTGGGTGGCTCAGTTGGTTAAACATCTCCCTTTGGCTCAAGTCACGATCTTTGGGTCCTGGAATCAAGCCCCACATCGGGCTCCATGCTCAGCAGGGAGTCTGCTTCTGCCTCTCCCATCTGACCCTCCCACCGTTTGTGGGCTCTCTCTCTCTCTCTCAAATAAAAAAAAAAAGAGAGAAAGAAATCATCCTGATAGGTGGATTAATGTATTGTTTAGTGCAAATAAATCAAGATGCAAAGAGATAAAATAACTTCTTACAGCCCCACAGCTAGTTAGAAGCAAAGTCAGAATTTAACGGATAGCCATGTCATATCTTTAAAAATTGATCTTTCCGACTTTACACCTTTAAAAAAGAACACTTATCTGCAATAAGGAGTTATAACTGGATGACAAGAATATGAATCATTCATAATCTCATCTTTTTCTCTATTTTCTCAGTTTTCTACAGAGAGCATATATTACTTTTACAATAAAAAATTACATTTTTAAGTAAAAAAAAAAAACCCTAGGGTCATGATCCCAGGGTTCTGGGATCGAGCCCCGCATCGGGCTCCCTGCTCGGCGGGAAGCCTGCTTCTCCCGCTACCATTCCCTCTGCTTGTGTTCCCTCTCTTGCTGTGTTTCTCTCTGTCAAATAAATAAAATCTTAAAAAAAAAAAAAAAGCCAATTCCCTTGGACCAATAGAAGTGCTGGGAAATTATACTCCTTTGAACAGCTAAGTGTTCAGTATGAGGATCCTTCTTTTTGCTTTAATGTGCAGTAGGAGATAGGACTCGAGCAATTTCCCCAAATCCTTGCTATTAGTTCTCAAACAAGTCTCTAGCTAACCTCTTTCTCAGCACAGGTGTCTGTTCTCTCGTGCTGCCGATTTCATGCTCTCAAAGCCCTCTAGGTTCTTTGATGGGGAGTAACGGGGGACCTCGGGCTACCCGCCAGGTCCAGTCTTCCAATCCTCTGAGCTACAGTTTCCTCATCTGCAAATAGAAGCCTCAAAGCCTGCGGGAGGATTTTCAGGGGCAATGATGTGCCCTAGGACATGGCAGGGACTCCATATGGTGATAGCAGAGCTATTGTAGCAGACAGTCTAGTAAGGTACCTTGAAGCATGTCCAGGGCCCCCTTCCCTACATGCTAATCCTGACTGTTGCTTGTCATAGGATCTTGAATAAATGACTTAATTACCCTGTGTCTCAGCTTCATCTGTACAATGGAGAGAAGTATTTGTAGGGTTGATGTGAGTAGAGGAGTTAATACAAATAAAGCCCTAAAAACAGTGCCTGGCCCTGAGTTTGCTGGTACCACAAGTCATAGCAATGGGAGTGGTTATTTGGGGGCCTATTATAACAAAAACTATTCTGAAACTTGAGAATCATGTTTCTTTATTTGTCTGAGCCCTAACTTCAGATAGGCACCTTTCTGCCTCCCACAGAGATAGCAGAAAAGCAGAGCTTTCAATCTAGTGTGAGAGAAAGATCCCCAAGAGATAAACAGCTAACAAATAAATAAACCAGATGTGGTAGCAACTCCTGAGACATGGAATGGACTCCCTCCCCAGAGCTGCTTCAGATAATGGAGCTGAAGATGTGCATACACCAATAAGATATGAAAAGCTTTATTACTCACGTAATGGACTCTCGGGGACGGCTAGGGCAGGCTTCCCAAAATGGTCTGAAATGGCTTGAGAAAGTCAGGAAATGGAACTGGTTTGGAGATTTTCTGGTGGCGAGGGGGTAGGTATAGCATGAGGAATCCCACACACGAGTGGAGGCTTCTGTGTTTCGAACTCGCCAACGCTAAAGGCTATCTTCTCAACTTGCCCCACTGTGCAGCGGAAGAGGGAGAGGTGAGTTTTACAAGGCGTCGGTGACCAAACATGAAAAACCGGAGCCAGACTCTTGATTGCATGAGCCAATTTCAGAGAGCTGTAAGTTCTGGTTTTTAAAATAAAGGTTAACGTGGTGAAGGATACCGGTAGGGGGAGGTAGCCTGAGAGTGGTTCGCTTTCAGCTGGGATTGTCAAGATGAGGCATCTCCAAAGAGGAGACATTTGAGCTGAGATTTGAATGATAAGGTCAAAAGCTAGTCACTCAGAAGGGAATGGCTTGCAAGAGCCATCCAGAGAAAAGTCAGCTCAGCAGTCAAGTGAAATAGGTGGCAGTGTGAGAGGATGGAAGGAGATCGTTGAGAATCAATGCAGGGTAAAGATGACGAGGAAGACTCAGGTTGCTGTATTCAGATGTCTCAAGTGCTGGCTTATCGAAGAGAGCAACCTCCTTCTGTTTGGCTCCAGCAGCAAGGAAGTTACAAGGAGTCAAATTTCTCATGCTCAACAGAAGAAAGGCTCTGTGAGAGCATCTTTATCAGGTAATGAGCTCCCTGTCACTGGTGGTGTGCCAAGAGAAGCTGAATATCACTAGCAGAGGCGATGTCATCTGAGGGCGGGGAGAGCTGGACCATGTGGCTTTTAAGGACTTGAGGATGCTCTCAGCCCTCAGAGTCTATTCTCAGGGAAAGAGGCTCTGGTACAGGTGCATAGGGAACTTCAGAGAAGAACGTGGAGATGCGTGTCCTTCGCAGCAGTGGCTGTCATTGTTGCTTGCGCTGGCTAATGCTAGTTTCCTTCTAAGAATAGCTATGGGGATTTCTGTTTAAACATGGCTGATTGAAGCCCAGCTCTAGTTAGTGTCTTATTTGCATGTCAAATTAGGGTTCAAAGAAATGTAAATATGGAAGCTTATTTGCCCAGATAAATTTGCTTTAGTAACCTGGAGGAAACAGTAGGGCCTAAAACACTCAAACTGAAATTAACAGACAACTTTGGCCTCAAAGCTCTTCTTTCCTCCACCTTTTGCCTTTTCTTTTCCTTGTTTCAATTCACTTACAATCAGCAAACAGTTAGGGTATGTCCTGTGTGGAAGGCACTGTGAATAGAAGCACCCAGAAACAGTTGAACCAAGACCTTTGCTTTCTGGTAGAGGAAACGGTATGTAGCAAAACAACAACAACAACAATAGTTTATGAATGCAAAACTGTTAAGTATGATAATAGAGATATAAATAAACAACAAAATAAGTGAACGCAAGTATCTGGCACCTACTGTGTGTCTGCCCCCTCCTCCCTCCCCTTGCCCCACCCTGCTAGGCACTTGGCAAACAAAGGAGATTTGTTTTGATCACCTGGAGAAATCAGAGAACTGGGTCATCAAACTGCTCCCTCCTCCACCTTTGACTAAGGCTGCAAATTCCTCCAACGAGAAAACATTTCTCATTCATCTTGCTATTAGCCGGGACTGACACTTAGTGGGGTTCTCAATCAATAACGCTTGAGCAGATGGATGAATCAATGAGTAGCACTTGAGATGGACTTTGGGGATAGCATCTCAACAGGGAAAGGTGATGAGAAAAGCATTCTGATAAAAACTCTGCGAGCAAGGATCCGACGGGTGGAAATAGAAGTTAGCATTTCCAGCCCCCCCCAAACAGTCCGATGTGTTTTATGAGCTAACATGAAAGGAACAGCGGGGGAGAAAGTGAAGAGAAGGCTGGAGACTTCTTGAGGGACTTGGAGAATTATAGTGAAGAGTTTGAACTTCATTCTGTAGAAGATTGGCAGCCGTTAGAAGTTTTTGAGCAAGCAGATGACAAGATCAGAGTAATATGGCTTTATTGTTCTCTACTTGTCAATGTATAAGCAGTAGCTGTCATTAGTGATTAAAGAACCAACTAGTGAGAGATCAAGTTTTTTAAGAAAGTTGAAACGGCATTTAACTTGCAGGGTGTGAATATGCATTTCTGTATTTGTGAGTTTGGAGCTTCAAGAAAGTCTCTTGTGTTGTGTCTTGTAATATCACCAGCATAATCTTTATTTTTTCCTCTCCTTTATTGGACATCATGCCATATACATATTAGCACCTAAGAGTCCAAATTAGCATCCAAATATTTTGGACTCTTAGGTGCTAATGTGTTCATCCTCAGTTGTCTTCTGGGGACATCTCATCTCATACCGTGGAAGTTTCCTCATTGGCCCCAGTATTCTGTTCCAGTGTTTTCCTGAAGTCTCCCTTCATTTAAAACCATTGTCTTCTGTGTGTCCACTCCAAAGCCCCACAGCTGTCTAGAATGTAGTAGCTCTTAAATGCATTTATTAATTTGTGTAGATTCTCCCCATCTCGCATTCTTTCTTTTTATTTAAGATTTTATTTATTTATTTTAGGGAGAGAGAGAGAGAGAGTGAGCAAGGGCAAGGAGAAGGACAAGCAGACTCTGCACTGAGTGCAGAACTCAACATGGGGCTAGATCTCGGGACCCCGAGATCATGACCTGAGCTGAAATGGGGAGTCAGACACTTGACTGCTTAAC
Source organism: Procyon lotor (assembly GCA_028646535.1). Lineage (NCBI taxonomy): Eukaryota > Metazoa > Chordata > Mammalia > Carnivora > Procyonidae > Procyon > Procyon lotor. The sequence goes on along the minus strand of CM053606.1, from coordinate 39,041,521 downwards.
CAACTGAGCCACCCAGGTGCTCCACCCCCATCTCATCCTGGTGGAGCCAGACAAACTCCCTACCAGTGAAATAACTTGTGTTCAACTCTCATCCCTAGCTCCTGGCATGTCGTGCTCAGCAGCTCTTCAATGGGTAGACAGATGAATAGATAAAAGGTAGAGGTGGAAGGAAAGAGAGGGAGATAATTACATACCTGGTGGGAAACCAAGCACAAAAAAGCGAAACAAAACAACAACAACACAAAAACCCATCCCATCATTTCAGTCAGCATGAAATCTGTTAAAATGTAAGTATTAATGAGGGCAGCGACCTTGTCCTTCTTCATCCTTCTTATCAGCTCGGCATCCCTAGTACTCAGCTCAGGGCCTGGCACAACAAAGGAGATCCGTGAATATTTATTGACGAGCAAAGGAAAGAGTGAAAGGTAAAAGGTGACTCTATTCCAGTATATGCATCATCGGGCACCGTAGCCCATAAGGCAGCAACTTCCCAATAGTGATTTCTTTAATTTTCCAGTTCTTGCCTTCAAGAGGAAGAGGAGTATTGACCTTTAGGACCAGCTGATACCAGTACTTTGCTTCGGATATATGTTGCACTGAGGTTTGGACCCCAGCTCGACCCCTGGTTCTGAGGAAATGAAGGGGATAGCCATACGGGGAATAAGCTACTAAACTCGCTTCCCTCCCTAAATAAGTCAAATTATTCCAGTATCATTGCCCTATAATTTCTTAGTTTTAATATCTCAGGGAAAGTCTAAGTTGCCTCTTACAATCAGTGCCTAAATGTCTATACATATTACTACAGGGCTTGATTTTGAACACAGGACATATAAGAAAACCAAGTTTTTGGCTCAGTTTTGGTTGGTTTTTGCTTTATTTTATTTTTTTTAAAAGATTTTTATTTATTTGACAGCGAGAAACACAGCGAGAGAGGGAACACAAGCAGAGGGAATGGTAGCGGAAGAAGCAGGCTTCTTGCCAAGCAGGGAGCCCGATGCGAGGCTCCATCCCAGGACCCTGGGATCATGACCCTAGCCGAAGGCAGACGCTTAACAACTAAACCACCCAGGCACCCCTGGTTTTTGCTTTATTTTGTTTTGTGTTTTTCTTCCTCTTCTCAGAATAATCTCAGTGTGGTTGAGGGGGTCTCTGAGTCTACCTTGGTGTACATTCTTTCATGGGAAAACTTTATACAGTAGTATGCTTCAAAGGAAGTGATATTTAACTAGATAATGACAATAAAAGCACATAATTCTATATCACTTACAATGTACCAGGCCCTATTTCAAATACCTTCTATGTAATAACTCATTAATCCTTAAAATAGCCCTTTGCAAAAGATACTGTTACCATACCTGTTTTACAAATGACCAAACTGAAGCACAGGGAGCTAAGTTTCCTCCTTCAGGGTGGCAGAACCAATGGGGACTGGGCTGGCATGTGAGCCCAGACAGTCTGGCTCTCCTGTACCCCTTCTCTACACTACACATTACTGCCAGCTCTTTGATCGGACTTTTTTTTTTTGTTCCAACAACTTCCCCTCCCCAGACACATCGCCTTCATAGTGAATGCACTTGGTCTGCTTATGTCTAAAGTGCTTGCAAGTTAAAGACGTTTCCTTTCTTCAGTGCCTCTTTGCTGAACACCAGCCATGTGCCAGACACTGTTTTTATTCTAGATATACAGCAGAGAACAAAAGACAAATTCACTGATTCCATGAAGTTTACATTCTCATTTGGGGAAAAAGACAGTAAGCACGGCAGTTACAACAAAAGCAAATCCAGATCTTTATTAGGTCAGATGGAATGGGTTTGATGGAGAAAAACCAAGGAAGAAAGAAGACAGGGAGTGAAGTGAGGGCTGGGAAGGCCCTCATTGAGAAGGTGACATTTTATGACTGAAGGGGAAGGTCGCAATGGGCAGGACATGCAGAATCCAAGGGAAGAGCTCGTCATGAGTAAAAGCAAGTGTGAGTGTTCAAGATAGACAGGAGCTGTGGGACGGCTACAGAATACAAGGGCCCTCGTGCAGCAGGAGAAAAGTGAGAGTTTAATTAGTGTCATGATGGAAAGATGAGCATAGGGTTTATAGTGAGTCACACTAGTGTTTATATTTGAGCTCAACCACTGGTGGGATCCTCTTAACAAGTTATATACACCTTTGAGTTTCCATTTCTTCTGCAAAATGGAAATACCAGTTTGCTGTCAGGAACACATGAGAAAGTATCACGAGCCTGGTATAGAAGTGGGAGATGCATCCCTGGTCTGTCCTGTCTTTGCAGGTGTCTCCGGGAGGGCCCCCCAGACAGCCTCCATTCCCACTATGCATGGAAAGGGGTCATGCCCCAGGAGGCGGGAGCCTGCAGGCTCCATTGTCCCATGACTCGGCCCCACACCATAGGCCCCAGACATAAACTGGGCACCTCTTTCACCTTCTCATTGGCTTTCGACAGTCCCCAGCAAGAACTGGAGTCCAGGCCCTGCTTCCAGCACAATGGTGACACTGGCTGCCAAGTGAAGAACGACTTGAGCTGTTACAAACAAACAAAGCAAAACAGTTTCCAAGATGTAGGCCTTTTGTTTGTGTGAACAGGGACATAAGCAAACACCGGCATACTTCAATTTGAAATAGCTTCTGGAGTCATTGCTGGCACTGCATTCTCTAATTACATAATGTCTGTCTTCTTTGGCAGTGACCTTGGTATTGTCTTTGGTGTGAAAAACACCAAGTCTGGGACGCCACCCACTTAGCCTAGTGGGTACCTACTTCTTGGAGCCATTTGACTCAGTTTGTTTCTCTTGCTCTTTTTCTTTCTGGCTGTTAATACTTATTAATAGGTTCAGAAAGTATTCAGATAAACTTATGAATGACAGATTTATTTTTTCCACAAATATTTCTTAAGCACCAATTGTGTGCCTAGTGGAGTGCTAGGTCCTGGGGATATTTAGAAATATACAAAATTCCCTACCTTCAGGGAGCTTGAGAGAAACAGGTATATAAGACTTTACAGTGCAGTAAGATGCCAGATAGGGCTCAGTCCTGAAGAGTGTGACCTTTAGAATTATATAGACTTGGGTTTTAATCTCTGGTTCCTCCTTGTTTTGTGATCTTGGGCAAGTTGCATAAATTTCCTGAGACTTAGTTTCATCATCTCTACAGTGGAGGACATAATTCCTATCCTCTATGATGGTTGGATGGGTTGAGTTAGACAATATTTTTAAAACACTTGGCCCTACACCTGGCATAGAGTAGATGTCCGATAAACAGCAGCAATTGTGATTATTACTAGTGCTACAGTAGAGGTAGGAACAAAGATCACGAAGGCACAGAGGAAAGAGTGACCAATCCCAGGGGAATGGCAACACAGAGGTGCTGTTTAAATTGGGTTTTGGATGATAAAGATGGCTTGACCAAGTGAAGAAAGAGAGAGCAGGCAGTCCTAACATTTGGGTGGAGATGTACAACAAATGTGTTGTTCGTGTAAATATGTTCAAATATTTATTGAGCAACTAACGTGCTCGCTTCGGCAGCACATATATTGAGCAGCTAACATGTGCTGGGCATTGGATTAAGTTTCAGGAATATGCAGTGAACATGACAAGGTGTTACCTTCATGGAACTTATGTTCTTCAGTGGGAAACAGACCATAAGCTAGAAAAAGAAAGGTAATTAATGAACAAAGAACAGCTTGTCGTGATAATGTCTATGAAGGATATAAACAGAGTGATACTCAATAGAACAATTGAGCACTGATAATATTATTTTGTCTGAGGAGGTCATAGTTCACCAGGTTTAATCAATGGCAAGAAAGATCCTTTTTTTTTTTTAATTGTGTTATGTTAGTCACCATACAGTACATCATTAGTTTTGCGTGGAGCACTGAGTGTTATACACAAAAAATGAATCATGGCAAGAAAGATCCTTGTGGATGCAACATCATGAGTCAGAAGAGTGGTATTTATTTCTTGGAGACCAGGGAGGTGGGCAGAAGTTTGTTTTCATTTTGTTTTGGCTTTTGTTTCCATTTGCCAATGGTGAGCAATGGGAAGGATTTCCAGCATGGAAGGACACAATTAGATATATATTTATTTGGTGGGGATTGTAGCTGTCCTGTGGAACCCAGGTTGTAGGAGTGTAAAGTAGAAGCAGAAAGCCAGTTAGGAACTGTTGCAATTATCCGGGCAAGAGATGGTTTTTGTTTTGCTTTTAAGAGGGGAAACAAGAGCATGTTTTTTGGGCAATGGTCATGACGTAGGAGTGGTAGGAGACAAATGATACGAGAGAAAGATTATGTCTGAAGTTTGTTACAGTGAATGGGACCAGGCTGGCTGGCTATTGGAGTTGGAGTAGAGATAGATTTGGGAATATCATCAATCTATTGATAATGGATTAGACTGAGACACAGAAAATGTGGAGAAAGGGAGAAATCAACAGTGACTCCAAGGGGTTTTGCTTAAGCAAGAAGGCTATTTACTGAGTTAAAGTGGAGTCAGAGGGGAACTGGCTTGGGCAGCTATGAAGAGCTTCACCAAAGATACACGAAATCTGAGACCCCTAGTAGAAAATCAGTTGATGTCTAGAGCTCAGGATATTGGTCTGTGTTAGAAATATAAACTGGGGAATCATTAGCATTTAGATGATATTTGAAGCCACAGTGAGCTCACTAGGAGAGAACATGTAGAGACAGAAGATTCAAGAGCCCAAGATTCAGGAGAGGAAGACAAGGAGCCAGGTAAGGATACTGAGAAGGAGAGACCAGTGAGCAAGAAGGAGAATAGGAGGAATGAAACTGTGTAAGTCAAGAGAGGATAGCAATTCAAGAAGGAGGCATTGGTGAGGTCTAGAATTCCACTGCCAAGTAAAATGAGGACAGAGAGGATCTGGCAAAACAGAGGGCACCAATGGTCTTTAGAATGGTGGACAGAAGCCAACTTGGAATGAGCTAAAAACATGAACAGGAAGAGAACATCACCTGTGACTGTAGGGCTTCTGTTCCAAGTTTAAAGCTGAAGTTAAAAAAATATATCATTTGTAAATTATGAAGCTATGTGTATGAATTTATTTGTCTTTTTACATTTCTGTTCTTTTTTATTTTATTTTCTAAAAAACAGGAAGAACAATGGAATGAGACTATGGAAACAACACTAGACAATTTTTTTGAGAAATCTGGCTGTAAATGTTGAAGAGACACCGAGCAATAAATAGGAGGTAGATAAGGGAATCAGGAGAGGTTTTGGTTCATTTTGCTTTTAAATGGGAAATATGAGAGCACGTTTGGTGGGTTACTTATGACACAAAAGGATTTATGTGTAAAAGACTGAAGTCCTTGGTGAGGGGTGGGGTCTTGCCCCTGATAGGTGTGGGGACACCACCTGGGGAAGCAGAAGGAAAGGCAAGGAGCACAGGTGCCCAGAGTGGAGGACAGTTTTGTAGCCTGGATGGGGGGAGGTGACAGAATGCCGTGGTGACTTCCACCCGCAGTGAAGTATGAGCTGACGTCCTCAGCCAAGTTAACATGCGGAGGGAGAGAAGTGCGTAGGGCTGGGGCTGCTTCACATATTGCTGCCTCCTTATCCAGAGTGGTTTCTCACTCGCCTCTGAGCTTCACTGAACCCCTGGCGTGGTCCTTCGACATCGGAGGCCCACAGTAGATGTGTGCTGAATGCTTTGTAGAGGGGAGCAGTGCTGTTTTCCGGACAGATAGGAAGGAAAGGAAGACTTACTGAGCATGTATTACAAGGCAGGCATGGGGGCGCCTGGGTGGCTCAGTCGTTAAGTGTCTGCCTTCGGCTCAGGTCATGATCCCAGAGTCCTGGGATCGAGCCCCGCATCGGGATCCCTGCTCGGCAGGAAGCCTGCTTCTCCTGCTACCATTCCCTCTGCTTGTGTTCCCTCTCTTGCTGTGTTTCTCTCTGTCAAATAAATAAAATCTTTAAAAAAATGAAAAAAAAAAAAACAAAAACAAGGCAGGCATGATGTCAGGTACTTTATCTACAATATCTTAGCAGGAGGGCTTAGTGATGACAAAACAGGATCAGAGAAGCTGAATAACACATCCATAGTCAGTGTGTGTGTGTGCGTGTGTATTGTATATATGTCTACATGTGCAAATGCACATATATGAACATTTACACACAGAGACATGCACATGCACACACATGCATTCATTTTCTAATAACATTCTGTCCCCATCTCAGAGGGTTTATAATTTAGGAATCTAGCCAAAGGTAGACATTTGGTACACAAATGAATAGAGCAGGGGTCAGCAAGGTACAGCCTATGGGCCAAATCCAGCCCACCACCTGCCTATTTTTTGAAATAATATTTTATTGAAATACAAATGTTCCCATTTCTTTACAAACTGGGCTGCTCTTGCACTAAAACAGCAGAGCCTGTATGTCTGCAATGTCTATAAAGACTGAAATATTTATCTGGCCCTTTATAGGAAAAATTTTTGCTGATCCATGGGCCAAAGTACAAGGGAAAAGAGGCTAAGGTTGAGAAGCTGCAGTTATTTCTTTTTGTCATAATCAGAGACTGCTTTGAGGAAGCAGTGACATTTGAGTTCCCTCTTCAAAGATTCATACTTTCATTCCACAAGGATTTTTTTAGCATCTCTGATGTGGCTGGCACTGTTCTAGGTGCTGAAGATACGACAGTTAGCAACACAAGTAAAAGTCCCTGCCCTCATGAGGCACACGTTCTTGGGAACTGGTAGGATTTGGGGAGATGGGGTTCGAAGGAAAATCATTGCTGCTATAGCAGCACTGGGGCAAAGGCATATGGTTGGCATCGTCAGGGAAAGTTTCAGAAACAGGAAGTAGTCCTAACTGATGCAAAGGATGTAAGAGGGACAAGAATGAAGGACCATACTGTGAATTAGTGATTTTCAAAGTGTGGTCCTCAGACATAGCATTGGAACCACCCAGAGAGTTTGCTAAACATATGTGTTCTTGGGACACGATTCAGACCCAAAGAATCTGAACTTCTGGGGTTAGGACATAGGTGTCTACATACTTAAAAGTTCTTCACTTATTCTTAGGCTCACTATATTTTTGAATCATGGTGGCAGAAGTTCACTGGAGTCAGATTCAGGAGTGTGTGTGTGTGTGTGTTTTGTACTGGGATGTCAGCAGAGGGGAGGAGGTAGGAAAGAGTGAAGACACCTCCCCCCCCCCAAGTTTAAGACACCTTAGAATCCACTACTGGAATTTAGGCTTCTCTGGGTACATCTGGAAAACTTGGATGGGTGATGTCACTTGTAAATGGGAGGTCCATTTACAAAAGAGAGTAAGGAGCTTCCTGGGAGAGAGCTCAACCTGCAGGTGTGATGATAGAGTACTTAGTCAATGCAGACCCTCACTCGTCAGGGGGAAAGGATGATGCTGAGTGCATTGTGAGGACAGCTGCCAGATTGGCCTCATAGCTCAGGCCTTCATACCTTTGTTTTCAAGTAAAGGCTAATATAGAGCCAACTCATTAAAAGTGTATGCCCCAATCACCATTAATGTCCTTGAGAGGTCCATAGTTGAGGTGGACACATAGAGTACATACAAAAATGGTAAAAATAAAAGGCTAAATTAACAGTACAGGCCATTGGTTAGGGCTGGGTGGCCAAGAATAACCTGGCAGGTTAGGTGGGACATAGACTTTAATGGCAAGCAGAGAGGAATGAATAAGTCTATCCAAACAGCAGAAATTACTCGAGCTTGAGAGAGGCCCATAATCAGAGACAGCACATGCATGCAGTAATGAGTGGATCAATTTGGCTAGAATAGGAAATTCACGTAGAGCAATAATTGGAGATAAGTCTGGAAAGGTTGTCTAGGGCCAGATGGGGAAGGGCCTTGAATGCCAAGCTAAGGATTTTGGCATTTATCCTGGAGGCAATGGGGAGCCATTTAACTTTTTTAACAGTGGGGTTACAGGATTAGAGGTGCACTTTAGGGAAATTAAACCAGTGGAAGAATGGAGGACAAAATATGGACGTGAGAGACTGGAAGTGAGGAAACCAATTAAGAGATCATTGGAAAGGCCCAGGTAAGAAGTAATGAGCACCTGGATATGGTAGAAGCTGTGGGAATGGAGAGGAGAGAAAAGACTTTGAGAAAAAGCACAGATAGAATCAGCAGGAGTTGGCAATGGAATAGAGAAATTGAATGTGCCAAGGGGAAGGGTCCAAGACCATCCTAAAGAGTCTGGATAACCATGGAGACACTGTGCAATTACAGGACGGATGAGTGGGGAGAGTGTGAAGCCTGTTGATTTGAAATGCAAGAGGCCTAGTGGGTGGGTAGTTAGAATGGCAGAGACTCAGGGGCGAGGTCAGTAGTGGTGAGACGGCATCCACAGAAGCGCCCGTCCCTTGTGGCCGAACACTGAGCCATTGATTGGACTCAACATGGTAAATTAGATGTTGTTATTCTTTCTTTCTACACATCCCCCCACATACACACAAAGAGTCATGTACTGATTCAATAAATATACACTGGGAGGAAACTCTTGGGTTGCATCTATGTATAGATAGATACTAGTTTTGTTCATTTCACCCTATGTGGTAAAACTCATGCAAGAAACCCAGAAAATGTAAGAGAGGGAAAATAACTGATGATAAAACAGTGTGAATCCACCAGGAAAGAATAATCAAAACTGATTAGAAACTGGTTTCTTTTCCTAAGTTTCATTTTTAAATACTTAAAAAAAAAAAAACCTGATTGATGCTTCAATGGAAAGAGTATAAATGAAGTTGGATATTGATGTAAATCTCCCTCCCCTTTTCTATTTTTCCTTCCTTTATTTCTTAACAATGCAATGCAAAAATCAAACAATTTTAACAGCCCTGCTGGGCTCAGGAGGACTCTGGCTCATCAAGAAGTGCTTCCCCTAAGCAAAAGTTAGCAAGCCAAAAGCACCCTGAAAGCCTTCTCTTAAGTAAAAGCAGAGTGGAAAATGCAATATCATTCCAAAACTTGTTTCTTAGAATAGATGAGGAAGTTGTTTAAGAAATTAGTCACTTGTGGGGCACCTGGGTGGCTCAGTGGGTTAAAGCCTCTGCCTTCAGCTCAGATCATGATCTCAGGGTCCTGGGATCAAGCCCAGCATTGGGCTCTCTGCTCAGAAGGGAGCCTGCTCCCCCCCACCCCAGCCTGCCTCTCTGCCTACTTGTGATCTCTCTCTGTGTCAAATAAATAAATAAAATCTTTTAAAAAAAAACCAAAGCATTAAAAAAAAAATTGAATAGTCACTTCTAAAGCAATAGCTTTGAAATCATAACATTAGTTAATTAAGAAACCTAGAAGTAGAAGAATCATGGAAGGAAATACAAAATATTTGCAAACCTGTGATAGGCTAATGCTTACCCCACCCATCCCCATCTCACGTCATGACATCCACTGCCCTCTCTAACCACTTAAACTACTCAGGGAGAGTGCTTCTTGCCAGAGAATACCAATAAAGTGCCATCAAATGATCACAAGACCAGTACTCCTGGATTGGAATCCTGGTTCTGAGCTTTATTAGCTATGTGACTATAGGCAAATCTCTTAGTTTCTTTGAGATTCAATATTCTCATCTGTTGCTATGAGAATTAAATTAGCTAATTGGTGAAATCATCTTCCATAGGGTGCCTGGATGGCTCAATTGGTTAAACGTCTGCCTTCGTCTCAGGTCATGATCCAGGAATCCTTGGAGCCCCCTTCAGGCTCCCTGCTCAGCAGGGAGTCTGCTTCTCCCTCTGCCCTTCCCCCTCTCCCTGCTCATGTGAACTCTCTCTCTCTCAAATAAATAAATAAAATCTTTAAAAAAAACAAAAACAAACAAACAACACTCTGCAGAGAGCCTTGCATGTAATAGATAGTTTTTCTAAAAATAAACTTTTATTTTATTTTTTAAATAAACTTCATATTTTAGAATACTTGTACATTTACAGAAAAATTACCAAAATTTTAAAGGGAGTTCCCATGTAGTCCACACTTAGTTTATCCTATTATTAACCTCTTCTGTTAGTATGGTATATTTGTCACAACCAGGGACTAATACTAATATATTACTATTAACCAAAGTTCATACTTTATTCAGATTTCCTTAGTTTCTCCCTCGTGTCACTTTTGTTTTCCAGGATCCTGTCCAGGATACTATACAATCTTTAGTCCTCAGGTCTCCATAGTCCCTTCTTGGCTATGACAATTTCTCAGACTTCCCATGATTTTGATGGCCTTAGCAATTTTGAGCATACTGGTCAGGGATTTTACACAATGTCCCTCAATACTTCAACTATGATTTGTCTGAGGTTTTTCTCGTGATTAGGCTCAGGTTATAGGCTTTGAGGAGGAAGACAACAAAGAGAAAATACCATTTCATCACATTATATCAAACGTACTTATTACCAAGACATATCACTGTTGATGATGACCTTGGTCACCTGGCCAAGATGGTGCTGGTCAGGATTCTCCATTCCAAAGCCATTCTTGCTCACTCCATTTCCACAGTGTACTCTTTGAAAGGAAATCACTAGTCCCAGCCCATACTTAAGGAGTGTGCTCCTCCTCTTTGGGGGCAAAATGTTTACAGAAATTATTTGAAATTCTTCTGCACCAGAGATTTCTCTATTCTCTCTCATGTGTTTATATTTTCAATCACACATTTGTGTGTGATTGGACTCATGAGTCCATACTTTAATAATTGATATTAAAATCTAGTGGGGTTTTTTGGTACAAATTATTGTGGTTTTGACTGATGAAAGCTTATTCTGTTGACTTTTATGTCCCGTTGACATACCCCATTGTTTTGTGTGCTTTTGCTTTGTTTTGTTTTAGCACTTCCCTGCTTCCTGGTGCCATAAGGTACCTCGGGCTCATCTTGTTTATTACCTTTCCAGAACCTAGGATTAGCTGTTCCTCCAACGAGTCCTGGTCGTTATTTATTGGAGGGGATAATTTTTAGTCACTTTTTTTCCTAGTGTAAGGACACACAATGAAGATGCTAAGAAATCATTATGAAATTGTTGAACAACATTTACAGTATAGACAATTTGGCGCCTTAAAGTAAGCAAAGATTTCCTTTAGTGCCTCCTGTGTGCCAGGAATGGTGCAGGTCTCTAAAAGTACTAAGATGATCCAAAATGGTTCCTGAGTGCTTCCCATGAGTACTGCCACTGTATACACTATTGTGAACACTTTTTGTGTGTTGTCACTTAACGTTTCTAACAATCCTGGGAGGTGTAGGTCCTGTCATCATTCTCATTCTTTGGACACCGATCACAGGACTCCTTTGCCACCTCAGGGCTCAAATTCTGGTAGATAAAATAGACAGAGGGTAGTACTAAGAACAGGAAAGAGAGACACCCACTTCGGCTGTGGGATTAGGGAGAATTTTCTGGACTAGTGACACCTGAACTGAGTCCTGGTAGATGAAAAGGAATTTGGGGTGGAATTCATGGGGTAGCATTCCAGGAAGAAGAAAGATCTAGAGTAAACATACCAGGAGGTAAAATAGCCCACACAGGAATGGTAAGTAGGCAGTTATTGCCAGGCAGGGAATGAGTAGTGTGGGGTTGACCAGGAAGACAAGGGACGTGGTCTCAGCATAGTATGTATGTTCTGCTAGGTAGCTTGGACTACCTTGTAAATGACAGGGAAAAAGGGAGTGACACAATAAAATGTGAGTTATCAACAGATTGTTTTGACACAGTGCAGATGACAGGTGGGCGGTACAAAACAAGAACAAAACAGACTAGTTAGGAGGAAACAGCAGGAGTCCATGGGGGAGATATTAGGGGCCTAAACCAGGGCAGTGGTAGTTCAAACCAGAGAAATTAGTATATATTAAATTGGCAGGACCTGGAGATTAAGAAACCATATGGCTCCCTCATTTCTTTCTTTCCAGAATGTAGACTCCAAGTCTCAGGACAATAAAATGAAAAGAGTTCAAGGAGAATGTTCTGAGGAGAAGTTCATGAATGTGAGCATCCTATGTTATCAATCTTGGGAACCCCATTTTGCCAAAATGGGGACAAAAATAGAAGAATCTCTTTTTATTTATATTTATTAATTAATGTACATCATATTATTAGTTTCAGAGGTAGATTCATCAGTCTTTTAGAACACTCAGAGCTCATTATATCCCGTGCACTCCTTAATGTCCATCACCCAGTTACCCCACCCCCTTACCCCTCTCCCAACCGGCAACCCTCAGTTTGTTTTCCTGAATAAGAGTCTCTTATGGTTTGTTTCCCTCTCTGATTACATCTTGTTTTATTTTTTCCCTCCCATCCCCTATGCTCCTCTGTTTTGTTTCTTAAATTCCACATATGAATGAAATCATATGATAATTTTCTTTCTCTGATCGACTTATTTTGCTTAGTATAATACCCCCTAGTTCCACCCATATTGTCGCAAATGGCAAGATTTTTTTTTTTTTGATGGCTGAGTAGTTTGCATTGTATATATATACCATATCTTCTTTATCCATTCATCTGTCCGTGGGCATCTGGGCTTTTTCCATAGTTTGGCTATTGTGGACATTGCTGCTATAAACATTTGGGCGCAATACCCCTTTGGATCACTATATTTGTATCTTTGGGGTAAATACCCAGTAGTGCAATTGCTGGGTCATAGGGTAGCTCTACTTTCAACTTTTTGAGGAACCTCCATACTGTTTTCCAGAGTGGCTGTACCGGCTTGCATCCCCACCAACAGTGTAGGAGGGTTCCCCTTTCTCCGCATCCTCGCCAACATCTGTCGTTTCCTGACTTGTTAATTTTAGCCATTCTGACCACTGTGAGGTGGTTTTGATTTTTTAAAATAGAAGAATCTTAACATTCACCTATCCCTGAGGCAGCGTTCATGGGCAATAGTTATCAAATGCAATTATTAGTATATCAGAATGAATATGCGATTTGGAGCCAACCAAGAAATTCTACCAAGGTTGAATTCTACCACCTTGACTGAACTGGACTATCTTTACCTCATTGGTAAAGTGGGAAACATGGTCATAACTACATCTTGAGGTTGTAATAAAGGCAAGAGTTAATGCAGACCATTCTCTTGACACATAGTTAAGGGCCACCTATCATTAGAGTAAAATTGTTTAAGATTTATTTTTTGCTTTCTCATAAAGTTCACTTAATATTCCAGCTACTTTTTGAAGGTAAAGTTTGCCATTCCTTCTTCACAGCAAGAAATTTAGGCTCAGAGAAGTGAAAGGGTTTCTCTACAGTTAAAGAGCTTCTAGAACAGATTTCTGGACTGCAAGACCAGGATTCTCTACCTGACAGAGACTTGTGAAACAGAAAGCTAGTCTTTGCTCGATTACCTTTAACAAATATTTGCTTAAAGTGCTCTTCTCTGGCAAGCCCTGTTATATGATCAGGGTATAGCAAGAACCGGATAAATAAACTCCTGCCTCAAGAACTTGAAGAGGTATACAAACAAAGGATAAAACATGAGCTATAAAGCACCAAAAATGAATAAGTACTATGAAAAAACATTAAACAGGCATATGCCTAACCTGAAACATATTTTTTTATTGATCCTGCTTCAACTCTTTTGCCCAGATTAAATTTTCCACAAGTGACAGCTTTACCCCAGTGGGCTTCATCCTTTATAACACCTGTGTTGTCCCCTTGTTGTGCCGAGAGAGAAGAGCTTTGAGAGAAAAAAGTCAGGCAGATCAGAATAGGCAACCATCATTCCTAAAAACACAAGCAGAAGTTCTGCCTCTACTGGGGACCCAGTGTTATAAAAAGCATATATGGTTGTTGGCTAAATAAAGGGAGGAGGCCAAAATATAATTATAAAGAACAATTTAGGTTAAAAGAACACAAGTTAGAAGATGGTGACCGATTTCACCATGAATAACCTTTGTAATGTTTTGGTGTGTTTTCTCTAGTAGTTTTCTCTGTCACTTCATGAGAGTTCATTATATATAAAATTTTTCATCCTTTACTTTTCACTAAGTATTGTAACACAAGCACATTCCTATGCTCCCAAAAATTCCCTGCAAATGTAACTTGTAATATCTGCATCATATTCCATTGTGTGAACATAACATAATTTATTTTACCATTCCACTCTTGTTTCAATATCAGATTGTTTCCAATTTTTTGGTGTATCAGGTATCTATCACTGTGTAGCTACCTAATCCTTGGGGGTGTATCATCCTAAAACTTAAATGACCTAAAACCTTTATTTATTAATTTTCATGTGTCTAACTGGGTTGCTGGGTGGGTTCCACTGGTTCATTCTGGGCTCATGTAAGCAGAGGGTTTCAGCTTAAGTGGAAGGACAGTTGAATATGAAGGTCCAAAATAGCCACATTCACACATCTGGCCATTGGTTGTCAGCTAAACACTGAGACACCTTTCAGCTAAACACTCAACACCTTTCATCCTCCAGAGGTTAGACTGGCTTTCTTACATGGAGGTATCAGTGTGGCGTGCCTAGAGGGTCAAGAACAATCCAAGACCTCTTGAGGTCTGGGCTCTGAAACAAGTAAAACTTAACTTCTGCCATATTCTTTTGGCTGAGACAAGTCACAAGACTGGTCCAATATCAAGGGATGGAAAAAATAGACTCTACCTCTGAATGATAGGAGCATCGAAGTCTCCTTATGAGGAAGACATGCATGCTGGGATGTAAGAGATTTATGGCTGTTAGTGTACCACAAGGGAGTACTGGACAACATGCTACAATAAACACTTTTCTGTTCATTAAGCTTTATGTTTTAGGGTCTAAAAGAGTATTTCCTTGGAATCAACCCCTAGAATTAGATTTACCAGGAAAAAGGAGAAGATGCATTTTTTTTTTTTAAAGATTTTTATTTATTTGACAGAGAGAAACACAGCGAGAGAGAGGGAACACTAGCAGGGGGAGTAGGAGAGGGAGAAGCAGGCTACCCGCCGAGTGGGGAGCCCGACACGGGGCTCGATCCCAGGACCCCAGGATCATGACCTGAGCCGAAGGCAGACGCTTAACGACTGAGCCACCCAGGCGCCCCGAGAAGATGCACTTTTAAGACTTGATACAAACACTCTTGCTTTCCACAATGTACTTAGATGATGCTTACCATCTCTGCTTTCTAAGACAGAGGAAATTTAATTGGTCAGCCCCAAATAAAAGAGGTTAATTGTAATGTTCCATCAGAATTAAAGGCAGGATTCTTTTCTAAAGGAATAAAGCAGCTCAGTGGCAACGAGCTGGATTTTTCTATGTCTGATTAAGAATAACGTTCTTCTTGGCATAAATGAAATCTTGGGTGAGGAGTTGGAGGCAGACCAGATTTCAGATCCATCTACCAAACAAATCCCTTGTGATTTGAATGCATGAATTTGTTGAGATTTCCTGATGGCTAACAATATGCCTTCATGTTAGCAATGACAAAAAAACTAATAGCTGGGCATGGTATTAAAAAAAGGCCTCTTTTTCATGTAATTGAATTCTTCAATCTTGCACTGCATTCATTGAGAAGAACTCTTGGGATGAATTTCTTTGAAATCTATGCTACTGATTTTATTTTCTGATATGTTGACCTTCTTCATCTTGAGACATGTTACAAGATTGGCAGGCTTCGTTTTCTGTGCATCAGATACAGTGAAAGCTGTGTTAAGGCTCCTTGCCGTTGAAATGTATTCAGTGTGGTTACTAATGAAGAATTTTAAAGCGATCTAGCCTGGTTCATTCCTCTTTTTCTCATTTCTCAGGAAGGGGGAAAAATAACATTTCCTTAGCAAAAGGAACTAAAAAAATAATGACCACATCTCTCATTCAGAACTTAGTTTGGTTTTCAGCTCACTCTGTTCTATTTTGAGAAGCAAACTATAAATCCATATCAAGGATGGTGGCAATTATTGTTTTTATCCTTCAAGAATGGATAAATATCTTACTAGTGATTGTCCTGTCTAAATGTCCTCCACATGCTTCAACTTACACAATGTATTTATTTACCATTCATCAGGCATCAGCAATGTGAAAAATACCAAGCTAGGCATTGGCAATGTAGATATGAATTAGTTATGGCACCTTCCTTCAAAGCAACTCACAGTCAAGGATAAAGGGTGGACATGAAACAAAATGACCTGGGTAAGTCTAAAATCTTGCCCAAAAAAAGTACTCAAAATAAGAATGAATGAAAAAGAAGTGTCTTCCATTCAACAAATAAACATAATGAAAAATATATTCTTTATTCGCACATCCTAACACATTTGCTACAGTGTTTAACCACCTTGCTTCTCTTGTTTTTTTATCACATGGATCTGGAAAAACCCTAATGTGGGAGAAACCCAAACAACCTTTTACTTGGCATATATGCCTGTACTATAGACTACCATGACTGCTAACCTCAAATGGACCCACATGCCACACAGTCTGTTTAACTTATTGTATCGCTAACTGTTAGGTTCTCTTAGGGTGTCTGAGGAGTTAATTCTGACACGATCTACCTGGAAAAAAAACATCAGCTATCACAGGTTAAGGGCTCAGTCTTACAAGCCTCCCTCCATCCCCCATTTCAAATGCCACTTGCAAGCCCAGGTTCTTAACTGTGCTTCTGACCCACTGGCTATAAATTGGAGGTGCCCACAACCTGTTCCTTGGATTTCAAATGTCAGTCCCAAGCCCAGGTTGGTATCTGTGCTTCTGACCCACTGCTATAAATCAGAAGATCCCATGCCTTCCTTCCCAGGATTGATTAATTTGCTAGAGCATCTCATAGAACTCAGAGAAATATTTTATGTACTAGATTACTGGTTTATCATAAAGGGATATAATGCAGGAACAGCCAAATGGAAGAGATACGAAGGACAAGCTATGTGGGAAAGAGGCAGAGCTGCCCTGTCCTCTCTAGGCTCATCATTCTCCCCATATCTCCACATGCTCACCAACCTGGGAGCTCTCTGAACCCAGTCCTTTTGGGATTTAATGGAGGCTTCATTATGTAGGCATGGTTGATTAAATCATTGACCATTGTTTCAAGTTCCCAGAGGTGGGAGGTGGGGGGAATGGAAGTTCCAACCATCTAATCACTTGGATCCATTGGCAACCAGCCTCTACCCTTGGATTCTTTCCAAAAATCACCACATGAATACGGCAAAAGACACTTAAGAAATTCCAAAGGTTTAGGGGAACTGTGAAAGTGGCAACATGGACAATGACCTAATATATATGAAAAATATATTTTGGTATCACACACTACAACAAATATTTCCAACTTTCTCCACCCTTCTCAAACCCCTAGTTCTTTCCCAACCTCCTTCCATCACCTATGACTCTCTGCAGATGACCACCTCCTACTTCAAATACAAAGTGAATCCAGAAAATGAGAAGTCCCTTACCTTCTTCCCTCCAAACATACAAACCCACCTACATCTGCACTCTCCTGCCCTCTTTCCCTCCTGTTAAAACAGAGGAGAGTGGTCCCAGTTCCTTTGCCAAGGCCAGTTCCTTTGCATTGACTTTGAAAACATATCCTTTGAAATGACATTTCTTCCCATCATCATTTAAACATGCCTGAGTCCCTTCAGTCTTTAATCCATCAATAAATAACCTTCCAGAGACCCCCACCAACTCTACAGCTCTTCTCAAAAGATCTGTCTTTTGTTACCATCTCTATCACAAATCTCGTTATCCTCCCTTTGGCCTCTTCTAATCTGGTTACTTTTTGCATCATTCCATTTGAATGGCCTTCTTAACATCAACAAGGGTCCTCACTGTCATCCACCGCAAAGGTCCCCCCCAATACCCATCTTCCTTCACCTCTCCACCATATTTGCCATTGCCGATCACTCCTTTCTTCATGGAACACCCTCCTCCCTCCACTACAGTGGGACACAGTTCTGGTTTTCTCACCAGAAACCACTGGTGAGAAAGGTTCCTCACAGAAACCTTTGGCCACTCCCTCTTCCTCTTTCAGGTCCATCCTTTCCTACCTGGCTATTAAAGGATAGTTTCTTAAAGCACCACTGTAGGCCTCTCTGCTCTAGAGCCTTGTGGACCATCTAAAACTGCCCAAATATATCTCCATTGCAGAGCTTCCCTGAGCTCCAGACTTGTGTTTCTTGTTATTTTACATCTGCACTTAGAAGCCTCAAAAACATCTCAAATTTGGCACATCGAAAATAGCATTCATGACCTTGCTCTTCTTCAGGAATCTCCATCTCTCTGTTACCTTTCATCCATTTCACAAGTGAAAAAGAAAGTACTGAGAGGTTTCCTTGATACATCCTCTTCCTCAATCCTGATCCCTGGATTTAGAAAATCTGTAAAGTCCATTCTAAGGTCTTGTTCCATCCATTCTTTCCACTTCCACTGTGTCTACCCTGGTGTGAGCCACTTCCCCTCTGAGTCTACTGCTGTTGCCTCCTGATCAGTCATTCCAATCCCTCCCTTACCCTCTTCCACTTCATTTTCCAAACCACCAAGAAATTGATCATTTAATAATATGGAACTCAGTGTATCACCTCTGTGATCAAAATCCTCCAATGGCTTTCCCATGGCCCAGAGAATAGAGGCCAAAATCTTTAACATGTCCTAAAGAGTTTCATCCAGTCTGACTTTCACCCACTTCCCTCCCCCATCCCTCTGATACCTGCCCTCCACCATTACCCCTTCTTGCCACAAGATTGTATGCTTAGTGTCCTCTATTGAAACACTCATCCTCCACCCTCTTCACTTAGTTCAAGCCTCTTATCCATCTGTGTACACAGAAAATTGCCTCCTTTGGGAAATCTTCCCAGAATCTCAAGACTGGTTCACCTCTGCAAATTATATGCTCTCACCATAAACTTCTGCAATTACTATTCAATGTCTGTGTCCATCACTAGACAAAAAACTGTAGTTTGGCAGAGAAGAATGTCTTATTGACTCACAGTTGTTTTCCCAGTGCCTATCTTTAGTGGCATGTAGTAGTGAAATGTAGTAGACATTCAACAAATGTTTTCGTTGAGCACATACAATGTGCCAGACATCATTCCACTGGTAACACAATGATGAACACAACCAATACAGTCACTATTCCTGATGAGACCTGCATCATAGTGAAAGAGACAAAATGTTAAATAAGTAAATACATAATACAAGTGCTATGAAGAAATCTAAATGTATAAAGAAAATGGAGTAAGGAAATTGAGAATGTTAGATGGTGGTGGATGAGGCTCTTTTACATAGAGTCTAAAAAGGCTAATTTTGATAAAGAAGTCCTCTTTTAGGAGAACATTTGAGCAGAGGCTTGAATTGGGAAAACAGAAAGGATCAGGAGAAGAGCCTTCTAGACAGAGGGAAAGCAAATCCATCAGGGAATGAATGTGTTTGAGGGATGACTAAAAAGGTCCATGTGGAAGGAAAGAGGAGAGTCCTGTGAGCGGGAAGTGAGACTGGAGAGGGGTGGGGGCAGATCACATGATACCAGAAAGTGCTGCCATTTGAGGATTCCCTCCTCAGAGTTGGACACAATGTTGGGTGAAAAATTCTGAAATGTTCATGTTTTCAGAGGCCACATCGTTAGGCTCCAACCCTAATTCTGTCACCAGCAGCCAGTGGTGCTGAAAGCAAATCACATTCTCTCTCTGTTCCTCAGTTTCCTTATGTGACAAATGTGGGTTTGGGACCAGGCTATCTCTAATATTCTCTCTAGATCAAAAATCCTTTTCTTTTTTAATGAACATCATTTGATGAGAAGAACTGGGTGAAAGGTCAAGTCTGCCACTGTGATTTCGTGCAAGCGACTTTTTCTATCTGAGTGTATTTTGGTGTTTAAAAAATAGGAACAGAAGAGCCTCCTCTTGGGATCGGCATGCCAGTCAAAAGACATGAGGAATGTGAAAGTTCTTTCACGTTGTCACATGCTGTATAAACCTATAGGGAAAAATTCTTGAGAATTTACGGTATAGCAGGCACTGTTGTAGGTACTGTGTATGTGTTATTTTATCCTCACAGCAATCTCAGGATGTAGATCTATTTAAGGGCGACCCAAGAGAGAGTAAAAATCTCAAATACCCTCAGGCAGTGAAATGGCGGGGTTCATTTTATACCCAGATCCACTTGACATCAGGGCTTCAGGGAGCCTCATTAGAATACAGGGTACGATATATGTAAGTGCAGGGATAGGGTGCAGAGAGGAGGGGCTATTGGAATTCAATCCAGCATTATTGATGTAAAATAAATTTAAATGAGGCCATATTTGTATTTCCTGCTACAGCATCTCCCTCATCATAATATTTTCCAAATTCTTTTCTTAAGGTTTTATTTATTTATTTATTTATTTATTTATTTATTTGACCGAGAGAGTGTGCAAGCAGGGGAAGTGACAGGCAGTGGGAGAGGGAGAAGCAGGCTCCCTACAGAGCAGGGAGCCTGATGCAGGGCTCAATCTCAGGACTCCGGGATCATGACCTGAGCCAAAGGCAGACGCTTAACAGACTGAGCCACCCGGGCGCCCCCAAACTCTTATTAAATAGACAAAAGTGTTGTGACCCAGAGTCCATCCTGGAATAATAGTCATTCCTTCTTACAGTTTTTTCACATGGGTGTAGAGCACCTACTATGTGTCAGGTCCCACTGTAGTTGCTACTGGGACAGATATGAAGAAGGAAGGCTCCCTTATGTCGAGGACCATACAGTTTCTATCGTGAATAGGGGTGGCAGGGATGCCATCTCCCTGCGACAGTGGGTGTAAGTGGCACCATAGTCACCATTCAATGAGAACTAGGGGATGCTGAGCATATATCGGGAAGCGCCCTGTGCAAGAAATGCTGCTGAGAACTCAGATTCTTACCGAAGATATGAAACTCACCAGTGCTAAGAAGAACAGGATTATCATCTCTCTTGCTTAGGACCCTATCCCATATTGCCTAAGCACTAACACACATATTTATTCCACATTTGAGTATCTGGGCAATGAGACGGCACCCTAGATTACTGCATCTTATCATTGCTGCTGGCCAGCAGGCAGTGTTCATTACGTCCGCTCACGCACTTGGTCAGATCTCACACTGGCATGGCTTCCGCTGAGTTATGCACATTGCTGTTGCTACACGTGCTTGCTTGGATTGACAGTTAAAGGATCTTTAAAAAGATTAGAGTATGATTCAGCTTTGAAATGGAAAGTTATTTGTACTTGGGAAAGCAGGGACCCAGAGCAGCATGATAGAGGATACAAATGCATCCAAGAGATTTCTCACTAAGTATAAAGTACAAATTCTAAATGACAGGAGAGTATTGCCATAACTTTCAATTGGCCTCACCTTTTTTCCCTGGTGGTACATAAAATACTACTGTACCTAATAACTGAGACTTCCTAGGTTAGGTGAGTTGCTGAATTTCAATTAATGCAGGCAAATCTTGTATTTTTAGAAGCCGTATTGACTCCCATCCAGCTTTAGACTCACTTTATATAATCCAATCTGTTTCATGAACTCCTGCCATCTTATCCCTCGGGAATTAATTCTCTGAACCTACATTCAGGGCTCTCCGTTTTTTTTTTCCTAGTGAAGTGGCCCTGTATTAAAGTCAGCCCAGTGTTCCAGGCTGTTGAGAATGATTCCAGTCTTGATGCAGCCATCCCATATATTAGCCACAGTTTGTGTCATCCACCTTGATGTTCCTGGTCACCCAAGGATGATCTTATTATCTAAGCGCGTTATTTATAAGGAATTTCACAGCTGAAGTGAGGTACAGAATGACCTCCTGGAAAACAAGAGCGATTAACAAGTTTGGAGCAGAGCCAAACTCGAGAACAAGGTTGTTATTGGCATGATTTTAATCATGATAGACAATTAGCCAAGCTTAATTATATTGAGACGGAAAACTAGAATGAGTGGCAGTAATGAATTTCTCTGGGAACTCTCCTGTGTCTCCAACTCAAACTGGCTGACCTATAAAGTGTATAAAATGATAAAAGATGTTTGCCCACATGTACAAGCTGTGTTTCCTCGAGGAGCAGTCTGTGTGGAAAAGGGGTCTGGAGGACGGTTTTCTGTGGGGGACTCGTCACAGGACACGCTTGGAATTCTTGAGTTCCATTGGCATTTTTTTGCTTCAGGAAGGAGATGCAGAAGAGAGGAAACATATTTTAGCTGAACTTGGGCACATTAAATGTTAATGTGATTATGTAGCTGGGGATTCTTTAAATGTTGCCCGTGGCTGAAGTATTACTGGAGTCGTGTGTTAGCACTTTTTGGTGTTTTAAAGGCTTAATATTTTCACTGACTGTGTCAAGCCCAAATAGAACGCCTGAAAGTTCAATAAAATCAGAAAGTGATTAGAATGTAAAAATCTTAACAATTTGACACTCTTTGCCTCTAGGTTTAGAAATGGAATTTAGAAGGAAAGTCTCCTTAAATCTCTAGTCTCTTTTTCCATTATGGGTTTTAATTGACTTATTATAATTAGAATACAGATGAAAGAAAAGTTGTAGGGAAAAACTGAAATCTCCATAGTTCATATGGCTCTTTAGGGATCACAGAGTATTCTGATATTTAATCCTTACACCACACACCCACACACACAAACACACACACACACACACCTGGGAAGAGTAAGCTTGACTTGTTTTAAAGATGAAGCTGAGGTTCAGGGTTGGGGACTCAGTCAAATGGCACAAATACATATAAAGTTTCTGATTTCAAGACCAGAGGAGGGAAGGAAGGAAGGAAGGAAGGAAGGAAGGAAGGAAGGAAGGAAGGAAGGAAGGAAGGAAGGGAGGGAGGAAGGAAGAAAGAAAGAAAGAAAGAAAGAAAGAAAGAAAGAAAGAAAGAAAGAAAGAAAGAAAGAAAGAAAGAAAGAAAGAAAGAGGAAGAGAAGAAAGAGGGGGAGGGAAGGAGGAGGGAGAAAGAAGGAAAGGAAGGAGAGAAGGAAAGCCTTTAAGGTGAAGCTTGGGGTGGGTTGATCCAGTGTGATGAATTTCCCTCAGTGGGAAAGCAAAGTCAAATGGTATATATACCCGAGCTGTGGACAAATCCTCCTGCCTCGT
This sequence comes from Procyon lotor, assembly GCA_028646535.1. Lineage (NCBI taxonomy): Eukaryota > Metazoa > Chordata > Mammalia > Carnivora > Procyonidae > Procyon > Procyon lotor. Next base: position 39,018,562 of record CM053606.1, on the reverse strand, counting down.
TCCTTCCCTCTTTTCTTTCTTTCCTTCATCTGCCCTCTCTCATTTTGTTCTACTCTATACTTTTACTGGAAGCTCCTGTCTTTCAAGGAACAGTCATTGGAACTGCAATTCCGTTTACATCCCATGATGAATAAAGTATCTTTTATTATTTCACACCCTTTATAGGTCCACCAATTTGAGATGGAGACACAGAATCATACGATACAAAATGTGATCTCCTACACCCATTACCATAGCAGACTTATTCACAGCAATCATTCCACCAAAAGGTGAAAGCAACCTAAGTGTCCATCAGTGGACAGATAAACACATGTGATATATACGTAAGACAGAATATTAGTCAGCCTTAAACAGGAAGGACACATGCTCCAACATGGATGAACCTTGAGGTTGTTATGCTAGGTGAGGTGGGCCAGTCACAAAAGAACAAATACCTAGCCAAGTCAAATTCAGAGATGAAAAGGAAAATGGTGGGTACCAGGAGCTAGGAGGAGTGAGAAATGGGAAATCATTGTTTAATGAGTACAGGGTTTGAGTTTGGGGAAGGTGAAAAAGTTCCGCAAATGGACGGCAGTGATGGTTGCACAACAACGTGAATATTCTTAATACCATTGAACCATACACTTAAAGATGGTTAAAATAGTAATTTTTATGCTGTGCATCTTTTGCCTTTAAAAAATTCAATCCCAGGGCATCTGAGTGGCTCTGTCAGTTAAGCCTCTGACTCTTGATTTGGGCTCAGGTCATGCTCCCCGGGTTGTGAGATTGAGCCTCCCGTCAGGCTCTGTGCTCAGCGGGGAGTTCACTTGAGATTGTCACCCTCCCTCTGCACCTGCTCTTGTTCTCTCTCTCAAAAATAAATAAATAATCTTTTTTAAAAAAGATTTTATTTATTTATTTATTTATTTATTTGAGAGAGAAAGCACAAGAGAGTGGGTGGTCAGAGGGAGAAGCAGACTCCTTGCTGAGCAGGGAGCCCACCATGGGACTCGATCCTGGGACTCCAGGATCATGATCTGACCCTGAAGGCAGTTGATTAACCAACTGAGCCACCCAGGTGCCCCCAAATAAATAAGTCTTTAAAAAAAATTCGATCCCTGTCCTGCAGTAAGTGCCCACTCTGCATTAAGCCTCCTATAGAGGACAGGCTGCGTGGGACATGTGCTGTGACAGTGGGAATCACCGTGCAGCCTGAGGACAGAGAGAAGAGTTCATAACATGGCTGAAGAATCAACATAGAGGCTAGGAAAGACTCTGTGAAGGGTCTGTGGCAGATGCCCAAATTAAGTCTGAAAGAAATTTTACTTTCTCCAGCAAAGTCGAGGGACAAAGCAGGATGCTCATTCCATGCAGAGAGAGCTATGAGTGCAGAAACACAGAAGCTCAAGAAAGCATGGTGTGGTCAAGGAGCTTCGGGAAGTTCTTGGTGGCTAGAGTCCACAGTTCAAGGACATATACTTACTGTGACAATACACTGTTCTTCTTCCTCCCAGAGAGTTAAAGTGACTTGCCCATTGGGTTAAAGACATGTTTGGGTCTTTCTGTTTCAAAAGTCCATTCTCCTTCCACTATCCTAGACTTTAGAGCTGTGCTGTCAAATATGGTGACTATTTACATTTAAATCTAACTTATGAAAAGTAATAATTCAGCCACATTTCAAGTATGGCTAGTGACATTTCAAGCGTTACTTGAAATGTGGCTACTAACACATTTCAAGTGTTACTTGAAAAGTGGCTACTAATATGGACAGCACAATAGAAGCCTATTTCCATCATCACAGAAAGTTCTATGGAACAGCCCTACTGGAGAGTTTACAAAGTAATTCCCTACCTACTAATTGTGTATTTGAACGTTACATAAAATTCTGGTGTTATTATTCTTATTTTGTAGAAAAGGACACTGCAGCTTAGAGGACCTGGTATACAGCACTTGTGGTTCCCCAGCTATTGGGCTGTAATGCTGGACCACAAATCCTGAACCCCATGAGCCCAGCTTCAGTACACTCAGCATTAATTTGTAGCTCCCACTGCCTGCAACCTCTTCTTTGCTCCTACTCAATCTTGAGATTATTCTTCCTAAAGGACCACTTTCCAGCATGCATGTGTCTTTTCTCTGTCACCTGGAGAAAGCCCAGATCCCTTAGTTTGACAACCAAGGTCTCTCATAAATTGGAATAGATATACTTTGCAGTTTCTCCCTCTACCGCTCCTCTTTTCCAGTACTCTTTTTCAGCTCCAGGTGCAGAATCTGTGAGTTATGTTCCAGTATCTGAGCTTTTGGTATCCCTGATGTCCTTCTTTCTGCCTATTGGGAGCTCATATCACCTTCAAGCTCCAGTTCATGACTTGCCTATTCTGGAAGATCTTCCTGGACCCATGTCAATCTGGGCTGCAAAGACATCCTGTTCCTCTCTTGCCAGGAAGCATCTCACGTGTTACTTCATGGGAAACTGTGTCTCTGCTCTGTTTCTTCTCTTTCTACTGGTGAACGAGTGGGCACAACCCATGTAGGACCTTGCAGAAACCGCCTTTCTCATCTTGGTGAACCATTGGTTCCAGCAAGGATCCCCTTTGATAGCTGTTCTCAGCCCTGCTGTTAGTTGTTGAATTCATTTTATCCGCAGTTGCTTGACTGTGGCTTCACCTGCTGTGTGCCAACCATCGCACCAGGTGCATTTACATTAGTTTCTTATGTTATCTTCCAACAATTCTATGGGAACTCTATTGTCATTTCTTATTTTACCCAAGGAGTGAGTGAGGTTCGGTGAAGATAGATGAGCTCCTAACTCACAGGGTCATGAAGTGACAGAGTCAGAATCTGAACCCATGTCCATCTGGCTCCAAAGCCAGTGCTTCTTCCCTGGATAAATCTTCCCTGGATGTGGCTAGACACTTCACATTATGACAGTGAGTATGTGGACGCAGTGTCCGTCTCAGTTCTGAATAACTCCTACCTGTATGTTATATTCAGCACACACTAAATAAGAATCTATTGCAACCATTTCTCCCAAATTCTGCAAGTTCCAGTGGTACCAACTCTCCACCTTGGCTGTGGCATCCAACTTCAACTAATATGGGAGGTGGGAGGAGTGCGCAGTTTAAAGCCCTTGTCTTGGTCCGAAACTCCATAACTCATCGTTTGGACACCATTCAAATAGCAATAGCTACAGATTTTGACTTTTTGTTAAGTGAATTATATTTTCTATTAGAAACCTGGTGGTTTCTCCAGATATTGTTAGCGGAGCCTCTAGTTTATAAGATGAAATCAAAACAAGTGTTCTGCTAACTAGCATGATGATTTAAGAGAAAACAATCACAGGGAAACTTATGGGATGTGATTTTTTTGTTGTTTAATTTCATAAAAATCCTAGAGAACTGAAAAGTTTAAGAAGCCCCCACCTTTCTATATATTGCAGATGTTATCATGGAAAATATTCCAAGTCCAAGTGGGACTTGGAATTACAGTCCCTCAAGTGATGATTATTGCTGCAACATGGCAGAAAGAGTGAGTTCTTGATCAGGAGCCAGAAAGCCCCAGTCCTGCCCTCAGCTCTATCACTGGTGACTGGGCACCCTTGAAATTGTCACTTACTTGGACCTCAGTTTCCTCTTCTGGAACACATTAACATTGGTTAAGTAAATGGATAAATTCATAAATCAAGATTTTGAGAGAGATACTCTCTAAAATTTCTCCCACGCTAATGGTTTATGAGTCATAGTTTTAATTTAGTTGCATTTACAAAAAAAAAAAAACTAGTCTGAGTAAGGAAAAAGGCTCATATCTTAAAATATAGTATTTAGTTTAACTGTGTAAAGAAAACAATCACGCGATTCTGTTCCACTCAGCAAAGGTTTCTTGGTCCTCTGTGAGGCAAAAGAAAGACCCTGAGCCACCACTCCAGGACTGTAGCAGTCAGACATAAGGCTGATTGCACAGTTCAGACACACATGGAATGGGACCACAGACCAGACTGTGGGGTCACGGGTGATGGAGACCTTGGGAACCTACTGGAGGACTAGGGAAAGACGAAACCTGAGAATTGGGGAATTAGGACCAGCTCTTTTGTAAAGTGCTTTAGAGACCAACTCATTTCCTAACCCAATTACTCCAGAGATGGTTTAATGTCCCTCTTTGCAGTAAGAAAATGGTAGCTACTGTGCAGCATTGAGATCTGCTCACACCTGAGACCTGAGAGAGGGATGTGCTTTCTTCAGGAACCACCTGTGTTCCCTTGCTTCGTGTATATATATATAGAAGTTTAAATGAGGGGAGATGAAGTGGCAGGAGACTGTTAATAGCAGACTGTTACCGTTGTTGGCATGGGATGGACGGGGAGAACACAGCCAAGCCTGGGTGCCTCAGTGGGTAACCAGGGGTTGAGAGCCAGAGACACCAAATATTAAAGTCAAGTGCCAGAACTAGAGCAGATCTTCCTCCCGAGGCAGAGGCAAGGTCTGGAGTGAGATGGGAGTCCTGCTGAGCCAGAGCAGGACCGGAAGCCATGAGGGGCTCTGGAGCACTTGCCATGGCCCTGCAGGCGGCCCATAGCTGAAAATGGAGACTGGCGATGAGGGTTCCCATTGAACCTCTGGGTTCATTCCTCCCAGCCAGGGAGGAATGACGAGGAACCAGCACCTGCACTCTACCTCCGGTCTTTCCACCTCCGGTCTGGGTCCTCCTCAGCACCCCTGAAGTGTCTGGGCTTGAGATGCTGGGGTGCTGGGCCGCAGTCCTGTTTGCTCCTCTGGGCGCCTCCTGAGGGAATCTGGGTTGGAGTGCTTGGAGCCTTCTGGCTGTTCAGCCCTCTGCACACTCCTCAGGCCCTGTCCCTGACCTGTATGGAGCCCCAGAGAACAGAGGCCTTCTCCTTTCTCCTTCCTTCTCAGAAGTGCCTGACACACAGCCTAGCGGGCCTCTCTTCTTCCACACTGTGACAGGAAAGGGTGCGGCTCAGTCGCCTGGGCGCTTCCCTCCCAAGCCTCCTGAGCAGTGGGAACTTGCCTCCACCCTCCTTCATTGTTCTATCTGAAGCGAGCCCACTGGCTCACCATTAACGTTTTATCATAATTGATCAGGAGGCTAACAAAGAAATAAATTAAGAAAAAAAAAATCTGAAACCATTATCTTGGTCTTTAGTTTAGAATCCCTCGCTTCTGTGAGTAAAATTCCCCTCAGGCCCTCACTTTTGGTATACAGTTTTACCCTTCCAGAAAGTTCACACTTTCCATCACAATGAGGCACTTAAGACAGTTACAACAGGTTATGAAGGATATTGCTTATCAGAAATTGGGATGGCTGTCTACTTGCCCCTGAGTCCCACCTATGACAGCCCTTTGGGGTATTTCCTCCCTGAAGGTAATGGAAGTTAAAGTCAGCATCCTTCCTTTGGGAATTGAACACTTAAATCTTAAACCGGGCAAAGCCAACTCTGAAGACCAGCAAAGCAGTGTTTAACATACATGCACTGAATGGCCCAGACCAAATCTGGACCTCAATGTGGGCAATAACAACATCCCAGCACCCCTAAGTGTTAATCAAATATTTGTAAATTGCTTGCGGTTCGCCTGTGCTTTGGGATTGCATAATTTAAAGCGATCCTGAGGAATCCTCTGGTGCTACAAGTAATTAACCCTAATTCATCTGTTTTGTAAATCTGAATTTACTCCTAAAGATTTGAGTGTTCGGTGAATAAAAGAGTAGACAAAGTGCAAGTAATTAAGGAAGGCTTCCTGGAGGGGGTGATTTAGGGCCAAATCTTAGAGGGACAATGACCACAGCTTCTGTTAAGGAATAAAAGGAGAAATGCAGCCAGCTTCAGTGAAGGGCAGCCTTAAATCCCAGCAGCAACAAACCTTCCCGTGAATAACAATGGAAACATCTCTTCTGGATGTACAGTCCTTTACAGTTTACAAAGGGCTTCCTTTGTAAGGGACATCACAGTGATGATGACAGCAGTAAGGATTTGCTGAGTGTAGACACAGCACACCAGTGTGAGTGCTGAAACACTTTTACAGCTCTCCCAAACAACAGCCCATTGGGTCTGGTGTTACTATGCCCTCTGTACAGAGGAAGAAACAAAGTCTTAGGCTGCTGTTGAAAGTCCTACATGTGGTGTGGAAGTCAGCTGATACTCAGGGATGAATTCGGGTTTACCTGACACTGGTTCTCATCATAGCATCCTCCCAAGGCTCAGCAGGGCGGGGAAAGCGACAGTGCATTCTGGACGATTGCACAACACTAATGGCAAGAATGCATTCACTACTAGCCAATGCCAAGCACTCTGCAGAGCACTTTCCGGAGAGGATCCCCTTCATTCACGCCAGGAACATTCTGACGCTGGTGTCAGATCCCACTTAACCATCAGGAAACGTGAGGATCAGAGAGGGCACCCTCCCCAGGTGTGACTACAAAGAGCAAGACCTTCAGTCCGGCCTTGCCCTCCACATCTGGGAGATAGCATCTAAGAGACAGTGTCCTTGCCTTCCGAGAGCTTGCCACCTCAAAGTTGAGTCAGACCTGGAAGTAGGCTGTTTCAGTGGAGTGCTGGGGTGGGGGTGTGCAGAGAGAAGAGTACCAGGGGTGAGAGGAGCACAGGGCTGGGGTGCTCTGCTGAGCCTGCAGGTTTCAAGGTTGGCTGCTGTTATCACCATTTTATAGATGATAAGGGCAAGTTACCCACAGTCTTTGATGTGTCCAATTTGACAGCAGTTGTAAGAGGCCCTGTCGAGACTTTATAACCAAGCACAGTCTCTCGGCGTCGGCCATCAATACTCCCTTTTTTATACGCTTCTTGTGATTGTCCAGAAGATGTCAGAGAAGTGTTTGAGGCCATTTGTTTCCTGGCATCACACAGACATTTACATAAGGGACACTAACCCCGCGAGCCAATTTTCTCTCTCTCATCCTGAAAGAAAACTTAGAATAAACTCCCAGCTTCCTGCTACCTCCTGTGTCATGCCTGTCCATGTGCGGCCCCTTCTGCTGCCTGCTGGCTCTTCCTTTTCCAGCTCTTTAAATGCTAGGGAAGTTGGGGGCTCAGTTCTGAGCCCCCTTCTCCAGCTGTTCTCTCCCTGGCTACTTGGAGTCAACCACCTGACTTGAAATGCCATGTAATGACCGTGACTCCCAAATAGGTGTTTCCCACTTTGACCTCCCACCTTGGGCTCTGGACTGCCTCCTCCATGTCCCCACGGGGTCCTTTACAGTGTCCTAAATAGAACTCTTCAACATTCTCCCAAGCATCCTCCCTCACTAGTCTTCCCATCCTAGCAAAGGGCAGCAGCATTTGAATTCAAGCCAAACAAAACAATCTCAACTCAAATCATTTCTCACCATCTCTAGGCGGACGACACGAAGACAGCCATTGTCTTGTCTAGTTTGGACTGGACAGTTTGGACAGTTGCCATCAGCTGCTTCTGGCCTCCTTGATTCCCCTCCTGCTCCCTCTAAGTTGTTCTGTCCACAGCAGCCAGAGGGATATTTATAACATGCAAATCAGATCATTCTGATTCCCTGCCCCCGGACACATATTCAGAGAACTCCAGCGGTTCTCATCACATTTAAATGAAGTCCGAACCACTGACGCAGCTCCCGTGGCCCAGCAGGCTCTGGGCCTGGATTATTGATTTCCCCTCCGAGCATTTTCTCCTGCTCTGCTCTGTGTCACTGACCTTTAGGCTATTCTTTCAACACTTGAAGCTCGTTCTTATTTCAGGCTTTTATCCCAGCCCAGAAACACTTCTTGAGGGCTTGCAGTAGTGTGCTTCTCCACGCCTTTTTGGTTTATGCTCAGATTGGCCCACCACCCCGCTACCTTTATGCCATTTTATCCTTAAGGTCACCATAGCACCTATCACCATGTGAAAGATTTTTGATCGATTTTCCCATTTTACTTCTAGAACATATGCTTCATAAAGGCTGGGATTTCCTCCATTTTGTCCACGACCAAAACACAGTGTCTAGAACAATGCCTGATATATAGCAGACCCTCGATAGAAAAGTTGAATTATTGATTTGATTATTCTTTCCAGTTCTAAAAATAATAATGTTTATGACAGAAAATTAGGAATAAAGGTATATAAAAAAAGAACTAGACACTGTGGTATATTTTATTCCACCTTTTCCTATGCATATTTTTAGGTGCACCCAACTTATATCAACTTCTTATGCAATTCTCCACATTTTGTCCAATATTTCACATAATATGTGCTTAACAGACACACATTTTTTTCTTCTTATCTTGATTCCCTTCCGAAAAACTCCCATCTTGTGCACTGTAGTTTGCATTTAACTAAGACAGTGGGATGTCTTTAAAAGACTGTAAACGTGAGCAAGTTATTAACCTCTTTGGACCTCAATGTCTTTATCTACAAAATGGGAACAATAAAACATACCTTGCCTAATTTACAGCATTGTGCAAGAATCTAACGAGGGAATGGGCAAACCCCTCATTAGATACTGGTGTGACTATCTTTTTTTCAACTAGCACTATACAAGTGGAATAAAAGGAGAAAATATGACACCAAGTAATTTGTGAAGCAATTTTAAATTTGTGCATAAAAAGCTATTGGCAATTGTTCTGTGCTGAGTGAGACATGTCCTAATGTTTGTATTTAATATGCTAAACAGTTGCCAGTGCCTAATTCTAGGTTCGTACCCTGCAATAGCTTTTTTTTTTTTTTTTGGATTTTTTTTTTTTTTTTTTTACAACTTTCAGCTGTAAAACTGGGGTCAATTATTTTTAGCCATTTCTTCAGCCTGTCTCATTAGCAAAGTACTTTGAGGTAATGACTTGGGCATATTTGATGATTGTTCATTTTGAAAGATGTCATTTTAAGACTTTTCTGGAAGTTTCAAATCTGCCTGTGGGAGATCTGTTTTATGCCAAAATGTCATTTCAAATTCAAGCCTACATACCGCCTAACACTCGGCCCTTATAAATGTTTCACACCACCTGCATTTTTTATCATAGCTCTTTCATGTGAACTTGGAGTTCTTGTGGCTCACCTCCACTCTCTGTCTGAGGAGGAGAAAGTAATATTTTTAAATGGCCTTTTTTCCCCTTTGTCAGGGAGATAAAATTCCCCAATTATTTTCCCCTTGTGCATAGATATTTATATTAATATTTTAAGGAATGGGTTCTTTATAGTGTTATTCATGAACTCATGTGTTAAATTTAAAACAAATGTGTCCTAAAAATGAATATTTAATCTGAGTTTAATACCTGAAACCAGATTCATGTTGACTTAATTTCTTTGGTCATAAAATAAATCTATGAAATGATTCAGATTCTTTCAATCATTCAACAAATGTTTTAACAAGCGTATCGAGTACCTCCCACATTATTATCTCTTTTAATCCTTCTGATAACTTGTCAGTATAAGATTATCATCATCATCATCACCATCAGTTGCATCAGCCCTAAATTGTGGATGAGAAAACCACGACTTAGAGCAAATCCTTGGGCTAAGCAGTTTGGAGAAGGATTAGAGGTGTCAAGTACAATAGCAGGAATGAGAGACAGTGACAGAGAGGCAAGACTTAGTAGAAACCTGAATGAGAGGATTCGATTGGGAAGAATCACAGTCATAGCTCTGCTTTGCTTCACATTGGGATCATCTGGGACTCTTTAAAAATTACTGCTGCCTGGCTTCCACCTCAAGACACTGTAATTTCATTGGTATGGGATCCAACCTGGGTATCAGGATTTTTTTTAAGAAAGCTAATGTGCAACAAAGTTTGGGAGTCACTAGCCTCAGTAGTAGCTGGACTATTGCATATAATGAAACTAAAATAACTCCACCTGGTGTGGTCCATCCCCAGGTCTTGATGTTCCAATGGGCTGTATTGGTTTTTAGGTCTTAGGATGGACATAAAAAGAAAACATGTGTCCCAAATCCCTATCAGAAGAAGAAAGGCAGCAAGTTTTAATGGAAAGAGGGCAGGCTTTAATCACTTAGCTTCCCTGAGCCTTGGCTTCCAGGTCCCAGAATGGTTATCATGATGCCTAATCAGTAGGCATGCTGTTGTAAGAATTACATTACAATGAAATTCTTTTTATGCAATGACTTCAGAATCATTTATCAGTTACTTGAAAAGAAATAGTAGTAAATTAAAGCAGGTATAGAAGATAGTATTTTTCAAAGATGGCCAAAATATCTCCCACCTCCTAGGACCATCTGGTAGTATAACATGGATGTTTTCCCACCTGAGGCATGGCCCATGTTCCTTCTTCTTGAATCTGAGTGCCCATTTGTAAATGCCCTTATCAGTAGGTTATAGTGGAAAGGTTATAGTGGAAACTATGGGACTCAGGAGGTTAGATCATAAAAAGCAATAAAGCTCCCACCTGGGTCACCCTCTCTTGAAGCATGCATCTTGGGAGCTCAAAACTCACTTGGAAAAAGTCTGGCTTCCCTAGAGCCGCCATGTTGGAGAGACCAGGTGGAACAGCCACATAGAGATAGAAAGAGATGCCCCAAGAGTCTTTGTGTTGCCAGCCTATGGCTGTCTGAGTCCTTCCAGCATCCCTTGCCAGATGGGTGAACTCACTGGCCCTTGATCCAACCCTTGGCTTTTGAGCTGCCCCAGCTGTCAGGGAGCGCAGCTGCCCCACCCACCACTGCCCAAAATGCAGATTCATGAGCAAAATAAATATTATTGCTACTTTAAGCCACTAACTTTTGTTTTGCTATGCTGCATTAGGTAACTAGAATAGCAGGGAGTAATAAAAAACAATCCATACAAACGTTAAGTAGCTTATTTCAAATTAAATATAACAATTCTTTTATTTAGCAACCTTCTGATGTTGAGTCAGAGTCTTTTCTGGGAGATTAAGGCCCACTGGCCAGAACCTTGGCATTAAATATACACATAAAGCATTTTTTAAAAAATTATTTTCAGTGTCAGTTTCTTTAAATAAAATGAATGTGTAAAAGCACTTAAAATTTTTTACCACTTTCTTCTGTCCTTTATAGTTATCCTATTCCAGCTTAATTCAATGTTTTATTAGGCAGCTCATTTATTTTATCAAGTCTTTCCAAAGCATCCAACTTAGATTTCATAAAAAGAAATCTTCCTTTTTTGCGAATATATTGCATCCATGTGCGTGTTACTAGTAGATTGCAGGATAAAATTAACAAGTATAATTTGAATAAACAAATATATGGTGAGCATATAGTTCTGCTCATGTGAACGAGTATACAAGTTTTCTAAAGAAAAGCCTACTAGCCACTCATGTTCTTTAAAGTTATAGATACTAGTCAAAGATTCATTGAAAGAATGAGAACCCCATTAATCTGAGAATTTGTTTAAATGACGGTTGCTTATGAGAGCTTCTATCATAGCATGTATAAAAGCACTCACATGTTGTGAGCACTCATTAAATGTTACTTTCTCTAACCACTAAGTCTTAATTTGCCAAAAACTCTGCTTGCAAATCATCTCTGATACCAAATACTAACAGAACCATTTTGAAAATGTAGCTCATGATAGCCACACAAATTTCACACTATTTCAGAAAATGTATTACATTCTATTTATGAAAAATCATTTCCCATATGTTTGAGTTCAGACCGGGTGCCTAATATTTTTAAATCACTTGCTGAAAAGAACATGCACCATGACTAACTTCTCCAAAAGTGTACCTACTGAATGCACTTACTCTTGGAAAGCAAATCTGCTAAAGCAGCCCTTGGACCCTGAGCTTTCTCTAGCCTCAGCCATATCTTTGCACAACTATCAATAGGATACAGAGTCCGATGTCCTGGGTCAGGTACTGAATTTTAGGACGAGGTGTGGAATGTACTGTTAAGTGTATTGTCTTAGAATCTAGTGGTTACTCAGAGTTCTAATCAAAGCATAACCCGGTGACATCACTCCAGTCCTGCCTCTGCAGAGCCATTCTGCACACCACCCCTAGAAGGACTACACGGACCCTCCACACCACAGGGCACAATTCCCCAGTGGTTCCTCGGCACCTGTGGATCAAGTTGGGCCTCCGTAACATGGTTAATGCAGGTCTCCAGGTTAAGGACCCTGACTTTCTTTTCAGCCTCCTCTCAAACACTCTCATTTATATTAAGGCCCAAGCACAATGTGTAGCATAATCAGATTTTGTTCCCACCACTTCTGCTTTGTAAAACTGCAATACTTAATGCTATTCTAAAGTGTTTTCCAAACTGGGGGTCTTAACCCACTAAGAGCCCACAAAATCAATTTAGTGGGTTCAATCACCATTTAAAAAAATTAGAATGAAATGGAATGAATCAAAGTATATTGTACCTAGTAAGTATTGTTTTGGTAAACTTTGGTTTTAGTGGCGTGTGTGTGTGTGTGTGTGTGTGTGTGTGTGTGTGTGCGTGCCAATTTGTAAGGTGGTGTATTTTTTACAGCAAATCGTAAAATCAAAATACAGGAAAACTCAAACCTCCCAACCTTTTGGCATGCACTTAGTTCTACGTGGAAGGCCTTCTCCATGCAGCACTTCCCTGTCTCCCAGCAAATTCCAACTTACTGTCCAAGATGCTACTTCTTTTGTGAAGCTTTCATCGAGCATTTACAATGTGTTGGGCACAGAGCCTGATACTTTAGATGTTATATGCCACTTTCATGTTCAGAACAAACTTACCAAGTTAGAATTAGGAATATTCCCATTTTATAGACCAGGACATGGGAAGTGACAGATGCATTCAGTTGCCCAGAGTCACAGAGGCAATGCATGGTCAAGCTAGGGTTTGAACCCAAGCCTTTGGATCCAGAGTCCTTGCTCTTGGCCAGTACACTGTGAGCTTCTTCTGAGCACCCCTGGGCTGAGCCCAGCCATTTCCTTCTTTGCCTCCCTGGCACATGGTTAGAGTCTTCAGGGTGGCATTTCTACACTATGCTGTATTTACTTGTTTACGTGTCTGCCCGCCACACTAAGTTAGAAAATCCATAAGAACATGAACTGTGTCCTGTATCTTTCTTTTGCTTTAGGACCATATTATACATGTGTGTCATATAGAGATCACTCGATAAATATTAAATAACAAGTGCCAATGTGAGCAATTATCAGCATTTCACAGATGAAGAAACTGATCTAAGAGGAAGCTAAGCCTACTGTTCTTTCTGGCCTCTTCCTGTTATCATAAACCTATTAACAAAGTTTAACAAGTAGAAACCTATTAACAAAACAACATGCTTTGGATGAAGGCTACGGAGATCTTAAAAGAGCTATGAGAAATTTCATGGATAGATAAAGGCACTACAGGATATGTGACACATAATATAAAATACACAGTTCTTTTTTTTTTTTTCATTTTCCATTCATGACCACGCTGTTCATGGGCATGCCCAAGAATCAAGGTGCCATTTTACTTGGCCCATTCACTCATTCATTCATCCAACAAATATTTTTGAGTCAAGCTATGTGGTATGTCTTAGAATATATGGATACTGACATTCAGTTCTTCCCTGAGAGGGAAGATTGAGAATATATGGATACTGACATTCAGTTCTTCCCTGAGAGGGAAGATTGAGAGGTGCTAGCAATCTGTAACAGAGCTTGAGCAAATAAATAGGTGATTATTATACAGCATTGGCCAGTATGACCTTAAAGGGCCAGAACTTTGGAGCTGGTTGTTCCTAAGGTCAAGGCTGGGCTCCACCATTAAGGACTCGTAACACCTTGAGGACTTCAGGTAGCTTCTGGGAGCTTCAGTTTTCTCATCTCAAAGGGCTGATGTCAGGTAATGTGCATAAAGCACAGGGAGCTCTAGAAGTGGAAATTGCAGGCTGATGACCAAAATAATATTTTTGTATGTGGGACCTCTGACAGGATTGCTTGACGTTCCCCTCTATGCCCTGAATTTTTTATCCAAAGTATAGGCCCATGAATCTGGGGCACCTGAGTGGCTCAGGCGACTTTTGATTTAGGTTCAGATCATGATCTCAGAGCCTAGGATTCAGCCCCTTGATGGGCTCTGTCCTTGGTAGGGAGTCTGCTTGGGATCCTCTCTCTGTCTTTCTACCTCTGCTGCACCCCATCCCCCACCCAGCTCACAGAAGTGTGTGCTCTCTCCCTAAAATGAATAAATCTTTAAAAAAAGACAAAATATAGGCTTGTGAATCTGAATTCTAATTAGTTTTTATTAGGCATCCTCTATGGAAAGAGAGGAAGGCTCTACCATCTTGTGATGCCAGTTTTCTTCCTGGGTTAGGGCCTCCAGGTCAATGTCTTCCTTACTTCTCTTTCATTTACCTGCTGAGTACAAGCCTCAGTCTCTCTTCTCCTAGACCCAATATCTCCCCTGTTTGTATCCCAACACTTCCACATTCCTACTTATTATGTTTTCAGAGCATCTAGCTTCATTATGATACACATTTATGGCTATTTCTATGTCATAATACATAATGTACTGACATTCTCAAGTATACCCTTAGAGCTCCTGTGTTTTTATATACCTCAAACACTAAGTTTCTGAAGGAGAACCTTTTGCAGGATTTTGTAGGAATGTGTCCTTTTCTTGAAGAGTATCCTTCTTTTGCCCAACTGTTGAATTTCTCCATAAAAATGAGCACATATGTCTCTCATAACAGGATATTTCTGGCTAAATACTACAGAACCGTGAAGGAGAACTACTTCTCCTTAATACCCCTGGCCTGAGTTTGTAGTGCTCTCTGGAACAAACAACTGAGAAATGTTAAGTTTATGCTTCCTAATGGAAGCAAAAAGGGAACCCGTATGCAACAGATTAGCTCCTTATGTTTTTCTGTGTTTTGGATTCAATAAGGTTTCATGTATTTTGCAGACATAGATGGGAGTAAAATGAGGGGAAATGGACTTTTCATGGCTATGAAAATGGAATCAACCCAGAAGCACCACTGATTTTCCTAGGAGAAGTATCCCCCAAGTCATGACATCTGAATCATCCAGCATCAGGATCTCCTTTAATTTCATTACATATTTGCAATAGCCTGCTGTCTGCTTCGCTGGGGAATTATAAATTTAAAAAGTACAAGTTCAGCTATTTGAATTCCGCAGATCATATACTCAGTATTATCATTACTCCGATACTTTCAAGAAGAGAAAAAGCAAGTAGCTACTTTAAATATATCAATATCCCATTAATGTGGTTACTTATAAAACTATAAAACCTATAAACAGTTTAATGGTTTTCCCCTAAATACTTCCTGCAATCTAATGATCTGCATTGTTCTTTTATTTTATGTTGATAGTAAATCTAAGAATACACTTATGCTTCTTGAGAACAGAAACAGTGTTTTTCCTCTCCACTATAGGCATCTCATCTTTAGGAATACTATAGACATTTTTATGGCTATTGTGCTTAAAGGAAAATATATAGAAATGGATACAGGTGGGAGTGTTTATGGAGATGGTTGAGAATGGAGCAGTGCAGATACCTCCATGGACTTTGTATTCAAGGTATTCAGATCCAATGTATAGAAAGCAAGACATAATTTTGTGTAGCCTCACTTTGTGCAACTTACTGAGCATCTCAACATGCCAGGAATTGTGCTAAAGGTTCCAGATATGTGCCTAATAGTGTAACAATAGCTACTTTGGAGGAATGCTTCACCCATGGTTGGCAATATGCCACTGCTTTTTCATGTCATTTTTATAATTTTGCCTTAAGTTCCCTAGAATCAGAGTCATTAAGAAGAAGACTCTTAGGCAAATGATTGATTGGAAAAGGAGAGTGAAGGAGTAGGACAGGGCAAGGAGAAAGGACTAAGCAAGGATATAGCCTCTGGAGCTGATCCATAGAGTTTGCCTTGTTTTAAGTCAGTGGCTGCAGGGGGAACCTCCAGGGTGAAGGGCTTCCCAGAAGAAGGTGTTTCTCCAGAGAAGGTTCCAGTCAACACTCAGGGCAGGTGGGGGATGGTGTCCAGACCAGGCACCAACAGCATCTACTACATACTCTTTGGGGTAGCTACTGTCCCTGTTTTTTAAATGAGAAAACTAAAGCACAAGGCATTTAATTTGCCCAGAGTCACTTTTAGGAGATCGGGATTTCAACCCAGATCTGTCTGACTGCAAGTTCTTGACCCCCCTTCTTCCACTGTAAATGCAGTCAGGGTGATGACTCTAATCTAAGTCATGTACAGAGTCCAGATGTAACACAGAGGGATGAACTTTCCAGAGAGGCAAAGAGTTTGGGGCTGTGTAGAGAAAGAAAGCAAACCCTCCTTGCTCTGTGCATTATATAGAAAAACCGAAAGTCACAAAGACGAAGAAGAAGGATTTGGTGTATCTTTGGCTACAGAATCCAATTACTTTGTGTGCCATCAATGTAAAGGTACAAGTGTCCTAAGCAATTGGTAGGAGTAGAGTATTGTTTCTAAGTAAAAAATATACCCCTAACTAAATAAAACTGGGAACAGCTTTGCATATCTTCCCCTGGAATGACCCTCCATGGGTCTTAGAAGTTAAAATGGCAAATGCCATTGGCCCTGTAGCTGATCTGTCCTAAAACAGCCCATGCCAAGAGCCTGACTAGGGGGCCAATGAAATATGCAGAGAGGAGGACCAGCCTAGCAGTCCCTTCTTGCCTGTCATGCTGGCTCTGCTACTTCCTCACTAGGGGACTTAGACAACACGTATCTCTGGACTTCATTGTTTCACTTATAGAAAGAAAACATGAGTTGCCTTAATCTCCTGCTTTCTGTGGTTTCAATTGCTATCATTCTTTCTTCCTCTCTGCAATCCCAGATTTTCTCTTCTGTAGGACTCCCTTCCCCCAGCCTACACTCCAGGTCCTTCCCAACCCGTCATTATGTTTGTTACGCCATTGTTATGCTTCTCACGCATCGCATTGACCTTAACAAACATCACCATTTACATTAAACTCATCTGAAATGGCTTTGACCCCGTCCAAAGCGGTGTGCAGTATAGAAATGTGACATTTTGGGAGGCAACCAAACGTATATATCATATGATCAAACATATATAACATGATCCAACAATTCTGAAGTAAGCAGACATTTTGATTTCTACCTTATAGAAATTTTGACTTCATCTTTGGTTAGGGCACTTATTTATAAATTACACAGTCATTTCACAGAGCGCCTCTCTCTCCTTGTCCTCATTTCAAAAGGGTGGGTTTATTTTACAAGTAATTCTAGTCATCACTGTCTCAGATCGCTTTGACATTGGGTGATAGATCGTAACACCAGGTGATATTAAGAGTACCTGGGTGTCCGATCATTCTTTTGGATTTGATTCCTTACCTTCTGCTCAAGTATCTGGGGGAAAAAGTAAAGTGTGAGAAAGTGTGAATCAGATGCCAGCTCTCTCCTCCCTCGATTCGACTCCAGGATGGTGATTAAATGAGTGTTTGCCTTGTTGCAGATCAATTATTTTGAGGGCTCAGAATTTCTTGCTGTGTCTTGAATTGTGCTGATGGTTTTTAAGTAGGCTATAAAAATTCCTGCGAATGATTTGTTTAATTATTGTCTTGCTCCTCATTTACATTTTTATCTAAAACTCTGAGAACTGAAATCTGTATTCAATTCCACTTCCTGCGAGCTACAATTTGCCTTGTTGGGAGACATATCTGGACGGTGCTTTATGTACGGACTATCAGTCAGGCAGAATTAAATGTCTGTGATGTGGCTATGATGGCTAAAGACATAGCTCTTTTTTGCTGATTTCATTCCGGTTTAGGCCAATATTTGATGGCTATCTAGTAGCCATGACTTTTTTACCCCACTCAAGGAATCATCAGAGTCTAAGCATACTCAGACTTGACTTCCTGGATTAGACTTTCTGAGAATAGAGGATTCTGACCCACTACATTACAAGACTGGTTTTTACTGACTCTCCCCTCCGAGATGCACAAATAACCAGATTAAAAGTAATACGCACAGCCCTTAGATCTGGAGATACATTCACTACTGTCACTTTACTACCGCAGAAGCAAACTGTAGTGTGGCATCATGGGAAGAACACCGAAGGCAGCGGGATTTTGCTTTACAAACATTTCTGTGCAGTTCGACACAAGTGCTTTTGAAATTCTGGAGTCTCGGCTGAAATAAAAACTGTGAAGAAGTAAAATTCTGGGGGTGAAAAGCTGCAGTTGCAAAAGAAACAAAGCAAAACATTCCTGAATACTTCTACCCAAACTGCCAAGATTGCTCGTGTTGATGAAAATACTATGAGTGTGCATTGGAGTCAGATTTGTAAGAGGGAAAACAGATCATTTCTCCAGCTCCTGTGTGGAGACGGAGTTCCGCTGGAATGAGGTATCTGCCCAAGGTGTCCGGTGAGTTAGTGGCAGATTTAGGACAAGAAGTAGCAAATCTTGATTCCAAGTCCAATGTTCTCTCACCCTCAAACTGCTATAAATGTGACAAATTATCTTATTAGTTTAGCCTAGTTCAGCATTTCCTCAAGTGTGGGATGTTAATAGGTGTTACATGAAATAATAGTTTCACGGTCAAATGAGTATAGAAAACGCTGTTAAATAAAATTAAACACATTTCTTCATTTCAGGCTTCTCTGAACCTTTAATATGTTAATATATATAGTGACTTTCAAAGAGGGAAATCAGATATACAGCTTTCCTAAACTTATGTGACCATAGAAATCTCTTTTCCACAGAATAATTCATAGAAGACACTTTCAGAGGTTTTGGCCTCACCAGTAAAATTTAATGCTTTTGTTCTAGTGAAGGTACTGATGAGAGTTGTAATTCAACCAAGATGGTTCAAATGGTGAAGCTGACAAAGGGGCTACATCCAGATATCCAATCTGGGCAGAGTTAAGGAAACCAGGGAAGCCCCCAGGCAGGAGTAAGCATTCTCACTGCACTAAAGAAGCAGGACAGGAGACCAGTCAGGATTCACTTTAGAATGGAGATAGAGCTGTTAGTGGGATGTAGCCTCCTCGAGGGATGTGGCTTCTCTCCTGGCCAGAGTGATAGAGGAGGAAGGGGGAAGGAGGAAACGAGAAGAAATATCCCAACTGCTTTGTCTTTTTCCTCTCTGATCTGTTGTGCTTCCTATTGCTCAAATGTAACTGGAAACCAGCCAGCAGTGTAGCCTGGGCGTGGCTACATTTGTTGTTGTTAGTTTCTAGGTTCAGCCTCTCAAACCCAGAGGTGTGCCCTGCACTTATAGGCACTTTGCATATATTGATCATTTCCTTCAATTTCATAAGAATCCTATAATCCTGGAATCATGACCATTTGCAAACGAGGAAACAGACATAAACTCACATAGGTAGTAAGAAATGGATTCAGCCCCAGGTTCATCTGTCTGCCTTCCATTTTACCACATTGCTGAGCCAGAAAATATCAGACTTTCAATGAAAGCTTAAAAAACTTGCAGAAGGAGTTTTTCATCTTCAATTTCAAGCAATTTCATCTTATCGCTAACACGATTAATCCTCCAACAGAGTGAGTAAGTTTAATTTGTAGGAGTTCCCCCCCCCCAACCCCCGCAGGAATAGGAGACATTATTTTATTCATCTCTGCAATCCCAGACCTTAGCAGAGTGCCCAGCATTGAGTTTGTATTCGTTGAGTGAATGCAAGAATGAATATATGAGCGAGTGAAGTGTAAATCAGCATTCCAAGGACATTTTCTCAGAGCTCTGTTGGGACAGAGTTGGCCTATCAATCTATTTTTAAATGTTCTGGCTTGTTCGAAATGGGAATTTTTCCATGTTGAGCATCTGTTCATGACTTTTTCTTGGATAGCTATGATACCTCTCTCCTTACAACCCCCAAATATACACACTAAACACACATGTGTGGGTGCACACACCCCCTCCATTGCATCTCTGCCTCCATCTCTATCATGCTAATCCTTTCTGTTCAGAGCCACCAGATGTGTAAAATTAACCTCTATAACGTACCACAGATAACCACACCCTATGCCAAACCTCTTCCATTTCCTTCAAAATCCTATACTAGCTCCCTGTTGCCCATTAGTTTATACATATCTGCTAAATTTAACTCAAAGTCTATCATCCATCATAAAATTCCAATTTTTCCATACTCTCACTCCATCGAAACTTACTCCATCAGCTGTTCCAGAATGAACCCTTCTATCAGGCCGGGCTAGAACTTTCTCTCAAAGATGCTATGGTCATTCTTCACTCTACACCTTTATCCATGCATGCTCTACATGCAATGTCTTTTCTCTTCCTTCCGTTGTCCTTTCATTTTTTCACTCATTCACTGAGCTCTTGTTGTATGCCAGAAACTGTCGTCCTGAAGTGGATACCAAGAAAAATTTAACTTGGTCTCTGAGAAGTGCAAAATCTTTCACGGGGACCTGACACACTGAGCGAGAACGCACAGCACAGTGTGCTGACTGCTACAATAAAGGCGTGAGGCCAAGGGAGGGAGCCGGGGAATTGCAGCCCCAGGAGTTTAGGAACAGTGTCTGTTCCAAGTGCCCGATGCACTGTGGGAGCTCAACAAATATTTAATGAATGAATGAAGTAACATTTGGACTAGGTTTTAAAGACTGTCTGCCTATATCTTTCAAGAACGAGCTTGATATCTTGTCCCTGCCTACTCTGAAATAAAATGCTCTTGTAGTTCTCAGAACATTCTATCAAATTTGCTTGTCTTGGATTGCTCTGTAGTTCATGTATCCAATAACAATGTAAGCATTAGTAAACTCAGATTATGACCTATAATTCTTTTTCATATACCATCTAGCACTGAGCTTGATATACAATAAATGTGGAAAAATGGTCAAGGATTCAGCTGAATCGATTCTAGCAGAATTGAAACATTTCTATATATACATCCATTTGGAAAGGATAAGTTCGAATAGTATTTTAGGGTTGATGATGTGGGTTCATCCTAAGAGAGCTTCCTAAGGCAGCGTTACAAATGACCTGGAGATCTTGATATAACATGGATGCTGAGTCTATGGGATGGTACTTGAGGTTCTGTATTTCTGAGACGCTCCTAAGAAGTGAAAATACAGCTGGCCCATGGACCACAGTTTGAGTAGCAAGATGTTAGAGGAAAGAGGGATAGAAAATTACACCTATTGAGTTCATGTTATCTCAGGCACTAAGGCTCTTTGGATGCATTAACTCTGTGGTTTTCACATTATATTCACAGACTGGTTACAGGAAGCTTTAAAATATGCAAATTCTCAGGACCCACTTCTAGAGATTCTGATTCAGAGGACCTCTGGTAGAAACAAAGAGATCAGTATTTTTAAAAAGTTCCGGGGTGCCTGGGTGGCTCAGTGGGTTAAAGCCTCTACCTTCGGCTCAGGTCATGATCCCAGGGTCCTGAGATCGAGCCCCACATGGGGCTCTCTGCTCGCCGAGGAGCCTGCTTCCCCCTCTCTCCCTGCCTGCCTCTCTGCCTGCTTGTGATCTCTCTTTCCAATAAACAAACAAACAAACAAACAAATAAATAAATAAATAAATACCTTTTAAAAAAAATAAAAAGCTCCAAGGTGATTCTGATGCAGTCATATTCAGAATTCTAAGAATGACTTCCAGTGACCCTTGTCCTGATGTAATTTCCTCCTCTCTGAGTGTGGGTAGAACCCATGAATATGGCAAGCTTGGACTTTCATGGTTATGCATTATATGGCAAAGGGTAGATTATCTGGTGAGTCTAATCTAACTACACAAGCTCTTTAAAAGAAGAGTTTTCTGTGGCTTTCATAGAAGAGATTTCAAATGTGAGGAGTCCAAGGCACCATTTTGCTGAGCAGCCGGTGGAGAAGGTCATATGAGAAAGAATGCAGGGAGCCTTAGGGACTGAGAGCAGTGCCCTGCTAACAGCCAGCAAGGAAATAGGGACCTTGTTCTTACAACCACATGGAACTAAGCTCTGCCAACAACCTGAATGAGCCTGGAGGCTGATTCTTCCAGAACCTCCAGATAAGAACCATCTGGTCTTTGACACCTTGACTTTGGCCTAGTGAGCCCCTAAGTAGAGGACCCACCCAAGCCTTCTGACTTCTCACCTGCAGAAATATGAGAGAATAAATGGGTGTTGTTTGAAGCTGGTAAATATATGGTAATTTGTTATGCAGCTGTGGAAAACTAATGCATAAACATTTAGGTTTGGCAGTGACTACATTAAGTAATAGGATCCTCCCATAGGCTCCAAAGCATAAATTTATTATTTCCACTTTATGGATGACCAAGTGGGGTCAGAGGACTGAGGTTCTTTTCCCCACAGTCTCATACCTAATGGCGGAACTATAGTTTGGAAAAAAAATATATGTATATGAAATACATATTTGTGAATATATATATGAGTATATATATTCTAACTCTCAGAAAAAAAGGAAGAAGATCAAGCATGTAGGAAATAGGGAGACCGGATAAAGCTGAAGAAGAAAGACTTCAGTTCAGTAGACACTGAAGAAAAAAATGAGTCCTAGTTCCTTAATGTGCCCACGAAAATTGCAAACTCCAGTCTGTTCGCTATATAAGATAGCTGAATGGTTCAAACACATAAGGGAGGCTTGGGATATTCTTTCAGGCTTAACGTAACCTCAACTCACGGATAGGAGATGACTGTATAGTCAAATCCTCCTGACAGTGGCTCCGAAGGTTGGCAATGCAGTCAATATGTCAGGGGGCCTGGAACAAATGTCTGGGCTTCCTCCTTAACCAAGGGTCTTCCATCCCCCTGGCTCACTGGAGATAAAGAGAACATTTAGGTAAATCCTCTACGGTGTTTCGCCAACTTCCCAGAACAGAACCTCGTGCATAGTGATGTCAGCTGGAATATAAAACACGGAGACTCAATGAAGCTCTGTCCTCTGGCTATAAATCAGGGGTAGTCACTTCTGCCAAAGGTATGAAGTGTTAAGTGTGTGCCTACTTTGACCCAGTCTTCCATTGAGGTTCCTCCTCTTCTTTCTCAGACATTGACTAGGGGAAGCCAAGACAAGGGGAAGAGCCACCCATCCATTCATTCATTCTTCCGTTCTGCCCACACACATATAGTAAGCTCCTGCTGGGGTGCTCAGTGCGATTCAGAAGCAAATGGGCTTCATCAGACCAGTTTTAGTACAAAACAAAAAGCATCTTCTCTGCAGAAGGAGTAAAAATAAAAATCTACCCCCGATTCCGATCCTATCTTTTGAAAAGAGTCTTTAACTATATTAATCTGCTTGCATAGGCAAGTTCCAAAAGTGTGTAATAGAAATTCTACAGAAATCCATCCAAGAATAATTTATGTCGCTCTTCCAAATAGGGGCTGCACTGGCTTCACTCCCCGAATGTTTATTCATGTCAGCCATTCATTGGCTCAAGGAATATACACTGGGTGGCTTCTGGGTGCTACCCAGGGAGGCAAAGGTACAAAGGTGAATAAAGCAAAGGTTTGCGCTCAAGATCTAGCCCAGGCAACCCCCCCAAAAATATTAATAATAACAACACATTTTGCATTCAGAATACTCTGATGGAGGGAAACCTACGTGCCCAGCCATAAACTCTTGTTCGTGCAAGAATAACCTGAAAACCAGAGGACTATACAAGTAGGTTTTTCTGCTGGGCTGAGGTTTTTTCCCCCCTTATTTAATCTGCGTGTAAAACCCTCACTTCCCATTTCTGCAGTCACTCCATCAGGAATTTTGATGAACTGGAGGACAGAAAGCCTATCTGTATGTAAAAAAGCTGAGGTATTGCATAGTGCCTTTTGGATTTTTCCTCTGACAAGTGGTTGGCATCTGCTAACAACACTTCTTTTCTTGAGCTTTGTAACGTTGCCAGCCTGAGAGCTGAGCTTTGAAAAAGGAGATGGGACTGTTAACAAATGCCTTTGTTATCTCCGGAATTGATTATTGTACAGTGGTTCGCAGAAAAAACTTGATGTGTATCTTGTCTCAATATTTACCTGCTCCTCCCAGGAAATATTGTGCTAAGAGCAATTCCCTGCCGTACAACAAATGTCAGCTTGCCTAAGATAGCTGGTGTGCAGCTCACCAATCGACTGTCCTGTTCCCCAGATGGGGAACCAGTGTGATAAGACCCCAGGAAGAATTTCTCATTAAGCGCTTGGAGATCTTTTGGGTGTGCTGGCTGCGTGGAGTATTTCACATACCTTTTCCCCCCTTGCTTTCATTTGAGAAATACTTATTGAAACCTTCTACGTGCCAAGCCCTCTTCTGGCCTCTCAGAAAAGACTAATGAATGAAAACAAACCTGAGGCGAATGGCCTTCCCGGAGATTACGTCGGGCGGAGGAGAGGAGAATTCTGCAGGCAATCCCAGTACATGGTGATAAGGCAAGATTGCACAGTACGTGTGCTACCAGAAGTTAATATAGTCAAAGATCAAAGACAGCTATTTTGAGAAAGTGATTTTTAAGCTGAAACTGGAAGGAGAGGTGGGAGTTAGAAGGAATCCAGGCATTGGGATGGGGGGGAGTGAGTGAGAGAGAAGCAGTAAAAAACAGGGAGGTGGCATGTTCCAGACGGAGAGGACAGCACTCTAAAGGGGAGGACAGCACCTCCTCAGAGGTGGAGGAGGGCATGGAAAATAACATTGGGAAAGCTGCTAAACTTCTCTAGGGCCGAATTTCCTCATCTCTGAAATGAGGGAAATGAAAAATAAATAAAATAAAATGGGCAAAATGGCAAAACCCATATAACAGTGTTGTAAGGAGTAACTGGATGGCCCATGGAAATCACTGACATGTGTTTCTTAGTAAGTCCTCATGGACTCTAAGCTGGTATTTATTCATTGATTGAGGAACTAAGAAAAATTCAAGATCAGGATGGCTGGGCTTCCTGGAGTTTTGTCTCAATCTTGTATGCCAGACTTCCTTTACAGCTAGAGTATAGCCTGTGTTGTACATATGAAGCTCTCCAATGTATAGACGTAGCAAACATTTGTTGTTTATATGTCTGTATCTGACTCAAAATTATCATTCTTTGCAGACAAGTGCTATGTCTTATTTATTTCTGTATCCACACACATAATGTAGTGCCTGGCACAAAATAGTTTCTCAATAAATGTTTCATGGATGAATGAATAAATAGAAGGAGAGAGAAGCAACAGAGTAGAGTAGAATAGACTCCTATTAGATCTTGGTGCTAAGCGGCAGGAAATTCAAAGAGTAGCTCTTGAATTTAGTCTCTAAGATACTTTTTAAGGGCCGTTAGAACCCTGCTGCCCCAGGAAGACATGAATAGACATTTTTCCAAAGAAGACATCCAGACAGCCAACAGACACATGGAAAGATGTTCAGCATCACATCATCAGGGAAATGCAAATCAAAACCACTATGAGATATCATCTTACACCAGTCAGAATGGCTGAAATCAAGAACACAGGAAACAGCACGTGTTGGTGAAGATGTGGAGAAAGGGGAACTCTCCCACACTGTTAGTGGGAATGCAAGCTGGTACGGCCACTCTGGAAAATGATATGGAGGTTCCTCAAAAAGTAAAAAATCGAACTACCCTATAATCTAGCAATTGCATGAATGGGTGTTTACCTGAAGAATACAAAAATGTTAATTCAGACAAGATCGGGCATATTCAGGATGGTATGGCCATAGATCAAAAATACTAATTCAAAGGGATACATGCACCCTGGTGTTTATAGCAGCATTATTGCTTTATTTACATTAGCCAAATTATGGAAACAGCCATATATATATATTACTATATTATATTATTATATAATACTTATTATGTATATTATTACTTCTATTATTACTTCTATTACTTATATTATTATATAATACTTATAATATAATAATTACTATATAATATTTATATATTACTATATATTATATATATTACTCAGCCCTAAAAAAGAATGAAATCTTGCCATTTGCAACAACATGGATAGAGCTAGAGAGGATTATGCTAAGTCAAATAAGCCGATCAAAGAATGTATACCATATGATCTCACTCATATGTGGAATTTAAAAAACCAAACAAATGAGCATAGGGAGGAAAAGAGAAAGAGAGGCAAACCAAGAAACACGCCCTTAACTCTAGAGAACTGATTGTTACCAGAAGGGAGGTTGGTGGGTGATGGGTGAAACAGGTGATGGGGATTAAGGAGGGCACTTGTGATGAGCTCCAGGTGATGTATGGAAGTGTTGAATCACTATGTTGTACACCTGAAACTAATATTAGACTGTATGTTAACTACACTGGAATTTAAATAAAAACTTAAAAAAAATCACACAAACAAACCTGCTCCCCCGGGCTTCCAGAAGTTTGGAACAGCAGAAGAATAAAAGCTCACTCACCCTAGCGACCTCCCCTCTTGCCTCAGAGAATAAATTGCGGGCATTGCATTTCTTCCCTCTGCCTCCCTTGAGAGAAAACTGGGCAGCTAAACTCTATTGCGTGACAGTTAACATCTAAGATCCCCCCCGAATATAAATCCTTATTATTATATCAAGAATAATATGTACACACTTTTTACAATATGGATATTTCTGAAGATATTTAAAATATGTCCAAACAGAGCAACAACCTCAGTGCCTTTGCACATTGTTATAAACTATATATTGTCTCGTGTACAATCCACTATCGTTAACCCTGTGCTAAAGATGGGAAGACTGAGGCTCATCTCAGCCATGGGAGCTATCCAGGGTAGCACAATCAGTAAATGGTACAACAGATACTCAGGCCTGTCAAGGTCCTGTGCACGCAGGGACAGGGGGGGTTGATATGCACTTCATGATAGATTATGAAGCCCATGCTACCTTTGGACTTGGTAGACATATCCATTTTCATTTTATATTCCCTCTAAATAGCTTTAATGATTCTCCCTCACTCTTCCATTTATCTGGACCCCATTCTCACTTGGAGGTTCTATTAAACTTTTTCATCCTCCGGCAGCCTTCTTGAATATGTCAAGCCAACTGATTATAGCTCCCCCTGGACTCTGTTGTTAGGCCATCAGCTTTGCATCTCTGGCTTAGGACTTTCAAATACTACATTACATATATAGCTATATTTTTAGTTGCATGCTAGGCCATTAGCTTAATAATAAAACCACCAAATATTGGACCAGAGAGTTCCCTTTTGTCTGAGTTCAGATCCTATCTCTATCACTCCTGAGCTGTGTGTCTATCTGCATGTTCTCTGACTTCTCTGTGCTTCGGCTCCTCATTTAAAAATGGGAACAAATGGGGGCACCTGGGTGGCTCAGTGGGTTAAAGCTTCTGCCTTCAGCTCAGGTCATGATCTCAGGGTCCTGGGATCGAGCCCCACATCGGGCTCTCTGCTCAGCAGGGAGCCTGCTTCCCCCTCTCTCTCTGCCTGTCTCTCTTCCTACTTGTGATCTCTCTGTCTCTGTCAAGTAAATGAATAAAAATCTTTTTTAAAAAATGGGAACAAATACTACCCTCTCATAGGGGCAATAAGTTAATACATGTAAAGCATCTGGGAGTTTCGAGTAGCTGCTAACTATTTTCTTAGGCCAACATTTAAAGACCTAGAACCCATTCTTTATATAAAGCTGAATTGAGGAAGGAAGGTACTGGCATTTTGTTATGCCCACCTCATTTGTGGGCATCCCTCACTCCACCAGAATCCCTGGAGCTCCATAGATCACCCAACATTCCTAAAAAACAAAGACCTAGAGAGGTGAAGTGACTTGTCTAATTGCACATGGCCAGTGATTGGCAAGATCTGGCCTTGGGCCCATGTTCTTCTCACACTAGACATGACCATGTCTGGCTGTCAGCTATCTTTATGTACCCCTTCCTCCATCCCCCGGGCAAAAGCTTTACATAGCTTCATTCATCCACTGAGGATATAAATATGTCTACGACCAGTCCCAGCATTTATGGAACTCATACTTTGGCGGGGAGGGAAAAGGAACATAACAGATAATTCTAGTAGAAGAGAATTAATTTCATGATAAAGGTATGCAGGGAGAACACAGAGGAGAAATAATTAATCCAGTGTTGAGCCGAATGTGAAGGATGAGTAAGAGGCCAGTTGAGCTGCTATGGGGTTGGGGGCATTCCTGGCAGAGGACAATGCTTGGACAAACCTACAAGGGCAGGGAAGAGCGTGACATCTGTGAAGAACTACAATTTCCTTTTCCTGCTAGAGTGTGGGGCCCAAGACAGGAAGAGGGGGAGATGCCAGGGAGAGAAAGTCAGGGGTGGCATACTGCAGGAGGGTTCGAGAGAGGAGTCTCGGGCACCATGCTGGAACACTTGGGGCTTGATGTTGGTTTCCAGAACTACTGACTTTGAAGTTGAGAGGGTTGTGTTGGCAGACAAAAAGAAAAATGACCCGTGGTCTTGAAAAAACATTAAAATGGAGCCTTACCAAACATATGTTGGTATCTTCTGAAGTGATGGAAAAGGGGAAATTCTCTCCAACATTAGGCCAGCCCAGAAGTGCTGAGAGTCAACAAAATAAAGACATTGACCAATCGCTCTGTGTGTTGCTATGGTACAGATCCTCTTTGATAAATGGAGTTTCAGCCATGAGGAGAGTTACCAAGTACTGTTCCAAGAGACCTTAGTTAGCAACACTTGTGTTCCATTTCTAAGAACAAGTTTTTCAAATCAGATAAGGTGAAAATCCTATAGAGCCTGATAAAAGACAGTTAATGGATGCACTGGACTCTGACCAGACATGGGCACTGACAGCTGGAGAGACACCCTCCCTGTGGCCTGCAGGACCTTCCCAGCAACGCAGGGGGCTGGGCGTGGAAGGGGGAGAGATGGAAAGGACCAGCTCAGCAGAGACAAGGAGTCTTGGCAGCTAAAGTCTATTTATTAGTGTCTCTGCTCCTCCCCTGCTGTTATATTAATATAACGAATTGTTCACAGGTGCGTCAAATGAGGTTTAGACGATCGCTGGGAGCTTTGTTACCCAAACAGGCCAAATTAGGAAGAGCAGATGCGTCAGGCAAACTACAGCCCCTTAGCAGAAGTACAAAGCTTGAATTAATGAAGGTTGGTGTTCACATTTGGCCTTTATGGCCTTCACAGCAGTGGGATTCAGCCCCCCCTCTGGCGCTGTTCCGCCCTTGCTTGCCAAGAAGTACTCTCTACCTTCACTTCTGTGGGCATGGGACAGATGGGGTGAGTGTCCCAAGGAAATTGTCTTCTTCTTCCAAATAATAATGAGAATAAGAAAAACTGATGGCCACATGTACCGGGCCGTACTGTAAGGGTGTGCAGGTTTTTCCCTCAACACGAAGGTTCCAGAACAAAGCAGTGAACGAGTGCTGGCATTGTGCTATGTAATGCTCCCCACATTGTGTGCCCTGCATGGGCTGCACACCCTAGAGGAAGGAGCACCTTTTTCTAACTGCCCCAAAGATAACGTTCTGCTCAAGGACAGATGCACTTGAGCCTTTGTGCAGATTTTCAGAGGGAGTGACTTTTTTCCCCCTAACCCTCCGGGTGGCAAATGAGCTAGGGGTAGCCCCCCCAATATTATCTATAACCCCAACAACAAGCCTGTGTGGTGCACTTAGTCTTAGAATCCCCATTTTACAGATTGGAAAACTGAGTGCCAGAAAGATTAAGCAAACACATTGAGAGTTACATGTGGCAGAGCAAGAATTGATCCAGCGCAAGTTCTCATTCCTCTGCTGCCTCAAACTCAAATAAACACATTTTCTTTTTCTTCATCTCTCGCTCCAGAGAGAGGGATGAGAAAGGAGAGGGAATACTTCAGCACAACAGTGTGAGAGGAGCTCCGTAGTCAAGAAAGCTAAGTTTGATGTTCTATATGAAGGTTGCCGTAAAATGAGGATTGCCCCAGACGGCTGACCTCCAAGGTCTCTTCTAGTTTAACGTCCAAGAAGTCCAATGGCCTTTTCCTTTCATTCATTTTTTTTTCCCTGTAGGAGAGTATTAAGACTACATAGACTCTCTATGCATCCTGGAGGGTGATCTGAGAACACATACCAAAGCCATAAAAAGAATCATGTGTATGGTTATGCACAATTACTACAATTCTGGAGAATATCTCAAGGAAATTATAAAAAAGAAGAGCTCTGAGTACAAAGTCATGGCATTTGCTCATTGTGACAATCAGTACCTAAATGACCCACAACAGGAAAATGGTTTTATAAATTTTAGGGTGTACATGTGATGGGATGATTGACCATGATAACATACCAAGTAGTGATACCTCGCCAAGTAGAAACATGCATATGACTTTAGGAAATAAAGCTGAATGAAAAATAGAGAATTTAAAATTGTACATAAACTATATTACAGTCATGAAATGCGTGTACAGATTGAAAGAGAATGCAGTATAAAATAATTTATTTTGGTAATGAGTTTAGGAGTACAGAAATTAATTTTATAATATTTAAGTCCCACTATCACTTTGGGCAGTTAAAGTTATCGCATCAAAACTTTTTCACTTCTGTATTTCTCTTGGGATTATAAAAT
Organism: Procyon lotor; assembly: GCA_028646535.1. Classification (NCBI taxonomy): domain Eukaryota; kingdom Metazoa; phylum Chordata; class Mammalia; order Carnivora; family Procyonidae; genus Procyon; species Procyon lotor. The sequence continues at coordinate 38,988,220 of CM053606.1, read as the reverse complement.
TGATACTCATTACATCAAATTTGGAAATTCAAAGGAGTATAAAGAAATGGAAAAACATTCAAACTGCCCCAATCAGAGGCCACCTATTCTTTTTTTTTTAAGATTTATTTATGCATCTTTGGGCACCTGGGTGGCTCAGTGGGTTAATGCCTCTGCCTTCAGCTCAGGTCATGATCTCAGGGTCCTGAGATCAAGCCCCACATTGGGCTCTCTGATCAGCGGGAAGCCTGCTTCCCCCTCTCTCTCTGCCTGCCTCTCTGCCTACTTGTGGTCTCTCTCTCTCTGTCAAATAAATAAATAAAGTATTTTTTAAAAAAGATTTATTTATGCATCTTAGAGAGAAAGAGAAAGAACACAGGTTGGGGAGGAGCAGAGGAAGAGGGAGAGAATCCCAAGGAGACGCCCTGCTGGAGCCCTACGCGGGTCTCGATCTCACTACCGAGAGTTCATGATCTGACCCAAAACCAAGTCAGATACTTCACCAACTGAGCCACCCAGGCATCCCACAGGCAACCCATTTTAAAAGTTTGGTCTTTTTCTAGTTTTTTTAAACATTGAGTTTGGTTTTCCTTTGCATAGGTAGATCATTCTGTCTCTATAAATCTGAATCATGTTTTGCTTTTAATATTATTAGACTTTGTTTTGTATTTTCCCATGTTATTAAAAAAGGTATATAAATACATAATATATTATTTAGTTCCCTAGTTATTTCTAACTCTTGTTAGCTATTTAGATTATTTCCAATATTTTGCTTAATAATCCTGAAACGATCTTTATAAATCACTGTCCATATTTTAGTTTACTTACTTACGATAGAATCCCAGAATGGGAAAATAAGAGACTCTTCTTTTAAACCTAAGCTTCTCATTCCTGGACCTTATATTTCATGTATCTTGCTGTCAATAAGGGTTGATAATTCATCTTCAAGGATTTTTTTTTAATCGAGGTACATAGTGGCATATTTGAGCTCTTACACATCTTCCTTTTGCCTTTACACGTGAAGATAACTCAGCACAAAAATCTTGGGTTGCAACTTTTTACTCTGAGAACTCTGTGGGCTTTCCTTTGTTGCCCTCTAACTTGAAGTATTAAAGAAAAGACTGAGGCTAACCTACAGGTAGTCATCTTGAAGGAAATTGGAGTTTTCTGCTTGGTCATGGAATGCTTATGAATTTTAAATTTACAATTTAAAATTATACTCTGTATCATTAGATCTAACTATTTAAGCTTGTCAATCTGCCTCACAGGAATAAACAGAAATGTGATTGTTTAAAGTTTCTAATACAGTTACGTCTGTAATCATGAACATTTAAACTGATTTAAGTGACCAAGAAAGCATTAGTTAAATAACTCGTGATATAATGGGCTACTATAAAAATATTTTATAACACGTAAGGTCACTAGAAAATATTTGTGATACATTGTTAATTGAAAAAAAGCTACAAAAATATGTAGTCTGCACACATATGTGCTACATATAAATGTATATAAATAGACTTCTATATGAAATACCTCCATGGCAGGAGAATGCACACACAATCACACAAAAACACCAAAATATTTACCACAATTTATAAGTGAAACTGTGCAAACCACCATTCTTTCCAGGTTCTACATAGGTGTGAGTCTGTTGTTAACTGATTTTACCTAAAATATAGCAAGCTTTTCTAATTTATGGGCTCGAATTGGTTGTCCTTTTGCTTTTTGTTTTTCTCTCAGCAAAGTTTTCCTCACTTATATCTTTGATTATTACTTCCATTTCAATTGTTCTCCATTGCTCCTCAGACCATCCTGTAAGATTGGAATTTTCTTTACTGTCTTACATCTCTACTATCTTTTAATTATTTTGGTCTGTTTTTGTCCTTTTTCTCCTCTGAGAGTTTTCCAAATCTGTCCTCTTCCTCATAAATCCCATTTTCTCTCAGTGTTTTTCTGTTCTTTACCACTTCTGCAAAAGCTTTAATTTTGTTAATGTTAGTTAACTTCCATCCTTCTTCTTTCTTGTGGCTTTTGGTTCCGGTTTCCTGGAAATCACACCTTCTTGCATGCATTGAGGGATGCCAAATAGATTCCTGAAATTATTTCTTCTGGAATTTCTGCAGTTGATAATTTTCAGAAGTCTTCTGAATACACAATTCCCTTTTCCTTATTCTATAGCATTTTTAAAATAGACCCCATGTTTATTTTGTCATTTGCCATCTACTTACTCATCCTTTAACAGAAGAGATCAACTCAGACCCAGTGTTTGCCAACAAATGGGGTATGTAGATTGCCCTTGACGCCAATTTCTGTCCACTGACATGCTGATCAAATTTCTTTATCAGATCTATGGCAGATGGCAGCTTGATTCTTAGAGTTCTTTCCACAGTTCTTGTGTCTACCGCACATGTGTATCATGCTGAACTAAGACAGGCTCTTTCCTCGTTGCCCTCCTCTCCAAGATCCCTGATGCTCTGATCAGATGAAGTACGTATGAACAACCGTGTTCAGGATTCACTGCTACAGGATTCCTTGTGTCCTCCGCTATCTTCTTTAGCAATTCATAGCTTTACTTGTGGAAGTCATGCCTCCTCAGATTCATTGCACTACAATTAACATCATCTTCCCAATTTCTTTTTGTTTATTTGTTTGCCTTTTAAATTCTGGCAATTGCAGTTTGGAGTGGTTACAAAAAAAGAATGCTAAAGTGGAAAGTTAGGAAGGGCACTCTGGGTTCTACTTTTCTCTTTCAAAAGTGGAACCCACTTAGGAAAAGGAAGTCTGCCCTGTTTTCAAGCTGAAATAGATCTTACTTTTAGACTAGAGATAGCTGGGAAGGGCTAAATCACATCCTTTTTAGGATCAGATGATATGATTGGAACATTGATTGCATTTTCAAACCGTTCAATGCTTGTCATGAATGAGCAATTCTGGAATAATGTGTCACTATCTTGACAGTGGTTATTGATGTGCTTTTATGAGTTTTTGGATTTTCTGTCTTATTTGGAAGGTTGAGAGAAGATTTCTCCAACTAATTTTCTAATAGTATTTTTAAACCAGAGGCTTCTGATTTTAAAATTTATATATTAACTTTGTTTTAATATTAAGCATATGTGCAAATGCATTATGGCATTTTTATTTTAACTTTATTATTTGAGTTCTAATACAGCATTCGTTTCTGATAGTCAGATATCTCAAAGCCACTAACATCTGTAATCTTTCAAATTATAACTGATTTAATTTCTGTGTCAGTCTTGGACTCTGCTAATAGTGAGAGATGCTGGTTTTTTTTTCAGTAACACTTAGCAATTTATTCAGGCAAACTGAGTAGTTATTAGCAGATTTGACTGCCTTATATGAAAAACTATTGAAGAAACTAAATGTTTGTCTTAGAAAAGAAAAAAACAAAGAGATCCTGGAGAGTTTTCAAATCTTTCAGTGTTTGAAATGCTACAGTGCATAAGAGAACAGCTTACTTTTATAATTCTAGGGAACAGAACTAGTGACAGTAGGTGCATATTCTAGGGAAACAATTTTTCGAATTAGGTTGTAAGTTCCTTAAAACCCTGTTTGCTTTTGTTTATTGTATCCACAGCATAAAAAATAATGTCTTGACCTCAGTAGGTACTCAATAAATGTTTATTGAGTGAATGTTGTTAATCATTCTAAAGATATTTTTTGCTAACAACTTCAGGCAAAGAATAGAACATCATTTGACCATGATGCTCTATAAGGAATTCCTAACTGGAGAGGACAGATGTACTGAATCAACCTAAGCTTTCTTCCAGCTCTGAGTTCTGTGAGTCTGGGCCCCAGCGTCATGTTAGAATAGAGGGTATTTTCTCTTAATACCATATTTAACAGGACTGTGAATGGGGTGAGATGGTGGGGCAGAGTCCAGACCCCTCTTTAGTCCTGGCTTAGCTGGCTATGTCACCATGGGTCAATTATGTTTCTACACTGGAAAAATCATGCCCCCAGCAATAGTTTAGGTCTTTGTCATGTTGCCATGATGATGAACACTGGTCTACTAGGTAGTTTTGCCCCTACAGATGTCCTTCTTTAATCCATTCTCCACACTGGTGTTTGAAGGACATTTGTAAAACTTACTCTTGCCATATCATTCCCCTCTTTGAAACTCTTGCCCATAGCCTAGAGGTAAACTCCAGACTCTCATGTGACGATGAAGAGACAAGACTCTAGAATCAGACTGTGTACTTTTTGTTGCTATTAATCCCCAGCTATGTGGCCTTGGATAGACACGTGTGCCTCAATTTCCTTATCTCTAAATTTGGGATTATAGATATTATGACCTCAGGCTTATGGGAATTAAATTATATATACAGAATAGGTAAGTAGGTAGACAGAGAGGCAGCCAGATAGACAGAAGCATCTGATATATATACATAGCAGAATTTGGCTGCTCCATGAACTCATCCATTTCTTCCTATCCAATCTTATCACTGCTACCCTTTTAAAAACTGCTTATAGTTTCTTGCACATACCAAACAATTGTCCTTATCTTGGAACATGCTTTTCCCTTGATCAGAAATCTCCTTGGGTCTTCCTCTGGATCATGGTCCCCTTTCATCTTTCAATACCCAGCTCTGCATCTCTCCTTCCCAAATTGTTCTCCCCCTCCTAGACAATGCTGTCCTCTCTTTCCTTTGTATAAATTAATGTTTTTTTCCACATATCTTTATTAAGGCACTTGCAACACAATATTGACATAATTTGATTGTACTCTCCCTCCTCTACCAAACTGACCTCTTTGAAGAAAGAGAATTTTTTATTTACTCATTTTAGAATTCCCAGTGTTCAATTTCATTCTTAGTGCATGATAGGCATACAGTAAAGGTTTGTTAAATGAGTAAAAGAATGAACAGAGGGATGCCTGGGTGGCTCAGTCAGAAAGTGCTTGACTTTTGATCTCAGGGTCACAAGTTCAAGCCCTGCATTGAAAAAAAAATGAAAAGAATTAAAAATTAGAAATTAAGAAAAATATGCAGAATATCATATTCTGGAATCTCTAGCTATAAAAGTGAATTTTCTTCCCATCTGCATAGCTATCTATCATCAGCAGCACATTATCCTATAGGTTCATGAGAGTTATTTCATTCCCCCTTATAACTGTACTTCCAAGACAGTTGGGAATTAGCCCTGTGGCTATAAAATGGGAAAGAACAGGAGCCATATTTGCTATCAGTCATCTAAGGGTCTAGAAAATAGCAGTCAAGACTGGGCATAGTGAACCTGGCCCATAAGCATCTTACAAGAAGTTTGCAATAAGCAATGTAACTGGTTTGTAGGTGTTCTCTCTTGTGGGCTGCAAGAGACTACTTCTGTGCAAATCTGGGAGGAGTTGCTTTAGCAATGATTCAAGAACTAGTAGAGTTAGGCTGGTCTGATGGTAGTGGGTTATCAGAACTTATTAACATTAGTGTCACTAAAGTTGGTATACAACCCCCCACTGCTAAATTTGACTGGCTTAAAAAAAAAAAAAAAAGAACTAGTAGAGTTAAAAAAGATAATCTCTTGCAAAGACACCACTTCCTAAACTAATCAGTAAGATTTTGTTTTTCTTCTTCGGTGTGTTTAGAAAAATAAGTCACGTATGCCATAGGAAGCCATAACTGTTTTTTATGAGATAAGCTAAAAATATATACAATAGCACATAATGCACTTACATCTTAGGTTGTAATTAATGCAAATTACCTAAGATTCATATACAATGTGATTAGACTTCTCTAGCACATAATTTATGGTTGAATTAACAAAGAAGCTGATTAAATGAGAAAATTGATTTCTGTCGCTCTACTTTTTTTGGTTATGTTTTTTGTAAGAACATGTGTGAAGACTCAAAGAAATTAGATTATAAAGTTGGAGTTGTGGTTCAAGATGTTACTGTACTCTTTGACCTTCTTCTTCCAGAGCAGCAAGCCTACCAAGTTCCATTATACTTTCTGAATATACCACAGGGCAAGTTTCAGTAAAACAACATGAGGCTCTTGTAACTCCAAAATACAAACATGTGGATGATTCACTGACGAAACAGAATAGATTTCTTTCATGGCTTACTGGCCAGGAGCATTTTATTGAGTCCTATTCAAAAGTACTGTAGCAAATTTTGTCAGATACAAATACAGAAATGTTATATATGGTTAAACTTTTTCCTTGCTTGTAATTCCAGTGACGGAACTGAATATGACCTCTGGAATGAACAATAATTGGAAATCTTTTTCATTTCTTAGAAGACCATCCCCTGTAAACTAATAATCAATATTCATAGATAGAACTTTCATCTCCTAGACAGTAAGAATCTTGGTGGCCCAGGCCTGTGTCTTCTTAGCTTCTCTCCCTTCTCTCTAACTCCTTCTCAGGCAATCAAGTCTCCAATTCTACCAGTTTACTTTTACTTCTACAATATTCGTTTCCTTCCTCTCTTACTCCATCCCTTCCTTTCTTCATTGCTTCCTTCCATCTTTCCTTCTATCCTTCTTCCCTCCTGTCCTCCCTCCCATGTTTATTGAATACCTACTCTGGGCCACGTCTTGAAAATACACTGATGCATGCAATAGACAAGATATTGGTGTCTTTTTACAAGTACATTTTGTACTTTCTTCAGAAGAGCACCGATACGGTACATCGTACCCGATAAAGCCTGAGACATAGGATGGTAAGAGCCTAAGAGCAGAAGGAAGCCTGGATAGACATGGTAGGTACATAGATTTAACCTTTCTTACCTTTGTAAGAGTTGTGCGTGTCTGAAATGCTCATGAACATGAGCAAGCAAAGTCAGGGGAGGGCATGCCTACTGGGCTCACGGGGGAAGAGGGTATTGATCTGAATACCTAGCTACAACACTTACAAGCTGTGTGACTTGTCGCTGGTTTCTTAACTGGTCTTCAGTTTCCTCATCCCCTAGAAAAGGCAATATTGCCTACCTTGCAGGGCTGTTGAGAGGATTCTGGGAAATTAGGAATGTGCTTGGCCCAGCATAAAGACCTGGGAAGTGTTCAGTCCTGACCCATTTTCTCTTTCTTCTTTCTGCAAGTTGACAACATCTTTCCAAACCAGAAACATTTATTTGGATTTCTTCTATTGACAATAAATGCCTGCACGGGTTCCTGAGCTGTCAGCTTAATATTATGGCCAGGAGTAATTGAATTAAGTGCTTCGTGGGAAAGGCATTTCAAAACCAAACACTCAGAAACCTCTTTCTTGAAATATTGCCCTCATTCTCTTTGTTAAACATGGATTATTCTAGCACTTGATAGTCTGGTTCAATTACAGAATTAAAGTCTTCACATCTAGGACAGTGGTGTGTTTAGAAGGCAAGAGTTTGGGGTGAGGGAGTGGAACTGTGACCTCCATGAAATGTCCATGTCCTTGGAGTAATTATGCTACATTAGAAGGAGCAGTGGTTTTTGAGCTATATAGACCAGAGTTTGAAATCTTATTTCTCCACAAGAATTGTGGCATTGTATTGCAACCATTATTTCATTCTCTGAGTTAATAGTAAGGATTGGGGGACACCTGGGTGGCTCAGTCGGTTAAGTGTCTGCCTTTGGCTAGGGGCCTGATCCCGGGGCCTGGGATCTAGTCCCACATCGGGCCCCTTGCTCAGAGGGAGACTGCTTCTCCATCTCCCTCTCTCTGTTGTTCCCTCTGTCTGTTGCTCCTCCCTCTCACTCTGGCGAATAAATGAATAAAATATTTAAAAAATAAAACTACAATAAGGATTGGACTGATGGATGGGAGAATCTTGGAGAGTAGACACTAGCTTTTTTCCCCTTCTTGTTTGGGACCTTTAAATATGGCGGTTGAGCCTCTTCTCCGTTCCTCTGCAAGGTCCTGGCATGGTACAGTTTCCATTCACAAAACCTTCATATCCTCAGATGTTCCACTACATTTTCAGGTGAGTAATTAATAAGCGTGACTCTTTGCATTTTTAGAAGCCAGGACAACCTTCTATAAATCAGAGGCTCTAGTGCTGGAATTTTAGCATTGTCAATGGATGAGTAAAGAATGTTGGCTAAGCTAATACCCTCCTGGTATTCCCTGAAGCACCCTCCCAGGCAGTCTCCTTTCTTCTACTCATAAGAATATGGTTCAGAGCATGGACTGTGGGGTTTAAATCCTAGGGCTGTTACTTACTCACTGCATAGTTTTGAATGAGTTAATTTCTCTGTGCCATAAATGTATCATCTATAAAGTGGAAAGAATAGTTAACAATGAGAAGTGCTTTATAGGGTTGTTGTCATGATCGAATGAGTTAGTATATTTAAAATATTTAGGGGCGCCTAAGTGGCTCAGTCAGTTAAGCACCTGACCCTTGATTTCAGACCAGCTCATGATCTCAGGGTCATGAAAGGGAGCCCCACATCAAGTTCTGCACTGAGCACAGAACCTGCTTAAGACTCTCTCTCTCTCCCTCTGCCCTTCCTCCTAATCTCTCTTCCTCTGTTTGAAATAAAATAAAATTAAAACAAAACAAAACAAAATAAGATATTTAGAATAGTGCTTGATGAATAGTATTATTGTTACCCATAAGCATTGTGATATGACAGAAGGAGCACGGACCTAAACCCAAAATGTGGGTTCAAATTGGAAAGCTTTATTTACAAGCTGTCTGACCCTGACTGAATTATGGAAATTCTGAGTCTCTGGTTCCTTATACGAAAAATGCAGATAAAAATGGATGCCTCAACAGGGCACCTGGGTGGCGCAGTTGGTTAAAGAACTGCCTTCAGCTCAGGTCATGATCCTGGAGTCCTAGGGTAGAGTCTGGTATTGGGCTCCCTGCTCAGCGGGCAGTCTGCTTCTCCCTCTGATCCTCCTCCTCTCATGCTCTCTCTCTCTTTCTGTCTCCTGTTCTCTTTCTCTCAAATAAATAAATAAAACCTTTTAAAGAGTAATTGCTGCCTCAGCTACTGGAAAGAGTTACATCCTGGTATACAGAGCTGCTTGTAGGTACCACCTTGGCCAACATACGTTACTGTCAGAGGGCCCAAGTCTAAACTAATGCCTGGAAGATCAAAGTAGAAATATACAAAGTTGCTTTAAAACAAAAGAATCCCAGGGTGCCTGGATGGCTCAGTCCATTAAGCGGCTGACTCTTCGTTTCCAGGTTGTGAGATGGAGCCCGATCTCAGGCTTTACACTCAGCGGGAGTCTGCTTGAGATTGTCTCCCTCTGCACCCCCCCCCACTCTCACTCTCTCTCTTTCTCAAATAAATAAATCCTTAAAGCAAAAGAATCACCCTCACACACCAGAACAGAGCTGAAATGGCACCTTACTAAGCCAAGGGTGGGGATCGGTCACAGAAAGACACTGACGAGAGACAAGAGGATAAGATCCATGGTGCTCATCAAAGGATTTCCCAGGAAGAATCAGGGCCTGGCTCCAGGGCCCCTATCCCAGTGCTGGCTCTGTCCCTAGGATGGAGCTGGAGAGTTCAAGTTGTTTTCGCGTTTACCACCTGGTTGGCTCACGGCAAGTTAGTTCATTTCTCTGAGCTTCTGCTTTCTCATCTTGAAAATCAAACTACTTTCTGATAACCTCACTGTCCCAGAACAAAGTGCCCTGCTCATGCTGCTCTAACATTTATCCCTCTGGGAGTTCTGTTTCCCACCATAAAATCTCCAGCAGGAATTCAAAGCGTCTTCCTCAGCCTCTTGTGAGGTTTGTTACTGTGAGTCAGTATGCCCAAGCTGACTCACTTCTCAGGTATGACAAGATTTATTTTATGACTCAAAGTCTCAGGGTCAAATGTTAGCTTAGGATATATATGTTACCAATATAAATGAAATGAGCTGGTGGTCCTGGTGGAGTCTGGGATCCAGAATTATCTGATCCATCCAAGGCAAGGAGGGGACTTCGTGAGGCCTGTGGGCAGCCAGCCACTTTCTCTTTGGGTGATGACACAGAAGAATGTAACATCTACAGGTGCCTCTGAGAGTCGCATGTAAAAATGAATGGGAAAAGGGCTTTGTAAACTATAAAGCACTTCATACATATAAAGTGGGGCGCAGTTTTGAAGGAAAGGATATTGGTAGGGCCTCCACTTCAGGATGCAAAATAGCCTGAATATTCTATAGATGATAAATGCCAAAGTAAAGGGACAGCTTAGGAAGAATTCCCATTGACAAATCCACCATTCCCCCACCCTGAGAATTTGGCCAGAAAAGGGGGGGTTATAGAAAGAGGAAGAGAGAAACCGTCATTTTTAATATCAGATACTCCCTGCTGATTCTGTTAAGGCCTGGAAACAGCAGGTAACAATGTATAAGTGACTTTGAATTAAGACTGAACTCACTGTGTCCTTCGCTTCTCCCTCAAATGTGGAATGATTTTCTAAGAATTTAATTATCTAAGAACACAGCATCAAAGCTGTTAAACCCTTGTTAGTGTTAATTCAAACTTAATGTGCATGAGATTTAGAGATCCTGGATACTAGGAAAATGATTTCAATTTAAATAGCCCTCTTTGTCCTACACATCACAAAACATCTTTTAACATAGTTTTTTTTTTTTTTTAATAGAATACTAAAACCCAGGTCTCTCCCACTAAAAAAGAGACTGTGGAGAAATCAGATGTTCTGCAAATCAGCAGGATGCAATAGAAAGAATACATATGGGCTTTGGTGCCTTAGAAATGTAAGTTCAAATCTTAGAGGTTCACCTTTTTCCCTGTGTCTGTGGGCAGAAGCTTAACTTCTTTGAACCTCAGTAAATTAACCTCTCAGCAAGGACTGAGAGCAGACAAGAGGGCATGTGGGAGAGCTACCAAAATGGGGTGAAGGCAGAGGCATGTCTTGAAGCTGGTGGTCCTGGTGGAGTCTGGGATCCAGAATTATCTGATCCATCCAAGGCAAGGAGGGGACTTGTAATGAATGTTGGCCTGAGGACTCGATGAGTCCCTTGGATTTCATGACCCACAATTAAATCATGGCTAGTAGAAAATGAAACAATACCTCCTTAAAAAAAATAACTGTTTAAAAAGCATTATGATATTTTAAGTGAAATGTAGATCTCATATGTTAACTGTGGAACAGTTGGGGAACAGAAATCAGCCAATCCTACTGGAATACATTTATTTCAAAAGTGTGAGATAAGCCCTGTGACGCAATAGTTCCTTTGAAAGGCATAAAGGAATCATCAGTTATTATAATCTGAAAGTATGGCTTCAGATAAATTAAAGTTCATTGTTTTGAAGTCTGACAGTAGAACTTTATGGCTGGACCAACAAAGATTTATGTACGTATAATTACTTTTAAATCAGTGTCCAAGCTTACACTTGTTTCATTCATCTTTTGGAGGTAATTTGAGGTATCCAGTGCAATGTAACAGTTTTCCTGCCTGATTAACACCTTACATGTGTATTGTCTATGATTAATATTACCTTCTCCCAAAATCTGTGAGGTGTTAGGACAGACTTTATTATCCCCTTTTAATAAACAAGTAATTTATTTATTCTTTTTTAAAGGGGAGAGAGTCCTTTTTATTTTTTTTCCC
>CM053606.1:38855693-38976624 GCA_028646535.1 Procyon lotor | reverse complement strand
TGAACCCAAAGAAGAATCTAAACTTAGTATTCTTTTCATTATATATATATATATATATATATATATATATATATATATATATATAATGGTGTATATATAATTATATATATATATATAATGGTGTATATATAATGGTGTATATATAAGAGATACTTATATATATATAAGTATCTCAAAGGACTCACTGTGAGCTAGATTATTTGGTAGGTCATTTATCCCTTCATAACACCATAATTCCCCTAATTCAAAACCTACTGTATCTTCCTCTCTACCTCTTCTCCATCAAGAGCTTTATTCACAAACTAATATCCAATGTCAGTCATTTCCACTTTAGTATGAATTTAAACCAATGTGGCCTCCTCCTTTATTTGTTTGCCTTTCACTCTATCTTTCAGCTGAATAATCACAAACATGAGTCTCTCTCTCTTTTTTAAGATTTTTAAAAATTTATTTATATGACAGAGAGACAGAACACAAGCAGGGGGAGTGGCAGAGGAAAAGGGAGACACAAGCAGGGAGCCCAAAGCAGGACTCAGTCCTAGGAGCCTGGGATCATGACCTGAACCAAAGGTAGACGTTTAATGACTGAGCCACCCAGGTGCCCCACAGATATGTTTCTCTTATTGAAAGAATTTTAGGATCATAAAGAGTTTTAACAGTTTGTGTTTAGGGACCTCTCCTAGAAGCCCCTAGTGAAACACTGCCTGGGATACATCCATGAACCTGGGATATAAAATGTCTTTCACCACAGGATGGCAAGCTTCCTAAAGGAAGGAATCACAGCTGTCTAGTTGGCTTTTATATTCCCAGTGGCTGGCTACAAAGCCTGTCATATATTTAACACTAAATAATTCTAGAATCAGTAAAATCAACCTAACAGATACAGCAAGTCATGTCAAATATATCACATTTTCATAAGCTGAGTAAAAAAAAAAAAAGAGACACTAAATGACATAAAAAAAAAAGAGAGAGAGAGACACTAAATGACACATTTGAAAAGAGTTTCACAGCCATCAATCAGATTGAAAAAGAATCTCTTAAGGCACCTAAATAATCCTCCCTCTGCCTGGGAACCACTTATGCAATCAGGTCCCAAAGAAACTAAGATGATAAAAAAGGAGTTGGGGATTCCAGCTGACATGGTGGCCATAGGGATCCAGTAGAAGTTGTTCTTACTCATGATTTTAATGTGATACCTGGGTGTTTTTATATTGCCATGGAAAACTAGAATCGGGACTTAGGATTCATGGTTGATCATATTTCTTACCTGAACACATTGATCTTTTGAAATGCAGGATTATGTGGAGCTGTTAGATGAGGACTGATTATAACCTGGTGGGGAGGGGGGAGAGTTAGTTGTCCCTTCCCTCCTGAACCCACCAGAGACTCTGGACCCCACATCAGAAGGCAAAATGTTTATCCAAGATAAGAGGTGGCTGCTATTGCTTAAGAGAAATCAAGCTCCTAGTCAGAGGTTGAGAAAAAAAAGGTCTTGTGTAAAAATGAGCCTTAGGGACAGAAGTGAGAAAATAAGGATATAAACAAAATTTGGAGCATAAAGTACATGAGGCTTACTGATTTAGAACTGGGGTCACTAACAGGGTGAGGCCAATTCCTAATCAGTGTTTTCAATGTAGTGTGTGTGTGTGTGTGTGTGTGTGTGTGTGTGTGTGCAGTTGGCTTGATAGCGTGAATGAATAAGACAGATCAAACTGTGTCCTGTATTGGTTTTTACTGTATGCGACTAAGACCTCAGAATAAAAGGAAATACTCTGCTCCTTGAAAGCAAGGATGATATTTAATTTCTTAGACAGCAGTTTGTTTTTGTTGTGTCTAATAGATGCTCAATAAACATCTATTGAATTAATTAATTCATCCAAGGAGACAAATCCAGCGATTATTTTTTAATATAATTGTACACTCAAAAAAATTGTACAACACTCAAATGTTATTAGCTACGGGTTGGGTTATTTTGAATCTAACTCTTCAAATTGCTGGAGGGTGTTTTTCATATAACTAGTTTATTGCCTCATGGAGAAAAGTAGTTGTGTCATTTCTTAAACTGGTTTGAGTTTTTTGTGTTTTGTATTTTATTTTTTCAGAAAAAAATTATAGTAAACCCTAAATTCAAGGTATACTCCATAAGTAGGTGCAGAAAAGCATGACAATAACTAAGCACTTACAGTGATTCACATTTTCACCCAGGTGCACCTGTGCACAATGGTTGGGGCACCGAGAGGGCAGTGTTTACAAACTATTGGTCAGTTTAGCATTTGTTGAGAGAATACATAATGGATTGTCACTGGTGTAACCCAGAAGACTGATAGCTTTGGATTGACATTTTTACGGAAGTAATAGGAAATATCCTGGAATCCTCTTTGGTGTATTTTTAACGAAGTATAATATGAATATTTTTTTGTTGTTGCTTATTCTCTTCCCCTGTTTTTTGCTTCCTAATTGATGGTTTGTCTCATTTCAGAAAAGTACGAAGGAAGAACGTTGAGGTATATAAGGATTTTGTTGTAATGGCTGCTCTATTTTAGGGAATGTACAACAAAATTCCAAAAATGAAGATCAGCTCTTATCACTTCTCCACTGACCCCTTCAATGATGACTCTGGCCGTGGCCTAAAGGGGTTCTGCCTGGTGGTCTCTGATGTTTGGGGTCCTCTTGATAAGGGATGCTGCAGAGTGCACAGGTGATCACCATAGAGATCCTGTACGCCAGATTAAAGACACTGGATTTTCTTCTCTAGGCAGTGGAAAGCCATCAAATGATTTCAAATAAGGGCATGGTATAATTAGACCTGGGTTTCACATTATATAACCATCATACAGTATTTTTCTCTGGGAAGCTGGTTCTTTATTGACCTCTCTGAAAATAAAGCCCACAGAAGGAGTAAATCTCCCTCTAAAAACTAATGAAATATACTGAGGCGATAACAAACGGAGTGCAAGTCTGAGCACAAATAAAGGTACAAATAAAAGCACAAATAAAAGTAGCCGCATGGCTGCCCAGAGAGAGAGAAATCTTCACAAGGCTGTCTCTCTTTGGAATTTCTTTGAGAATCTTAACAGGGTGATCAGTGTCACTGGAAAGGAATGAGTTGGAGAAAACCTCTGAGTAATGAAGAATCTACTGGGTCGAGTGGCTAAGGGATGAGATGACCTTTGTCCTAATGGACTCCCAAAGTCTTTCTTTTGAAGCTGCTGATCACTTCCCCACTCTAAATCTCTCTTGGGAGTTGGGGAGGCATTTAAAGCAAATCAGTACTTACCTGTATTATGGTACTTAGGGCACTATTTTATTTTATTTATTAATTTTTTAAAGTTTATTTATTCAAGTCATCTCTATACCCAACATGGGGTTTAAACTCATGACGCCGAAATCAAGAGTCACATGCTCCACCAACTGAGCCAGCCAGGTGCCCCACTTAGGGCAAGATTTTTAAGAAACTATCTATTTACTTATCTTTCTCCTATTATTCTGTGAGTTACTTTGGAATAGAACTAGTCTTTCATTTCCTGAACATTAGCACCCAGCACAGTGCATCATTCACAGGGAAAATACTTGGGTTTGGTTTTGTTTTTAGACAAAGGAACATGTGAAGGATAAAAACATGGACTTTGTAAATCAAACCAGGCATGATTGTTTAGAGAAATAGATTCCAGGGAAGATTTTGCAGGCTCCAGTCCTAAGGATACTTAAAGGTATAATGGTTAAAACTTACATAGGTGTGTGTAATCAAAAATCGATCTGCAGCTGGGAACTTTGCTAAATAACCTTGAGGATTCCTCCAACTATGACAGGATTCTTGAAATTTAGTCACATATAGTAAATCCAAAGGAAAGAAAACACCAGATTCTAACAATCATTGTGCAGTTCATTTTATTGATGGGTATAGACGGGTATTCATGGCACGTCTACATGGAGGATAGAACGAATGGGGACACAATGACAAAAAAGAACATATGTTTGGGAATTAGACATTAACTGTGGGAACTGTGGAACTGTGGGAACTGTAGGAACTGTGACATTAACAGTTATGGAATTAGTGCCTGAGTAGCTGGATAGCTGAATGGGGGAGTCATACACAAAAAGGTCAGGTCAGTTGCCCAAGATCATGCAATTAGACCAGTGAAATAAATCCAGCAATGCTGATTTCCAGAGTTTTATTATGTTCCCATATAGTGGAAGAGGAAGGAAAGAAGGATTGATTGAAGATACTCCTTTTGTATTGACAGAAACATATGTAGTATTTCCTGCCATACACTTGTAATATATAGGAAAGCATTAAATTTAAACCATAATCATTGGAGACTCCTCAAGTGGAGTTATCCCTAAGTGAGAAATTAAGTGGGGAAAAACCTTAGTACTGAAGTGAGTTGGTTTACTCTCTGCATTTTAATATATTTTGGGGTAAATTCTTAAATGAAGAGATAATGCCTGATAAGCTGCTTAAATATTTGAATGCCAATAATGGAATCATAATTAAATCAAGTAAAATGTAATAGTAAATGTCTATCTAATGTTGATATTCCCTCTTGGATTCCTTGGAATTTGAAAGGATAAAATTTTTTATCTTACAATTCTTGGGATTTAGTTCAATATTTATTTCATTATCAGTGCAGACCTACATATACTAACTAGTTTAATGACAATGAATGCTGGAGTCTTTGACTAAAGACAGCAGCAACATAGCAAATGATTTTAATTAGAATAATGTAATTGTACTTAGGGAAGATACTCTAGAAGATGTTGGTATAGGAATTATATAAATAAATGCAATTTCCTTCATCCTGAGCCTGCTGTGTGACCTCGTGTAAGTCAAACAATCTTTCTCAATTCTATAGTTTTCATTTATAAAAGAACATTGCCTAGTTAAATCTTTCAGTTTCTTTTGCATAGTTAAGCTTTAAAAATTTTACACACCAGTGTTTTTTATAAAATGAATTCAAAATAAATGAAATTTAATAAACAATTTGAACACCTAGTGTGCTCCATTCACCGTAGAAAGGTCTGGTATACAGTGATGGACATGTATAATGTTTGCTCTATAAAAGCTCGCTTGTTCATTAAGCCTGTACTCACTGATCAGCACTTGGCGATATAACCAATACAGAAATATCTGGTGATTCTATTAGTGTCCTTGAGCTGCTGTAACAAATTGCCACAAATTTGGTAACTTAGAACAATAGGTATTTATTCTCTCATAGTTCTGGAGGCCAAAAGTCTAACACTGAGGTGTCCATACAGCTGTGCTCCCTACAAGGTCTTTAGGGAAGAATCCATTCCTTACCTCTTCCAGTTTCTTCTGCCATAAGCTGTTCCTCAGCTTATTTGCCACATCACTCCAATTTCTGCCCCTGTGGTCCCATTGCCTCCTCTTCTCTATGTCTCCCTCATGTGTGTCTTATAAGGATACTTTTAATTCAATTTGGGACCCACCTGTATAATCCTTGATTATCTTCTTTTTTTAAAGATTTATTAATGTAGGTATTTGGGAAAGAGAAAGAATGAGTAAAAGTAGGGGAAGGGACAGAGAAAATGAAAGAAGCAGACTCCCCATTGAGTGTAGAGCCAAACAGGGCTCAATCTTACAACCCTGACATCATGACCTGAGCTGAAATCAAGAGTCGGACACTTAACTGACTGAACCCCCAGGCACCCTGTCCTGGATTTTCTTCTCATCTCAACATCCTAACTTGAGATGCAAAGACACCAAAGATTCTTTCCAAATAAGGTAACATTCATATATTTTGGGGATTAAGTGATGGACATACATCTTGGGGAGCCACAGTTCAACCCACTACAGTGACCAAACACAAGAACAACAAACAAAATCATCACTCTGCCCTTATGGAGCTTATAGTCTGTGAGGGGAAATAGACATTAAGCCAAAATATTATTATAAAATATAATTATACTTTACATATTGTTATACATAAATAGTTTTATATTGTAATTAAGTCTGTGAAAGGAAATTACAGGTGCCTTGAAAGATTTTAACCAAGGAAACTCATTAAGGGTGGGAGTAAGGTCAGACCTCTAAACAAGTGATATTAAGCTAGCACCAGTGAATATGTAGGAGCTGGAGTCTGAGCAGTAGCTGTTGGAGACATGGGGAGATACCATTCCAAGCAGATAGAACATTATTTGCCAAGGCCTTGATATGGGGATGTGTAGATGTGAAAGAAGGCCACTGTGGCTGGAGTATAATGCGCAGGGAGAGAGTGGAGTTAGTTGAGGCTAGGTCAGATCATGGAGGGATTTGAAAGCCTTTATCAAGACTTTTGGGGGCTCAAGTACAATGAGGAGTCATTGATGTGTTTTAAGTGAGAATATCTGAATTATGTTTTTAAAATGTTACTGCTGCTAATATTTGTGTTTCAGGGAATCAAGAGTAAAAACGGGGAAAGGGCAGTGCTAGGCCAGAGATGGATGTGGCTGGGCCCAGGGTGAGAGCAAGAGAGATGATGGAAGTGAAGGGATTTGAGTTGGAGGGATTTGAGTACCTGTTGGAGGTACATTGACATGGTTGGGGAAAGGGCTGGCTATAGGAAAAGGAGGCACAGGGAAGCTGCAGTGATGGCTTTCAGTCTCTTGGTGGAACAGGCATTAAACAAATGCCCATAAGAGAGGGATTCATAATGGGATCCAATGATGGAGATGAGACAAGTGATAGCACCTGGAACCAGACTGAGAAACGTGCCTGCCTTCCTCCCTTCCTTCCTCTGTCATCCACTCTCCTGTCCTTTTTCATAACTCCCAGTTAGACTGAAGTCTAAGCATTCCTAATTTGAAAGACTTTCCATCTCTTCCTAAGGTGCTCCTTTTGATTGATGACTGTTCAATGGTGGAATTACAACCACATCAGCTGAATCACCCTTGAAATTAGTGCAGTGACAGGTGTCACATACATCTTTTTCTCCCTGCTGTTTATAAGGAGCTTAGCATCTACTCTAAGAGATTATAGTCCTTATGGGGAATCCAGACATGTGAAAAATGGCTCCAATGCATGGTAGGGATCAGGATTTTAAGTAGGCACATATATAAAGGAGACAGAAAGAGAGAATGATTGGGGGGGCTTCCTGTAAACTAGGTCCTACACATTGGGAAGGATTTCAATGCACGGGAATGGGGAAGAGTAACCCTGGAGGAAGAAATAGCCTGAAGGAATGGAGGTGAGCATGTAGAAGGTGTAGTCAGGAAAAGATTCATCATCTTTGTGGTTTGATCAGGGATATATAGGAGTGTGCTGCTAGAAGAAGATTTTAAAATGAATCTAGATGAAAGATGGAAAAATGAACTAATTTTATCTCTTTTTTTAAAGATTTTATTTATTTATTTGACAGAGAGAGAGAGATCACAAGAAGGCAGAGAGGTGGCGGGGCGGGGGGGGGGGGGTTGGAAGTAGGCTCCCCGCTGAGCAGAGAGCCTGATGCGGGGCTTGATTCCAGGACCCTGAGATCATGACCTGAGCCGAAGGCAGAGGCTTAACCCACAGAGCCACCCAGGCGCCCCAACTAATTTTGTCTTTAACCACTGTAGGAAATTTCTGATCTATGTGAAATTCCAGAGCTATGTTTGTTGAAAGGCGTTCTTTTCCTTTACTCAGTCATCATGTCGTTGTTGTCATAATCACCATTACTAAATTTTATGATTGTGGAGCCTTATGCAATTTCTCATTCATGACTTCATTACATTGATGACATGGTTTGGGCAGAAGTAACAGAAACTATAAACGATGTTGGCTTAGATGATCAAAAGGAGATATAGTGGCTCATGATATTTTAATGCAATGCTGACGTTAGACAGTGAATCCATGATATGACAGGATGAGTTCTTTTTGGTCTCTCTGCTTTGAGCTCTTTGGACCCAGCTGTATCATAAGACCCATTCCCTTTTAGGAGCCTACACTCCTGTGTCCTGGGTTACAGGATTTTTAAATTTAATTTATTATTATTATTTTTTTTGTCTCAGGTCATATGCTCCGATCTAGAGCTAAGGGTGAAGACAGCTTCTGAGAAATCTCACATTTCTCCTAATTGGAATTGGTTTTTAAGGAAGGGAGAAGTGGTCTGGGTATGGGTGGGATAAGAGCCAAAGAAGAAACTAAAGAGTATCCTTTAGAGAAACATAGGTACTTTTATTGCCATTTTAGAGCTGAGGAATAGAGGTTCATAGTACTGTTGGTTGCACAAAGATGAACTGGTTCCCTTTCTCTAAGAAGATCATATATGAGGCACAGTTACCTGGATATGGGAATTCAGAGATGAAAGGATATTACTATCCCTTCTGAATAGACAGGGCAGACAAGTGTCATGGGTTGTGTGACCCTGAACAAGTTATTTAACTTCTCTTTCTTTTACTTTTGTGTGTGTGTATGTGTATGATGTGTGTGTGTGTGTGTGTGTGTGTGTGCTAAAAAATAGAGATGAGAGGAACACCCACTTCACACGGCTGCTGAGAGAATTAAATAAGACATTTACAAACAGGTGACCAAATGACTTTCCCATTCATTATGTGCTTAATCTTAACAACATCCAGGAAAGTAGCTGAGGGCATCCAGTCTGAGATGAAATTCCTGAGGCCTAATATGGTTATTAGCCAAAGGAGATGCCAAACCAGAGTCTTGTGATTCCAAGCTTTACCTAACTCTCTTTCCACTACACTGTCCTGCTGCTTAATGAGATCCCCAGCTCTCTGTCTTCTCACCTTGCAGATAACAGGAACCACACTGAGGAAACTACACATGCAAATTATCATTAGCACGAAAACAGGTAATTATTATTTTTTTTTACATTTGCATCATCACAGATGATCTTTGCGCTAGACATCCTTTAGCAATGAATGACTGCACCCGAGGGCTTGTGCTTCATCATTAATTTTAAATAAGAAATTCATTTGCTGTCACTCATGTTGCTTAAACAATGTAAAGCAAAGAACGACTACAGAGCCATCTTAGATTGTAAGGGCTGGGATGGAAGCTGGAAATCACCTAGCCCAGCCTTCTGATTTACATATGAGCAAAATGAGGGCCAGCATGAGGAAGGTCACACAATTAATTAGTGGCAGAGCTGAGACTAAACCCATTTTGTTTACTTCTATACCTAAGCCTTGCCATTAAAGCATGGATGCCGATCATGTGACTCCTATTTAGTTAGGAATTCCCTGATTGTTTAAAACATATCAAGGACATAGGATGAAGAGACACTTAACATGCTGAAGGTTCCAAAGTGAAAATATATTAAGAATCTCTCGCAAATTCCCTTGCGCTGTATTAATTTTATCTCGATTATTTCTATAATGTACTTGTGGGGGGGAAACGAGTATCTGTATGTACTGAATGGTCTCATTTGAGTCCTGCCAGTGTAAAGGTATGAAGGAAAAACATTTTACATTAAAACAGAACAAATTGCTTATGGTAACCATTGCATAATGAAGGAACACAATGAAGAATTACAGTTCAAATTACTTATCAGGTCTCTTCCATTTTCTAAGTTTTTAAAGTAGAAAATTGCACAGTATAATTACAGTAAGTTAATTTGCATTCATATTACAATTCAGTGAGCAATTACATTCTTTTTATTTTAAAAAATATTTTATAAAGTATGATTTGCATCAGTACATTTCCAGGAAAGAGTGGTGACTTTTTCCTTGTGAGGTTTTCATACAAATTCAACCACACAGCCTAGGCCTTCCAGCAGAGTTTTATATAGCCTCTTACCGTCTTTCTGGGACAGAAGAGAAGAGAACCATTTGAAGTGTAACTGTGGTTTCTGAGTTTTTTGAGAAGAACTCTTCAAGGAATCATCAACTGCTAGAGTTTCGAAGGAGAACTTAAAAGTCTTAATGCTCAAGATTCCATTCCTCCATTCACTTTCACAATCCGAAACTGAATTTATCTATCCCATTTCTGCTAAGCCATCATGCAGCCTTATTTGATTAACTCCTGTGCCAGGAAATTCTTTCCCTTTTGGAGACACCCACAGCGTTGCTGGACAGTACTCACATTCTGCTGGGGGTAGGGGGGTGGGGGTGGGGGGAAGGTACTCTCTTTTGGCCTAACCATTCTTTCGTTAATGTACTTTAAGGATGCTTAATACACACACACACACACACACACACACACACACACACATTCATTGCTTTGGTAGTGTCTTACATAACATAGAGCACTCTCTTTGTTGAGGGTCTAACATTTCATTTAGAACTTGCGACATTAGCATTAGCACAAACATCCGTGTTGGGCCATAATGGAGTGGTTCCCATGAGGATTGTGGGGTCTGATGGGCTGCTCCACTTTCTCTGCACTTGCTCTTTTAAAATTTTTAAAAGTAAGATGAAATAAATTTATATAGAAATGCTTAGATTTTTTTTTTTTTTTTTTTTGAAATGCTTCGATCTTAAGAGTAGTTTGGCTAGTTTTGGCGAATGTATTTGCCTATGTAACCAACATGACATTAAAGATATAGTATGTTCCATTATTGTGGAAAGTGCCTTGTGCCCCTTTCCAGACAATCCCGCTCCACAGAGGCAACCAGTGTTCTGATTTTTCTCATCATGCATTTAATTTGTCTGTTCTTGATCTTCATATAGAAGGAACCATGATAATGTTCTTGATCTTCATATAGAAGGAATTATAATAATGTCTGGTTTCTTTCATTCAATATTTTTTTAAAGATTGACCCATGTTGCTACACTCATGAGTAGTTTATTTCGTTTCTTGCATAGTAGTATTCCACTGTATGCCTTATCTATGACTTATTTATCCATCCTCCTGTGGAAAGATATTTGTGTTGTTTCCACTTTGACCTGTTATAAGTAGATAGCTTTCTAGTATATATGTTTGTTTGTGTGTATGTGTGTGTATTACGTGTGCATGTGTATACTTCTTTAATTTCTCAGGGATAAGTACTTAAGAGTGCAACATCTATAAGCGCCCAAAGAGTACGTGTATCCTTAATGTGATAAGTTTTCCAACATGGAGACACCATTGTACACTTCCATTGGAAACATATGAGAGTTCTACATCCTCACCAAAATTGAATATTGTCAGGCTTCCAAAATTTTAGCCATTTTAGTGGGTGTGAAGCAGTATCTCATTATGGTTTATTTGCATATTCTTTATGATCAGAGATGTCACACACCTTCTCATGTGCCTATTGGCTATTCAGTATATTTTGTTTTTTAGTAAAGTGTCTGTTCAACTGTTTTGTCCATTTTGGTTAGGTTGCTAATCTTTTTATTATTAATAGGATTTGTTTATATTTTCTAGACTTAAGCCCTTTGTCAGATATGTATTTTGAATATTTTCTCTGGGCTTGTGGTTTACCATTAATTTCCTTAATGTTGTCTTATGATCATCATATGTCTTAAATTTATAAAATTTAATTTATTATATCTTCTTTTATGTTCAATGAATTTTTGTCTAAGGAATCTGAGCACACCTATAAACTGTGAGTATCCTTTCATAGTTCTTTTCTAGAATCTTTACTATTTTAGTGATTGTATATTGTTGAATACATGGTAGAAGGAAGGGATTGAGGTTATTTTTTTCCCAAATGTTTGTCCATTTTTTCCAATATCATACTTTAAAGACTTTTCTTTCCTCAATGAATTGCATTGGCACCTTTGTTAAAAAAAAAAAAATCAATTGACCACATATATGTTGGCCTACTTCTGGATTCTCTGTTCTGTTCCATTGATCACTTTATCTATCTTTAATGCTAAGTCTCTACTGTCTTGGTTACTGTAGCTTTATAGCAAGTCTTGAAATAAAGTAGGATAAGCTCTCTAATTTTGCTTTTCTTTTTCATGATGGTTTTGGT
Source organism: Procyon lotor (assembly GCA_028646535.1). Taxonomy (NCBI): domain Eukaryota; kingdom Metazoa; phylum Chordata; class Mammalia; order Carnivora; family Procyonidae; genus Procyon; species Procyon lotor. The sequence continues at coordinate 38,964,790 of CM053606.1, read as the reverse complement.
TACTCTAAGCCTCGGCATTCTCACATACATTTTATAATGAGCTTGTCAATTTCTTGAAAAGAATGTGGTGGGATTTTTATTGGATTTGTACTAAATGTGTAGTTAAATTTGGGGAGAATTGACCTCAATGTTGAGTTTTCTACACCATGAACATGGTACGGTTCTCCATTTATTTGGGTTTTCTTTAACTGTTTTCATCAAAAATTTGTCTAAGTTTTGGGCAGAAATCTTGCATGACTTTTGTTCAATTTACTCCTACTTTGAGACATGCTTTTATAAATAGCGTTTAAAATTTTCATTTTCCAATGGTCTTACTGTGTAACTTTGGGAAAGATGTTTAACCTGAGTTTATTTTAACCTATAAAATGTAAATTCATGTTTTTCTCAGAACAAGACTACGTATAAAAATATACAAATAGTTTTTTGGGGTTCTTTAAGTATTAATTTGAATTAACAAATAGAAAGTTCATAATATAACATAGTATATTAGAATTCTTTTAGTCAAAAGTAGAAACATAACAAAACAAACAAAAAAACTAACCCAAACTGGCTTAAGTAATAGAGGGGATATTTTGGCTTATATTGAAATATCTAGGTGGGGGTTGGTAGTCAGCTTTAGGCATGACTAACCCACACATTCTTCAAGAGTTTCCTCATACATGTCTATTTTATCACCTCTTAGTCTGTTTTCTTCTCTGTTCATTTTATTCTCTGATTTTCTTGTTTTTTCCTTTTTTAAAATAGATTTTATTTATTTATTTGACAGAGAGAGAGATCACAGTAGGCAGAGAGGCAGGCAGAGAGAGACAGGGGGAAGCAGGCTCCCCGCTGAGCAGAGAGTCCGAAGTGGGGCTCGATCCCAGGACCCTGAGATCATAACCTGAGCTGAAGGCAGAGGTTTAACCCACTGAGTCACCCAGGAGCCCCTTAAATTCTTTATTTAAATTCAGTTTAATTCATATACACTGTATCACCAGTTACTGGGTTAGAATTCAGTGATTCATCAGTTGCATATAACACCCAGTGCTCATTACATCAAGTGCCCTCCTTAATGCCCAACACCCAATTACCACCTCCCCAACCTTCCCTCTAGCAGCCCTCAGTTTGTTTCCTAGAGTTCTGAGTCTCTTATGGTTTGTCTTCCTCTCTATTTTCATCTTATTTTTCCTTCCCTTTGCCTATGTTCTTCTGTTTTATTTCCTGAGTTCCACATATGAGTGAAGTCATATGGTATTTGTCTTTCTCTGACTGACTTATTTCACTTAGCAGAATATCCTCTAGTTCCATCCACACCATTGCAAATGGCAAGATTTCATTCTTTTTGATGGCTGAGTAATATTCCATTGTATTTATATACCACATCTTCTTTATCCATTTATGTGTCGATGGACATCTGGGCTCTTTGCATATTTTGGCTCTTATATTATGGCCCTTATTGCTGCTAGAAACATTAGGGTACATGTGCCCCTTTGAATCACTATGTTTATATCTACCACCCTTTGTTGGGTTGTAGAGTAGCTCCATTTTTAACTTTTCGAGGAACCTCCATACTATTTTCTGGAGTGGCTGCACCAGTTTGCATTCCCACCAATGGTTTAAGAGGGTTCCCCTTTTGCCACATCCTGGCCAACACCTGTTATTTCCTGAGCTGTTCATGTTAGCCATTCTGACTTGTGTGAGGTGATATCTCATTGTGGTTTTGATTTGTGTTTCCCTGATCTCTGAAGGCTTTTCTTATGGAATGGGTTCTCACGGCTACAGGCTTACCATCTTTCCAGTTTCTGGACCAGCGATAAGGGGAAAGCATTTTCCTTAGTTGCTCCAGCAAAAGTATATAGGTCTAATGGACCATCTCTGAATTGTGGCCAACAAATGTGTTGTATTGTACTTATCTGTCCCTGGAGGGTCAGGTCAACTCTACCAAAACTAAACGGAAACAAAATCATTGAGTGGGGAAAATGGTTCCCCAACAAATCTGAGTGGTGTTGACCAATGAAGGAAAAATGGCTACAGAGAGGCAAAAAACCCAAGTATCTGTCATAACTTGAACATTGTAGCCACAAACTACATGGCATTATATCCTATGGCATTCAGATTCTTCCCTGCTCTCATACTCCCTAGGCACAGGGAACGTGGTCTTTCCGATAGCTTCTAGGCTCCTCCTATTTTCAAACACTAATATCAGCTTAAGTTCTGTTTTATGAGTGAAAAAAACTTGGGGTTTGTGTTGGAACTGAAGAGCCTTTTGATAATCGTTTTAGCTCTCTGCTTTGTTTCTACTGTGCAGTTAGCTAAAAAGAGCGGATTTGTGGCATAAATACAATTGCAGTGTTGCTAGTCACCTCCACCCCCTCTTTGGAGAAATAAAAGGAGGGCTATTTATAGCAACTGTAAACCAGAGTCAAGTTTAGTCATAATACTGCCACACAACCTTTCCCTAGAATCAAGAGAGGCCAGCATCGTAAAAGAAGGGACCGTCTGTTTTGATGAAGCCTTATCGAAATTGCTTTTCTTTTTTAACCTCAGAAGAGAAATAGCAATTGGGCATCTTATTTGAGTCCAGGACGTGTAAGAAACGTATCTGAAATGTGGCTAATGTAAGGATTGCAAAATATTTTTTTCTTTCTTTTCAAAAAATCTGAGCCATAAACAAACAAACAAACAAACAAACAAATAAATGAAAAATCTGAGCCCTTCCACAGGAAATTCCAAAATCCTTAATATGGCAAACAAGACCCTTTAAAATTTGTTTATGTTGCTTCCTTATATATAGTTAACTATATCCACCCTCCTCCACCCCCCTGAAAGAATTTGCCCATTCTCTTTTCTTGGCCTGAAATACCTTTCCCTGCTTCATTTGGTTATTCAGTCATCTTTCAAGATGATATCACTTCCTTCATGAAGTCTTCCTAACATCCTGCTCTGCGTTAAATGTCCCTATCTGATATTTCCCTAGCATGCTGTACTTAACACTGCCATAGCATGGATTGGAACGCAGCCGAATGATGTGTGGCCTTCATGTGCCTATGAGTTGTTTGAGAATGAGTTTTGTTTTTGTTTTGTTTTGAGTTTTTTTGGTTTTTGTTTTCTTTATTTGCCAATGCCGACCATTGTGCCTGGTATGGAGTAAAAAACCAGCAAACCTTTTTGAGTAAAGGAAGAGAATCTGAGTGTTAACATGAACTTGAGTGAAAGGGCCTGTGCGAGGCTTATTTACTTTAGGTATTAACCTTTGAAATTTTGGGCATTCTATGTGCTAGTATATTTTGAACACATGATGTCTCTAGTAGGCTGGGTGAGAATGTTCCTACTGAACATTCGTCAAAATTTTATTAATTTGAGAGCTTTATGTGTATAGAATATTAGCATATTCCTGGCATATGCAAGCACTAGAAACTATTTGATAAACAGTGGCTATGTAATAATTTGTGTTTGAAACCCCCAGAGCTTATGGCCCAAATTTATTATTTATTTATTGGAAAAAATTATAAGAATAAACTGAGTTTTAAATAATATATACTGTACAAAATGAGCTACTTTCCATTCCTTTCATTGGAGGAGTAATTACCTCTAATTGAATTTATGACTTCTGACATTTGGTTTTACTTTTAATCCTGGGTCAGTTCCTAACAGTACTCATACAGGCTGCTCTTCTATATAGGTTGAGAATCAGGTGCATCAGGATGAATTATGTGAAGTTCAATAAAACTTCTTTGCACCCCTCCACCTGCCCGTGCCCTTGCTTTTTTTTATTCAGTTGACTCACAGCTCCTAAAAGGCAGGGTCCATTTCTGATTTATCATTATTCCCATTGCCTCATGGAGAGCCCGATATATAAAAGGAATGCCATAAATGCTTGTTGGATTAAAATGAACTATTTTGGCACTATTCTAGAAGGAGAACCAATGTTTACTAGGTGATTTCTTTGGTGCTAGCTGTGTCTACTGCATTATCTCTCTTAAGACTTGCAGTGATCTCATGGAGCAGGTATCTCCTGAAGCAGGCAACACCATAGTAGAGTGGAGAATGTTGGAGTGCAGAAAGGTGAGTAATTTGTTGAGGATGTTCAGGCCCATCAGATATCAAAGTGGGCAGTCTATCCAGTACATGTTAAAGGGGATATTTCTCTCTGGGCTGCTGTGAAGATTAAATGAGTTAAGGTATGGAAAGCACCCAGCACAGTGCCTGGAACATAATAAACAATGCACACATCTTCATTGTTCTTCTTATGACTCTGCTTTTTCTCGGAGTAGATGGTAAAGAAATGTTTATTGATTTTTTTCTTTATGCCATACTTAGTAGAAAGGACATTATTGTTAAAAGAGAAGAAAACAACACCCTTTTAAGTGTGTTCTTTGTATAGCATTAACTCAAAACAGTGCTTTAAAGGGGCGCCTGGGTGGCTCAGTGGGTTAAGCCTCTACCTTCGGCTCACGTCACTGGGATCAAGCCCTGCATCGGGCTCTCTGCTCAGCAGGGTGCCTGCTTCCCCCTCTCCCTCTGCTTCCCTCTCTGCCTCCTTGTAATCTTTTTTTCTCTGTCAAATACATAAAATCTTTAAAAAAAAATAGTGCTCCAAGACTTGGTTTGGTTTAACCCAGAAGAGTATGAGTGTCTTCACCAAGTCCTTGGTGAAGGTTCTTCCAGCCTGGACTTGGGAACAGCTGTGGCCTATTGCCCTTATTGGATGAAATAGGAATTTACCGTTTCTGTGGTTGAACTTATTCAACACTGAATAGAGAGAGAATTTTACATGAACCTCTTCCATTTCTATTACTTGTCCAACTCAGTGTCCTGCATTCCCTTCAAAGTCTGTAATCATAACCCCACTCCACCAAAAACAAAAGGAGGCATGGGGGGGGGGCAGTAAATGTTATATGCAGGCTCTTAAAATGCAGGTGAGTGGTTTTGATGTCCTGTGGCTGTCCTCAAAGCATTGAGGAACTTCAGTGATTTTTGGTAGAGTCAATGAAAAGTTAGACCTGTGTTTGATTACTTTAGGTTTGACATTTGTCCCAGATACCTATAGTGCCTAACAGTTTTATACACTCCTCCCCTTATTTCAACCATGTCTTCTCTGATTTATCCACGTTTCCTGTTTACTCTCTATGGAGTTCAGACTGTGGTCTGTCTTTATAGATGAGGATACTGAAATGCTTTTTTTTTAATCTTAATAGAGTTGCCCCGTGAGCCTGAATTTCCTACTAAATGAATTGTAAGCATTTGGTGGCAACTCTTCCCATTTTCTAGAACTTTGGAAAAGTTGGAGAGACTTGAACCTTTCCCTGGTCCTCGCCTTTAGATGTGCGGGTCACATCCGGAAGTGGATAGAAACAGTAGTACCAAGTGTGACACCTCCCTCCCACCTTGCTGGGAGTTTCCTCTGATCAACTGTTCTCCCAAGATTGCATCCTGCCAATGACCTCACCAATTTTTTTGTCTCCATGTAAATTGCTATCTTTTCAGGAGGAGCATGACAGCCTCCCTTTGCTCGGGCTTCCATTTGTACAGAAGCTGTTATTACGGAATAAGTTTAATGGGTCGTGAATTTTGTGCAGAACGGGAGGGTCTCTCGATGACTTCGTATGTACCAGCTATGGACGTATTGGCTCCACAAGGAGTGCATTAGGCTAAATATTTTTAGCCCATTGACTCTGGGGGTAATAACCCTAAATGCTTCATTAAATTTTCATGGATGAGTGACAGAAGCTATGAGGGAAAAAAAAAAACAAAACCCAAATCTGCCACATTAGCTTTGTTATTACACAGCTGGAGGACAGGAGTGTGGCCCCTCAAAAGAAGAAAAATCAACTTTTTGAGGAACTGTTGCCTGTCTTTTCCTTCCCTTTTCCGGTTCTGCTCCCATCGGGCAGTCCTTGATCAGATTTTTTCCTCTCCCACACCTGGCATTCTGGCGTCCGGAGACAGGTTAAACCACAACAGAAACTTAGTGGGGTTGAACCCAATCTCAGGGTAGAAGAATTTCAGACCAACACAGTATTTTCTGCAACTTGGCAGCTCTTGTGTAAACTAGGACCAGAAGGAGGGAGCAACTGTTTACTGGCTGGGGCCTTCTCACATGCAGGTCGTGTGTTCGAATCGAATCTGCAGATCGTCTTCTCCCCAGCATTCTGAGAACGCGAGTGGGGCGGTCACATCCGCCCGCGTACCCTCTGGGGCGACCTAAGTTCCTTCATAGGACTAAGGGCAACGTGACCAATGCAAGCCTTCCCCCTTCCCCAGTTTTTCCTGGGGAGCCTCACTGGAGACGCAGGGCTGCCTAACCAGGGTTGGGCGCTGGGAGCTAGCGCCCCCTCCCGCGAAGGGGCGAGGGGGCCGCCGGCCCTCGCTTTCATGGCTTTCACCCCCTGGCACTCTGTCCTTGGGAGTGCGTGTTAAGTTTGGAGGCTTGGATAAAAGAGTAGACCCTAGGGGAAAATGAGACGGGTCGGGAGGGCGCTGCTGCTGCTGCTGCTGCTGGGGATGGTGGCGACAAACACTGGCTACTTTGTGAGAGCCGAGGCTGGGAGCTTTGACCCTTTCCCTCCCTCATCCGCTCCCCGCAACGCCGCTGGGTGGGGGACCTCACGCCCCCGGCTCCGCTCGCCTCCGTCCGCACCGGGATGCGGAGTGAGCGCAGGGGCTCCCGAGAAGCGACCGCGAACCGCGGCGCCCCCGCTCGCTCGTTCGCTCCCTCTGCCGCCTCCCCGTCGCCGCCGCGACTCGGCTAAGCTCTCGGAGCGCGCTCAGGCGGCGCGGAGAGCGTCCAGGCGGGCGCCGGAGCCGGAGCCGGGAGGCCCGGGCGAGGGCGCGCCACGGGCTGGCGGCCGGGAGGCGGCGGCTGGGGAGCCCGCAGGTGAGCTACGCCGCCCGGCGCCGGGAGGGCGCGGGGGCGGACGGGGCGGGGGCCGCACGGGGCGGGGGCCGCGGGAGGAGGCGGGGCTGCTCGCGGGGCGGTCTCCTCCCCCTGCGCTGACGCGGGCCCGTGGCTCCCGGGGAGGATGGACCCAGCGCGGCGCTCGCCCGGGCTTCCCCGGGCTGGAGAGCGCGCCTGAGTGCCGCGGCCCGCCGGGCATGGGGAGCCGCTTCCTGCGCGGCTGCGGCAGCGGAGGAGGATGCTGTCGGCGAGCGGAGGTGAGGCGCGGCGGGGGCGAGCGCAGCCCCGAGTTCAGCGCGGCCAGGTGCCGGGGGCAGGGGGGAGCCGGGCACCGGACGCCTCCGCTGGGGCCCCGGGCGCGGAGGAGAGCTCCTGGGTCGCCCGTCGTGGGAGTTTGGCTGGGGTGTTGCGGGGGTGGCGACTGCAGTTTTCCGCCCGCTTCCTTCTCTTGCTGGGGTTTCAAAAAGGAGCGACCTCTCCTTTTTCCTGGCTCTCCTTCACTACCCCCAGTCTCCTTACTTCTGACCACGCGCGTCTTCTCTTGAGACGTCCTCACCCCAAACACTTGTCTCTCTCCGAGACCCCCTGCTCCCTCCTCCCTGCCGCGAACCCGGTTCTATCCACCCCTGAGCCCTCCCTGCCACCCCAAAACCTCCCCCGCTGCTCCGGAGCCTATCTCCCTGCCTCTCTAGCGGCGTTCCCCCACAGCCGAACCCTCTTCCCTACTCATTGGTAGAGCTACGGCTCTGCCCCGAACTGTCGAACAAGCGGGTCTCTCCCACTAACCCCTGCCTTTTCACAGACACCCTCAGAGCTGGACTCCGCGTCTCCCCGGACCCCAGCCCTTCCCGAGTCCTCTGTCGACTCCGTTCTGTGCTGCTCCCCGCTCTGTCCCATTCCCCAGGCTCCCCGCCGCCCCCAATGGCTCTCCTCCCAGGCCCGCCCCTCTTGGTTTCTGCTCCAGGCTCGACGCTGTGCCTGGGAAGCAGAGCTCAGGGTTTTTGTTTTTGCTTCCCCCTCCCCCCCACTGGGGAAAGTTTACAATCCCCGTGGTTTGGCTCCTAAAGAAGCCCTAACTGGCGGGTTTAACCGCCAAGAGAACCTGGACGCAGGGAGTCAGAGATGGGGGGAGATTGTGTCGCGCGTCGGAAAGGAGCCACGGGATGACTGTACAAAGTAAATTTCAAATCGGAGGTGGTTGCTGCTGCCGGGTCTCTCCTTCCCCGGCTGGTTCCGTCCCGCGGAGTATTATTGTGACCCCTGGTGGGAGGGCGCGTCTTTTCTCTGCACTTTTTAAAGCGCCAATTTTTTTTTTTCCTTGGTGGTGCTAGTGACCGGACGGGGGTGGGGGAAGAGCGAGTCGGCACAAGGGAAATCTGCTTGGAGAGGCTGATGCCACTTGGCTCCTGCGTTGCTTGCTCCTGGACCCGCCAGATTGTGTATGTTTCACTCTAAACTACCCGCCACCCCCAACTGCATCACACAAGTCCTCATTGTTGGGGGTCTGCCTGGGCACTTCCGCTAGAGCTGGGAGAGTCTGAAGGAATGGGATGGGGGTGGGGAGGCCGGGGGCGCTCGGCGAAGGAGCGCTGGATATACAGGATAGGTCAGGATAAATCTCCTGACCTCTTAGAACCTTCAGCTGAAGGCGCTGAAGGCCCCTTCAGCTGGCTGAAGCCGGAGGCTCGGGCGCGGCGGGCGGAAAGGAGAGCGCCCCGGCGCGGGCATCCGTGCGCTCCCGCGAGTGTCGGCGAGCGTGGTTGCGTGCCTGCGTGGGTCGGTGCCTGCGGGTACATTTAGAGACCCGCGCACGCCTGGGCTCAGATCTTTTAGAAAGAGCCTCGAGTGAAAAGCTTGCGGAAGCGAGTGCGCCTTTTGATGCCCCAGAGCTGGGCGGTCGGGCGAGCGGGCAGGCGAGTCCTCCGAGATGGATGCTATTAAGCCGCTCCAGCGAGTTACAGGGACCCGAGCGAGGATCGGCTATCGGATCTCCCGTCCTCCTGCTCCCCTCCTGCTGGCCGGTTCCACGCACTTTGACAGTGTTGATGGTTTTTGAATAAAGGCCTTGTGGGGGTTCCGCTGACGCTTATGACACTTAACATGTTTTCAAGTAATCATATAAATTAAAGGCGGCTTACGTTCAGAACCCCCTAATTATCTGGTTCACGTTTGTACATTTATGTGCCAATTATAGGTCTTCAGGAAATCCATAAAATTATAAACCATCCCCACCCCCTGAATTAGCACGCATTGTTTTTATTATCTCAACGATGAGTGATTCTGGATGGAGCCCTGCATTGCACAAGCGAGAAGATAGATGTGCGGGAGGGTGGGGAGAGAGGGGGAGGAGAGCCGGGCTGGAGTAGCACCCCCCATTAACCCCCCAGCACACCCCTTAACAGCACCCCCCCTTCCCCATCTCTCTCACTTCCTATCCCGACCGGGCTTGGTGACAATTCTAGAATCTGAAAGGGATCAAAGATTTTCTTGATTTCCTATTGAGAAGGGCAACTTAATCAAAGCTGATAAAAGTCAACTTCTAAGCAATCAGAAATTGTCAGCTGATGTCCTTGATTGAAACCCCAGCATTCAAATGGAGTATTGAGGAACTCGCAGGCATAGCTTTTGAAGTGCTATTGTTCTTTTCCATACACAGAGGCCCTCATAAAGGTTTAGGAAGTTCAAAATGCAGTGGTTTGAAAGACTGACATTGTAACTATTTGGCGACGCTGAGGGGATCGGCAGGGATGAGCGCAGAGGCCGAGGTGGGAAGTGCAAACGTGTTGCCGCTGTCTTCTTGGGAGCAGTGCCTTTATCGAGTGGAAATTCAGTTCTAAGCATCAAGTTGGCAATTAAATCTCTTCCTAAAGCAGATTTAGAGGATGATTTTTACTAGTTTTTTTTTTCCCCTTGGTGGTTTGCTTAAGGTCTGAATAGGCATATCTGAAACATTTAATCATGTTCATTGTATTCAACAATAAAATCTGAATAAAAATTACTTATTGTTGATGAAGCTCATCTCACAAGCTGTTTCACAGTATGTTTCATTTGCAAGACACACCATTGTGGGAGGCTGCAGGGAAGAGATGCCATCACTTATTGTTCTTGTTCTCTTCCCCAGGCCAGAGAGGAATCTGTTTCTTCACTCCCCTCTGCCCTCCAAAGTGATTTACCTTAAAGGGGTGGGGGTTTGGCTTGGTACCTGATAGGACCCGTCCTAAAAATTGCATTTGGTGGATTTCGGATGCCTGGAGCCACCCTGCAAGCAGATGAAGAATCTAATTGAAGCAGCATTTCATTTTGATAATTCACTCAAGTCAAACATTTTGGTTTTTGCAGGAATTTAATCCCTCTCTCAAACTAATAAAGCTAACAAAGCAAGAAAATCACAGTTTATGTCTTTTAGATGGCACTTTAAAAAATTGCGGACAGATTCACAGACATGTACCCTGGGGCAAATAATACATTATATGTTAATAAAAATTAATAAAAAAAATAAATTAAAAAAAATTGCGGACATTGAAGGCTGTTGTCAGGAACTTTCAATGTTATTTAGGGCTTACTGTGACAAAGAATGTGTACTGGGTGAGTTAAGTAATTGAGGATAAATCTCCTGACCTCTTAGAACCTCTGTTTCAGTATTTGCGAAACAAGGTCGGTATTATCTACATTGTATGTTTTTTGAGGAATTTGGTAGGGAAAACTGTCTCATTGGGCACTTTGACAGATAACAGGATTTCAGGGGAATGGTAACTTGTGGTCACAGTGTGGAATCCTGCTAAGGAGAAAGGATATTTGGCATTGGAAGACCAGGATGGAATCCAGTCACTGACTTTGTAATGTTCGGTCGGTAAATCACCTCTTTTATTAATAAAAAGAGGAATAGTTTACCTTTTTGGAGCACTTACTAAGAATCAGGTACCCATGCAGAGCACTTTGCATGCATCCGTTTATTTAATCTTTAAATAACCATAGGTTGATAGTTGTATTTTCATTCCCCTTTGATTGATAAAGAAACTGGGGCACCCAGAGAGTTGGTAACTGGTACAAGGTCACAGAGCCAATAAGGTCTAGAAGTAGGGTTTGCTTATTTATTTATTATTTTTTAGAGAGAATGCATGTGAGCAGGGAGAGGCAGAGGGAGAAGGAGACAATCTTAAGCAGGCTCCATTATCAGCATGGAGCCCCATGTGGGCCTCAGTCTCACAATCCTGAGATTGTGACCTGAGCCGAAATCAAGAGTTGACAACCAACTGAACCGCCCAGGCGCCCCTAGAAGTAGGATTTCAATCCAAGCTTTCTGGTTCCTGGGTCTGTCCTAACCACCGCTGCCTCTCTGTGGAGGGGTGATCCCAGCTCTCTCTCATGGTGGTTGTTAAAACTTAACAGGGAATAGTGGAATAGACTTCTGGCAGGAGCAAGTTGTAGGCCTTTCCCAAGGTTCAGATGCTAAAACACAGAATGAGTGTTGTGTTATCCACAGGGCATTGGGCTGATGGTAGACATTTTGAACACTTGGGACTTCACAATAGGGTATTGCATCCGTCAGTGTGTCCACATCTGTCTGTGCTGTTGAAGTATTCATTAAGTAGGTATATGGAAACTGCATTACTGCTCTTGTCCATTACCAACTGTGATAAGTGGAGATTCTTAAAAGGTGGCAAGACAGGTGGTTAGAAGTCTGGATTTGGGTGCTAGAGTCCCTGAGTTCAGACCCTAGTTCCTCCAGCCCCGCCAGCGGTGTGGACTTGACCAACCTGACTTCTCCATGCTTTAGTGTCCTTGATAATAAAACAGCAGTACCCACCACCTAAGACTGCAGTGACAATTATAGGGATTAACACCAAGTGCTTAGAACAGCAGGGAGTATGTAATGTTTCTTAGCTATGAATGTTATCCTTCAGATGAAAGCCAGATTCTTCCCTTTCATGATGAAAAAGGTCTCTGTCATTGATATCCTGAGGCTTAAGTATCCTAATAGTATCTGTTTTTGTTTTTATTTTTTTCCTAACCAGGAGATATGGAGAAAGAGATACAGTTCAGGATTTCAGAGAAAGGTTTTTTGGGTGTTTTTTTTAGCTTATTGGAAATATTTCCTTGAACATTTACCTTCTTTGTGAAGGGAATTGGGAAGTACATATAATGCTAAACTCTCCATGGAATTGCTCTTTTCAGTAACTTTTTTGAGGAAAATAAAGTGACTATTCGATTGATTGGATTCTAGTAGTAGAATAGTCAACTCTCCCCCTTTACAGATTGTAAAACAAATCAGATTGAAGGAAACCTACAACTTTACAGCTGAGAGACACCAATGGAACCCAGATTTCTTGGGCTCCTTGTCCACTGCTCTTTCCTCTGGGCCAGATTGTCTCCTCTACCAGGATAGAGAAGTAGCCTGAAGTATAAACAGACCTTGTGGCAAGAGGACGTGTTGCCTGACTAAGAGCAGGAGCCCGTCAGATGTTCTGTACTGAAAAATGTGTCTAATAGGAAAAGAAAACCCCTCTTCTTGTTAAGTACACTTACGTCCATGAAAACTGGCACTGAACTCAATCTGTGAGGTGCACATCAGGATATGAACCCATGTTAAACACACACACACACACACACACACACACACACACACACACACATCAGTTGATGACTTGAACACCTCCCTTAGGTTGGAGAGCAAATGAGCGAATGATTGGGTTTCTTTTTCTGTGAGTTGCTCTTTGTGTTTTTCTTCCGCTTAGTTCTCAGATATGGGAAGGTTTTGGTTCAGGAATCATAAAACTCCTCTGGCTTCTATTTCATGAAATACGCAGCATAGTCTATTGGAGAGAAATTGCCAGCTTGCTTTTATTATTATTATTATTATTTTTATTTGAACCCACCATATAACCAATCTACAATGCCAGTGGGGGATTCTCATAAAGTGAAAGGAAAACAGAGATAAAATTTTTGCTGAATAGAACAACTCTCAGCCAAAATGATACAAGTTTTGTAATGGCCAAGATGGGCTGTTTAGCTTAAGGAATAAAAATAGGAGGAGGGCGGTCCCAGGCAGATGTGACAGTTCCGAGTGAACCCCAGTCCCTGTTGACCACCTACAGTGAGTCTGGCAAAATTGTCAACCTGGTATATTGACTCCGAGATTCAATTTCTGACTCTCTACGTTGGTCATTGTCTCTGTTTCTTGACTGGACACTTGTGATCTGTTGGCCCATCAGTTAGTCTTCCTTTCCCCCTCTTTTGCCTCTTGTTTTTGTCTCAGAGTTTGTCTCTCTTTCAGTCTTTGGTTCGGTTCGTATTTCTTCTTGTTAATGTCACATTTGCTAGTAAAGACTGAAAAGTGATGAATATGTCTTTGAGACTCTCGATTGGGCAGTGGAGGAGGCTAACCCACGGAATGCACATACACTTCCATGCCCATTTAACACCTGTCGGCCTGAACACCTACTTTGTGTCTGACTCCGGCTTTGTGCCTGGCATTGTGAACAGTACCATGATGCAAGGGTGCAGTCTCTGCCATCTAGGCACCCTGCCTCCTGCATAAATTACTGCCTCAGTGTGAGATACGGTACAGAAAATATCTGCACGGTACTAGAAGCTTCCAGAAGAGTAATTTATTACATCTGAAGAAAGGAAGGGAGGGGAAAGCTTTGAAGAAGAGATTGCATTTCAGCCGGAAACTGAGGCTTGACCAAGAATTTCTCAGGGCTTGGAGGAATCCAGACTGGGAGAACTGGGTGGGCAAGGAGAGGTGGGCATGAGGGTTCATTGGTTTGGAGGCCGACATAGTTGGGTGTGGCTGTAATGTACAAGATGTGACCGAAATGGATTATTTTGTAGACCATTTTCCAGATTGTGTTCCAAGGAACACTGGGCTTCCCCAAGATGGTTATGAGTATTTTAAAAGGAAGAACATCGAGCAGGAAAAAAGTTCTGTGCCCCCAAAACTTTGAAAAGCATTGAGTAACATAACTTACTCTTGCCAAGACATGGTATTTACTGACATATTAAGGCTTCAGAGGTTTCCTACAGGTTAGGAAAGAAAGAAAGAAAGAAAACTCATTGAAATCATTAAGATCTTCTAAACTTACTTACAATAGGCCCCCTGATTTCAAGGAGCCCTTTTTAGTGTCTTACGAGATAGAGTGGGGAATGTGTGTGAAGGTAATCATTTACAATTTTTACATAGAGGAGTAAATTTTATCATAAAAGTAATACATGTGATTTGACATGTAGTATAGTATATGTGCGACATACAGAAAAGTATAAAAATACAGTGAAAGCAGTATGATAAAAAAAAAAGCAGCACAAAAAAGCTGAGAACACTCAGCCTAAGAAATAAAGCCTCCTTTCCCTGATCATATCTCCTTCCCTTCTGCCAGAGGTAACCACCATCCTAAATTTGGTGTTTATGATTCCATATAATTCTTCTGAATATTCTTTTTAGAAGAAAAAGAATTCCATTGAGTTCTCATTCAGTTTCTCACTACAGAGATAATAAGAAATAGTTGTTCTGTCTAGGAATTTTCCCAGAGTAAAGGACATTTATAAGCTCTTTAGAAGCAGGAAATGTGGCTTCTCCTTTTAACAGTGTCTGGAATGTAGTATATGCTCAATAAATTTCTGCTGAATTGAATTAAATGTGTACACTTTCATGTGGTACATTAAGTTCATGTGGTGACAAAGATTGAGGTGAAGTAATTGTTTTTCATTGACAGTATTGAAATTCTTTGTGATCAGAGATCTTGAAAACATTTTTTGGGGTGCCTGGCTGGCTCAGTGGGTTATAGCTTCTGCCTTTGGCTCAGGTCATGATCTCAGGGTCCTGGGATCGAGCCCCGCATCAGGCTCTCTGCTCAGCCGGGAGCCTGCTTCCCCCTCTCTCTCTGCCTGCCTCTCTGCCTACTTGTAATCTCTCTCTCTCTGTCAAATAAATAAATAAAATCTTTAAAAAAAAAAAAAAGAATACATTTTTTGTTGCATTTTTTTGTTGTTGTTTTGTAATCTGGATCTGTAAGTGAATAGTGACAACTATTGACTACAAGTCTTTTTCATGTTTCCTTGACATCATTTGGAATCATTAATGATAACTGCTTGCCCAAATCCGCCATATTAAAATAGGTGATTCAGTAAAGCAGCTATCTACTTCCATTACAGGAAAAATAACTCCCAAGTGCTTTCAATCAAAAAGGATATTTGTAAATTACAGTGTAATTAATTACTCAGTACCCAGACACTAAGTACTTTGAAGGTTTATGCTTAGGGCCCCAAGAAATAACTTACTGGGTGTGACCCCAGGTACAGTCATGCCAACACAAGCATCTCTCTTGATATATGTGAGGGACATCTTGAAAAAGCTCCATCTGAAACATATGTCATATTTGGGAGACATTTTCCTTTTCTGTTATCCTAGCCTGTTTTCCTGAATTACTCCTGTTTACATGTCAACATGCAGTGAATGTTGGAATATTGCTGAGGGATACATGGTAGAAAGAATGAAAGGATGAATAAAGCAGAAGACCTTTAGGCTCAGTGGGCGGAGACCTTTTTTGTTTGAAATCATGGTTATACGGGAGATAGTAGATTAGCTTTTCCCGTGGGGCTGGATGTTGATCATGGCTGACAATCCACCTGCATGATTTTCTTTCTCTGATTTCACCAGCACTGATTTCTCTGAGTAGTTTTGGGAGCAGGAGTAAATTCCAGGAGATAGCCAAATGAGAATCAGCTTTGGGGTTGAATGACCATCCCCAATGTGGACAGTGCACAGAGGGTCAGGAAGAGATGCTGTAGACTGCCATCCCCTTCTGATCGCTTACAGATGCCCATGGGCTAGGATGATGGCACATGGTGGTGCTTGTCTTGAATTGGAGGACCCATTCTGAGCAGTATTATATGCATGCTCACAAAAGTTCTAAATATAGAACACAACCATTCAGACATTAAAATTAAACCGGAAGTGCCCATAATCCAATTGTGGATGAAGTCAAAGATGGGCCAACCATATGCTGAATCTGAGCTCTGGTGTGTATTGTTAGAACACAGTGAATGCAAAAAGGTTACTGTAATTTATTCCTTTGGGAAGCTGAATAGATTTATAGGCTACATAGAAGTTGGAGTCTTGCCAACCTTCTGCTATCTAACTTAGTAATTTTAATGTAGTTGAATTTATCAATCTTTTACGGTTAGTACTTTTTATGTCTTGTTTGAGAAAGTCTTTTTTTTTTCTCCTGATGTCCTAAAGGTATTCTCCTTTATTATCTTTTAAAAGTTTTATTGTTTTGCCTTTCACATTTAAGTTCTGTAATCCATGTGGGGGGAGGGAGATTGAGAGAGAGAGAGAGAGAGAGAGAGAGAGAATATGTGTGTGTTTGTGTGTGTGTGTGTATGGTGTGAGGTAGCAATTTATTTTATTCTTAATTTTCTTCCATACAGAAAAGAGTCACCCAGGCACTTAGGTCAGTTTCTAGGCATATATTTGTTCACTCTTTGTCCAGACCATGTTTCTTTATTGTTATAACTTTATAATAAGCCTTGATATTTGGCAGGGCAGATCCCCATAATGTCCTTCTCCAGAAATGTCTTGGCACTTTTTTTTTTTTTTTTGGCTTTTTGTCTTCCATATTCATTTTGTACTTCCAAAGTTACACAAAAATACTCTTGAGATTTGATTGGAGTTACATTGAATTTATAGACTAATTCGGGGAGATGATATCATTATGATACTAAGTCCTTCCAACCATAAACATGCTACCTTTCTCCATTTTTTTGTTCTTAATGTCTTTCAATACAGATTGTAATTTTCTTCATAAAGGTATGCACTCTTATTAGGTTTCTGGGTGCTTTATATTTCTGTAGTTGCTATTATAGATGCTATCTCTAAAAGTTACATTTTCTAATTACGTATTAGTTTTCATCATATCCCACCTGTATTTCTTGCTCTGGATGGTGGGGCATTAGGAAGGAAGGAGGAAAAATTGGTGCTCACTGACTGCTTACAAAGTACTAGGTGCATGGGGAGGGGGCGGCTGCCTGGCTCAGTTGGTTAAGCGTCCAACTCTTGATTTCAGCTCAGTTCATGGTCTCAGGGTTGTGAGATCGAGTCCTGCATCAGGCTCAGTGCTGGGTGTGGAACCTGCTTAAGATTCTCTCCCTCCCTCTGGTGTCTCTAAAAAAAAAAAAAAAAAAAAAAAGTTGCTAGGTACCTTACATGCTCTCATTTGATGTCCAGAACAGCCTCCACCCTCCTTCACAGATGGACAGAGCAGGGAATGCCCAGTGGCCCAGTGGGAATGCAGAAGTGAGGAATGGGGCTCTGAGGACTTGCTCAAACCCCGTAACAGTCAGTCACCTTGTTCGATTGGCAGGGTCTTTGAAAGATGTCTCTAGTTTTCCCCTGGAGTGTGCCGTTATAGCAAAGAACTTCACTGGTTAGACAACTCTGTATCACCTGAGTAACTTGACCTGGGGCTTGGGGGGCCAGAGTCTGGCTCCTGGTACACTGGTCTGGCATCTCAGGCCAGCCATAGCCATCTGGCCGGCCAGTAGCTACAGTGTGGTTTGACTTTCCAGGCCCATCTCAGGCCAGTGAATGTTGCTGCTGCTCCAGCAGCCATGGGTCTAGGAAAATGAAAAGGCGCATCAAGTGACCGAGGTGAGCAACAGTAGAGATCCAGGTCCCCTTGCACCCGCATCGGTATTCTGCCCACCTCCCCACCCTGACTTATCTTCCGTGGGTCTATTATGTTGATCGTGTAGTGCAAAACTGAAGCATTATTTTGTGTGAGGAATCACCATTATGCATAGACATTGTAAGATATCTGCAAACACGGGGACAGCAGGACAGATGTCTACCTGTGGCCCATGGGATGCTGATTCCTTTCCAGTTGCTATCCTTCTCTCCCTGTTGCTGTTTGTCTGTGTCTCTCTTTCTGCAGAATTCTTTATGTTATGAATTCTTTCAGAAGCCCACTCCCACTCATTTTTTCCCACTCAAATATTTATATATTAGGACCTAGAGGAGATAGTCCTTTCTCCCCAGAAGTCACCCCTAGGATATTTGTGTGGATAAAATTTCAAATTTTTCCTCTCCGCCGTTAGGTGTACCTCTTTCTCCATTTTGTTACATCCCGTCATCCTGTTTCATTGTATTTTCTGGGGTGAAGATAGTATGTGTCATACTAATTTAGGTTGATGTAAAAGAGGGAGTCATATTAAAGCAAAATTAAGGGAACGAGTAGCTGATCTCTGGGTTACCGTGAGCTCACTCTGTATTTTCTCTCTGCTCTCCATCGGTTCATATGAGTGAGGTCAGATAGCATTCTGTATACATTTGACTGCTCCAGATATATCAGTGGAGAGAGAAGTCTTGATTCCAGTAGCCATAAATCAACATGGCTGAGAGGACAAGGGGCTGGGAGGAAGGCGTTTGGGAGAATGGACCGACATTGTCCTTTTTTAAAAAAACAAACAAACACAGATCATTCAGCGTAGGCTCAGCCAAGTTTGATGCCTCCCCCTGCCTGCCTTTCCCAGGCATGTGTGTCTTTCTCAGGCTTGTGGAGCCCCAGACTCTACTATAAACACCACACTTCATTATGTCTTATGTTGCTCGGCTCCATGTCTGTTTCTCTCGATTCCTGTAAAGACTGAGAGTTTCTTAAGGGCCCTGCTGACTTGTCTTTCCTGCCTCAGAGGCTTAGCTTTTCAAGGAAGTTCACCTTGGATTCTTGCTCCTTCTGGTTTATAATGCCTACCACAGTTCCTTTGCAGTAGAGGGAAAATTGTCTGGTCCCTTTAGTGAACTGTTTTGAATCTTTGAAAACAAAAGAAGGGCTTTCTGTTGTAATTTTGAATGTTTCTCTTTGGGGCCTGTCCTTAGCTCCTTTTATTCCCAAACCACGTGCATTTCCTGTCCTGTCCTCTTTCACCTTCCCTTCTTTTCCTTGCTTTTTTTTTTTTGGTCTTGTCTTTCCAGTTTCATCAAGTCAAAGGAATTGCATGAACTCAACAACAACAAAAGGGCTCCCAACCTAAAAGTTTGTAGTGTGATTTCGCATAGTTGCTGGAATGTGGTTTATTCCCTCTCATGCATTGTTCGCATGGAGGAGGGAGTATTTAGGGGAGCAGTCAGGAGGTGGACTTTGTCAGTTCCTTGCCCAATCGCCTGGTAACGGAGGTATTTTACCTGGGTGATTGTTCCTTTCGTGGTTGTCTGCAGCTGGTTTATACACCTTAATGATGGAAACTCTCCGCCAACCATTGTGTTTTAGAGTGGGGAGAGTGTCTCTGGGCGTTGTCCCTGAGCACAACCCCAGAACCTCAGCAGCCACCCGGACATCCGAGCAGAACGTAACGATGTTAACAGTAGACACTGTGTCAGCGAGTGCTGTGTCAGGAGACACATACCCGGTAGCTTCACAGAAAGAATTTAATACAGGAAACTTCGCAGGAAAAATTTCATACGCTCACACCCGTGTCTGAAGAGCTGAGAGCAGGATGGAGCAGGAGTGGGAAGCTCCTTCTGGAGTTACAGGCACAAAAGGGAGGGGCGCTGTTCCCAGAGCCCGGGAATTGGGGCTGCACAGGGCCAGGTGGGGATCCATCGAGGAGACTGGGCCACTGTCCAGGATGCCACCTTGAAGCAGAAGGAGAGGGAGAGAGGGAGACGGATACCCTAGTTTCTCCTCCTCCTTCCTTCCTGTCTCCGCCAGGCATTCCCACTGAGTCTCTGTCTTGCCAGGGGGAGCTATGTCCGTGTCAGATGCCCTGGTGAGTAGAACAGTGACAGCCCCTTTTCCGTGGTTCTCCAATCTAGAAGACTCCGAAAAGTCCCATATTTTTATAATTCATTGAGTAGCAAGACCTGATCTGATCTGAATGGACATGAGAATACTTATAATGTCTGTTGATCCCCCTGAGTGTGAACCGTCCGGCTAGAGAGGGGTTGATGACTACGGAGGGAGGGGCACTCCACCCCTAGCTAGGGATAGTCCAAATACCTGAAAGCTAATGTAGGACGCGGGACATGCTGCCTTTCTGAACTGCACAATAAAATCTGCGTTCTGAACACATCGGACCCAGGAAATTTGGATTGTGAGCCTGTATTTCAACGTGACAGTGGGAGGAGTGGAAACGTGGCCCGATCATAGGCAGCTCCAGGCCAGTGCTGGTAAACAGCACAGCCGTTCTGGGATCAGCGAATGCCAGAGCGGGGTTCCTCGGTAGCCCGGCCTAACAGCCCGCTCGGTCTGTGGATGGGGAGACTTTGTTGAGGTTGGAGAGCTGGTGCACATGTCACGGGGTCGCCTGGGGCTTCACAGTGGAGCTGCTCCTACTTAAGTTCCCTCTGCAGTCCATGCTGCTTGAGGTCTGAAGCTTTGGTGGCTTCAAACGTTTAAGTACTCAGCACTTAGGTGGAATGAAGGAAGCCAGCTGGCGAGTGAATATACTGGTAGATCTACTCTCCAGCTGTGTTCATCTTACATTTTTGTAGCATTTCACGTAAAAACGCGTGCGCGTGCGCAAACACACACACACACACTCGCTCACTCACACTCACGCACAGAACTATTCAGCCATCTTCTCAGCTTATCAGATAGACAGGACGAGTGTCACCATCCCCATTTTTCAGATGATCAAACTGAGGTTTGAGTTAATAACTAGGTCTGTGGCCGTGGGCAAGTCCCTGAACTCTTGGAGCCTCCACTGGAAAGTGAGTTCTTACTCATGATTTTGTTCTAATTGTTTGGCCATGATCAGACCCACAGGGAGAGTGGCAACGCAATGGGAACTGTGCCTGGTGCCCATTGACAGCCCTTCCTTCCTCACCCCTCCACCTTCAGACGAGGAAAGTAGATTGCATGAAGTCATACAGCTGTAGTTGAGTGTTGACAGACCTCTGCTCTCTGTGCCTCTGCTTTCTTTCTTCTTCTTTTTTTTTTTTTTTTTTTGGCTTTAAGAGGAGGGGCTTGAAGAAATGCCACCCTGTGCTAATTTTCTCTTTCCCCCCTCAGAAACTGGGTCACAGTTGGCTGTGACCTTGGTGGCCCCTATTGTCTTCACAGATCGGAATATGCACAGGTCGTTATTTTGTTTACTCCAAATCTGATCGGAGAGGAAACAGCCAGGATCACAAATACGATGTGCTGCAGAGAGCAACTTTATTTCTTGTCAGCACACATGGGACTTTGTTTATCATAATTCACGGTACATGGGCATAATAAAATATTTTGTTTTTCTGAGCGTTTTGCAAGATTAATAAGGCTGCATTCTTAGGGAAAGTTTATTAATCCATAACTTATAGAAAACTCCAGAGGAAGAAGATATGAGATATGTCCTGTAGGTAAAGACGGCAGGCATGTCAGGACCAGAATTGAATTACGCATCCGTTATTCAACTGGTTCTCTGCCAGGTGTAGTACAGGTTGCTGATACCATCCCTTGGATGGGATCTAAACCAGCAGCTGTCTTCATTTTGTCTTTAAATTGAGAGGGTGTGAAAAAGTAGGTGGCAGCACATTGAGTAATCGCGGTCCTTGGGATGCTGGTCCCTTCCCACCCCTCTGGCGACACTACAATGACATTAGACACAGAGGTATGCCTTTGGGCCCTGGCTGCCTTGCCACAAGCTGGTGCCACAAGCCTCCGCTCTCTTAGCAAATGGAGATGGTGTGCCGGTGGCAAGGATGATAGCAACGATGAGGGTGATGGTGAGGAGGGTAGTCACCTCCGTGTCCATTACAAGGAGTAATGGTTTCTGGGGAAGTACTCTGCTCTGTCTCTTCATTCATTTACTCAGTACTTATTGAGCCCCTGCAGGGTACTGGCACCTTGGTGGGCTCCACGGATATGGCCATAAAAGACCTAGGCTTTCTTCTCAAGATTGAGTATTGGTCTTTGAAGCCCAAGTACCCAGATGACAACACGGTGGCTAAATACAATAAAAAAAAAGTAGAATTAGCTGAGGGATGAATTTTATCAGCATCCAAGCTAAGTAATTTGAAGGCGAGCTGGGATTTGCTGGTGGATCTTTCTTACAGTGAATATGTTTCAGGGATTGTGCTCGGTGAATGTGACAGCAGCTTGTCGCCTCCCAGGGAAGACACAAATCCACAAATGCATGGAGGAGGCCCGTTCTAGGTCAGGGGACCACGGTAAATGTAGAGATGGGCACCTCCCTATATGGTGAGCCATGAATGAGTTGGCATGAACTGGCCAGAGCCAGGGAAAGTGAGGCCGTGAAGGTAGCACCTTGTTGCCATGTTAGCCTTGAGATTGTGGATGGTGATCAAGCAGCCTTTCCTTTGTGTGCCCTTCTGGGCAGCTCTCACCCTTCTCCTCTTACCAGGGGTGAATGAGTAGTCAGAGGAGAAATGGGGTTATATTTATTTAGGTGAAATGAGGATGTGTATGTAGCAGGTATGGTGTATTTTAATGGTCTCCTAGGGGCCTCCTAAGACCGTACCTGCAAGCTCAGCTGCCTATAAAGACCACGTAGTTGACATTGCTGAGTGGAACAGTCCAGGGGAGGCATTGAGGGGGTCTGGGTTAGCTACTGT
The DNA here is from genome assembly GCA_028646535.1 of Procyon lotor. Classification (NCBI taxonomy): domain Eukaryota; kingdom Metazoa; phylum Chordata; class Mammalia; order Carnivora; family Procyonidae; genus Procyon; species Procyon lotor. Next base: position 38,942,360 of record CM053606.1, on the reverse strand, counting down.
TTAGCTCCAGCCAAGGATTGCAGTAAGAGAGTGCTGGACCAAAGTATCCAGGTCTTCAGCTAAAAAAATATTTATTTATTTATTTGCCACAGAGAGAGAGAGAGAGTGAGCAAGCACACGAGCAGGAAGAGCTGCAGGCAGAGGGAGAGGGCGAAGCAGGCTCCCCACTGAGCAGGAGCCTGACTCAGGGCTCGATCCCAGGACTCTGGGATCATGACTTGAGCCGCAGACAGACGGTTAGCTGACTGAGCCACACCGTCATCACAAGAAATCTGTTTTTTAAATGTGAAATCCATCAGTTTAAAAACGTGGCACGGAATTAAACAACAATGAAAAACAACATCGGTAGGCTAAAGATAACTGGCCTATGGGCTGATTTTCACTCATGAACCACCCGTTAGTGGATTCTGGCCTATTCTTTTTTTTTTTTTTTAAAGATTTTATTTATTTGACAGCGAGAAACACAGTGAGAGAGGGGACACAAGCAGAGGGAATGGTAGCGGGAGAAGCAGGCTTCCTGCTGAGCAGGGAGCCTGATGCAGGGCTCGATCCCAGGACCCTGGGATCTGACCCGGCTGAAGGCAGACGCTTAACGACTGAGCCACCCAGGTGCCCCGATTCTGGCCTATTCTTGATAATTACATAAATCTCTCTCAAGTGGAAGTTCAGTAAATATACCAAGGGATATATTGGGCCATTTTTGGTAAGGGAAAGTTTCCACAAGACATTTGGATGGTAGAAATCGGCCCTTATTTATTTCTGTGTGTTTCCTCAGTCACCTTTTCTGTTGTTCCTGCTCACACGCTTCTGATACAGGGTAACGCTTCGGTAAAACCGGTGTCTGTGGTGGGGCAGCACTGAGGTTTGTGTGTGTCTTGACTGTACAGCTGCATTCAGAACCCTGTTACATCCTGCTACCCAGGCAGGTCCCCGTAGTAAGTCAAATGAGTGGGTTTAGGTTCTATAAATGACAGTGTTCCGTGGCATTCTCGTTTAGGGTTGAGCCTTGACTCTCAGCCTCTGAAATATGCACATTTCGAACCAGAGTGAGAACACGAGCAACTTAGTAGTTACTGTGGAATTGAGTGAATGTCATAAATATTTATTTATCTTTTTCATAGCTGGCATAAAAATGTTAGGATATAAAAAAAGTTGTTCGCTATAAAAACAACAGAAAATTCATTGGCTATCCATCTCCTGAATGCGTGTGTCTCTTTGGGTTTTCATTAGTGTCTAGCAATATACTTTGAGAAATTAGATTTGAACAGAAGCTTCAGCAGAATATGAAAGCTCCTGGTGTTCATAATTAACCCGTTTTCAGCACCGATCCATTGCGTACAGCAGCCTCCTTTTAACCATGTAGTGGCTGGAGGCAGGTTTAATGCATTTTCTTCCAGAATTTTTTTTTCTTCAGAAATAATCCCTTGTTTCTGAATTTGGAAAACACACAAGAAATACGAAAGAAAAAAAAAGTCACTTATAATATTTCTCCCCAGAAGCTGTCTTTGTTAATGTTTCGAGTTACAGAGATAAACAGGCTAGAGATTGAGGTCAGATGAATATGGATTTCTATCCAGGCTTCTTCTTTTATGTATTCTTGATAAGTCTTATTTTTCTTGCCTGTGAAATAGAAATGTGGATATTATCTCTTTTACCTGATATTTTGATGATTAAACCAGATAATGCACATGAAGCATGTAGCTCATTAGTGGGTGCACAGAATGCATAAAGAAATGAGCTATATGCTTATGTCTTCCATTCTTTTGGCTATAAACATTTTGCTCTGTGGAATCCATGTAGTCAATGAACTCTTTTTTTGTTTAAAAAAAAACACAACTCCCCTTGTTCCCATATCTCTTTAAGAAATACTGTCTAAATATCCTATTTAACAGTTAGATTTCTTTAGACCTGAATCTTCCTTAAACTTTTCCCCTGTGTGTTTAAGTTGTTTTTCATCTTTTTTTATTATAAATAATTGTTTGATGAATATCTCTGTTCATCAGTCTTTGGTGGCAGCTTGATTTTCTGGTTAATACAGTGACTGCATCTCACATCTGAAATGGGCAGGATTCCTGCCAGCATCCTTCATCAGAACTCTGGCTGATGATGGATGGGAATGTTCTATATCTGCACTGTCCAATATAGTAGCCACTAGCCATGCCTGGCTATTGAGCATTTGAAATGCAGCTAGTGTGACTGAGAAACTCATTTTTTTTTTTTTTTTGAATTTTTAACATTATTTAATCTTAGTTTGAATAGCCCCATGAGCTCATGGCTGCCATAGTGCATAGCATAGGCTTATGCTATTCTGGTTCAAAGAGTAGAGTAGACCCAGGCTGGGGTTTGTTTTTTAGAAAGACCTATCAGTGAAACATCTAGCTTTATCTTTTGGCCTTTTCCTTTAATTCTCTGGTACAGATACTCAAGTACTGGATCTTCTCTTTCTTTGTGTACATTCTTTTTATTTTGACAGAGGGTTGGCAGAGGACGTGTCACGTGCCAGCTACCATCTTAACTTAGAAGCTGAATTTTAAGTTTTGCCGATGTGGGGACAGTTCAGGTTGTCAGTGACAAGAACGTAGCTTAGTATGATTTCAGTCCAACGGGGAGTTCCTTGGCTTGCATTCTCCATGTAGTGGGTTCTCCCAACATAGTGGCAAAGATGGCCGCCAATAGTCTAGGCTTACATCCTACTAGCCTGGCCCCTAGCAGAGGTAGAGAGGACTTTCCCCTCACAGGTCCACAGAATGGCCTACAACTGGCTCTTGGTGAACTTGTTTTCGTTCCGGAGTCAGTCTCTGTGGTCAGAGCTGGGGAGGTAGGATTTGGGTCCATTGGTCAGCTCTGGGCCCAGGTCTATATAGAGCTGAGGTGACTTCCCTGGTAAACTACATGCACTCCCACTGGTTTGGGAAACTAGTTTGTGAGGCAGGCACGTGCTGCACCGTGGATACTCGCTGCACTGTATCTTTGAAGCATTCTTGCTTCCCCCAGTTCTCTTCTTAGGAAAAGCCAGTTTGTCAGGGAAGGGGGTGGGTATTTTTTGTCCTGTGAATTACTATCCATTGACATAGCAGGCTTTTATCATTTAATGGAACCATTCCCTTACGCCAAGGAGGGCCCAGTTTTCCAATGAGGAAAGCATGGGGCTGCTTGGGTTGTGTCTGGTCTCACTCTGTGTTCCAGTAGTATGTTCAAAAGCTAATTTCTCCTCTCTGGGAAGAAGGTAACTATGCCCCAGAGAGTGAATGAGGTAAGTAAATCGAAGCATTTATTGTGATTATTTTTCATTATGAATAAGGCAAAAGATATATTGCCTAAGCCCCTTCCTACAAGTATTTGAATCAAAGCTGATGGGATTTCCATGTCAGACTTCAGATAATCTAGGAATCTGGTGGAGAGTGGGTACTTCAGTCTCCAGCTGGTGTATTGCAGCAATATCTTGGGACTTATGGGTGTAATTAAACCATCCCTCTTAGTAATTACAAAAAGGGACTCGGTGCCCTTAAACGTGACTGTAACATATCAGGTCTTCATAAAAGCATGAAGCTAGTTATTTCATCAGCAAAATCCATGTAGAAAATATTTTATTAATGTTTCAATTTTCTGATTCAGCCCTTTGTGTAGTAAAATACGGTGGCTCAAACAGTTTCCTTTTTACTGTTCTTGCTCAGTCTCGTAAGAGAGGCTGAAATTTTGTAGTACCATTTATGCCAATTTTCCTTTAAACTCTCCAGCATAAAGCATATCAGCAAATTAATATTCCCCGGCTATAAGATGAGATTGACATCTGAGGTATAAGTTCATTTCTTGTCCTAACATCTACTGTACCGTGAAATTAGGGGTCTTTTCTTTATCTGTCTATATATTTTTGCTTCATTTTCATTGTGGCAGGAGTGGTGGTGGGGAGCTCAATCCAGATACAGTGTCACCTTAACGTATTATCAACTTTTACCTAGTGAGTCATCACTGACACAACTCTCTGATTTTTATGCACATTGGTACTTTTTTGTTTATCTATAGTAGTAGCTAATGATTAGTGTCTAGTATGCGGTTATACACATCTCTTCTCTCTCTCTTAGAAGTCTTCCTGGGGGTTCCCTCATCCTACCCTCTGTCCTTCTCTGTTCTTACTGTACTTTTCACCAAGGATACTGTATATCTGAGTGGGTACTTTTTGTGTCTTACCTTCCCCCTTGAGGCTGTGAGCTCCTTGAGGGCAAATGCCTTTTCACACTTGCCTTTTCCATATAGGAAACGTATTTTGCAACGAGTCACTCGACCAGTATTTGGCAACTGTATGGATAAACTTTGCATTACATTTTAGAGACTGTGCAAGTAAACACAAAAACAAACACAGATAAAAATTTATCTGAAAGGGGACCCCAAATAGTTGTGGTGAAATTGCTTAGGTCCTTAAACCATGTAGAGTAAATTCAGTAGTTTGTCAGGGAGATTTCATTTTAATGTATATGAAAAATGCCAAATTTTTGCAGTTGAGTGGAGAGGTAAATTATTTGGGGTCTATAATGGAATCCTTTTATACATTTCTGATTATTCAGCGCCTTATGGTAGGGCCATGCTATGTGATTTCCTGTCATGTCAGAATGTGGCCTTTGTGGCGGTAAGGTCATTCCAGTGCTCTTAAGAAAGAAAAGAAAGCTAAAAAAAAAAAAAAAATAAAAAAAATAAAAAAAAAGAAAGAAAGAAAGAAAAGAAAGCTAGTACCATCCTCACTGGTGTTTTAATGTTTTGAGATTGTTTTTGCATGGGCTCTGGAAGAGCCAGTCTGCAAAAGCGAGACAATGTGAATACGTCTCCCCAAATCAATGAGAATTGTGCTGTCCTCTAGAAAATTAGGTTTGAGCCACATCAACGTCAGTGCCGCAGACTGAAAAAATCCCATTTCGTGATTGCACTGTGTATGAATTGTGTAATGTGCCTAGATGGGCGCGAGGTATGATTGCTTCTCTTTCCTCGGCATTACTAAATGGTAATGCGGTGGATTCATGGGAGGAGAAGTGTCTCAAATAAACAGCCCAGGCTACCTGAAATAATTTAGGGCTCATACTTGGGAAGTCTCCCAAGTAGACCAATGTAAGATGTTACTATTAACCAGAGACAATGGGGAAAACCCTCGTGGTGACTTGTTTAAAAAAAAAAAAAGAAAAGGAAAGAAAAAGATAGTGGCATGAAGTCTCTGCATCATCTTGCTTCATAGGGTGTTTTGTGTAAGTTTGTTGCAATGTGGGAAAAAGCCTCTAGTTTGTGGTGGGGGGAGTTCATGGGCAGGTCAGGCGACCTTTCGTAACCTTTGTTCCTTTAACCACTTGAAATTTCAAGTGCCTCCTAGTTGCCCGCCACCACTGTAGGTGCAGGGGTGGAGGAATGGCGGGGGAGGGGGGTGCTGGTGTTGGAGTGTCTAGATAGAACAGCTTCGAAATGGTCGAAAGCCCACTAGTGTTTCATTCTCTCCACCTTGGGTGTTAAAAATTTATCTAAAAAATAAAGGTTCCAGTACCGATGCACTGTTCATTTCTTGCACAGACCTGCAGACGTGCAGGAACGGTGTTTCAGGTCTCCGGCAGTTGATCCTGGGAGGTGAGCCCTCACGGGGATGAGCCCTTGGAGCTGTGCAACGCTAGCTCCATCTGAAGTTTGAAAGACATTTAATGATAATTCCAAAGGCCCTCTTATCTCCTGATCCACTGGAAACGACCTGCAATTTGAATTCAGTGAGCACCGGGGGCATCGGCAACCCTGCAGTCGGTGAGGACCCCGAGCACTGGGGAAGTAGGACAGGCATCGTAAGCCAGCCTGTCCATCTTACAGCAATGATCTCTTTCAGTTCAGCTCTGGCTCCCCATGTCGTAGACTCGTTGGGTCATCATGGCAAGACAGGAACCCTGGAGTTTTTCGAGTCCAGTAGGTCTATTCTGGCTCAAGCTGATGCCTCTCAGTTTTCTGCCTTAAATGTGATCAGCTTTCATGGGTAAGCAGCAATAAATCCAGTCCAAGCAGTGCAGCTTACTAGCTGTGTGACCTTGGACAAGTCACAGCATTTCCCTCAGCCTCACTGTCCGTATCCATAAAACGCGAGCTTGTGAGCTTTGATATTCTGGGTTATATAGGTGAGAGTCTGGCACTTAGCACTGTGCTTGCAACATCAGTGAGCTGATGAGAAGCATCTGGGTCCTCTGTACTCTGCAGGTTACTGGGATTCTCCGATCTGGCCTGCCTTCTCAAGCACGTGCATAGTATTCAAGTAAATATGCCTGCCAGTGCCCTCATTTATTTTATAAAATGGTATCAGCCTAGAATCTCAGGCCTGAATTACTATTAAAATTTTATTTAATTAGAGCAATCTCCTTTTGAGATCAGGAAACTGTGCCATCCATCCATTCATCATGCTATTCTCTTATTTAATATTTATTAATATTAAGCACCTGATGTATGCTTGGTGCTGTGCACGGAGCTGAGGAAACCAAACAGAACGAGAGGCAGTCCCCATCCCACAAACCTCTCCCCGTCCCCCACAGGGGAAAAGCCCCCGTGAACTACAAACCCATCCCTCTTCGTTGCATTGCCTTTTGGTTCGGTGTGGCTGGGATGATGGTGCTGGTGAGCGGGGGGACCTCCAGTAGAAAAGAAGAGGGGGAGAGAGTTCCTCAACTCTGGCTCCTGCAACCGTTGTTAATCATTTCAAGCTGAAACTAGAGACTGAATTCGAGGGCAGAACTGTGACAAGCCGGTTTATCAACAGAAGACCCACCAGGAGTCAGAGAGCATTTCTTCTGCTGAAGGACTTCAGTATTGGACAGGCACACATTCAGAACCCAAACCCAACCTCGAAGTCAGTGTTCAAGGGAAGTAAAGGGCCACATAGAAAATGAACGCGAGGTGGGCACCCCGCTAGGAGTGGGGAAAAAACCCAGGAAGAGCTGAAAAGCCTCTGGGTGGCCCGTCCCCAAGCCCAGGCCCGCACCTCCAGTGGCCTGACTGTGGCAGATGGGGTAGCAGTTTGCCCCCGACTTGTAAACATGGCGTGGCCTTAAAGAAATACCGTTTGTTATAAAGTCCCAAATGAAAAGCCAGCAGTGAAACAAGCCCGTTGGGGTTGAGGAGGAGACTGTGAGAGGACAGTCAGGATGTGGACTACGACTCAGCAGAGTTTCCAGAAGGGAGAAATATATCCCCCAACAAACAAACAAAAAATTGTTCTGTCACTTGCATCATTTAAAAACCCATTGCCTGCAGGTTTCTCTTGTCTCCCTTGTCCCCAGCCCTGCCTGCTGAGCTCCTCCTCATCGGTCAAGGCTCCGGTCCAATGCCCTCCCCTCCCTCAGGCCTTCCCCGACGGTCTCCATCAGATGGATAGCTGTCATCATCCTGCTCCACAGCCTCAGCCCCAGGCCCTGCCTTTGAGTTCTTCGTGTCCACATTGGTTGCCTGTGGAAGACCCCGACAAGTGTCCCCAGATACAGGGACTATTGTCTCTCACTCTGCATTTCCTTCCCCTGCCTGTGGGCCTGGCTCAGACACTCAACAATGTTGACTGAACTTAAATATCTAGTGTCTCTGGTAAACTTGGGCAACTATGTGGAAGTCGTTCATGCTGTGAATAGTGGGGGCGGGGGAGGGGGCGCAGGGGTGGGAGAAAGTGGATGAATTATGCCTGCCTGATTGGCAGGTGACACAGCGACCAGAAAGCCAAAATTGAAAACTGGTCTTCAGACACAAGAAGGGTTGATGGAGTCAAACGTGGTAAAATTTAAAAGGACTAAATGCATACTGTTGTGCTTAGGCGCAAAGCATTAATATCAATGCAAAATAGCATGTGGTGATTATCTGCCCATTCTTATGAAGGAGATGGGGGGAGGGGTTGATTTAAGTTCATACAAGTCCCCAGGAAGACGCTTAAGATGTCTGCTCCATCTTGGGGTGGATTAACTGAATGATTTAGTAGCTAAAGAAGTTGGTCTTGGATTCTGCTCTCCGGAGGACCCGCCAGAAGTTCAAGTACGTGAGGACACACCTGTGTCCTGTGCCAGGCAGTGACGGCATGGATGTGGAGTAGACTCTATGAATGTCAGTGGCCTGGGACCAATCAGACTGCAGTGTGTCTGGAGGAAGAATGCTGAGTGGTCAAAAAAGAAAGAAAGAAAAGAAAAAGATGGTCCCTCAAACAATTAGAAAAGTAATAGAAGTGACCCGAGATATTCATACTTCAAAACACGTGTTGATAGGGATGGGTTCGTGGGGGAAATGTGGAGCATAGTCACCATCTTCAAATGTTTTAAAAACTGCCTTGTGGAGTGGGACTTAGAGCTCTTCTGTTTCTAACCTCCAAACGAGTGGAGGTTAGAAAAAGCAAGTGTGGCTTAAGTGTGAAATGGTTTATGTGAGATAAGGCGCTGCCTTTCTCATTTCATAGGCCCCAAAACTTGAGGGAAAAGGGTACTGCAGAGGATTGCCACATGGATTGGGGGATTGGGTGAGATGACTTTTAAGGATCTTTCCGATTCTAATGTCTTATGATTTATTTCTTTTTTTTTTAATTTTTATTAACATATAATGTATTATTTGCCCCAGGGTACATGTCTGTGAATCGTCAGGCTTACACATTTCACAGCACTTAACAGCATATACCCTCCCCAATGTCCACAACCCAGCCACCCTATCCCTACCCACCCCCCCCCCCCCCCCCCCCCCCCCCCCCCCCCCCCCCCCCCCCCCCCCCCCCCCCCCCCCCCCCCCCCCCCCCCCCCGGCCACCCTTAGTTCGTTTCTTGAGTCTAGTAGTCTCTTATGGTTTGTCTCCCTCCCGATCCCTTCCTGTTTCATTTCTCTCCCCCACCGCCCCAAACTCCCACCTTGCCTCTCAAATTCTTCATATCAGAGAGTTATGATTTATTTCTATTGAATACGTAGTTCCTTTTTGGCCCCAGAAAGAGATTTAGTGTATGAATGTAAGATGAACAGTTCTTATTTTATTGCTTAAAGCACATTTATTTACATTATCTCAAGTGAACCTTACAAGGTACACATGTGGAGGAGACGTTATTATTGTTATTCTGTAGATTAAAAAAACCTACAGACTTGTTATGGACAAATGACTTATTCAAGGCCATTGGAAGAGCTAGATCCTTGACTTCATAACAAGGGTTTATAGTCTGTGAGTAGTTAGAACACCCCTAAGAGGTAGAGTCTAATCTTGGTCCCATTTTATAGATGAGGAAAGCAAGGTATAGAGCACAAGTCAAGGTCACGTACTTATGAAGTGTTAGAACCAATGTTTGAACAAGACAGTGTGATTTCAAAGCTCATATTTTTAACTTCTGTACTAGCAAGCGTTTCTATAATCAGCATAATATCTCAGCTGATGAGTTGTTAAAATTGTAAAGTCAAAGAGCAACCAATAATTTGTTTTGCCATCAACCATTCAAATGATCAGAATACAAAACTAACAACTAAAAGTGTTTTTTTTCTCTTGCAAAAAAACATGGTATCCTGGAATCTCTATCAAAGGTTAATATGAAAAGTTGAAAAAAAAAAAAAAAAAAAAAAGACAGACCTTTCCAAAGGACCAGAAAATCTGGCCCCTCACACTTGAAAATGGCTCATTGGGCAGTTAGACATCACTTACCTGGCTCATTCAGCATGGAGATACTAGGTTAAATGGATTTTTCTAAAACTCGCATCTCATGTTTTGAGCGTCCAAACTTCTTGTGTGCTTCAGTGGGCAGCAAATAGAGTAAGGGGAGACTGACATGGTGACTCAGAGCCCATGCATTGTATGTTTTGAATGATCCCAGACTTCTGGCTGCTTCTGTTTTTGCTGTGCCTTTGCCTAGCCACCCGGTAGCTTATTAAAATGCTCCAGGTGCTTTGGCCCAACAAGAAATGCCCCTAGCCTGCTATGTTCCTTTAGCTTGTGCTCTGTTTTTCCGTTCTTGCTTTCTCTTCCTTTGTCTACGGTCTACTCCCCCACAGCTAGTTTTCCTCTAACCTATTGGGATCTGTTGACTCCTTGATTAGTAACCGAAGGTAAAACTGGAAATTGTTAGTGGAGAACGGATAGTTTGGTGTTTCTGTAAAACTGAGTCAAATAGACTTTGTACTTAAGAAAAGAATGCTGTAGACCTATGTAGTCTCCAGTATGGTAGCCACGGGACACTGTGGCAATTTACATTTCAGCTAATTAAAAGAAAACTTCCGGTTTCTCAGTCACACTAGCCACATTTCAGGGGCTCAGTAGTCTCGTGGCTAGCGACTAGGATAGGAGAGCTGGTGGAGAGCACAGATCAAGATCATTTCCATCATCATCAAAAGTCCTCTTGGCACTCATCGTTCAAGCACCTGTGTTATTGAGGCTTGAGAATAAATTGAAGTGGACAGACACGGGTTCAGTGCTGGCTGTTTTGTACTTGGGAAAGGTATTTACTGGCCCCCAGTTTCCTCATCTGCAAAATGGAAATAATAAATAATTACATCACCAGGTTGGTCTGAAGATTAATTGCAATGTCTTGTAAAGCAGCTCTTGGTTTGCAGTACTGGGTCCAGGGAAATTCATTTCTGGAAGTTACTCATTGTATATGGCATCCAGTCTGATAGAGCCAGTTTGAGGGGCTGAGGTTTGCAAAGCCTGCTTCCACAGAAATCATGCCCTTTAGTATTGAGTCATAATGTAGGATGTAACATGCATATTAGTTATTATTTGCTCCTCCGATGGGCGGAATGGCAAACATAACCAATTTTTTTTTTTTTTTTTTAGATTTTATTTATTTTTTGAGACAGAGAGAGAGGAGAGGAGAGGTCAGAGGGAGAAGAAGACTCCCCTCTGAGCAGGGAGCCTGATGTGGGGCTTGATCCCTGGTCTCTGGGATCATGAATTGAGCCCAGGGCAGTTGCTCAACCAACTGAGCCACCGAGATGCCCCAAACATAACCAGTTTTTAAGGAATAAATTTTTAAGAGAGTATGTAAAGTAGTTCACACTTATCAGGAAACTTTTTCGTAATCTACGTTTTTAAAAAAGATTTTATTTATTTGAGAGAGAGAGAGAGAGAGAGAACACGAGCAGGGGAGTGGAGGGGGAGAGGGAGAAGCAGACTCCCACTGAGCAAGGAGCCCTACTACGTGAGGCTCCATCCCAGGACCTTGAGATCGTGACCCGAACCAAAGGCAGCCGCTTAACTGACTGAGCCACGTGCCCCACTTTTTGTAATCTAAAGACCCCATTTCACAAGCCACTTTCCAAGGAATAATGACTTCTAAGCCATAATGGCTTTCTTTTACCAAGTTAGGTTTGGGAAACCTTGCATTTCCTCTTGCCTTTGAATTTCCTCTTGGAGATTCATAATGTGCAGGTTAAAGGCTCTGAGAAGTCCTGCTGGAAAGCAATTATGTTTAACATTTTTTAACTCAGTGTTATGAGCTTTCATAGATGTGGCACTCCTCCCTATTCTTATAGAACATTAAGTAGTTTTTACAGAAATCATTTTATTTTATTTTATTTATTTTTTTCATTTTCATTTTTCCTTAGGTACAGAAACCATTTTAAAACATACTGCTCTAAGGGCATTGTCGACCACTGTTTTCCAGAGGCATCTGTTGGAAGGCTCCTTGGAAAGCATTTCCTTCTGCGCTAACCCCTAAATTATAACGTAACAAAAGGGATGTGGTGCCTACAGCTCCGTCTCCTTCATAGTTTCTTAAGGAGAGGATAAATCTGAAGCTCGTTCTGGACCTTAAAAGGTACTTTGTCAAGGTTTAAGGGTCAGTAAACAGCAATTGAGATCTCTCGTATTTCAGACAAAACCGCAAAGACTGGTTTTGTACTTGGAGAGGAGAGGCTAAATGGAACTGTGTTTCCATTGGATGGCCAGCAGGTTTTGAAGCCCTCTGTCCTCAGCCGTCTGTCCTTGCAGTGTCGTGCCCGTCGGGTCCGACGGCGGTCTTAGAGAAAAAGGGAGATGTAATTCAACCCGTGTTAGTGAAGGGATTGCTTTGAATAAAGCTGTACGTGCCTTGGCTCTGATAAAGTGCTAAGATCTAAGAGAGTGGTCTCAACGTTGTTCTCTCCCTGCACCATGTGATAAAGCCTGACAGATACACCTGCTCATACACGCAGCTCACAGGTGATGGGACACTGGGAACTTTCATCTAAACAGATGGCCAAAGCAGGGAAGGATAAGGAGCAAATTCTTGAATCAAGTTTCTTGATTATAGATACACGCGTCTATCTGTCTGGACGGATGTCATCTCTCTCTCCCGCTCTTTCAGTCATCGATCTCAGGGGCCAACAAAGAAAGGAACCACATAATAAATATTTGTGGCCTGGCAGGCCATTTGGTCTCTACCACAAAGACTCAGCTCTGGTGCCGTAGCTCAGAAGCAACCGTGTTCAGTAAATGACCGTGTTCCAGTAAAACTTGCTAAAAATGGACGGTGGGACGGATTTGGCCCACCGGCCTGATTCTGCTCACCCCTCGTCCATCTCTTTGGTTATCAGTATAAGCACCAGTTTTGGGCCGTTTCTGTAATGCTTGCCTGAATCAGATTGGGTGTGCGTACGTGCATGCGTGCGTGCGTGTGTGTGTGTGTGTGTGTATTCATCTACCTTTAAAAATGCTGTTGAATGCATGGCTAGATGCAGGATTCAGACATCTTCTGTAAAGTTATTTCTATCTGCGAGTGTCGAGACGCGGGTGTCACGTTCATCTAACATCTCTCTTTGTTTCCCACAGCATTTCTTTGCACATAGTATATGTTTAGTAAATGTTGGTTGTTAGGTAAACAAATGAACTATGAAACACACAGGACTTAGCTCTTAGAGATTCAAGTGTAACTGCGTCTACAGAAGCATTAGTTATTTGATATTTTTAGTTTGCCTTCCAGGTGCCAAGCAGGGAGCTAGATCTGGAAGATTCGGCCGCTGGCAACATGACTTGGCAGCTCTTCTTGGTGCTCTTACATAGGATAGAGTCTATAATAAACACTTGTGAGTTAGCATACTCACATACTCGTTAGTGTCACAGGCTTCCAGAAAATTCTTGTCACGGAGATGCAGCAGATGCTTTGGTGGCAGCCTCTTCTTTGTCCCTACCTCTGAGTGTATTCTGTGTCCCTCTTGCCTCTTAGAGTGTCCCCAGGGCCATGCATAGTACTGGGCTACTAAATCCTTTCGAATGAATGAATAGTCCTGGAACCAAAAACATAGAGCTAGTTTGTTATTCTGGAATGAGCTGGGCAGCTGGGTTCAAATGGCAGCTATGGGCACGAGCTGGCCGTGGTATGGATCAGTTGGGCTTCTTCAGGGCAGCAGAAGAAAAAGCATGGTCACCGGGAACAAGGTTGAAAGACTTCAGCTATTTATGACAGATGATCATATGGGTCCTTTGGGGCTGAGAGCATGCTAGCGAGATGGCCGTGATGGCCACAGGGCGTGTAGACCTAGAAAGAAACACAGCCGCTGCTGGAGGAGGAAAGTTGGGAATTTGGAGCTCCCCAAAGCAGATTTCCTCCATGCCGTCAGCTGGGACCATACGTGAGGTTAAGGTTTGTAACAAACAAAAGTTAGGAGAAGAGAGAAATAGGAAAAGAAAAAACAAAAACAAAACAAAACAAAACAAAACATACCCAAAAATACAAGATAAAAATGATGAAATCATGACAGGTCGACACAATGAATGTAAAAAGGACCAAAGCTGGGTTTCTTTGCGGTTTCTCCTTGATTTCTCCTTGTCTCATTCTGGGAGAAAGCTGAGACCCCCTCGGCAGGCCCCTTCTACAGGGAAGAACTTGAGAGCAGGAGTAACTTTATACCGGAGGCGAAAAAGGTTACCTGTCGGGGCTCTGATTATTCCTAGCACCCGGAGGAGGTGAGGGCCCCAGCCTGCAATATTTTGCACTCCTGAATTCAGGAGCTCAGGGTTATCTTCATATCAGCAGACTAATCGTGGTTATTTTGGTGTCTGACCAGAGCTGCCAGAATTGAAATGAGTACCTTTTGCAAAATATTTTTAGCGGCATTGTCTCACTTAGGCTCTAGAGTATCCCTGTGAGGGTAGGTGTTAATAGCTCCATTACAGGCAGAAATGGAGGCCCCAGTTAAACGATTTGCCTAAGGCCACACAGCTAATGAGCATCAGAGATAGAGGCTGAATCCCATCAGGTCTTCTGATTCTAAGACCGCATCCTTTTTCAGCACTGTGGGCTTCTAGAGGAATGTTGGGTCTATTTAAGACGGCCACTCAGGGCCAAAGCCCTCATCGTCTGTAATTAGACCGCGAGCAGGTGCGGTACGGACTTTCTTAAGAAAATTTGATACGTGTGTGAGGAGCACCACAGCAGTATTGGAGGTCGAAGCTAGCAGTATTGGTTTTGGGGTTCGCACTCTGGCCCTCTACTAAAAGCTCTGTGGCCTGGAGCAAATTAGTTAACACGTTTGCTTCCTCACCACTTGCTGAGGCAGGTGTGAGTTATTATGTGTAAAGAACTCGTACGACTTCGGGAGTGTGGCATATTGGCTATTTTTTTTTATTGTTGCTACTATGATACTGGTTTATGTTAGGGCATGTAGGTAGCCAAATGACTGTGTCAGGGGAAGTATAGGGCTTCTTACCCACCATGCATTTCATTTGCCGGGACCAATTTCAATATAGTTGGTATAGGGAGAACTCTTGGTCAGGAAGTTATCTGATATCTATACACTCTCTAGTTGCTTGCTCCTAACCTTTCCTAGTTTCCCTTTCTCCCATCCTCCCTTCCTCCCTCCCTGGTCCATCCTTCATTTGTTGTTGTTGAGTTGAGGCTAGAAGGATAAGAGGATCAAAGAAAAAGGATAATAAGAGCTTATTGTCTATGTAACGAGGTAGGAATGGTATTACCCCTAGAGGAATATTGCAGTAGAGACTGGGCAGCATGAACTACTGTGGTGTGTTTCCTACCAAAGTTGCACCCACGTAGGTTCAAAGTGCCCAGTGTTACTGCTCTCCAGTGAGTCGGGGTGGTGCTGGGTGGAGGGATTTGAGCTGGTCGTGGTAGGCGGGGGCCAGATGAGGGAATGCCTTGCCTTCCATACTGGAGAGTGTTGACTTTATGTTGAAAGTCATGAGGAGCCGTTGGAGCCTGATAAACTGGGGAATTAATTGATCGATTGGCTTCTTGGAATCTGTCTAGAGTAGAGGGTGTGACGGGCAGATGGAAGTTGACAAGAAAGAAGGCAGGGAGGTGGGCTAGGGGATTAGGAGAGAAACCATTAGGACCAGAGCCAAGGCAGCGACAACAGGAATGTGAAGGGAGGATGTGTGTTTGGGCGTACATGAAACAAGGCTCCAGCCATGTTTCCTCGTTGCAGCAGGATGGAGGGTCGACTCACGAATTGGTAGTTACCCTGGTGGTGTGAAAGAGAATGTCTTTGAATGTTTTTCCAAAAGAATGACATAAAAAGGAGACAAGCACAGCTGGAACGACTTCAAGGGCCCCGAATAAAAGAAAAAGCAATACAGATCCCAGGGCATGTTTCGAAATCATGCTTTTGAGGCTTCCGAATGGGTAAGAGAAGATGTTCATGAGGGGGAGCCATACTCGGTGAAGACGGGAGATTTAGGGTCATGGAGAAGGGAAGCGCTAACGTTAGGAGGGATAAAGAAGAAGAGAAAGAAATCCAGAAGGGGAAATGGGCTGTGAGAGTAGGAAGCCGAGCTCACCTCGAAAGGGCTGCCTTTGTCTGAAGTGCACAGACAGGGAAAGAGAGCGGAGGGAAGAGGAGCTTTCAGACAGAAAGGTGGAAGCAGAAAGGAAAGTCATGGGAGATAACAGGCCAACTGTAGGTGGGACACGAGTTGCAGAAGGTGGAGAGACACAGGCGAGGGGAGGGAGCATTGAGCTGGGCATAAAGCTGGCGCACGGTCAAAGGCAGCCAGAGAAAGAAGAAGGGGGTACAAAGGAGCCTTGAAGAGATCAATGAGATCACTTCAATATGGGACAGAATGGCCCACACAAGGACGGGGAAGCACAAATAGCTTGAAATGCCAAAGGCCTGTGGGGCGCTGGCAGAGGGGAAGCTGGTTATAATTTTAGCCCAAGGAACAGGGCTGTCTAGGTTGATGGAAATGTTCTGGGTGAATAGGGACTGCAGGGTCCCGTCAAGAGCAGCAGAATCGTATGTAAGGACCGGGCTCTTGCGTAACAGACATCGGGCAGCTGTGTGAAAGGGGATCTTTGTTGAAAGATCTATGATCTCAAGTTGTATTTATTCAGGAGGGGAAATAACCACATTTCTGAATGCCCGTGTCCCACATGAGCGCTGTGTCGGGGAGAATGTGTGCCAGGATACAGGGCCTTCGCTGCATGAGGGGGAGGGGGTGTCGGGAGGGGCTTCCGGCAGCTCATTAATGTGCTGGCAGAGGAGAGGAAGGAAAACTCCGCAGCGTTGGTTCATAATCTGTGCATGACTTGAGAAGGAGAGGGGCCAATAGAGCAGAGCGATTAGGCTTAGTTGTGGACACCTAATTTCAAATTGGTTTTTTGATTGTCTAGTGAAATGACCTGGTGTCAGGAATTTGACCTCTGACCCTTCGTTTCCTCAAAGGTTTAGTGTTTCTTTGGGGATTAGGAGGGGATGACGTGTGTGCGTGTGCATGTGTGTGTGCGTGTGTGTGTGTGCATGTGTGTCTATCTGCAGTGGACGATGTGACTTCGCAGTAGGACATTGTATCACTGAATGTAGAAGTTAGGAAGTTCGAAAGTCAAAGATGGAACAGTGGGGATTTCCTCGTACATTTTATTTTATTTTTTTTAAAAGTTTTTATTTATTTGAGAGAGAGCGTGAGATCATGAGCAGAATCAGACTCCCCACTGAGCAGGGAGCTCGATGCCAGACTGGGTCCCAGGGTCCTGGGATCACGACCTGAGCTGAAGGCCGATGGCTAAGTGACTGGGCCAGCCAGGTGCCCTCCTTGTGCACTTCAGCTAAGATAGAATTCTGACACTACTGCTAACAACCCCCTCCACCCCCACTGCCGTCCCCCCAGCCCCAAGCTGCTCTCTCCAGCTGGCGTCTGATCCTCATAATGATTTACAGAGGTGAGTGGTATTGCTTGGAGAGGTTAAGTGACTTGCCTGCTAGCGGAGGAGCCAGAGTCAAACTTCTGGCAAGTCCAGAACCTCATCCTGGGCCTTATCTTGGGGTGGGGGGAAGTGGAGAGCTGGATAATACCTTAGGAAGTAGACTGGTCCTGCTGATTCCGCTGCCAAGAACCCTGCTGGCTTGACTCCACCAGCCTCCCCGCCCCTCCCTGCCCCCAGGCCAGGCCCCTGGGAAATTGCATTTGGCCTCTTAGAGCAATAGGGCCAGAAGGCTGCCCACACAGGTTCTCCTGTGGAAAGAGAAAGCAGGATCCTTCTGCAGCTCAGTTCTGCCCGAGCTTCAGCTTCTTGGAGGTAAAAAGGGATGCCACTAGCAGACAGTTTTTGGTTTCCCCTCTTCATTTGAGAAGTCTGGTGGGAAGATCATTCTCAGCTCTGAAACAAAAAAAGAAAAATACAGATTTAAAAAGAGAAAGTGAAGGAAGGATGGGGCGGCCGCGCATGGAGAAGGGAAGGAGCACTCTCACAGGAGCAAGGACCCAGCCGAATGCAATGACCTCTGGCCACTCAGGGGGTCTTTGAAGGCTCATGTGGTTCACCTGAAGAGGGAATCTGTCTATCCATTCATTGGTCGCTCTGGTCCTTTCCAGGTCTCACAGGCTCTGTGATCTGATAGTGAGAAGAGCGACGTCCCCTCCTTTCAGTCTCTGCCTCTTTGTTACCAATATTCCAGAGCTGTCCTTAGCTTCCTGTAGAGCTGATAGGAATTCTGTCCCATCTTCCTTATGGAGATAAACGGGACAGGCCCCTTCTTTCAAGGGGCTGAAGTGGTGGAGAGTAAACAAGTTGACATTGTCGTCCCGTGGTATCATTATGTCTGTTTGACCCCCTAGCTTGGGAGCTTTGGGAGGGATGAGGACCGTGCCTTACTTGCCTTTCAGTCTCCAGTGTCTCAAATAGTGCCCATTACTTGTCTGGTGAAAGAGTAAGTAAATGGTTGAATACCATTCGTACCATTTACGACGTGCTTTCTACGGGCTAAGTAAGGACTCGGCATGCGTGACCTCATGGAAGCCCCATAAGGACCCAGTGAGATAGGCGCTCCCTGATCCCATGTTATGGTGTGTTTACAGACACTGGCCCGCTTGGTCACTCCCCCAAGGCCCTAAGCTGGGGAGGGGGGCACAGACACACTTGGGATCCAAGCTTGGGCTGTTGTGAACTCTGTTACCTGCGCTCCCAACTCACTGGAATGTGAATCTCAAGAGGTGGCCGAAGACACATTCAGATTTTCCCAAGGGAAGTGATCAGTGATCAATGAGCCATCCATTCCTTTGGAAGCAAAGCGAAATCAGCAATGAAGTGAAGGACCCATGGTAGTCTCCGTGGCACCTGGCCATTTTGGGGACAGCGTCAATGGGACACCCTGCCCAATGGCTACACTTAACTTGCACCTTGCTCTAACACAGTAACTTTTTAGCCCCTTCTCTTTCCAGTCCCCTGCCTGCAAGCCTGAATCCCACCCTCACCGAGATGTTTACTCTTTTCTCTGAGTGTGTCTTGCTGTCTCTTGCCTCTGGATTCCACACCTGCAGAAATGTAATTACAGGTCTGGGTCTCTGACTCCTTAACGTGGCTGAGTCTCCTTGAAGGCAGGGGCTCCATCTAATTTACCTCCATGCTGCTGCGACCTGGCCAAGGGGTAGCCTGTGCTAGTTGCTAAGTAAATGTTTGCTGAGTGGATGCATTACAGATGATCCAAATGGTGATTTTCTAATGCCCCGAACCTGCACCGACAAATGGAGTATGAAGCTATTTCTGCCACACATGTGGTTTTATACAGGCTGAGTCATGCCTCTGACAGTGCAGCTTTCTGAAATAACAGAGAACTAAAAGGACGTAGCCCAAATCAAGGAAGAATTTTATGTGGAACGTCTAGACTCAAGACAGTCTCTTTTTTCCCTTTCAAAATATAGTAACTTATTTTGTGTTGATTCCCTGTGTTTGCATAATAGCTAATCCATCAGTTCTTGGTAGGTCAGTGGGAGTCTGCAGACGGCCACAGCTGCCTTGAGAAGTGGTGTCCTGTCGATTCTGCTGACCTGGGCAGACATCCCTTCTTCTGTGCTGTTCCTCATGGAAGATCTTGGTGGGGTTGTATGTTTTCGTGTAACCCCTCCCTTCGCAAAGGGCACGTCATAGCGTGAGGGTAGTGCTTACGTTGCTAACACGCCTTATGAACATCTCACACATACATCCTTCCTGATCTTACATTGTCATTTTTTTAACTAAAAATTTAACAATGGTAAAATACACTTACCGTAAAAGTTACCACCTTAACTATTTAAGTGTTGGGTATATTCACGTTGTTGTGCAGCCAATCTCTAGAACTTTTTCTCTTGCAAAACTGAAACTCAGTGCCCATGAACTACCTCACCATTTCTCACTTCCCCAAGTCATTGGAAACTGCCATTCGGCTTTTTTGTTTTGATGGCTCTGACTACTCTAGATGGCCTCGTATAAATGTAATCTTACAGTATTAACTTTTTTGGGGACTGGCTTATTTCACATTAGCCTGTGTCCTCAAGTTTCATCTGTGGTGTAACAGATGTCATAATTTACTTGCTTTTTAAGGCTGAATGATACATCATTGTATGCATGCACCGCATTTGCTTATCCATTCATCTGTTGGACATTGGGTTGTTTCTTCCTCATATGTTTGCTATCTATTCGTATGTCTTCTTTGGAGAAATGTCTTTTCAAGTCCTTTGCCCATTTGTAAGTGGGTTATTTGTTTTCTGTTGTTGAGTCATAAAATTTCTTTATTCTGGATATTAATACCCCTTTATCAGATACATGATTTGCAAATATTTTTTCCCATGCCTTTTTACCCTGTGATGGTGACCTTTGATTCACAGAAGTTTTAACTTTTAATATAGACTAATTTATCTATTTTTACTTTTGTTGCCTGTGCTTTGGGTGTCGTGTCCAAGAACCCATTGGCAAATCCAATGTCATGAAGATTTTCCTGTGT
This sequence comes from Procyon lotor, assembly GCA_028646535.1. NCBI lineage: Eukaryota > Metazoa > Chordata > Mammalia > Carnivora > Procyonidae > Procyon > Procyon lotor. The sequence continues at coordinate 38,922,234 of CM053606.1, read as the reverse complement.
GTTTTCTTCTGCGGGTTTTATAGTTTTAGGTTTTACATTTAGGTCTTTGATCCATTTTGAGGTAATTTTTTATATGATAGATGGTAATGGTCCAAACTCATTCTTTTGTGTGTGGATATCCAGTTATCCTAACACGATCTGTTGAAGAGACTGTCTTTTCCCCCATTGAATGATCTTGGCACTCTTGTCTCAAATCATTTGGCTTTCTACGCGAGAGTTTATTTTTGGGCTTTCTGTTGTATGTTTTTGGTCTGTAGGTTTATTTTTCGCCAATCCCACGATGTTTGGGTTTTACTTACTGATCTTTATTCTCCGAGTATCGTGAGGTTCCAGGTGCAAGTGCCACTGAAGCCACGAACACATTGAGGTTCAAAGGTGGAACAATGACGTCTTCAGGTCTCCCAGCCAGTAATTTGCAGAGTTGGGCCTTTGCACTCTTCACTATGCTACAAAGCCTGTTGCATCCTGGCTCGCGATACTCCACCATAAGGACTGGAGGACCAGACTTGAATAGGCTTTCTTTTTTTTTTTTTTAAGGAATTTTTTTTTTATTTATTTGTCAGAGAGAGAGAGAACACAAGCAGGCAGAGAGGCAGGCAGAGGCAGAGGGTGAATCAGGCTCCCCGCTGAGCAAGGAGCCCAATGCGGGACTTGATCCCAGGACCCTGGGATCACGACCTGAGCCAAAGGTAGCTGCTTAACCAACTGAGTCACCCAGGTGTCCCGAATAGGCTTTCTTCATAGAAGAATCATTGCTGTTGGAAAGGAGAACTAGTCTGTGTTAGGACCTCAGAATACATTTTTGACAATTAATGACTTTATAATTGTTCAATAACGGCAGCTCTTTCGTAACCTTAATTCTATGCATTCCTCATTCCTCCCTCTGACCAGCAGCTCACTCTCTCTAATATATATTAGTCAATACTACAGTCTCTAATATGTATATGTTAGTCTATCTGTTAGTCAATACTACAGTCTCGAATGCTCTAGTACATCTTTATTACTACCATCTGCCCCCCAACTTTGGCACTCTATTCCCCCTCTACCTTCCTCTGCTTACATTTTTTCCATAGCACTCAGTCTCTAAAAGACTGAATACTGACTTCTTTTTAAATATTTCTTTTTTTTTTTTAAACATTTTATTTATTTGACAGAGAGAAACACAGCGAGAGAGGGAACACAAGCAGAGGGAATGGTAGCGGGAGAAGCAGGCTTCCTGCCGAGCAGAGAGCCCGATGCGGGGCTCCATCCCAGGACCCTGGGACCATGACCTGAGCCGAAGGCAGATGCTTAATGACTGAGCCACTCAGGCGCCCTCTTTTTAAATATTTCTTGTTTTTTGTCTGCCCCTGCCCACTAGAATGTTGACTCCCTCAAGTATGTATACAGTGTATGTTTGTGATGTATACAGTGATGTATGTTGTATACATACATGCATGTATGATGTACATATGTGCATGTATGTATGATGTATGTATGATGTATACAGTGTATGTTTGTGGTAGGCAGCATAATGACCCCCAGGGGTTCCTGTGCCTTGATTCTCAGAACCCATGGATCCATTACCTGCTGTGGCAAAAGAGACTCTACAGATAGGATTGAGGTTAAGGACCCTGAGATGCAGAATTACCCTAGATTAGCAAGGTGGGCTCAATCTAATCACACAAGTCCTTAAAAGCTGAGAGCCTTTCTAGGCTGCGGAGAACCAGAGAGATGACATCATGAGAAGGACCCAGCCTGCACTTTGCTGGTTTTGCAGACATCAGAGGGGGCCACAGTCAAGGAATCCACCCGTGCCTTCTAGAAGCTAGAAAAGGCAAGAAAACAAGTTCTTCTCTAAAAGCTTTGGAAAGGAAGACAGCCCTCTTAACAGTCGATTTTAACCCAGTGAAAACTTTGTGGGGCCTCGGCAGCACTGAAAATACATTCGTGTTGTTTTAAGTCACTAAATTTGTGCTACTTTGTTGGGGAAGTAATAGAAAACTTAATAAAGCCCTCAATAAATGTTTATTCAAAAAATGAATGAAGGGGCCCCGTATCAGTGTTGGGAGTAAGGACTCATCCTCCTTAAGAGGGAATGGACTCAGCAAGATGAACCACGTTGACCAGTGGTCTGTGACCCCCAGTTGGCTCCCTGTGTTTCCCCTCTTGCTGTTGTGTGAGAGGATGCTGGTTTGGTATTGACCTGTTCTACCACACACAGCAAGCTGCCGTATGGTTCGCTCTCACATCAGGTGTGCTGCAGTGTGGGTGTGTCTTCTGACTGGAGAAGGGAGAAGAATGAAAGTGTTATTATACTCCATCTACTTTACAAACATAATTAAAAACTGCAGTCCCTGCTCTCATATACAGTTAAAGTGCCACCCAGCAGCTTCTTTGTTGTGACCTCCAAGAACCAGCCACCTCTGCCTTTAGCATCTGCTGTGGGGAAAGCAGTGAGCTGAAAGTTGAATTTCGTACCATCAGTCCCCGGATCAATCTGGAAACCAGGGTCCAATTGTTAACATTAAGGGATTGGTCTGGGCAGAGGAGCTGAAGAGTCATATTCTTTGAGAATTTGTTGTGCAGACACCACAGATTTATTTCAGTGGATTTTGGAGTCTCTCTGCATGGTAGGCTAGCCAAGGCAGATGGTGTGTGGAGCAGAAAATAGTGGGGAGACTGGTTTCCTCACAAAAATTTTTCAGTGAAAGCTTTGCTAGGGTGGGCTGGGGATGCTTCCTGGCCTTGAACGAAATAGAGACCATCCATACGAAAGGAGAGCGAACGCGGCAAGCAATTTGCATGAGTGATGTCTACAACTCCGCGGTACAAGGCAGCATTTAATCTACAGACATTGACACATCATCAGTATTTTAAGAGTAACATCTTCTGTATAAAAATACTCAAGAGCCTTATGCTTTATGCTCTGGACTCCAAGATGATTACACCATCTCTATGACTGGTTGTAAGAAGCCTGGATTGATTACCCAAGGCTTGTTTCCTGCATTTCTGTTTCCCTCTCATTTGACAGGTACTGGTATCCATTTATTCCATTATCTTCTGAGTTTGAATTGGAAAAAATAAGCTAAATCAGAGCAGTCTTTCTTGAGTTATAAAATCAACCATGTGAAGATGCTTCGAATGCTGTTTTGCTTGTACATAACTAAGAACCAGCTCCTCGTGGTAATTTTGCAGGTGATTAGCCTGTCGTGTTGAAGCATCCCTTCGGGAATGACAAAGGAACATGAGGTTGTATTTCTTTACAATAAGCAGATTACTCAAGAGAATCCCCCCCGCCTGAAATCTCAGGAATGAAAGATAATTTAGGAGAGGGGTGAAACATAAGTTTGGAGGAGATATGGGGTCTCCTAATTATCACCCTTTACATTTCAAATGTAATCCATAGAGGAGGACTTTGACACCACCTCTCTGTTGGGAATGCCCTTTAATTGTATGTTTGGCAAACTTCTCTTTATCCTGCGCATCCTAAAGCAAAGGCTGCTGTCTCCTCTGTGACATCTTTCTTAATTTCTTTCGAGACACATATGGTTCTTAGCTCCTGCTGTACCGCGTTCATTAGTGTGCTTGGCACTGGTCTCTGTGTGTCTCCCCACCAGACTTGGCCCCAAGCGAACAGAGAGGCCTAGGCTGCTTCAACCTTGTATCCTTCGTGTTGGCGCCTGATGGCAATAACAGAAACCACACTGTCGTTACAGTCATTGCTGTGTTCCAGTTTGTTCTAAGCAGTTTATCTGAATTTTCTAAAATGCTGACCACTTTAGGATGCGGAGAAAGGGGATCCCTCCTACTCTGTTGGTGAGAATGCAAGCTGGTGCAGCCACTCTGGAAAACAGTATGGAGGTTCCTCAAAAAGTTGAAAACAGAGCTACCCTACGACCCAGCAATCGCACTACTGGGTATTTACCCTAAAGATACAAATGTGATCCGAAGGGGCACATGCACCCGAATGTTTATAGCAGCAATGTCCACAATAGCCAAACTATGGAAAGAACCTAGATGTCCATCAACAGATGAATGGATAAAGAAGATGTGGTATATATACATAATGGAATACTATGCAGCCATCAAGAGAAATGAAATCTGGCCATTTGCAACGATGTGGATGGAACTAGAGGGTATTATGCTAAGCAAAATAAATCAATCAGAGAAAGACAATTATCATATGATCTCTCTGATATGAGGAATTTGAGAGGCACGGTGAGGGGTCGTGGGGGGTAGGGAGGGAAAAAATGAAACAAGATGAGATAGGGAGGGAAACAAACCACAAGAGACTCTTAATCTCAAAACTGAGGGTTGCTGGGGGGATTGGGGTAAGGATATGGTGGCTGGGTGATGGACACTGGGGAGGGTATGTGCTATGGTGAGAGCTGTGAATTGTGTAAGACTGATGATTCACAGACCTGTACCCCTGGGGCAAATAATACATTATATGTTAATAAAAAAATAAAAATGCTGGCCACTTGAAAGAAAATTATTTAGTAAGTAAAGACCCCAAGTGTCACATTTGGTAAAAAAAAAAAAATACAGCAGTGGCACATAATTGCTATGTGGGGAACAGTGTGCCGAACAGCCCTATAACATGATGAACGATTAAGTTCATGGTAGTAGGTGCTATTTACTGGGACCTACTCTGGGCTAGAGCTGTGTTTGGGTAATCCCAATCAGCCTTCTAGCAGCCTCAAGCAAAGATAAAGCCTAGTCATTTTGGGCCAGCCAAAGCTCTGTTATCCATTTCTCTACATCTCATTTTTCCCATCAAGACAATGGGACAGATAGTATCACTTCAGAGGGTTTTGTGGGGGATTCAATAGAATGGTGAACAGCGTCTGGCACCTAGCAGGTGCTCAGTAAATATTTGTCGAATGGTGCCATGATGGTTTGCAAAGTGCTTGACATGTATTCACTTGTTGACAAAACAATAACAGCAATGGCTAGTATTAATTCTTCACTATGTGCCAAGCCGCTTTCTCAGAGCTTCACGTGGATTGACGTAGGAGGTAATGCCGTCCCTTACATTTGACAGATGAAAAAACTGGGATCGGAGCGGTGCCGTATCTTAGCCAAAGTCACGGCGTTAGTGAGTGGCGGAGTTGGAAAGCGAGTTATTGGCCTGTGACGCGAAGCCTTGACGGCTTTCCACTGTGTCTCGGTTTCCCCGTCTGCATAATGCCGAGTGCGAAATCGCGCTCTCTGTGTGACTTGGAGGTCAGCCCTTATGGAACGAGGGATGCCGAATCTGTCCTCGTTTGCATAGTTTGGGAGAAAGTTGTTCCAGCTGGTGACCAAGCAAACAGCATTGTCTTTGTTACTCCGGTTGAATGACGGAGGCCGACTTGACTGTTTCCAACCATAGTCAGTTGCGCACACGGAGTGATCCAACTATTGCTAGAGCAGCTAAACCGTGCCTTGGAGGAGGAGACCCAGTTTACCTTTATTCTCCAAAATATTCATGACAAACCTGCCTGTGAGCCAGAGTGTTAATTTCACTCAAAGTGGATGTCTTTGTAGCTTCATTAAGTACAGTAGTTCATGCCTTAGAACTGGGAAGGAGGCGCGAGGAAATCCTCCTTCCTGGCTTCACAGCTCCCAGTGCAGGGGGATGCGCTTGAGTTCACAATGCTTTTCTTGTGTGAGATTTTAAGGAATCTTAGAGATCACCTACTTCCAAGTGGTTTCGTTGGGTTTTTTGTTTTAAGCAGTAGAAACCTGCTGGAAAAGGAGATTTCACACCTAACTCCCCCTGTATGAAGTCGGGTAAAGACTTGGGAGGGTGTCCTTGGCTGCCTGCCCCTCCTTTACCCGGTTCTTCGTTCTTAGCATCACAGGCCCTTGTGCCAGGCCCTGAGACAACTGTCTAAAATCACTCTGGGGCCACCCACCCACGTCCCAGTCTGCAAGCTCCAGGCTGGCCCCGGGCCCCAGGGTGTGCAGCCCAGTTGGGGGCGGGGGGCGGGGGCTCTCGAAGCTGGCTCTTACAACATCGCTTCTAGCACTTTGTTTCATTCCGCTACAATTAATTTAGGAGGAAAGTCAACCAAAGGTAGGGAGTGCTTCAAGTAGCAATGATTTTAGTAGGCAGTGACATCTTCTCTGTTCTCCTTTTGGGTTTATGAAAAAGGCTGTTAAACATATGTTCTTAACCCAGCTCCAAGTTGCTGAGACATTCTGTGCCGCCTTGCCAAACTGCATACATTCCAGTGACGACTCCTTCTCCCTGATGCATTGCTAAAAATAAGAACGCTCACGCAAAAGCACATGTTGTGGTTTGTCTTCAATTTGGGCACAGATCATCCAAGTGTGAAAACAAAATTGGTCGCTCCCTCCTCCTGATGCACAGATAGGCACATCTGCACTGTCCTTAGTGGGGCAATTATAACCCCCATTTTATAGGGCTTGGCAATTTCACGAAGGCACTTAATACCCAATATCTCATGTGATGAGTATGGGGGACGTACGAGGGCCAGTGGAGCGGGCGGCTTTATTTATACCCACTTTATAGTTGAGAAAGAAATCCAGATGTGAGGCTCCCAGGTTTTTAATTCCAGAACTCCTCCTACTCCTTTGCTGACCATCTCCCTCCCGTTTTCTAGACAAAAATGGAATGTTAGCACTTGTGTTATGTCCAAGCTCCCCTTGGGACTGTGAGTGATGATATAGCAACTATCTCCCTCGTTAATTCTCTGGAGGTACTTTCCCTCTGGCTGAGGAGTCGCAAATACGGACTGTCAGTCCTGAATTCTCTTGGTTGAGGGCTTGCACTGGGCATCTGCGCTTTGTCCCTCTAGGTCCTCCCTCCGCCTGCCTTTGTGCCCTGGAGACTTGTATGATCCCCATAACATCTTGTCCTCTAGAGGCTTCTGATCCCTTTGGCCCATGGGAACATTGGCAGCGGGAGGAGCAGAGTTGGAGGGTTCGTTCTCCATCTCCCTGACTTGGGGATCACCACAGGCTGGCCGTTTCTCTCCGCTGGAGGTCACAGTCCTGTAGGAAGGCCCTCTCCACCCAGCCTTTCTGTCTTTTTTTTTTTCTTTAAGATTTTATTTATTTATTTGAGAGAGAGAGGGAGAGAGAGAGACAGAGAGAGACAGAGGGAGAGGGAGAAGCAGACTCCCTGCCAAGCAGGGGCCCTGATGTGGGGCTCAATCCCAGGACTCCGGGATCATGACCTGAGCTGAAGGCAGACACTTAACGGACTGAGTCACCCAGGCATCCCTAAGCCTCTCTGACTTTTGGTTCTGGCAACCTCTCTGTCTTCCTTCAGGCCTTGAGGTGCTAACCCGTTTTTCCAGTAACGGCTCCCCAGGGTTCTTAGCCCTGCAGCACTGCAATGTTCCCCATGGCTCTCCTGAAACCCTACCTGCATCTTTGCAAATCGTCCCTTCCTCGAGCTTTCCTAAAGCTGCTGTGGGCTGAAGAAGTCACCTCTGGCTCTCCTGGTCCTGACTGAGGGAACTGTCTTACGTAACAGACTGTCAACTCTAATGCCTTTCCTTTTGAGACTTCCAGGTGGTGAGGACTTACTGGAAAAGGTCCTCCACATTGCTTTGCAGATCACACCCTTTCTCTAACTTTCAAATATACCCTTAGCAGGAGCTAGGGCTGAAGATTATGTACATGTGTCTAGGATTCTCATGTTTTATGTAGGTCACAATCACCTGGGAACCTTGTCAAAATTGCCGATTCCTAGACACCTGTCCCCAAAGAGGCCGATTCGGAGGCCAGGAGTGAGGCTCAGCTATTGTCACATTTAACAAGTGCTCAGATGAATGTGATGTAGGTAGAGCCTGGCCCACGTTTGAGAAGCACCTCGTTGGGCCAACAGACCACATCTCTGTCAGACTCCGTAGTGGGATTCATATCTTCCAGTTTGATGAGATTCCGTGTGCATGTATGCTCCTTTGTTTTTAACAAAGAGAAATTTTGTTGAAAAGAACCATTAAGCAAGACAGTGCTCTGTCTTTTCCCTTAATAAAACTGGTCGATGATGGTAATTTCTCACTAGGCTTTGTGTTTTGATGAATCTCTTTATCTCAGAACGGTTTTCTGTCTCTCCCTCCACCCATCCATTCATCCACTCATTCATGAAACGTTTATTAAGCACCTACTCTGTCACAGGCACTTTGCTAGGTACTGGAAGTACAAAGCCTTCCCCGTCCCTAAGCCACGCACAGGCAGCTCGAAGCAGACTTCTGTTCCGTTCCACCTATGACAAATAGGAGTTTATTCATTCATTCAGCAGATGCGTCGAGCACCCAGTATCAGCCAGGGCTTGTTCTAGGCACTGGGGCTCTAGTAGTGGATGAAACTCTCCCATAGCTTTATACTGGTGGAGCTTCAGTTCTTGCATGAATTCTCTAGTGCTAGATAGTATGGGGAGAAACAAAGGACGGGACTTCTACTGACACCTGTGTGAGGCTGGTGGATATTTCAAAGCTGGAGCATTGTCGGACCGACCCCCATGCGGTGGCACCCACATCACTGTGCCTTGCCCAGCGGCGTGCAGGGCGAGGTTTTCACTGAATGCCCCCAATTCCCTGCCCACGGAGACGGTCTTTATAAATCTGGGAAGACAGATTAGCGAGTTCCAGGGCTGGGAGCTGAAAGGGCTCACCCGTGAACTGCAGAGCCCGAATCGGCAGTGTTTGGGAGGCCCTTCTGGTATAGCAGTTGGTTTGGGGAAAATATTTAAGAAAAGCACCAGACAGTTTCGGTGTACAGGGAAGAGAGGACAGTGGAGCCGTAATGTACAGGGAAGAGAGGACAGTGGAGCTGTAATGTACAGGGACTTTGGGCTTTTCGTGGAACTTTCCTGAGCTGCTCGTAGCACATCCCCAGCAGGGAGTTCACGCTTCTGTTAGTGCGCTCACTATGAATTTTGCACTTAGCGGTGCTCGTGTCTCTGCAGTTTACCACAGAAACCCCTGAAGGTGGGAACTGTGATCACTTGGTCTTTCTGTCCCTGAGACCCCCCCAGAAGGTAATTCACACAGTGCTGGTTGAATGAAAGAATGAACACTTGGGTTAAATACTTACTGCATGCCAGGTGTGCAAGATTCTGAGGAGACGGGAAAGGTCAAGACTCGTCCTTGTATTCGGGAGGCTTCCGTGCTGCTGCCCTGTGTGCTGAGACTTGTGGCAGAGGGTCACGGTTGTGGCCCCGTGACAACCTGCTGTGGTGGCTGAAAGAGAATGGGACTGAGGAGTTCAGAGTGTGTGCTCTCAAGCCAGCCTGGCTGGATTCGAATCCTGCCTCTGACAGTTACTAGCTGTGTGACCCGGGGCCCATGACCTGTGGCAGACCGCACAGGGGTCTGGTGGGACGGAATGCGTGAGTCCTTGCAGAGAGCTCGGAGCAGGACCTGGGACAGAGCGAGTGCTGGGTAACTGCTGTGTGGTTCCCAAACAAAGGGGGGTTGGAGGCATGGCCGGTGTAGACCGAATGTCCTGTCCCCCTGCCCCAAGTTCGTAGGTGGAGACCTGCCCTCCATGTGAGGGTTTGTAGAGGTGCTGAGGTCATGAGTGGTGTCGTCAGGACAGGAGAGCCCTTAGAAGAGACCCCCCAGACACATCCCTCCCTGCGTCTACCGTGGGAAGACCAGCAGTGAAAAGAAGGCTGTCCGTGAGCTAGAACGTGGGTCCCACTGGACTCCAGAACCTGCCACCACCTTGATCTCGAACTTTCCCAGTCTCTAGAGCTTTTAGAAATAAACTTGTGTTGTTTCTCAGCCCCCTAGTCTGTGATATTTTGTGATAGCAGACCAAACAGACTAAGACGGGCCTTTGTCATCAGACTTGGATTCACATCCCACCTTTGCTACTTCCTGGCTCTGTGACCCAAGGCAAGGGTATCACCTGAGTCCACCACTCCTTATGCTGCTGATATCGTCATCGTCTTGGGGAGTGCCACCCAAGTATTTTTTAAAAGACCCATAAGGGATTATAACATGAAGCCAGGCATTGAGAGCTCCCCGGGCAGAACCTTTGGGTGGGCCAAGCTGTCCTATTTGATAGGAGAGGCCGAGTGTTGGGGTGGGCCAGACACGAGAAAGGAATCCATGGGGTCTCTCAAGACTGGGTCTCTAAGTTCCTTGCAACTGAAACGTGTCATTTTTGATTTCCAGAGAACACATCTCTGAATTTATTCAGCGTCATTGGAAAGGTGATGTACTCTGGAATAAATTTCTTTTATGTCAAATATTAGTAACATGGTAATTTGTAAGATAATTTGCTTCTATCAAAACTTACTTTCCAGGCAAGAGATAATACCTTTCTTAATATAGAAGTAAAGGAAATTAATAAAGGTTTACATGCTCTTGATTTATTAGTGCATAAGGCATTGAAATTATGAAACTCTGTTCTCTTGGGTGATCTATATTATAATAGCTTTTGACAAAAATGCTTATCTATTCTTAGGACTTTTTTTGCTTATTCTTTTCTTGTTTATTTTCCTGCTAAAACGTTTAGCCTTATCATCAATCATAAAGTAATCCACTTGTTCATTTATTCAATAAATGTTTACTAGTAAACAAAGTTTTTTGTTGGTTGGTTGGTTGGTGTGTAATATGTTTAGCACGTGTGTAGAATTTTACTGGGCTTTTTAAAAAAGGACATCCTTCTTTTGTTCCTGTGGGATGTACTTCCTGGAGGGGTCTGAAATAAGGTTGGAAAAATTATATCCAATTCTTCCTTAATAATCCTTTAAGTATCTTATGCTCTGCATTTTAGAATGGTGCCACAGGTACATAATTTGCAATGGGAAAAAATGAACTTGAATTGTCTAAGAACCTAGCAATTATGTTCTTGAAATATGTTTGTGCCGATGCCGGTGGCCAGAGGGCCACTCATTTTTTCCTCTGGGACCAGAATTTCTGATTCCTGGCTTCTTTCCATCCACTCCTGCTAATAGTTTCAGTAAGTAATTTTCTGATATGGAAACAATAGATCATTGATCATCCAAGTAGAGCATAGATAGTTGGGAGGTAGACTTAAACATGGTTGCAGTCTTCACCCTACTTCACCCCATTTTGCACTGTTCACTTCCATTTCCCACCACATACAGATGCTTTCCACCGAGGGGTTAGGATTTGTACCAGGGCTGCTCCCTTTGAGTGTTCATGGGTGCACAAGTACACGCACACAGACGATGTGCGCACGCACACACACACTTTCTTTTCTCTCTTCCGGGGACCTATGTGTGCCCTTAACTGCTCACTTGACTTATCAGCCCAGTTAGGTGTTGTTAAAGTTTTATTACTGTTGAGCATCATTAAGGGATAGTGGAAGCTGGTCAGAGGACACAGAGGGATGAGCAAACTGCTAACCGGCAGTTAAGGATGTCAGTCGGTGGGTGTTTTGATCTATTTTTTTTAAGGTACCCATGGAAGGGAAGAGAGAGCTTTTTTCTTTTTCGCTTGTAGAGAAGATGAACCCAAAAGTGTAGTCTATATTCATCTTAAAGGTCACATGTATAAGTAGAAAGAGTTCTTGAGGACATTATCATATTATTACAAGATAATCTCCTATACATACCATGCATGTTGGCACTCTGAAAGCAAAATGATATTTTTGTATGGGCTCTTCAGTCTTGATAGGAAAAAAAAAAAAACAGGAACTTAGGTGTATTTTCTCCAAGGCAAGTTCTGTGAAAATCCTTTTATGGAGCTTGTGTGCCAAAGCGTGCTGTGTGAAGTCAGCCGGAGGTCATTACCGTTTTTATTAGGTGATTATATTATAACTATGAGTTGGGCTTCAATCATAAGCAGATCCTTTATGTGTGTTTCTGAACATTCTGTCTCCAAAGTGCTAAATTCCACATTGGAATATTGATTGTCTGATGCCTGAGTTACAGCCTTCCTCAAATCTTGAATTAGGCCTCAGGGTCCATGTGTCTTTCTGGAGATAAGTTCTTCTTGTAAGTGGTAGATGTGAGGTCTTAAACAGTGGGCCCCACAAGGTGGGAAACCAAAGGCACACTCAAGTACCATTCTCCCCCAGGTGAATCAGGAGGTATTAAACACACCATTTTATGGCATATATAAAGAAATTGTCATAATTTCTAAGTGTCCCTGAATTTCCTCTTGGGTAAAGCAAACATTAATGTATTCCTGCAAATGTTTATTATTTTCATGCAAACCCAACTGAATAGTTTTTCTTCCATTCTTTAGATTTTTTTTCCCACTTAACCACGGGCTTCTCAATTTTGCAATTCTATAAATATCCCTGATTTTTAAAGTGTCGCCATATTATTTTTAGATTGTTCAAACACACTTTAATCAGGACTTCTCGGTTTCAGTACCTTTGAGATTTTTGTGCATTGCAGGAGGGCTAGCTGCATCCCTGGCCTCTACCTGGTAGGTTCCAGAAGCATCTCCTACCACCAGTTGTAGCAACCCCAAAGGTCTTCAGATGTTGTCCCCTGTGGGGGCTTTGAGAATCTGCCTTAAAATGTGTTCCGCCAGGGTCCTTCAGCATTCTAAATACAGAATGAAGTGAGTCTCTTGAGTGTTTCAACCAAGAGGCAAAGACAAAGGTCAGTGTGACAAATGCTTGTTCACATAATGACCTCCCCTCTAGGATGTCAGGGGAAGGCAGTGCTGTTAGGTGTTTGCATCCCTGTAACCCGGGGTGGCTGGCCAGCTCGGGGGCCCCCAGCAAGCGTTTGTTGGATGAATAAGAGAAACCAATTACCTGTCAGTAAATGTGTACTTAGCTTCCATAAATGTATGCTTTCATGTATTTATGTATGTGTGTTCATAAGTATTATGTCCGTATTTATGTTCTTCCATAAAAATACTTACCTGAGAATCTTCGTTAGGTTCTTTTCTACTTCAGCATCTGAACAAACGGGCACATAGCAGGGCTCTCAGTAGGTGGAGGTTGGATGGCTTCCTGGATGTAAGGCGTGTGTCGAAATGATGAACTAACAGGACCTCTGTGGTCCCACGCCATCAAGAGATCCATTTTTAGGGAGATGACAGCAATCTGCTGTTGGTCGTGGGATCCGCCTGGAAAGCCTGCTTAGGTTGCCTCCTTTGAAGTTCACATTTGATACACAGGGGGTCCGGGTCTAAGGAGGCGTGTTGGGTCTTTTTGAATCCACAGTGGCCAGAGGGAGAATGTTCTGGTTCAGTGGAGGGATGAATCTTTCTTCCTTACATATTCCCAGTCTTCACAGTTGCATGTGTAGCCGTTTCTTGTTCCCAGAGCTCTCCCGTCCGCCCTGCCAGAGCTGTGACCAGTCTTGCTGTGATGGCTCTGTTCTCTAGGCTTGCACTGAAAGTCCTTAAAGAAAAAAAAAAAAGTCCAAGGAGAGCAGCCCTCCCCAAGATTTATGCTGAAACAGCACAGAAGTTGAGTGTTCTTGGAAGGCCTTCGAAGTCACTTTTAAAAACTTTTAGGTTTAAATTCATTCTCTAGGGTTTGACCACCACAATGGTGTGAATTTTAAAAGGACTGTAAAAAACATTTACAAGGTACAGTGGATTTCTAGGTCAGGATTCAAAGCTCTGGGAGGGGAGTGGAATTAAAAGGCGGTTCAGTTAAAGTCACGAAGGATGGTGGAAATGACCTGGTTTACCCTTCTCGATTTACAGATGAGGAAACTGGAAATCACCAGGACACTTGTCCAAGGTCAGAGGGTTGTTTTGTTTTGTTTTTTTGGCTTACCTTTTGCATCTCTCTCCCTTTCTCTCTCATTCTGCACCCCCATCCCAATAAAATTGGACCCAGGGTTATAAGCACAGATCAACGATGGCTTTCCTAGATCAGCAAAACATCGGACCTCGCTATGGTAACTTAAGAATAGTCAAGTGCCACAAGTTTCTTTTACTTTATGAGTAAACAGAAATCCAGAGAAGGGTTATTGTTCTGTAGAAGTTGTTTGTTTTTTTTTTAAAGCCAGGGTCCAGCAAATCTGCAGCTTGAATCTAGGTATCCTTTCTGTTCTGTTATGCTTTTCCTAAAGCCTACAACTTCCTTGTGATTCGATTGTGCCCTCTCCCTGGGGTCATCGTTGCTGCATCCATGAACTAATAACACTTCCTGAGCACCGGCCACGTGCTGGGTGACAGGACAAGGTGTCTGCCCTCTGGGGCTCCCATTTTGGGGAGGGAACAGAATCAAGCAGACGGTGCCTGCTGATTGTAGCGTTGGAGGTAGGAAGATGGTGCTTTGGGGCTGTGGGTGGGGGCTGGCTGTGTGCCAGTGAGGTGATGCCGGGGAACGTGAGAGTCATTGGTCATTGAAGGTGGAATGTTGTTCATCACAAGAGCTGGGAGGAAATGCTGAGCCGGGGGGACACCTGGAAAGAGGGCCTGGCATTGCGCCATGGAAGAACGCAGGCCTCGATTCAAGCCCAGCTGTCTTAGCTGGATGGCCTTCAGAGCCTTGATTTCACCGTAAGCCCAAACCCAGAGCCCAGGCTTGGCACCTGTGCCACCTCTGGGAGTGCAGGACCGTCCTGAGTGTTCACTGGGCTGAGAACATTCAATACAGGGAAGTGTGTGCTGTATAGTGTGGTTCTATACAGGCGTTTTCCTCAGTGTTCACTTTGCAGGCCCACCCCTGGGGACGTATGTGTGCGTCACTCACGTCTCCTACCCACTAATGTTCTCTTCATGGTGGATGGGTAAACTACGAAAAAGGAAAATGTTTATTAAGAATATTGAGCATTCAGGAGGTGCCTGGGTGGCTCAGTGGGTTAAAGCCTCTGCCTTCGGCTCAGGTCATGGTCTCAGGATCCTGGGATCGAGCCTCGGTGGGCTCTCTGCTCAGCAGGGAGCCTGCTTTCCCCTCTCTGCCTGCCTCTCTGCCTACCTGTGATCTCTCTCTCTCTCTCTCTCTCTCTCTCTGTCAAATAAATAAATAAAATCTTTAAAAAAAATAAAAAAGAATATTGAGCACTCGGGATGCCTGGGTGGCTCAGTCATTAAGCGTCTGCCTTTGGCTCAAGTCATGATCCTGTGTTCTGGGATCGAGTCCCTCATCTCCCTCTCTGCTCTGCCTACTTGTGCTCTCTCTCTCTGACAAATAAATAAATAAAATCTTTAAAAAAAAAAAAAAAGAATATTAAGCACTTGAGCATATAGAGGGGAAAAAAGTATTTTCTGGCTTTTTGTTTCCTTTATCTTAAATAATCCCTTGAATTTATTTCATTTTGATATTGTGTGGGCACCAACTCCAGAGGGAGGATTGGATCTCCTCCTTGTCCCTCCCTCATCCCATGCTTTGTTGGATTTTTACTCCCACTGATGAAGCTCTGTCTCTGTGCCAACCATTGTGATAAATCCTCACAGTGATCCTGGCAGGGATGGGGAAAGTCAGGGCCTTCAAGAGATTGCCTGACTTGCTGCTAGCAAGGGGAGGAGGCAGGAGGCGACCCTATGTCGGGGAGCTCCAACAGCCAAACTTCACCCATTAAGATCACTTCAATTTGAGTTAATTCTTTTGAGCATTTTCTGCACCGCAGTGGAGCAGAGGTAATACTTTCCTAGAGTCGTAACTGACATCCTTTCATTCCCCACTCACCTCCCCCCCCCCCGCCCATGTGGAACCTTTCTCTTGCTGTGTTTCCAATATAAACCTTTTGCTAGATCCGTGAGAAGCAGAAGCGCCTCCAGGGTAAGTTTGCCCACTTTGGTAAGGCAGGCAAATGCATGGCATGATCTTTATACTTGAACTTCACGATCTCTGCAGGTAAATGCCTCTTGGGGTGCATTTGCTGTTTAACTGGTATGATTCTGACTGTAGTCTGTGAGGTGCATGTTACGGGCTTCAGTGTCCAGAGGCGGAGATGGGAACATGTGAACAAGAGACTGACACGAATCTTACAGTCTTTGGGTCACCGGCACCCAACCCTGGCAGCTCTCTGGAAATTCGTGTTGCTCGTGTCCCCGAGTGAGGAAGTCACCCAGCTCTGATTGGAAACTGTCTTTCGGACTCTCAGGCTCTTGCTTTTTTCCCCCCTTTGTGACCTTTCCGTTGCCATTTCACATTCCTGGGCTCCATTCTTCCCATCTCTTTCCCCCTTCTCTCCTCCCTGTTCACAGTAATGGGGGGCGGTTACAAACACAGACCTGGAGCCCACAGCCTGGTCCCAGGTCTGTTGCTCCCCAGCTGTGTGATGTTGGGCAGGTGCCATAATCGTGCTCAGCCTCGGTTTTCTGACTTTGAGGCAGGATAATAACACCACCAACCGTTGGAGATTCTTGTAAAGATTAAATGAGTTAATTTAGGTAGGTCTCAGGCTTAGAGCGGCATCCCATTTATGATAAGCCTTTTCTGTATGTATTAGGTACCGTAATTATGAGCTGTTATTATTTACTTCTCCAACATTTGGTAAGCCACTGCCGTGTGCCCAACACCGTGCTAGCTAACGGGGTGGAATCCTGGCGTCCCTTTCAGCTCTGATGCTCAGTGATCAATGTAAACAACCGAACCCTCCATCACTGGGGGAAGCACTGGATGGTTAGCTGCAGGGGACTTTCTGACTGTCTGCTTACAAATCGTTATGTGTGAAATGAAAAATGCATTTAGCTATTACTTTCTTTTACCCATCTTGTTCACGTAGGTGGATTGTATTTTACTACCTAATTAAGAGTAATGGGAAAAAAAATGGAAGGGAAACACATTTGTAGCTTATGTGTGGGTTGAAATTTCTTGAGATGGGAAACAAACTCATAAACAGCAGAGACA
This sequence comes from Procyon lotor, assembly GCA_028646535.1. Lineage (NCBI taxonomy): Eukaryota > Metazoa > Chordata > Mammalia > Carnivora > Procyonidae > Procyon > Procyon lotor. Next base: position 38,905,539 of record CM053606.1, on the reverse strand, counting down.
ATAGTGCTACTTAAATGAGAAAATCCGTGGCTATCAGGCAATGGAGTAACGCCATTTTGCTGTTCGGGTCAGGGAGAAGGAAAGCTTGAACATATTTGCACATATTTGCACATAGCGTCCTTGGAGAAAATTGGTCTTGCAAAGAGCGGGACGCATTTGGATATGAAAATTATATGCAGACCACTGTATTAGCATAGTCCTATCTTTCTGTACACCTTTCTGCTGCTGCACATATCCGAGATAAATTCCCTGACCTCACGCAATCCAGATCAAAAGGGGATAAATGAGAGGCTTAGTATATTTCTTTTGGAGCTAGCATATATAATACCAGTTTCTCCTTGACTGCATTTTGTAGTATTTGGCCAGGCATACTGGAAGGAGCCTGGACTTCAGGGCCAGATTCTGGGCTCCTGCCCTTCTAGTTATAAAGTCCTGGACAACCTAGTGAAAGTAATTGTACCCCACTCCCCGCTCCCCACCGTGTACCCAGAGCCTGGTGCTGCGGGCAGTGCATGGACCTTGTGGTCAAAGCCTCATCTGATGCAGGGGCCCTCCTCTCTACTCAGCTGCTCAGAACCAGTTTCCTCGTCTGCGAAGCAAAGACCAGCATGCCCTGTGTTGTCAGGCTGTTGTGGGGTTAATAGTGTATCATGTATTTGGTGGGAATGCAGCACTCCCTTTTCATTACAATATCAGGGCCTTTTAAAAAGACCTGTTTTGGGGCGCCTGGGTGGCTCAGTCGTTAAGCGTCTGCCTTCGGCCCAGGTCAGATCCCGGGGTTCTGGGATCGAGCCCCGCATCGGGCTCTCTGCTCTGCAGGAAGCCTGCTTCTCCCACTACCATTCCCTCTGCTTGTGTTCCCTCTCTCGCTGTGTTTCTCTCTGTCAAATAAATAAAATCTTTAAAAAAAAAAAAAAAAGACCTGTTTTCCTATTGTGATACATAGACTATGTTCAAAAGAGTTCATGACCCCTATGGGGACAATTAATTAATAATAAGCATAATACAAAAACCCAGGTATCTACTCTTCAGGGCACAAGATAGAATGTTGCGGGTCTCTGGAATCTTCCTAAGGGCCCCTCCTTGACAGTGCCTGCCCTACCCTCTCCCCACGTAAGCTACCAGCCTGAATTTCATGTTGACCGTGTTCTGGATGCCTTTCATTTTGCCTGCTTGTGAACTTTCTATAAATGGAATCAGATTGGGGCACCTGGGTGGCTCAGTGGGTTAAGCAACTGCCTTCGGCTCCAGTCATGATCTCAGGGTCCCAGGATCGAGGCTCATGTCGAGCTCCACGCTCAGTGGGGAGCCTGCTTCTCCCCCTTCCACTGTCTCTGCCTCTCCCCCTGCTCTCTCTCTCTCTCACATAAATAAATAAAATCTTTTAAAAAATGGAAACAGATTGTACAATATTCTTGCGCCTTTGGTGCTCATTGTAGTTTTACTTTTTAAGATTGCTTGACAGTGATGCATGTACATATAGTCAGTTTTCTCTGCTGTGTAATATTCTGTTCTAAGAGCATCCCATTATCTCCTCAAGTAACAGTAGACATTTGGCTGGTTTCCACTTTTTTGCTCTTTCAGAATGTGTTGCTATAAATATTCTTCTATCCCTTTGATTCTTAAGCTGAAAAGGTCTTTATAGATTATTTAGTCTGGTACCTTGTCACCGCCTAGTTGTTTTACGTAAAAGGCAGCCGAGGCCTGAGAGGGCCAGCAGATTCCCAAGGTTTGCCAGCTGGGAAATGGCAGCGTGGGGCCAGTAACCATGGTCTCTTATCCCAGTCTGGCTCATTGCTGTGACTAGACCACATGTCTGATGGTTTGCCTTTTTATTTTAAACAACTTCCCATGCTACTGATAACTATAATCTTGGAGTTTTTATTTGGGCGAGCTCTTCACCACTCTCCTGGAAATACACTTGGCATTAATGTTGAGATGATTTTCTCCCCATCTCCAAAGCTGGGGCAGTGTTGGCTTCTCGGGGCCCCTGTCCCATTGATGCTGGCTCTGGGCACACCCCATGGCTATGGACCTGCCGAGAAAGCTCTTCCCTCTTTAGCAGTGGGAACCTCTGAGATGTGTTTCAATCAGGAAAAGGAATCAAAATAGACCCAAAATGGCTGGGGGAGGGGTGTGTGGAACTGCTGAGGAAAGAGGATCTTGAATCCTTACGAAGCACTTTCTTAGGAAATGTCCTTTTACTATAAATAGGAATGGATATTCAATTTTAGGCCCCCCTTAAAAAAAAAAAAAACACAGCCTCTCAAGGACTGAAATTAGATTTGCGGCTGATGGGATGAATATAGGATGGGGCGATTCTGTGCTGTGCTAAGACACGTCTGAAAGTTTGGAGCAGCTGGTGTGATGGAGCAGCTGAGCCGCAAACAAATAGCAGCTGATTTTAGCACTTCTTATTTCTAGATGCCCTGGTTTGTCAGCTCCGGCGTTTGGCTCACTTGTAAGCTCTCTTCCTGAAGCCCCTCAGCATCTCAGCATCTCCTCCAGCTCTGCCACCAAAGAGACGGGCGCCCTTGGGCAGCTCATTCCTCCTTCGGGCCCCAGTGTCCTCCATCCCAACATGGGGGCAGTAGTTCATGTTTACAAAAAGCTTATACTGGGCCAGGCCCGTGCCAGGCACTGTCTATGGCTCATCTCATTTAGTTTCCACAACACCATCACGTGGGGAGAACTGTCATTACCCCCATTTTGCGTGGAAATTGCACGCAGAAAATCGAGGTACAGTTGGCCCACCGATCCCCATGAGATATGGGGGATTTGGAAGCTTGTTCTGGGAGAGACCTGTTTGGGCCTCCCTCCTTCATCTTTTGATTTGGGAACTGTTGTATGGTAGCCGCATCCCTCTTTCTACACCTACCCTCTACCACCGACCCCAACCACCCCCTCATCTGTCCGCCTTGGAGCCACAGGGGAGATTGTGGCTGAGTTTCTGAATTCTTGATGGGCATTTGTCTGGAGGAAGTGCCCAAGGTTTTTGTCGCTCTCAAAGGGGGTATGTCTCCTCCAAAAGTTTAAGAACCACTGACTTGGATCTTAAAGTCGCTAGGACAACAAACCGATGCAACAGGCCATTTGAAGACAAGGAAATAGATCCAATTTGCTTATGAATGAATAAGCTTTCAAAGGCTCATATTGATTGCTTTTTAATGACCTGACCAAGTATTTTGAAGTCGTGGAATCGCACTGGAAATTCACTGTGAGGAATTTACTGAAGAAACAAAAAGTAGGAACCCATCTTGTGAGTTACACAGTACTCACGCCCAGTATTTCACCACTGTGTCTTTGCACGGAAAGGTTTCAAAGGAATTGAAAACAGCTTCCCTTAGCACTTATTCAGAGATAGTGATAGACACTCTAAAGGAAAAGATGAGGGAAAAAGCATTTGGTGTGCCGTAGTGGATGTCATTGAGAAGGTACAGGCGTAACCCCCCTTAGTAAATTGCAGCAGGTATTACTTGTTGAACGTTCATAGGACTCAATGCTGACAGTGGTTTACATTTACTGAGCACAAACGGCATCAGGCACTCTTTTAGGGCCTCCACCTAGATTAACTAATACAATGATCAGAATTGCCGTTTAAAGTAGACGGAGAGCTGCTCTTTGTACCTCTATTCTCTCATCCGTAAAGTGGCCAGAGTCCAAAGAAAGTATGAGAGCCAGTCCAGAAAATGTCCAGTTAATTCTGATGGCAGGTCTCTAGTATGGAGCGAATTCATGTATTCACGCTTTGGCATGACCTTCATTATACTTGCTTAACTCGAGACTGTTGCCTCTCTCTGCAAGGTCCAAGGTGAAGGAATCAGACATTGATTAACTGCCTAATACGGGACAAGTGTCTATACGTACGTTATTGGTTCTTCAATACTATCCCATGCATATATTTACCATGGCGGGGCTCTGATTATTATAAAACCACCTGTATGACTTCCTCTTAGTAAGTTGTTTACTCACCTATGTATTGCTGACCTTTTGCTGTAGCAGCAAGCCACCCCCAGATTTCACTAATTATCCAAGCTGTCTGCAGCTCTGCTCAGCTCTGTTGCAGGAGTCTTTTTGTTTTGGGAACCCAGGCTCTGGGAGCAGCCTCATTGGGGCCACATGGTCCTCCTGCCAGGGGGCTGAAATACAGTGTAAATTGCATGAACAACATAAGTTCATTTTAAGTTTCTGCACATTACATTGCCCAAAGCTAGTCACGTGGCCAAACCTGACGACAGGGCAGGGAATGTTCCTCGTCTCCCTTGGGGTGCTGGCAGTCACGGTGCAAAGGGCATGGATGAACATCCAGTCTCATCCAGGGAAGGATGTGGAGAGCCGGGAAACAGTCCTGGGTGCTACCATCCGCGAGTTCCTAGAACTCCATTTTCATTTGAGAGAAAACTGAAGGCTAGAGATGCTATAATGTGATGATGCGATCTGAACTCGATTGTCTGATTCCATGTACGTGCTCCTTCCCCATCTGGTTTCCAGTGTCATCCTGTTCTGCTCTGAAACACATACTCTGTTCCTGGGACATACTGAGTTTTATGTAATTTGCCAGAGCAGTGTGTGCAGTCCCGTATCGGTGGCTGAGGTCACGACGTTAACATGCACAGTTGCATATTTCTCTTCCTGTGCTGGTAGGGCTCATTTCTTTCCAAAAACTCAGAGTGTCTGAAAACAGTGTTTCTCCGGGACTGCTTGGGGAGCTCCCACTCACCATTCGGTGCTGTCCTCTGTCTCCACATCATCCTTGTCCCTCTGCATTTCAATTGCATGGCGACTTTTTTCTTCTCCCAACAACACTGGGAGTTTCTGGAAGACAGAGGGAGAGCAGCTGCTTTTTGCTGATGGGTCCCAATGGTGGGTACAGGGGAGGTGCTGTAAATGTGCATAGAGATACTGAACACTTGGAGTTTGCTTACATAATGACACTTGTCATTGTAGGGGCAGTGATCTTCCGCTTCTTGTACATGTCAAGTCAGGTGGGTTTAAATCATTGCAGAACAAAGGGCCTGGGAAATCGGTCCACTATCATGACTTACATGTGTCCTGTCTGCACATTGTTCTTTCTTTGAAAACTCGGCCATTTTTCTATAATGTGTTTCTAAAGTAATTTTTATCCCTCCATTTTCGGGGATAAAATAGGCTCCAATTATTCTCTTTAATTAAGTGGTTTTATTTTATTAATTGTTTCTAACTTACAGAATTCCCTGGAGACCCTTTACATGTTTCCAGATGAAGCCGGGAAGAAAAGCACATTAATTATACACCCAAACTCCTTTTGGCGAATTAAGCATGATGCACAGTGAACATGAAATGACTCGCCCTCCTGAGCTATCAATCTTGTCATTAGTGATGGCTTGTATTAGTAGTATTGACATGGGCTTATCCAAATTGGATTCTGCAAAGAGTCATTTTAATTTTGCACAAATGTAAGAAGACAGAGTAGTTTGACATCCCATTTTTTTTTAACCCTCTATTTTGCTGAGTGCCTGGAGCTTTTCTGTTTGTAATACCGATTTAATATTTTATAGTGCTCTCGTGTTTGTAAAACACTAAATGTTACCTGAACAAGCCACAGGGCAATCCCTGGAGAGAGCTGAGTTTCACAGGAGTGGAAATGCAGCCTCTACAGTTAAAGTTTATGCCTCAAATCAATACAGCCAGAAAGGGGCAGAGCCTTTCGAGTTACTAGTATCTTTTTTAATGTCTCTGAGCAGGGATATAGGGTGCATTATGACAGGAAAGGGGCTGAAAGCCCCTTTCCTGTCATTTTCTGTGAGCATCTATAAGGAAATTCAGATGTGTATATGTTATATTGTCAATTCAATAAGCATTGTTTGAACACCTGTTAGGTTCTAAGATGTGCCAATGCAAAAGTACCACATTTTAAAAAAGATTTTGTTTATTTATTCATCAGAGAGAGAGAGAACTAGTGCAAGCAGGGGGAGCAGCTGGCAGAGGGAGAAGCAGGCTCCCTGCCGATCAGGGAGCCCGATGCAGGACTTGATCCCAGGACCCTGGGATCATGACCTGAACCAGAGGCAGATGCTTAATCAACTGAGCCACCTAGGCATCCCGAGAATACCACATTTTTTAGGCGTGTGCTATGTACTGGGCACTGTTCGCTGAGGATTGACTCAGTTCATCTTCATGGTGACCCTGTGAGGTAGGGTCATTATTGTTCCCAAAGTGTCATTGAGGCACAGAGAGATTAGGTTGCTCTTTGAAGGTTGTGCAGCTAGAACGTGGCAGAGTTGGGGTTCAAACTGGGAAGCTGGGAACTGAGTACCAGGCGCTCCAGTCTCCAAAGTACTTCTTCCCCAGCCATGGCGTCCTTCTGTTGAGATGGGGATGGCCTCCTGTGCTGAGCGCTCAGAATGTCACAGCCACATCAGAAGTTGCTGTGCTAGCTCTATGATGGTGTCGTGGAAGAGGAGTGCCAGTCCCCCCCAGGGAGCCTGGCTACATGGCTCAAGGAGCCTCAGGGGCCACCGCTGAGCTTTGGTTCCATAAACTACAGTGTTCAAAGAGCACATTACATTCCATAGTCTTCTGTCTTTCCTAAAGGAGCTTCTTGAGATGTGTAGAATTTTCTAGGGAAATTGCTTACCTTCTGACCTAAAGAGAGAACCCCTTGGGTGGATGGTCCAGATTTCTGATGACTCAAAAACCATTCTTGGAGCCCCTAGTGGGTGCTGGGTGGATAAGACCCGGTTCCTGGTTTAGGCATTTCACCTGCATTCTGCAGGGACTTGGGACTGGGTCTGTTTAAGGGAGGTGTCCTTTTTGAAGGCAAAGTGTTTAAGGGAAGTGTCCTCTTTGAAGGCAAAGTCTTTCCTCCAAATAAAGTGTTGAGATGATTGAGTTTTACTGTCTTTCAGAAGATCATGCCATTCTGTAGTATTCATGGGATGCCTACTATATGCTAAATGGTATTCTGGGTCCAAAGGATAGAGCAGTGGGTGAAACAAAAAAATCAAATCCTTTGCTCCCAAAATGGAGCTTACATTTCAGAGGAGGCAGATAGAGGATGAATAAAATTAAGTGAATCCAGCACTACACAGTGATGAGAACAGTGAAGAGAAATCAAGTAGAAAGGGGCAGCTGCGTGTGAAGTTACAGTTTTAAACAGTGCTCGGACGGGGACCTGCGTGTGTGTTTATGGAGATTTAATTACAAATCGAGTCACCCACACCACTTCTGCTTAAGACCCATTATTTATCTTCATTGCCTTCTTAAAATTCTTAGGCACAAAGCTTCTCATAACTGGGGCTTGTCTACCTCTCCAGACTCATTTCATACCCCTTCTCCCAGAAATGAGGCTTCAGTGGCACTGATCTGCCTACACTTCTGGAAAACACCGCAGCCATTTTTGTCTTGGTGCCATTGTGTGTGCTTCATTTTCTGTGGGCAAAACCCACCCTGCCACTTCCTCAGACAACTGGTAGGAACTCTCTCGCCAATAAGCCTCTGTACATCACAGCACCATTATTGTATTTCATACTATATTGGAGGTGTGTGTGGGGGAGGTGCACCTCTTCAGTAGACTGTGGTTTCTTCCAAGAGGAAATGATTTTCCTTTGTCAGTGCTTAATTGATGTGGAAGGAAGGAAAGGACATACATAAGTAGGTAGGTAAGAAAGGAGGAGGAAGGCAGCTAGGAAAGGAAGGAGGAAGTTGAGGGAGGAAGTGAGGGAGGGAGGAAAAAGGAGGAGGGGGAGGGGGAAGGAAGAACTATCAGAGTTCTTTGATGGTGCTTGACAAGGTCAGTATTGCGTTTGAGAGACATTCATCTGGCCACTGTGGGGAGAGAGTTGTTGAATCCCAGCATTCATCCACCCCACCTTCCCTTCAGTACATCTTTTAAAGTTATACTTTTTGGTAAGACCGAGTTTTCATGACCCCTAGGACTTAACTCTGCTAACAGAAGAAAAGACAGGGCCGGTGAAGGAGTATGTGTCCACAAACTTCTCTCGCCCCCCTGCCCCAGACCATGATGAATCATGGACGTCTGATGGAGAATTCTGATCACAGCTCTGCTGTCCATCAGACCCCAGCCCCTGACAGCCGAGTCACTCCTTTTCACGCCTGCTGCCCCTGCCCCTCTCTAGTTATGCATGAGTCTATCATTAGCAGACAAAGCATGATGGATTGGGCTAGGGTTCCCTTCATCCCTAGAACCTGGGAGATGCTTCTTTTTTCAGACTCTCAGGGCCCATGTGGGACATCGTCATGAATGAAAGAAGAAAGTAATAAAATATTGGATGTACTTTTTTGCTGCCACTGTGTAGAAAGAGAATGAGGCATTATGGGGAATGTAAGTATATGGCGTGCATCCCACCCCCCGCCCCAACGACAGCTGATGCAGAAAGTCATTGATCACAATCAATGTCCCAACTGAACCTGGCAGTTTCATTGAAGATGTCCTACCCCTTTCAAAACCAGAATAGTCAACAATTTCTAAGATGGAATCTCAAAAAGAAAAATCAACCCACATGAAATCTCTGGATTTCTGAAATGATCTAAGATGCAAAGGGATTAGGATTGATTGATTTTTATCTTAGACGTGGGTTCACAGCAGTTTTCAAATCTGTGGTCTCCCTGGATATGAAGTTATGAATGTCAGCCAGATACTAGTTTATTTCGTTTTTTAATTTGATTCTAGGGCCCTGAGTCTGTGTTTACTGTTTCAGTGAGCAAAACAGTTATGTTTGGCTCCAATGAAAGATTGATAGAAGCGATTTTCAGATGTGGAATCAAAACAGAGTGGGGGAAAAAATGTCACGTTTAAATAAAATGCAGTACTTGGAGGCATCATGTGATCTCATAATAAATGAATTCGTGGCACAAAGTTGACATATTTTGAAGGAGAATTTCTTTTAAAAATTCGAGGTGATTCATTTTTATGATTAATTGTGGTGAAAATTACAAGAGAATTTTTAAGTGAAAGGAAAAGAAGCTTTGAGGTGTTTATAGATAACATCCGAATGACTTCATTTTTGTACTTGGCCTTGTGCAAGCTATGAAGTTGTATGTGTGTGAAGTTTGGCTGAAGGCTCTGGTGCTCCGGTTAGTCATAGTTGGGAAGAGGGAGGAGCAGGGAACTGGAGCAGCAGTGGTGAGAAGTCCACCGACAGACCCGAGTGTGAATTGCTCTGTGTCACCTTGTGCAGGCCGCCTAACCTCCTGGTGTCTCCCTCTCTGTTCCTTAAAATCAGGACGAAATGACAGAAATCAATGCTGAGCCCCCAGCATAGAGCCTTGCACGTTTTCAGTAATGGGTGAAAACAGCAATGGGAGGCATACAGTGTATTCATTTTTACCAACATTGATGGGTAATTGGTCCATAGTCTATTTGAAGCTCTGAACTTGATGTTCTACAAAGACTAGTCACAAACCTCAAGGATCTTGTAATCTAGAGAGAGAATGTGTGAACTTCCAGGGATGGAAAACCAGGGGCAGAATAGGAGTGAACAGAAGGCATCTTCCCAACCTTATAATCTGGTATAGTGCCTTGTTCACGGGAGTCCTTAGAAACACCTGCTGAAAAAGTTGAGTGGAAAAGATAGGGAATGGGATGGAAGGTAAAAACAAAAACAACAAAACCCCTGTTTGCCCGTTCTTCCTGTCTAGGGTTCTTCAGAGAAGCAGATCCAATAGGATGTGTGTATATATAGAAAGAGATTTATTATAAGGAATTGGCTCATGTATTTATAGAGTCTAGCAAGTCCAAAATTTGCAGTGTTGGCCAGCATGCTGGAGATCCAGGAGAGCCAATGGTGCAGATGAAGTCTGAAGGCCATCTGCTGGAGAATCCTCTCTTGTTTGGAGAATCTGGGGTTTTTGCTCCAACTAGGCCTTCGACTGATTGGGTGAGGCCCACCCGCATTATGGAGGACAGTCTGCTTACTCAAAGTTCACCAATTTAAATGTTAATCTTTTCCAGAAACACCCTCCAAGTTGACATATAAAATTAACCATCACACTCTGGAAGCAATTAATTTTAAACAGATGCATCAAAAAAGCTCTAAGTTACTAGAATGTCTCAGTTTAAATCTTACTCCTTCAGCTCCTATTTTTATTAACCTTTGGGCAAATTAATTCTGTGCCTTGGTTTCTCTGCCTCTAAAATGGAGGTAATGGGGTGCCTGGGTGGCTCAGTGGGCTAAAGCCTCTGCCTTAGGCTCAGGTCATGATCTCGGGGTCCTAGGATGGAGCCCTGCATCAGGCTCTCTGCTCAGCGGGGAACCTGCTTCCCCCCCCCTCTGCCTGCCTCTCTGCCTACTTGTGATCTCTCTCTCTCTGTCAAATAAATAAATAAAATCTTTAAAAAAAATGGGGGTAATAATAGTAGCTTCTCCACAGAGTGGTTGTGATATTTAAGCAAAATAGTACAAAGCATTATTACGAGTGCTCCATAAACCAGAGCTGTGGTTACTGGTAGTATTAGAAATATACAAGCATTTAAGTATATATAGGCTCCCTGTAATCAAGCCTAAACTCTTCAGACAGTTTAAAGACCTATTTTAGGCAGAAGTGTTTTTAGATTAATATTAACACATTTTCGTGTTGCCATTTAAGTTTTGTTTGTTATCCCTTGGACTTAAGACTTTCATGTGCATTTTCTGATTTCATCTTTATCAGAAGCAGGATACTAGGTATGCTGTTGTGCCTATTTCCAGATGACACCTGGAAGCTTAGAGGGGTTACATGATTTACTCCAGGCCACACAGAGAGGGGCTGTATGAACCGTCAACATTCTCCTGGTTCATTTTCTGCCTTACTGTGTCTGTGCTGTTGGATGGGACTGAGCCAACCAGATCAAGGGTTGCTTCCTCCTTACATTTGGAAATATGATCATTTCAGGGAGTTCAGGTTTGATAGTCTCCATTTCATGCAAAGGGATTGCATGTATTCACATTCTATGTGTAATTTTGATTTTTTTTCCCCTACTTTGCTTCATTTCCTTTTTGACTATAGCTAGGCCCCGTTGGAAAATGACAGGTGCAAAACAGGCTGCATCTTACATGCTCAATAGCTGAGTCGTTACTTCTGAGTAGAGAGGAATGACAAATAAACACATGTAGGTTTTTTTATAAGCTCCATGGCAGCAGACTGGGCTCTTTGCAGCTGAATGGCCCTATGAAAGTCAATGATGGCCTTGGCTGAGTTCTGCTTGTTTTTACTCACACCAGGGGTCTAGTAAAACTCAAGTTGGTCCCTGCTCTGAGAAAATCCCATAAAAAGGTGTGTGTGTGTGTGTGTAATGTTTGTGCACATGTGCACATACATGACCCTTCAGCCTATTTCCTGTTTTCTGCCTACATCTGCAGCTAACTTGTTATCTTTATCCTTAGTATCACTTTAAAAATTGCTGTACAGGATTCCTGGCAATTCCTTAGTGCGCTGTGGTCTTTTATGCCTCTGGGCTTCTGAGTTCTTCCTGCCTCGAGGGTTCAACTCCCTCCTTTATCTGCCTGGCCAACTCCTACTTAGGCTTCAAAACCTGATTTAGATGTTCGCCCTGTGGAGGATAACCCTGCCTTTCCTCTGTGTCCGCAGATGGATTCCTTCCTCCTTGTGGCTCCCCTTAGACTTCTTAATACCTTTGTTGGAAGTCCTGATGATGTTGCAGTATGATCCTTTCTGGTTGTGGAGCCAATACAACAGAGCGGTTACAATAAAAGTCTTTGGAGTCTGAAAAATCTAAGTTTGGGTCTCAGATCTGCTGTTTACTAATTTTTGAAACTTGAACAAGTGACACATCTTTCTGAAATTTTATCATTTGTAGACTGCAGATCCTGGTACCTCTCTTGAGGACATTAAGGAGGTAACCGTGAAGCAGCTAGTGGAGCAGGGCCCGTGCGGGGTGCGCAGGAAGTGAAGTGCGGGGATGGCTCCCTCCATACTGTCTCTTCTGCTTCATTCCAGCTCTTTGAGGTCAGGGGCCTTGTCCTATGTATTTCTGTATCTCTGGCTCCTGGCATATGTGCTCATAGATCTCTAGTAAACGCTAAGTGACCTGCATCCATGGAATCACTTCACAAACCCACGGGCCGTGGTTTGCAGAGTTTACTGGAATTGCCCACTAAGGGGACTTTGATTTTATCTTAATGTTCGTGCACGGGACTGCAGCAGCTCTTTGTCTTTGGAGGTCCCTGTTTCCAGATGTTTTGCCTTTGTGTGGAGTCCCTTGGAATTTGGGATTTACTTCTCTTTTGTTCTCAAGGTCATTGGCCCTTCTTAGTGCCAGTCAGAGGTATAGGTGTGCCTTTGATTGGCTCAGCCGGGCAGGAACTTCGAGTTGCCACCTCGCTCCCTGAGAAGCATCTTACAAAGGTGATCTGAGTACAGAGAAAAGTTCTTCCCTTCAAGTCGCAGGGCCACATGGAGCTGCATTGTGCTTTTCCTGTGCTTGTTTCACTAATCATTTCACACAGTCAAACAAGCTTTAGCACGTAGTTGGTTATGACCCATCTTGGAACCTACAGGAGACGTCACGTCTATCAGTGGCTGATGACGGCTAGTGAGGAGGAAGAACAGTGGGATGAAATCAAACAGATCTGCGTTCGGATCCTGGCTGTGCCTCTTGGAAGCCAATGGCACCTAAGGCCAGTCCTAAGGCTGTCTGTGCCTTAGCGTCCTCATTGAAATACAAAGAACAAGGGTAAACCTAGCATCTGCCTCCTAAATATACTGGCTAAGTGACTAGACAGATGTTTCGCTTATCACGAGGCTCCGCGCGTGGTAAGTTCTCAATATGAGAGCCGATCGGGGCTGCGATTCAAGATGATGTGTCCCCGTGAGCCAAGGGAAGGAGAACTGTGCTCTTGGCCATGGGGCTAAAAGGCAATTAGGTCCATTTACAAATATTTGGGCCAATTGCAGGGGCCTTCTGCTGTAGAGGTGAAGGATTCTAGGCCTGTCGTTTCTTGCCCGAGAGTAACTGTGTCTGTCTCAGGATGGCTACTTAAGGGTGAGATGCCACAGACGCAATTGTTAAGGAAAAGAGGCTTCCGCCAGTATTTTAGTTGTAAAAATGTATGTCTTGTGGTGACCCTCGCGCACAGTACAGACGCCATGTAATTCATTTTTGTTCCTCCCTTTATCTTCGATCCCCCTGAGGAGGGAGAATCCTCCCCGTCCTGTGCAAGTCGCGGACGTGGAGCCCCACGCAGACACGAAAATAGCGCATGTTGCTTTTTTCCTGGAAGGGACCTAAGTGGTACGACTATATGTTAATCATCAGTCCTGAAAGGTGTCATTTAGCAGCGGGGGAAATATGTTACTCAGTGCATTAATGGAAAAGAGATTATTTTCAAACATTTCAAAACCCTGAGGACCCTCTTCAAGGAACTTGCTTTTTTTTTTTTTTTCCCTTTCCTCTTACCCATTTAGAGCAGAGGTACCGCAGATTTCCATGATTTAGAAATAGGGCTGTAAGTCTGGCAGAAGAAACTTAATGTCAGAAAATTAAAGGCAGAAGGTGTGATGCTCGGTCTGTGTGGATGCTGCTGTAGGCTGGGCCCCAAATCCCCACTACACACACATGTACACACATACACACACACACGAGACAAAAAAACATTTGACCCAAAATGTGGTGGTTATTTTACAAAAAGGCAAGCTCAGAGACAGATCACTACCGACGCCTGATGATTTGGGATGGAAAACGTCTCAGAGCAGGAAAGAGGTGAAAACAAAGACAAATGGAACAAAGACAGGTGGTTTCCGAGGACCCAAGGTCACAGACAGAGAAAGCTTGAAGAGTGCAGAGTCTTTCGAATGGTGGCTCGCAGGGCGCCTGGGTGGCTCAGTGGATTAAAGCCTCTGCCTTCAGCTCAGGTCATGATCTCAGGGTCCTGGGATTGAGCCCCGCATTGGGCTCTCTGCTCAGTGGGGAGAGCCTGCTTTCCTCTCTCTCTGCCTGTCTCTCTGCCTACTTGTGATCTCTCTCTCTGTCAAATAAATAAGTAAAATCATTAAAAAAAATTTTTTTTTGAATGGTGGCTCACTTGCCCAGAACTTGAGGGGCTGAAGGTTTTCTGTTCCCAGTAGGGAAGGAAATGGGTCTGAGTTTTATATCAGCACCCATGGTCTTTCTTACAGACGGCTAAAGAGGCCTCTGCCTCTAGGGGCAGTCAAAGAAGGAAGTGGCTAGGCCAAGAACAGCAGGTCTGACTGCTTTTCTGGAGAACTTTGGAATGTTACTGAAGAGAGAGGAGAATCCCAAACCACGGGTAACTAAAAGAGGCCTTTCTAGACGAGAAAGGCCAAGTGACATGGCTCAGGCTTGGCATCATTGCTTTGAGTCAGGCAGGAGGGCGAGAGCTGGCTGCAAATCAGATTAGAGAAGTCGCCGTGGAGAAGGCACACTTGGATAGAGCGAGAAAGGCAGTCGAGTTGGTTTTCTTGACGACAGGTCAGTTTTCGTTCCTGCCCCTGGCGGGGTGCTTCACCTATACAATGGGGAGAGAAAACCCAGGTCCCCTGTACTTGAGAGCTTACATGAGGCGGTAACTATGGAGCATGTACCCCTGGGCCTGACACATCAATATGACTTCGGTTATTTTATACTCACTATTTCTCTCAGAAGCCATAGATCAGGGGTTGCCTCCTACGTGTAGCGTCTCGTCTCCATCTTCAAACCTGGACCCAACTGGCCCCCATCTTCAGCTGCCCCTCTGTTTCCTCTGCAGCGCTTTTAGCCCTGGGACAGGTTGGTGGGCTTCTTATTGGTGGTCTCTTTCCTACAGTAGACCATGAGCTTCTGGGAGGCAGGGAAATGCATGTACCCATCTCTTGGCAACTCACCAGCACAGGGGCAGCGCTCCGTCAATGTGGAGAACGTCTGCTTGTCTCCTTGAGGCTCTTGTTGAGATGTCTCTGGAGCTCAGTTTATATTCCTGTACTTCCCCTGAATGCCCTTGATTGCTACAGGTAATAGGATCAAAGGGCAGAGGCTTCATCCAGGGGGGAATCTGGGAAGTTTTCAGATTTCGTTCATTTCCTTGAGGTTACAATGGAAACAAACAAGTTTTGCTACCACTGTTGGAGGAGGGTTGGAGCCCTGAAGCCCATCCACAGACAGTGGTGTGGGAACCCCCTCGTTGTGCCCTGTGTCCCTTGCTTACCTAGAAGTTGTTCTTTTTTGAACTAACTTAGTGATGGTAGGATTGAGAGAGCAGATCTGATACTTTAAAAAAAAAATAGAGCCTAAAACCAAATTAGAATAGGCCTTTTTGGTTATCTGAGCTAATTTTGTCTCTCATTAGTGCTGATAATTAGCAGAATTAAGAATGGGCACTTAAATTATGGTTTAGACAACAAAACATTTCTAGGAATGAAATTACTATTCAGCTTACATTTTTAGGGAGATCTTGAAATCACTGAAATGAGTCTAAAGAATGCTCTGATGCTGGGGGACTCTGAACTCCAGAGCCAAAGTGGATCATTGAAATAATGATAAAAATCATGGTGACCACCATTATCTCATTCATTTGTGCAGCAATTTAGAGTTTATCAGTCTGTTTCATATCACTAGAATCTTTACAAATTAGAACAGGAGGAGATCATAGAAATCAAGTGATGCAACCCCTTCATCTTACGAGTGAGGATGCGAGGATTTGTTTTTGTTGTTGCTTTAAAACCACTTCAGGGGCGCCTGGGTAGCTTAGTCCTTAGGCGTCTGACTCTTGATCTCAGCTCAGGTTTTGATTCTGGGGCATGAGTTCCAGACCTTCATTGGGCTCCATGCTGGATGTGGACCTACTTAAACAAACAAACAAACAAATAAAAAAGTCCAGATGTCTGGAAAACCACAACTACTATTACTTGGGGATGGCTCTCTTAAGATAGTCTTATATTTCATTACACATATTACTCATGCATCAGTTTGAACCTGGCCATTTATCTTGTAAATCTAAGGACAAAAACACAAGTATAAAAAGCTATCAAGAATCTTGTTTTAATTGAACCATAACTGTCCTACCACAGCTGGAGTATTAGCTTCAGGTGCACGGCGTCATGATTTGATGCAGGAATACATTATGAAGTGATCACCAGAATCGGTTCCGCTAACGCCTACACCACACACAGGTGTAATTTTTTTTTTCTTGTGATGAGTACTTTCAAGATCAACTCCCTTTGCAACTTGCAAATAGATCATACAGTGTTCTTGTCTGTAGCTTCCATGCGGTACCTTATATTCCTAGGACCCGTTTGTCTTATAACAGGAAGTTTGTACCTTTTGCACACCCAGCAGGCCTGTGTTGCAAGGCAGGCGGGGTAGGGGTTCCTATTCCCAGAGTACCAGGTGAAGAGGTCGAGGGTTAAAGATGAGAAACGTTTGGGCCGTGTGGCCTTGGTCCCGAGCTGTTCACTCCAGGTCCCCTCTTGCTCTGCAGGGCTCATCTTTGTTGACAGCCTGACCTGCTCAGAGGGGGCTTCTCACCCATTAACTAAGACTAGCCCCCCAACTTCCCGCCTGCCCTGTCACTCTCTCTACTCAATCTTTTTGATGCCATTACTCTTACCTCTACCCAACGTTCCAGAAGGTCTGTTTTACTTGTGGGTTTTCTCCACCAGAACGTAAGCTGCACGGACCTGTGTTTTGTTCACCACTAGAATCCAAGCACTGGAAATTGTGCCTGGCACAGCATAGACACTCAATAAATATTTGTTAGAAGTTTGAATGAGCAATTGAAGAATTGAAGAATATACAAAGTCATGTAAAGACTTAAAAAAAAAAGCAAAACTCACTGTGTTTTGATATATAGGTCAGAAAAATGGCCTCTCCACTTCCTCTAAATGCAGCTTTTATTTTTTTATTTTTTTATTTTTATTTATTTTTTTTTTTTTGATAAATGCAGCTTTTAAGTCCCTCCTCCATGGAAGGCATATTTCAGAGGACTTCCCGTGTCCTGCACACCGTTCCAGGTGCCGGGGAACTGCCGTGACCCAACAGATTAGAGATTCTTGTCAGGAGAGAGCTTCCGTTTCTGGGACATTGAGAGGACAATAAACACATTAAATAAATTAAGTTTATAAATAAATTTATAAATGTGCATCTGTACGTGTATTATAATAATTAAAGTGTGAGCAGAAAAGCGGGGGAGAGCTAAATAAAGCGTGGTGGTTTCGTTTGGAGTGAGGTGGCCAGGAAGGTCTTTCTGAGAATTGACGTTTCAATATTTGATGAATGGATGAATATTTAACCATTAATTGTTTGTCAGAAGCATGAATGTTTTCAAATACTAATTGTTTCTGCCTCAAAGTATCTGTCAGTAAAGTTACTTTACTTCAAGTGCAACGTGTAGAGGGCTTTCGCACTCTCCTCCCTGTGAAAGCAGGTTGGAGCTAAAATATTCCCAGGATTCCACCTCCGTCCTCTCCCTCCTCCTCCTTCACTTCTTCAAAATTGGTGTGAGCAGCCACCTGGGAGCTGATGGTGGTGAAGCCCTAATTTCAGTCTGGTGAAGCCCTTTTGTGAGGCCGAGGGTGCAGCCTGGGCAAGCAGCACCTCTTGCGTTTTTGAGCTGAGCTGTCACCTTGGACCAGTGACCAAGCCTCAGGGTTTTCGTTTTTTAAACAGTGGTGATGATGTCTGCACAAGCCACGTTTCTTTTTTTTTTTTTTTAAAGATTTTATTTATTTGACAGGGAGAGATCACAAGTAGGCAGAGAGAAGGGGAAGCAGGCTCCCCACTGAGCAGAGAGCCCGATGCAGGGCTTGATCTCAGGACCGTGAGATTATGACCTGAGCCGAAGGCAGAGGCTTTAACCCACTGAGCCACCCAGGGGCCCCAACAAGCCACGTTTCTAACATGCCTGCCAGTTCTTGACCTACAACAGGAGTGCAGCAAATGTTACTCTTTCCTCTTTTGTATCAGCTGTGCTTTAAAATGGCCCTGGCTCTGCAGGGAGTAGAGTACAATGCAAGGGGGAAAAATAAACATTGCAGAGTCCTTTCCCGCGTAGGCACCCCCCATCACACTGCCCGCCTGGGCATCATGCGGGGGCCCGATGCACGATAACCACCTCATCCCTTCTAATCAGATTTTCATGATTATGAAGGCTCCGGTAATTACAGTTATTTTTGCCTTACAACCGAACTGCTGTTATTAAAATTCTTTTATTAAATCTTTTTTTTTTTTTCCATCCAGTAGATGAAAGATTATAGAATTTCTGAGTCAGATGACCAGATCCTGGATGTTGCTTAGCTATGAGGCGTTACTGTTGAGCTGTCGGAATAGCTCTGGAAAGGTGGTGCTGCAGACTGTGGGGTTGGTGGTAATGCTAGAGCCTGGAGAGGGGGGAGGCAGAGGCTTTTCTGTGGTCTCTGCTGGCTCTCGCTTACTGCTCTTACTAGTGGGGCGCTCTTTGCCACACGCTGTGCGGTAGGCTGGGTGTTGTGCCTGGAGGTCAGACGGTCTGCCTGGAGGCACCTGGCCGGTTGGAAAGATAGATCCAGCGCGGGAGCACAAGTCCCCAGGTCCAGCTCAGTGCTGCGTTCATGATATTCTGCCAAAGTGTCGGGCAAGACCTGTGACCCATTCAACGTCCGGACTAGAGTGGCACTAGTGTTAGGGATAGTGAAGATAATCATCCTGAAGACCCTGGGGCTCTGAAGTAATACAGCCGGGCCAGGAGCATCAGGGAAGATCAGACTGTGTCACTGCCCTCAGGAGCGCACATCCGGCTGGTGTAGCACATGACCGCAGCCAGTCTCACCTGGCCTCTTACCTGTGAGGCTCCGTGCAAAGGGTGCCTTGTGCACACTGTACAGTCCTAGCAAAGCTTTGTGATGACCGTGGAGTTACACCTGTCTCTCAGATGCTAGAACAAAGGCTTCAGTATCTTACCTAGCCCTAATCCACCCTGGTCCGCATAGCCTATAGGCAGCACAGCTGGGAATTACACCCAGGTGTGTGTGTGTGTCCCAGCGTCCGACCTGGGTGAAGCACAGGTGTTCCTGGGAGGCAATGCCATCTAAACGGGATTGCAAACCAGGACAACACATCTGTGCATGGTCCCATCACAAGCCAATTATACTTCTCTTCTTTTGATCGGAGCCTTCTCTCACTCTCCCCTTGGTTCATTGGGTGACCACAGGAGCCTTCTCGTTGGAGAGGCTGCTGGGTATGCCTAAACCCATGCCATCTGAGCTAATTGTGTACAATTTAACATTCCCAAAGCGCTGACAGTCCTCATTCAAACCAAGTGTGAAAGTTTTTAAATTAGCTTTCACAGTTTGATTCACAAGCAGCAAATGCAAAACGGCACAGGATTAATTT
This sequence comes from Procyon lotor, assembly GCA_028646535.1. NCBI lineage: Eukaryota > Metazoa > Chordata > Mammalia > Carnivora > Procyonidae > Procyon > Procyon lotor. Next base: position 38,886,239 of record CM053606.1, on the reverse strand, counting down.
TTCTAACCATCACCAGGATGGCATAGCTGAAGGCTATCTTAGCTCATTTCCTTTAACAGAGAAGAGGCTGGGCAGAGGCACTGTTCTTAGGAGAGTGACGTTCTAGAAGAGATCTCAGTGCTCCGGTTACAGAAAGAATCAAATATGCAAATTACACAATGGCTGCATGGAACAGCGTGTGTGAAGAGCAGAAACTTTGGAACTGAACCGTCTTGGGTTTGCATGGTGGATCTGTTGCTCTTGAGACGTGGTGTTCTTGCACACTGGTTGTAGGAATTACCCTTCTTTAGCTTTGGTTTGCCTTATTGTAAAATGGGGATAATGTTTCCAGATGTCCAAAGAGCTTCTGGTGAGGGTAAAAGGATATATGCCCTGTGCCGTGGTTCGACATAGTGGCTGACATCTCAATGGATCTCAATCAATCAGAGCTGTGGTTATTGGGATCATCCTTGAACTTTGTTTTCCTGCAAAAATATACTGTCTTAGGGAGTTTTTCTTTAGGTAACGTTTATTGAATGCTTGCTGTTTGCCGAGTGCCGTGCCTGGCATTGGAGACAAGGCGATAACAAAACACAGCCCTGCCATGAGGAAGTCTCAGCACAGAGTCGGACACAGAAGACAACACGGTAACTGTGGTGAGGGCACAGAGAAAGAGCTTCTGATCCACCTTGGATCATGACCACCTTGGTCATAGAAAACCGTGGGAAGAAACAGAATCTCAAAATACGTGTAGGGAACAGCCAGGGAAGAGGGTTGAAAGTGACTTCCAGGCAGAGGAACTAGCCCACCACAAAGGCAAAGAGGTGAGAAGAGCAAGGTTTACTCTGGGAACGTTTAGATGGTTCCAGATGGTTGGAACAAACTATATATGAGCAAGTTAACTTAACCCTGCCTCAATTTCCACACGTGTGAGTGGGCCTAATAGTGGTACTCACCTCACAGGGCTGTTGTCAGGATAAAACTGGCAAGTCAAGGAAAACACTAAAATAATGCCCAGTTCAAAGTCCCCAGAGAGGATTCTCAACACTAAGTAGCATTGAACAGTGTTCCCACCGATGTCATTACCTAAGAGTTACTCAGGACCTTAACAACATAGTGGGTCTTCTATGTTATTGAAAGGGGTTTCTTACATACAGTGTTTCCCTAAACCTGTTTGACCCATCGGATGGGTGAACATTTCTATTCTTGTTCATAATCTTTCTCAGGAGTTTTATACTCTAAGGTTTGGGAAATGCTCTCATTAGATGCAGCAGATGAGATCTGTTTTCTTGTTCTGAAAGAAATTAACCTAGTTAAGGGTCTAACAGCCCCCCTTCCCCACGCAAAAAAAGAAAATTCTCTCTGTGTGTCTCTTTGTTTAGGGACCCATTGTCTTACATACATATGCCCTTGCTTGGCGTTTGAATAAAAACTCCCATTCAGAGGGGTCGGAACCTAAAGGGTTCCCAGGAGTTTCACTTTGTTTATTTTTGTTTATTTTACGGGTTTGTGAAATCCGTGCCAAGCTAATAGTTTTTTTGGTGCAGGTATCTGTGGGTGTGGAGTGGACAGGTGAAATATGCACAGTGCAGAGCAGTAAGCTCTGTGGCCTGTCTGCCTGCCACTGAAAGCAGGGTCCACGGCAGAGGATTTCCCAGCGTCCTCCGAGCTGTGAGGCTGTGCAGGAGTGCGTGAGCCAGGCTGGCTGCATCGATCTGAACACAGGGAGGAACTGAGGTGGAAGAGCAGACAGGGGAAGCATCAGGCATGGGGGTTCAGCCAACACACTCGCATCAGACTGCCCCCATCAGGATCTCTGCTCTACGCTCACCAGCTGCATACCCTTGGGCAAGTTACTGATCTCCAGGAGCCCACTTCCTCATGGCTCAGATGTGGGTCAAGAGCAGTAGCCACCTTACGGATCTGCTGAGCCTTACGGTGTGCAGCTCCTAGAACAGGACCTGGGTGCAGGGAGGGCTTGGCTAGGTGCCCGAAGTTTCTTCTGGCCCCCATTTCCTGAGATCTTCGTGCGCAACACACAGAACCGCTGAGGAGATGAAGGAAGTCAAATGAGTGGGTGCTCAGGACAGGACTCCTGGCACCGAGTTCAGGTGCTGGTGTCTTTCTGAGAAGCCTTCCCTTTCTCCTGCCTGTGCTCCTGCTTCCTCCGTGCACTCGCTTAGGGTGGTTGTGAGCAATGCACTGTCCGCAGCGCGTGCCCTCCGTGCAAGGACGCTCGGTAAAGGTGGACCGTTGTGGCATCCTGAGCCTGGCTGGCCAGATGTGGCTTGCTTCCTGCCGTCCGCGGGTATGGAAGTAAATGTAGATCGTGTCTCCATGCAGCTGGGCGAACGGCTACAGTGGCTGCCTTTCCAAGGCGGCCGCCGGAATCAATACAGACCGCTGCCCAGTCAATTCGAGTGCAGTGTAGCTGATAGACAGACTTTACGGGCCGTGACCCGCAGATGCGGAGGTTTTCCCTGAGCCGCAGCGGCAGGATGGATTTTCACAGTTTGCTCCTCATTAGATCCAGGGTGCTTATTTTCCAACACAGACCACATGCAAATTGACAACAGGCACATGCTTTTAAACGTAATCAAGAAGAATGAGCTTGTGTCCCAGCCTTAATTTGCTTCAGTTCAGTGTCAGGATTTCCAGAGGTTTATGATAGGTGGTTTTGTCAGGGGTCTGTTTCTTCCTACTGGAGAAGGGCTTAGGCATGCGAAGTGGTGTCTTACCTCTTCTTCCCATTTTCAAATGAATCAAATTGGGGTAAGTTTGCAGTAACACCTACCATGCAAATTCCTTTCCACCTGGGGTAACTTGAAGGATCTGAGGATTTTGTGCCTGCTCTCTGGCATCTTCCAAACATGCCTGAGTGCCCGGCATTGAAATTTCCGTCACAGGACAAATCCAGGGAATGAATCCCAAGCATCCTAGATCCCACTCAGGCTCTACCATCCCCACAAAGCTCCGGAGCACTGCCTCCCTGGTGCTCATTTGAAGATTAATTAAGTGCTACTTCAGAATACAGAATACAGTGTTTCCATTGCTTAAACATTAACACCTTTTGTTGACACTTGACTTTTGGGCACTCAGTGTCATTTCATCATAACTAGATTGTAAGGGCTGTGATAAGGGATCATGTCTTAATTTTTAAATTCAACACATTTCTAATCATAGTTTTTGCAAACTCATATACCATCTAATATGGCAGTGTGCATCTAGTGTATGCTCAGCAAATACTGGCTGGAGTTTGATTAAAAGGTGACTTTTTTAAAAAGGAGACTATTAATACCTTAACTGCAGCAGCTCAATTAATGTGTCAGCTTGAAATCATTGGTCTGTAATCACTTCTTCTTCCCAGCTTTACTTTCTTAAGTGTACCCTTAGAAATAGCAATCTAATAATAAGAATGTAACAGAGTACTTTGTTAAAGGCTTTGAAAATGGCTTATTCAAGAAAGAAGTCATATGTTTTCCTAAGTCAGTAGGAAGATGGGCAGATTATGGAGAATGGACATGTCATGAGAAGGGACAATATGTCAGGCATTCATTATCCTTTTTGGCAAATGGGGAAACTGAGGCTTAAAAAAGTAGTAAGTGGGGTGCCTGGGTGGCTCAGTCAGTTAAGCATCCAACTGATGATTTTGGCTCAGGTCGTGATCATAGGGTTGTGAGATTGAGCCTCGCATTGGACTCTGTACGGAGCACGGAGCCCACTGAAGAGTCTCTGTTCCTCACCCTCCGCCCCTCCCCCCACTGCTTGCATGTGTTCTCTCTCTCTCTCTCAACAAAATGGCAGTAATGTCACAGATAATGTAGCTTCTAAATATTAGAGTTTATTAACTACTTGTAACCATAGATCTCATTTGTGTCTTTTAGTGAACTTCTGTGGGCATTCTTAGTGACTTTAGAATTGAGATTATAAAGGCAAGATGATTCGTCAGCGGCAGGGCCCTGACTAATACACTGGACGGTGGACCTCAAAGACCGCACTTGAACAGTATCCCCTTATCACTCCTTAAACGACAATCGTGTGAAGATTTACAGGCTTAAATGGAATTCCAGCTTCCTATACAAGGCTTAAGGCAGATAGGTACCGTATATGCATTCAACCAAGTCCATTTGCCTCATAAGGCTATATTAGATGTCAACTTCTGATTTTGGAAAAGAAATTTTATTTTTTTAAAGATGGCATTTATTTGAGAAAGAGAGAGTTTGAGCGTGAGCGTGTGCGCGTGAGTGGGTGGGGGAGGGGCAGATGGAGAGGGAGAGAGCAGAGAATCACAAGCAGACTCAGTGCTGAGCACGGAGCCTGACCCGGGGCTTGATCTCATGACCCTGAGATCATGACCTGAGGCGAAATCAAGAGTCAAACACTTAACTGACTGAGCCACCCAGGTGCCCCTAGTTTTTTAGAAGACATTTTATCAAAATAACTTGAGTCTTATATCCAGATGCTTGGGTTCAGGCTCCCAGATGCATCCTGAGAAGGTAGTGCAGGGACGATATTGAAATGGTAAAGGACACATGCCTCTTGTTTTGTGTATACCCACAACCACCTTCTACAGCAAGCAAGGGGTCTTTATGTTCCTGACTACGTTACAGGATTTAGGTTTTTCAGGTAAAACTCAATTTTTCTGAATTGGGACATAAGGAATGCAAATAGGTAAGGGGGATAGAGAGGAGAGAAAAAACCATGAACAGAAAGACCTTGAAGTCCTGGAAGTTCCTGGGGGAATACAGGTGCTCCTGGCCTGTTGGCGATACTCATGGAAGCCTAAACAGTGTGAGGAGGCACTTCTGTCTTCACTCACTCACTCGTTCCCTCTCATACCCACTAGCACCTGCTCATGCCATTGGCATTTTTCTAGGTAACGAAGATCCAAGATCAAAGAGTCCCTGTCACGGTAAGGTTCGCAGTATAGTTGGGAGATTTGCACTATAAACAAAATTACTGTGCAAGTTAAATAGTATATTAGAGAGTTTTGTGGAGAAGAAAATAGCAGGGGAGACAGATTGGGAGCATGGGGGTGGGGTTTGCCATTTTAAATTGGGAAATTGGAAAGTGACATTTGAGCAGATACGGCAAGAAGGTGGCGGGTGCCTGCTCTTAGGGTGTCTGAGACAGAGGGAGCAGCAGGTGCAAAGGGCAGGAGCGTGCCATGTGTATTTGAAGAATGGCAAGGCAGCCAGTGTGCCTGGAATAGGGCAAGGGAGCAAGAGAATGGTAGCCAAGAAGATCAGAGAAATTAAGGGAGTCGAGCAGGATGTTCCCAGAAAGCTGTATAATATAATGAAATCCGATGTGGTTTTGCAAAGAAATTGTAGGGAAATCTGAACAGAAACGGAGAATGCAGTTGGAGGCCGTTGCAATAACGAACGAGAAAGATAATGGCGGTTTGTTACAGTGTTAGCCCTGCAGCTGGTGAGAAGTTTGGTTTCTAGATGGAGTCGTTTAAGTGCTTTCTGAGTTTGTGCTTATGTGCCAGGCACTGAGACATGGGACATTGAATAGTTGCAAAATCTAAGTCGTTTAGGAGTTAGAAACATGCACTCCGAGAGACTGTTTCCGTGGGGTGGGGGTGAGGGGGAGCCAGTGCTGTGTTCCAGAAGGAGACAGCCCTTCAGGGCTCTGGTCCGGTCCTGCCATGTGCTGGGAGGGGGACCTTGAGAGTGGGGACTTCATTTAACTTCTGAGTCTGTTTTCTTAGCTGTAAAATGGGAGGGTGATAGCTGTTTCCTTGCGTACTTACTGCATGTATAAATAACAAATACAAGTTGCTGAGGGAATTTCTCCTAATAAACCGAGGCTACATGGAGAGGTAACATCTAGAGACTTGATGTTCTGATTAAGAGCCCACACTGAGAAGCCAGCCCCCCCTCCAACCCTTGTTAACTGTGTAATCTCGGGCCAATTACTTAACCCCTCCATGCCTCATTTGTAAAATGGAAAAGGTGAACCTACTTATTCAGACTGGTATATGGATTAAGTGGGTTAATACATAAGCATGTAGAACAATGCCCGACATGCGGTAATTAAAGCTAGTCCCTAGTGTGGTTGTGAGTTCCAAGGAAGTCGTTCAGAATATCTTTAGTTCATTACCATGTTTGAGCTACCTGTTTTCAGGGCAATTTTTATGTCAACGTTCTGGGAACCCACATTTTGCCTAAATGGCCAGTTTTGGTGAAACCAAATCCATGTGTTTGGTCCTCTGTTCGCTCATCCGGTACACTCGAGAGTACCTCTTTAATTTCTTCTCGGATTAGTCCTGTTTACCAACAGCTCGAAAAGTATCTCCCAGCTTTCAGAAAGCAAACGACAATAGCTATAACAAGGTATTAGAGGTTGTATCAACTTGTCTTACTTGAAGCTAATGTGAAAAATGTGGAGGAGAAAATAACAAGGGGAAATTTCGAAAATTGGGCCATGATGTTTAAGCAAAATGACATGTGCATCTCTGAATGTAAATGCACGACTGCGTTAATGCCTTGCCGGCTGCCTGCCATCCCAAAGTTTTATCACATCATAATGCAGTGATGAGGTATTTCTTTGCTTTTTTAGTTTTTCCACTCACAGATGCCAACAATGATTATTTGTAATTTCAGAAATAAAGATGCTCCAAAGCAACATCTGTGATTCCATATTTTTCCGTGGAATTCAAAATGCATGTCTTATTCCTATCTGTAACCGGGGAGTATTTGCAGTCAAACATAATTCCTGTATCCTTGATTTAGCTCTGGGCCAGATTGACTAAAAGGTTTTAAAATGGTGCCTGTGCTCTCAGTATCTGTACTGTGTGGATTCTCGACCTTTTAATCCCCATTTTCGTTAATACAAATAAAAGAGAGTTTATCGGTTGATTCAGATGAGTAGGAGTGTGCCATGTAAATTTCAAGGAATTATGCACTAAATTACAGTACCCATTTGGGGGCTTAAATATCGTTCTCCACTACACAGAACTGGCATGGATTTTATTTTAAATGAAATGGCACACAGTGGCAGGCAATTATTTTTGTTATTGTGTTTCCTACCCTGGCCTCCAGAACCTAAGGACAAAGGAAGGGGATGTTCATTTATAAGTTGACCTCCTGAATTGTTCTTGAAATGCAATTTAATCCTCATATCAAGCAAAGTCTAATGCTGTATTTGCCAGTAAAATAGTCATTTGCATTTTTTATTGACAATACAAATTGTGTTTAATCAGGCAGTCGGCGTGTTAGCATTTCCAAATGATCGAAGACCCAGTTTTGTTCAAACTACATCCCATTTTGGGTCAGATGTATTTTGTTCTTTTTAATTATCAGAGCACATAAAGTTGATTTTGAGCAGTATGCTTTTTTTTTTTTTTAAGTTGTCCATGCCCCGTTTAGCTATCTCTGCTCATCTCCAGAAGAAAGCCAGGAAGCCCTAAGTTCTTAAGTTTACACATTTACAGATGTCAGCCCAGCTAAGAAGAACCGTCAGAAAAGATTTCTACTGAGTAACATATTCGAGCGTTGAAAAGACTATGGAGAAATGGACGTGGCCTTGGACTGCAGATCGCGAGGCTGTTCTTTACCAGAAAGACACTGTCCATTTCCTTATTTATGAACAGGAGGGACAACAATCTCCCATCCCTTTCTTGAGGATTTTCATGAGGCTTTATCCTTTGAGAGGTGCGGTAGCTAAGCTGGATGAGAAACCCAGGTCCCCATGGCCTGGCCAGGTGGCCTCAGGTTCACTTATCCCTGCCTTTCCTTCCTCATCAGGAGGGTGGGGACTGTCCTTGCAGTTACTTCACGTGGCCACAGCGAGTAAGAGTTAATATATAGAAAGCTTAAAACAATGCCTGGCCTGTGGGAAGCTATTTATGTTTATTATATCATCATCATCCTTCTTGGTATTAATAGCAGTTCTGCCCAGGTTTATTGTGTGGATGAAATCAATTCATACTTGTAACGTACTTACAAGAAACCCTAGCACGCAGTGAGTTTTACAAGTGTTTGCCGTTATTTTTATTATTCGGGATCGACCGTTTATGAAGTGCTCACGGTATGAAAAGCATCAAGTTTAGGGGTCCTTCTAGCAACCTGGGAGGGACAAGGAGTTCTGACTTGTCTTTGTGGATGAGGACAAAGGCCGAGTGGCTGAGCCCCTTCTGTGGGAGTGTGCCGAGGGAGCCTCAGGCAGGACTCGAAAGCAGGGTAGGCTGACTTCACCTCTGTGTTTCCTTCTTCCTGAGCTTGGAGGCCACTCCACACAGGTGTCCTCTGAGCTGCATTCAAGGCTCTTCCTCGTACAGGACCGGGCAAGCTGAGTCTTGCCTCCATATTTACCACAGGGACCTTGGCCAGGCATCACGACCCTACTCACACCCATCAGGATATTGTCCACTTGGCCTTGTTTTCCTTATTTCTGGGGAACAGGAGTCCAAGGCCCCGGGGACCCATTTCCATTTCCTTTTCTCTGCAAAGACTTGCTCTGGCTCCATCCCTCTTCCCACCCTCTTCCAGCCCCGTCTCTGACCCGTTGTTCCCAGTGCGACACGCAACTCCAGGAGAGGGTCTCAGGGCAGGGATGCTGACACTGACGAAGTCTCGTTTGTTTTGGAGGAGACGTTCAGTGATAATTGAAAATACCAAATTTGTTTACATTGGTCCACATAGACACAGATTATAATCATAACAAACATTTTTTGAGAGTTTGCTGTGTGCCAGAACGGTTCTAAGCAGTTAATACATATTAATTTATCTAATCCCCACAGCCACGCTAGGCAGGAGGTACTAACGCTGTCTGCAATCTCCAGATAAGTCCCCGGCCCAGTCTGTAGGGAGCTGGGGCAGCTTGGCGAGGGCAGAACGGGCTGATCTCTCTCTGTGTCATTCTCCTTTCTTGTCTGTGTCCACGGGGGCCAGAGCACAACTCTCCATGTCCTGTGCCCTTGCAGGTGATACAAGAGAGAGAGGAGGAAATACAAAGGGGAAGCAACAAGGGCTTATGGGGCACGTGTATGTCAGGTCCTGGGTACAACTTTTACCCTTGTGATCACAGGTGACACTGGTGACACAGGTGACACTGACAACCAGCTGTCAGGTAGGTATCATCCTTCTCGCGGTAGGAGGGAGGGCGCCGAGAATCCGAGCTGTTCAGTGATTGGCTTTGCCTTCCCCTGTCACACAGCAAAAGAAGTATTTGAACCCAGGTCTGTCCCGCTGTGGAGCCCAGACTTTTGCTTGAGTGTAAGTTCTTCCCTCTGTCCCTCCCTCTAGGTTTAGGATGACGGGGGCAAACCAAATACACAAGGTACCTGACCTACAAGAGGCTTACCTTCTAGACAGGGAATCGGTCAGTAAACGAACAGATAAACGTATAAGCAGATCATTACAGAAGCTGAGAGAGCCCCTGATCCAGGCAGCAGGCCCTTAATTAGGGTCCTCAGAGAGGACATTTCTGAGGTCCAGTGGAGGTGAAGGAGACGGTTGTGCAAAGAGCAAGGCAGAGTCCCAGGCACATGCACCAGCAAGGACAGGGCTCCAAAGCAGAGGAAAGTAGGGGATATTTGAGGAATAGAAAAAGGGCAGTGTGCCTGGTAGGGGGCAGGCAGAAGTCCGATCCAGCAGGGCCTCACCAAACAGAGTAAGGAGTCTAGACATTTTTCTAACTTCCACAAAATTTAGGATAAAATTAGCACTCTGACCCTGAACCATCTGTTTAGAGCTCTGAGCCTACAGGTTTTCGTCTGTTCAGTGTAATGACCCCTGCCCTATGTCCATCTTAGGGATTGTTTGAGCATTAGACACAAGGAAATCTAGAGGCACTCTTCAGAAGCCACAGAGAGGAATGACTCATTTACGTGACACATTTATCTGTGTAAAAGAGAGGAATTCTTGAAAGACTGACAGTATAAAAGAAGGGGAGCTGAGCTTTGGAATTCCTGATTGCTGCGTCTTTCAGCGACTAGTAGTAGTCATAATTGTAGTTGGATGATAATAGTAGGTATCCACTAAGCTCTTACTGTGTGCCAGACTCTGAGCTAAGCTCTTTAAATGCCTTATCACTCAATCCTCATGACACTCTAGAAGACATAAATACTATCATTTCCTCCATTCATCAGCTGAGGGACTGAGTGAGGCACAGTGAGGTGAAGTCTCTGTATCCAAGGGGTTGGTCGTGAAACACTGAAAACTCAACAGCATCTGGCTTGAACGAGCAAGATGTTTCTTTTCATTATATAAAAAGAAGCCTACTGTGAGAGTAAGGTGGTTCTAGTAAATCTGCTCGAGAAAGTCATTAAGACCCTAAGGTCCTCTCTGCCTTTTTGCTTCATCGTCTTTAATATGTAGTTTTGTTGTTGTTGTTGTTCCTCATGAACACGAAGTAGCTGCTGCAGCTCCAGTTCTCTTATCTGTTTTCCAAGTCAGGACCGAAGGAGTAGAGCTGAAGGAGATGAGCAATTGTAAAAGGGATGAAAGCTTTCAGCTTTTGGGGTTTTGACTTTTGGGGAGAAGGGAAATGTTCATCTACATCTTCTTTGCCTCCAACTGGGGTACACGACCAAACCTAACTGAAAGGGAAGTGGGATTTTGGAATTTTTCTTTAATTTTTTTAAGAGTTTTTTATTTATCTGAGAGGAAGAAACAGAGAGGGAGAGAGTCTGAGTAGGAAGAGGGGCCGAGAGGCAGATGGAGAGAGAGAATCTCCAGCAGATGCCCAGTGGAGCGCAGAGCCCAATGCAGGGCTCGATCTCACAACCCTGAGATCACAATCTGAGCCAAAATCCAGAGTCAGATGTTCAACCAGCTGAGCCACCCAGGTGCCCCAGGAATTTCACTTTGTATACTTGAGATGCTGTGCGTTATAGAAGAGGGTATTAGAAAGTGTATTAGTGAGCTAGACCCCACACAGTTAGTAAATGATAAAATGTATTTCACCCATGTCCTATCCTTGACCATAATGCCATACTGTCTCCCTGCAGGGGAGAGACTTAGGAACCTGGACCCATTATTTAACCTCTCTGTGCCAATAACTTTCATTTGTTAAATAGAAATAATAAGAGTTTTTAAATAACAGGGTTTGGGGCAAGTCCTCATAAGGCAGTTGCCATAGTGTCTGGCAAATAGTTAAGTGCACACCAAATATATGTTAGCTGTTCTTACTGTTACATTGTTACAGTTCTTTTTGTTAGCAGTTTCTGTGCCAGCATGAATAGGGAGGGTCAAACAAAGTACAACACAGCCTCAGCTTTGAAGGAGCCCACTGTCCAGACTGTTCATAAATATTAATTTATAGTGTTAAGTTCAGTGCTGGAGGGAAAGGCAGCAGCAGCATAGGTGACGGAGGGATTGCGATTCCTGGGGGATGAGCAGGAAAAGATGAGCAAGAGTGAGAGTCCAGGATGAAAAGATGAGTGTCTACAGAAAGATAGGCTCTTTAGATGACCAGAGAGGCGAGGCTGGGTTCCCTAGGAAGAGGAGTGGGAAGGATATGCTTTTTTTTTTATTTGAGAGAGATCACAAGCAGGGGAAGTGACAGGGAGAGAGAAAGGGAGAAGCAGGCTCCCCGTTGAGCAAGGACCCTGATGCAGGGCTCTATCCCGGGACTCTGGGATCATGACCTGACCCAAAGGCAGACACTTAACGGGCTGAGTCACCCAGGTGTGCCGCAAGGGAGGTATATTCTTGTAGAGGGAACAGCATAGGCTTAGCAGTTGCCAAGCTATACAAGGGTAACTCTGCACAGCCTGTTAGGGAGCTGCATATATTTCCAACACCCTGAAAAGTAGTATGAGGGTCAAGGCCAGCCCTGCAGATGCGCACAAGGCTTTCCAATGGCGTCCTTTGTGCCGAGTGCTGCCCTAAGCCCCAGGGACACGGGCAGCCGTGAGGGGCAGCTCCTGCCCTTGGGAAGCATATCATATCGACACTCAGTTTTTTCTCCTTTGCTCAGTGGGGGAAAAAAAGAAAGAAGCCTAAATTGTGTTAACTGTCTGCTCTGTGACAGAATCAAGGATAGATGTTTTGTGGACATTGTCTTGTTAAACTTTGAGGTCATTATTAACCTGTCCCTTTGACGGGTGAGGAAGCTGGGCCGGTAAGAGCCAGCAGGTTGTCCAGGATCACCCAGCTGGTAAGTGATGCAGCAAGGATTCCGATTTTTCTGACTCTAGAACCTGTGTGCCCTGCTTGCTGGACTGCTTCCAGAACCCTGGGTGGCGCGCGCACACACACACACACACACACACACACAAACCCCCACCTTGTGACAGAATGCAGTAACATCTGAGAGCACGTCAGAGCCAAGTGCAATATAAACATCAAGAGCTGGGATATATATATATATATAAAAATATATATATATATTTATTATTTTTAAGAATAAAGGAAAACAACTCATTTACTACTACAGTAAATTTCCATAAGCTTGTCAATTCTTTCTCAGCCAAGCTGATTAGCCAGAGTGGAGCTGTCCGGGTTGCTTAAGTGAAGGAGGATGGCTTGATTGTCGTTCGGTGTCTTGGCTGTCACCGAGCTGCCTTCCTAAGTATGATCCCTATTGCCCTGCTCACCCCTCTTATAAACACCACTGCAACGAAAGCATAAAACATTAAAAACATCCCCTGGGTGACTGCTATTGCCTTTTGAATTAACACCAGAAATGCTCATTTGAGAGATGTGGTTTAACTCGAGCGATACTTCTTGACGGGTTAATGAATATCATATGTTATACTTTAACCTAATATAACACCATCAATTATTTAGTTATTTTTATTGATTGACCTCTTCCAGATTATTTAATAGTAGATTTTTCACTATTTGGAAGATTTAATGCTGAACACTTGGGCACCTTTTTTCTCTGAGTGTCCCCTGAATAGAGGCGTGTGTAGGTATGGGTATGTATTATTATTGTTATTATTATTGTGATTGTTATTTGTTTTTGCAAGAGAATAGATTGTAGGCCATCCTGGAATTAATGAACATGATGCATACACCTTGTAAATCTACACATAACGAAGAATTGAACTGCTGATGACACCAGAGAAAGGTTTCAAAGGGGCAGGCAAACAAGCCTGCGCAGTTCGAGGTACTGTTTAAAAATGCAAAAAGCAGAAAGACAGCTCTGGAAAGAGAGACTGTGTTTCAAACTGGTACCAACCTAAAATACAAGAGTAGCCCATGGAAGCGTATTTATCAATGCCTTTGTAGCTAAGAACTAGAAAGCTCGTGTTGTGGGACACAGTGTGTCTATTCTCAGGGACTCCTGATGGGCTAACAGGAAGACGGGAAGACACATCGGGGAGGCAGGCTGCCTGGGATCCACTTCTCTCTGGACACTCATTAGTTTTGTGACCTTGGGATCAATTGGCGTGGGAGACAAATCTCTTGACTCACCTAATTCTCTTTACGCTGGCCCCTGGCTGCTTTGTGGGCAGTTGTTCTAGGCTGGGCGCCAGTTGTGGAAATGGATACAGTGTCTGAATTACAGAATTACAGAAAGGTGGGACACTGGGATGCCAGAAATTGCTTCCTTCAGGAAGATGGACTTTGGGATTCGTTTCTTAAAGTGTTGTCCACATTAATAATGTTTTATAATAATTTATTAATGTTTTATAATTAATTAAAATAACTAATAAAATAATGAAATAATTAATAATTAATTTTTTATTAATGTTTTATAATCAACGTCAACATTAATAATTTTTCCCAAGGCCCTTTCATGTCAGCCTATGTGCACTCTCTTTAAATTAATACTGCCACTAGTAATTTTGTGAAGACTAGCCAAAATGTATCTAGTGATTTATAATTTGCAAAGTAATACTTAGATTATTTCATCTCTCATACCCTACCAGGCAGTTGTTACTTCAAGCAGGGTGCCCAGTGTCCAAGTTTTCTCCTCAGCGGTTGTAAGTCAAGGAGGGACATAAGAATCCTATCTCAGGCTTCAGGTGGAGAAGCTGGTGGAATGCAGAGAGACCCAGTCATCCGAAGACCCAGTGTTGAATCTTGGCACCTCCAGCTGTTAGTTTTGTGACCTTAGGCAAATTGTCTAAACTTCACAAAAGCCTTATTTTACATATTTTTAAAACATTTGAAATAAACCTAGTAAAGAAAATGATATGGGGGGGCGGTGCCTGGGTGGCTCAGTCCATCAAACGTCCAACTCTTGGTTTTGACTCAGGTCATGATCTTGGGGTTGTGGGATCAAGCCCTACATCGGGCTTCATGCTCAGCATGGAGTCTGCTGGACATTCTCTCTCTCTCTCTCTCTCTCTCTCTCTCTCTCTCACTCTCACTCCCTCTCCCTCTGCCCCTCCCCTGCTCATGCTCTCTCTCTAAATAGATGAAATCTTTAAAAAATTAAAAAAAAAATGATATGGGTGTAGAGTTCATTAAGGTGTATGAAAGTCTTCATTGCCAGGGAATGTAGTGCCAATATGTAGGATTCTTCTAGCCTCAAGAGGCCAGGTGGCTGGCCTCCAGGAGACCTCGGCCTGCCTTGCCAGTGGACATCTCTGCTCTCTTGCAGCTTGCTTTTTCACCAGCCGATGTGCAGCCTCAGAATTTCTTTTGGCACAGTGCTCCAGGTTGCCATTTGCCATTTGATCCCATCTGGCAAGCTGGGTGAAAACTCCCGTGCCATCCTAGCCCTGGCCTGGGTTTTGGATCCAGACCTACCCGTAGCCTCCCTCCTTCTCTTTAGAGGGAGGCATTTCTCTCTGCTTCCGATGCGAGCAATCTGGCCCAGAAACGTGCACAAGCCCAGCAGCCACCTCTCAGAAGCTAGGCAGCTGTGCCCAATGCTGCTGGTTAGGTGGGCGGCTTCCAGAAAGTTCGCCCCACAGGCTGCAGCCGCCGTCGCAGGGAGCAGACAACCTGGTAAGGCTGAGATACGTGTGTTTTTAGACCCAGGAGACTCCATAACGTGTGGTTGGCAGTGATTCGATTCCTTCCCCCAAATGTGACCTGCTGAGGTCCTTAGAGGCTCCAATTAAAAAAAAATGCCTCACTGAAGATTGTTTTTTAAACATCCTAAAGGTAATGAGACCTGCATTTCAGATCAGTCAATCCCCAGCATTCATGTTTTTTACTCTCTCATCTCTTTGGCTTTGAGGAAAGTTCACTTGGGCAAAGGAAGTGATTTGGCCACTCCCACCCCAGGGGGCCCCTAGGGAGCTACCCGGACCAGAAGGGTTCCCATCCTTTCCTTCCCGTTCTGGTATGGTTCCCTGGCAAGCTCAGCCCCGTTTGTCCTCCCCTTCTCGTTTCCCTTCTCTGGCCGAGACACAGGTGGTGTGTTTGGACACATGGTACCATGTTCGTGATCTCTTAACCTCCTTTTTTCTGCTTGTGTTTTCCATGGCGGAGCTAATCATTTCAGGGTGCTTTAGTGCCAGATTTGGCAGCAGGTCTGGAGAGGCCCCGTCTGGAGCCCCAGAGGCTGCAAGATAGTTTTCTTGTGGGTCAGGTAGAGATCCGTTCACACCTTTAGGGAGGTTATCAGCGGTCACCCCTTTGCAAGGCCCCTGGTTTTGTAGGAGGCGGGTGTGTGGGGTAAACCCCAGGGAAATCTGCGTGTGTTTCTGTCTGCGCTGAGGACCCATACTCCCAATTCCTCTGCAGATCTCCCAGGTGGGATCCTGTGCACATAACCCCACCTAGTCTTTCCTGTAAAGAGGGCTCTGTATGGGGAAAGATGGGGCAGCACTGCCTGTTAGGGACCGAATGTTTGTGCCCCATCCCCATTCTGACCTTCATATGGGAAAACCCTAGCCCCTAATGAGATGGTATTCAGGGAATGCCGTGTTAGGAGGCAGTGAAGTTCAGCTGGGGCCAAAAGGGTGGGGCCCTAAGGGCAGGATTAGTGCCCTTGTAAGGGGGAGGCACCAGAGAACTTGTTTCCTCTCCGCTTTGTGAGGACACGACCAGAAAATGCTATCTGAGCCAGGAAGAGCATCCTCACCAGAGACTGAATTTGCTGGCACCTTGACCTCGGGCTTTCTAGACTACAGAACTGTGGGGGATAACTGTGTGTGTTGTGTAAGCCACCCAGTCTGTGGTCTGTCGTTGGGGCAGCCCCAGCAGATGAAGTTGCTCTCTAAGAAGCCCTGTCTTCCTCGAGAATGTTGAGCAGAACCTCATAAACCAGTGTGGGGCTGGCGGGGGGGTGGACTCCAACTCAGAGAAAATAGCGAAGATCATCCCGATGCCAGCCACCAGGGAGAAGTCCCAGCACTTCTGCCCACAGTGTCTTGGTATCGTAGTCACCAAGGACTACAACAGTCACGCAGTGGACGGAACAACAATATACTCACATAGAGAAGAGACAAAGCACAATCAGCTCCAATAGTGGGCATCCATCCCCCAGGACTAGTGGGTCCCCCTGGTAGCCACAGCAGAGGAATTGGCCTAGATACACCCCTTTCTGTCTCAGTAGAAGGACCCTAACCTCTCTCCCATGGAGTCTGAAATTCTGAAAGCCAGGGGCACCTACCCTTAAACACAAAGAGAACACATTGGCTCTGAAGCAGGGAACTCTTCCCACGGGAGGCAGTAAGCGTGGCACAGACTGTGTGGACTCTGTCCCTTGGTGAGGGGGTGTGTTCCAGGCCCAAAAGCATTCTTACATGGCTGTTCTGGGGTTGAAGAACCACAGAGAGGCAGAAGACTGCCTCTCGCAACAGTCACAGTGTATGTGTGGTCATATCGAAAGCTCTGACAGGGCTTGGATTGGAGAGAGAACTTAAGCCTAGGGATCTTGAGCCTAGAGGTCCTGAAGTTCCTTTCCATTATGATTTGGCCAGTTCATGGGCTGACAAGAGCAAGGTGGACTGAGCATAGCTGACCTTTTGAATATAAAGGGAAATTATGGAAAGGAATAGAATGGTCACCCTATGGTATAGTGTTAATTATCCCCACACATTCTACTGCTGGACTGAGCTCCCTGGGGGTAGGGAGTGTGCCATATTCCTTGTCATGCCTAGCAGGAGTGTAGAGTCCAGAGGAAGCTCTCATAAGTGCCTGCTGAGTAAATGAAATCATTTGCCAGTGATGATAGATTCATAACCTTTAATGCTGGGAAGAAACCAAGCACTTATTTAGGCTACATTCTAGAAACAAGGAAACAAAAAGGGGAAGATCTTCTGGTTGAAGATCAGTGGTAGGCTGGTGATGTGGCCCTTGTGTTGAAGATTTGAGAAAGAACAGTGAGGTCCAATAAATTCTTGATTCCTTCTCTATTCTAGGGAAGGAGTGTTCTCTGGGTGGGGGCTTTGTGGGGATGGGAAGAGGAGGGAGGCCAAAGACGTTTCCACCTTGATGAGTTTGCCCGTTGTCCCAGTTTACTTTTAGTAATTCACTTCAACAGCTATTATTATCTATTTGCAGCGACTGGCTGGGTCTTAATTCAGGCTGCTGTGTAAAGTATAATAATAAACAAAGGGCCACAGACCCTTATAGACAACAGAAATTTATTTTGGACAGTTCTGGAGTCTGGAAGTCCCAAGAGCAGGGTGCTAGCCTAGTTCTCAAGGAATCAGCTGGAACCCCAACAGAGCCGCACACCACTAGAGCTTGGAGGAGGGAGACCCGCGCCTGTGGAGTGTGGGTGTTGAGGGCGGTGGGCAGGGGTGGGGACTGTGCAGGGTTTTCACAGGACACAGAGTGGAGAGCCGTGCCCTGAAGCATGACTGGGATGTTGCTGGGAACGGGGAGAAGAGACAGTCAAACCAGGGCAAGTCTTGAGCAAAGGCCTAGAGGCAGAGAGGGAGGGTGGTTGTGGATCAGCAGGAAGGGACAGGTGGGAAGAAAGGGACCTTCAGAGCCTGGCGACTGCGAGCGATCCCCATAGCCCTCTGTCCCCCAATGCACACTGCTAATGGAATGTTTTTTTATAGACTCCAAGACCCACATTAACACGGTCTACTTTTAATTCCATACAATGGGCGAAAATCTCTTGGTTTTATTGACTGCTTCTTTATCTGACTCCACCTAATTGGAAAATAAACAGATCAAATGATACCTTTACTACAGATGAATAATTCATCTTCTCTTTGTCTTTTGTCAGAAAAGAGAGCCCAGCAGATCTGTCTTTAAATTAGGATATCTGGTAGATGAGAGAAAAATGTGAGCGATTAACTCCAAATTGAGTTCAGTGTGAATCTCTGAGAGCCGGAGTCGTCCTCTGTAATGAAGTTTAGATTGGTTCACGGAACAGTTCACCTGGCTCTGGTGGAGCCCAAATTCAGAACATAGGAGGGCTATTGACCTGTTAATTTGAAATGTTTTAATCTACATAAAAATGGATTGTATTAATTGTTTCACATTAACCAGGGCTGACTGTAATGTCTGATTGAATTAGGCTGACTTTGCTCTCCTGTAGCCCTTTGTGGTTTCGTTGGCCCCAGACACGGGTAACTCTTGCCCCCTCCGTGCCAACCATCTGAACCCGGGGCGGGCCGTGTTGCTCTCAGAGAAACCACCCGGCCCTCTTTCCTAATTACCTTAGGTCCCATTTCTCCACCCCATCTCCCTGGCTGACATCATTTTCTTGATATGTCAAATCTCAGTAAGTAACTTTAACTGCTTACATCAATCTGGGTTTCAGAGAAAGAATTCGAACTGAAAATCTGTTTTAAAAAAAAGCGTAACGTAATACTTCATTGTTTTACAAACATCCTCTTGAGATCTAACGTCGGCGGCGCACCCTGCTGGACACAGAGGGTGTCCGATGTCTTTGAACCTGCTTCTGCCCTTGGGGACGTCATCATGGTCTGGTCCTGCTTGATAGGGTTTCAGTGTAGGAAAAATTAAGTGCTAGTTCAAATCAACATTGCAGGGAAGGGCCCCGGCCTTGTACGCTGGTAAACGAGTGAAGGCATCTGCAGGGACCAAGAAACACTCAAGTTCTCTGAATGTGCCTTAAGTTTTGTCTTTCCTTCCCACGATTCTGAGGCTATGCCCAGTTCTTGGCTGGGTCTCGTATCTTCCCTCTGTATGACTGAATGAAATCATCCATACATAGCCTGTTCTGGGAAGCCTTCCTCAGCCACCACCACCGCCCCCTTGTTGGATTAAGTGCCCTCTTCTGGGCCCTCGTAGCTCCTGTCAAACCATCATTGTATTTACCTTACCATTTACTTGTCTCTTTCAATCAGCAGGAATGAAAGGTTCAACTTGCAACATCAGAGGAGGCGAGGCTGGAGAGGGAATTGAGGGAGAATTACACGGTGTATCCTAGGCTAGAGCTACTCAAGAGTGTGATGTGAGCCAGCACCATCAGCCTCTCCTGGCAGTGAATTAAAAATGCAAAATCTCATGCCCCGCTTCAGACCTGTGAACTCAGCCTCTGAATTGTAGCAGAGCCCAGTGATTCCTATGCATATTAAAACTTAAAAAGAACTTGGCTGGTCCAGGCTACTGCTTCTTGAACTTGGCTGCACCGTTGGAATCACCTGGGAGTGGAGTGTTCATAAGTGCGGAGGCTTGGGTTCCCACCCACAACGGTTCTGATTTAATTGGTTGGGGTGTGGCCAGTTAACGTCTCCCCCAGGTGATGCTCATTTGCAGCCACACGTGTGAACTAGTGTGGGCTGGTGTTTCCCCACTGCTATCATTCCTGTCCCCTATGTTGTATCTTTTCCTTTATTCGCCTGTCTTCCCTACCTCTTAGGCACAGGGATTCTTTTATATATTCAGAGACTCTAATACAGTATCTCTCACTGAATAGTGGTTTCTTAAAATGAATGGCAACAAACCTGAGTGGAGACTTTTAGTGCCGAATCTGAGGACGGCCTTGGAGCAAACATACGGAAACAGAAAAAGACTAGCAGTAGCGTGGACAAGGAATTAAGGCATACTGGGGGGAAAAAAAAAAGATTCAGAATATTCTCATTCGGGCCCAAGTCAAAGTGTACAGGATATGTCAAGTTGTTGGTGCCCAGACATGGGAATAGGATGGGGTGGGGGACCCCGTATGACCTTTTTTTAACAGGAAGAGATGAAATTTACAAGTTTAATGGACTTCAGGCCCTGGGTGATGCAAGAGTGATACCTAATGGTCCACTTAGGAAATCAGAGTATGACCTTTCAAATCCGTTAATAGAAGTTGCAGTATTCACCTGTCCCAGGTGTCAGGCTCCTGTACCTCTTGGGTATCCCGCTTTGAGAAAGGAGTGAGCCTGGTGGGTAATCTAGAAATCGCATCATGGGAGGGGGTGCCTGGGAATGAATGCCTGGACGGGAGAGGAGGTATTGAGGACCTGATTGCTTTCTTCAGAAGAACTGCCTCTTGTGTTGGAACAGAGTGGCACCGTGCAGTGCTGCTCCAAGGGACAGTGCAAGGGCCGGCGGAAGTCATGAGGCAGGATTTGGCTCTACCTAGGATAGACTTGTGCCAGTGAGAAATGTCCAATAATAGAACCGGCTGCCTAGGGAGATGGTGTGAGCGAGCGAGCTCTCTATCTTTGGAAATGTTCTAGCAGAGCCTGGCTGGCCATCTGTCATGGGTATTGTGGAAATACTCCTGCATTCAGTGGATGAACAAAATTTTGTTGATGATAATAGTAGTGAATGTGACTACTATATCCTGAGGGCCTGTGAAGTGCCAGGGATTATGGTAG
This sequence comes from Procyon lotor, assembly GCA_028646535.1. Classification (NCBI taxonomy): domain Eukaryota; kingdom Metazoa; phylum Chordata; class Mammalia; order Carnivora; family Procyonidae; genus Procyon; species Procyon lotor. The sequence goes on along the minus strand of CM053606.1, from coordinate 38,865,661 downwards.
GCAAGTTAGTACCCATTATTATCTTTAATCCTTCTACTCCATGATGAAAGTGACGGTTACCACTTCCATTTCATAGAAGAAATGGGTTCAGAGCTAGGATTTAAACCCTGTGCTTTCTGCCCTGAAAACACAGTCTTCTCAATATACCACCTGCCTTTGGCCCTGTCCATGGCCAAGGTCCTGTGATTTCCAGTGTATTTAGACACTGGATTTGAAGTGATCTTTAGGTGTCTATGTGGAAAAGGTCCTATGGAGAACTGGACACAAAGACTTGTGAGTTGAGAGAGTGGTCAGGGTGGGGGATGGAGCCTTAAGCATGCTCTACCAAGAGGTGAGGCTCAGGGCGCCTGCGTGGATCAGTCAGTTGAGCCTTCAGTTCAAGTCATCATCTCAGGGATCCTGAGATTGAGCCCCACATCTCCCTGCTCAAGCAGAATGCCTGCTTCTCCCTCTTCCTCTGTTGCTCCCCCTACTTGTGCTTTCTCTGTCAAATAAATAAATAAAATCTTAAAAAAAAAAAAAGGTGAGGCTCAATACTCTTTGGTCGAGATTCCCAAGGTAGTGAGTGTAGAGAGAAGAGGTCATTGTGGGCTGAGTCCTTCACTTACGCCATTGGAAATTCAAGCCCAAGGGAATGAGACCTGTTCTCTAAGTAGGAGGGAGTGGATTATTAGTGCCTGTTGGAGGCCTGATTTTTAATCTCTATAAAATGTGAATGCTTCTGTAAATTTTCAGATTCTAGATTGAGAATCGAGAACTATGCAAGTCCAGTGCTGAAACTGGAGTCAGCATGATTCGGTGGCTCAAAGTATAGCCTCTGCCTGAGTTGATCCTGGACACTGCTTCTCTCTAGCTATGTGTCCTTCCACAAATTACCTTCCTGTGCCTTAACTTCATCATCTGTCAAACTACCCCATAGTTTTATCATGAAGCTTAAATAAAATGATGGGCATAAGGTACTTAAACAGTGGCTGACATGTGGTCAGCACTTGGTGTTTATATTCAGATTAGTTATTAAATCTGAGTAAACCTCAAAGTACCATAAATGGAATAGTTTACTTAGGACGCTCACTTTTCTAAGAATTCAGCTTACATTTTTTTAAAAATTAAAATGCACAACCAATGATACCTTTGGCTAACCAAACATTTTAGCTTAATATTTCAGTCCATTCTGTTGTAGCTTCTAGACTAGGAATCTACTTTCCCATTATAATACATGGTCTGCCACGGAACTGGGGCAGCATTTTGAGTCATCTCCTCCTCACCTGAGGAGAGGTGGAAAGAAGGGCCAAGCTAGTCTCACTGCCTCGGTTTAAATTCTATCCTTGTCCTTTGCTAGCGCTGTGACCTGTGGCAATTTGCTAGTGACTCCAAGCCTCAGTTTCATTCTTACAAAGTGGAGATAGTACCCATACATCCCTCATTAGGGTTTATCAATCAGATGAGATTACATGGATAGAGAGCTTGGACAGTGCCCTGGGACCATGGTAAGCATTCAATAAATGGTGATGATAGCCATATCTTGTAAAGCACAGGAACTTACAATGCCTTGGGGTTCTTACGGTGTGTATCGGTGTTAATTATTTAATTATAGAATCCTGTAGTTTGTATGCATAATCTGTGGACAAGTTTTTCTGTTGAGCAAGAGACTTATGGTTTGGGAGATGACCATGGGTGATGGCGGTCTGTGATGCTCCTGAAATTGTAGGCAACACTTAGAGCTGTGCCTGTCTTTTTGGAGAAAGTCTAGGCTTTCATTAATCACTGTGTGAACTTACAGAGTTTAAGAAGTGTTAGCAAAGGAACGCCTGGGTGGCTCAGTTGGTTATCTGCCTTCAACTCAGGTCATGACTTCAGGGTCCTAGGATCCAGTCCTGAGTTGGGCTCCCTGCTCAGCAGGGAGTCTGCTTCTGCCCCTTCTCCCTGCTCATGCTCACTCTCTCTTTCAAATAAATAAATAAAATCTTTAAAAAACAAGTGTTAGCACAAGAACCCTGAATGGAGCCTGAGGCTGTTATTAAGAGAAAACTGAAAGCGTGGCCAACAGTGGCTTCAGGGATAAAGTCATTTTGTTATTTCCTATAGCAGAGTCAGAGGTGGGTGGTCCCAAGATTGGTGCAGTAGTTCAAAGATGTTATCGAGGCTCACTTTCTTTCTTTCTGCTCCATGTCATCCTAGATTAATTGTTTCGTGGTCCTAGGAGAGCTGCCATAGGCACAAGTACCATATCCTCCTATAACTTCGCTGAAAACACAAAGAAACCAGGGCAGCCAGGATGGACCATAGAGCTTTCATTATTAGTCTCCTTTTGTCGGCGGTAAAGACAAAAACAAACAACAGTTGCCCAGAAGGAACTCCCGCAAAGTGAGATTCCCCCATCCCTACTTTCTTCTTATTTGCCAGAACTGAGTCTTATTGCCCCTTCTAGCTGGAAATGGAGGCCAGGAAACCAAGGATCTGGCCTTTCAACCTCTCTTAAGGGAGGTGGGCCAGGGGAAGAGGCCTGTAGGTTAAAACGTTCTCTAATGTCAACGCACCAATGGAAATGTGAGGGTGTAGGGGCTGCGGAAAGGTCACACAAAGTTTTCAGATTTGCAGGGGAGAGACAGTTACTTGGTAGGAAATGGACAGCATCCCGAGAGAGGAGGCAGGAGAACTGGGCAGGCTTTCAATGCCTTTAGGTTGCCTTATCCTGTAAGTAGGCATCATTCATCGGTGAGCAATATGGAGGAAGTGCCTGGATTCCAAATTTGTGGGTAGAAAAATTGCCACGGAAGAGTCATCCAATTGCTCTTGTTTGCAGCTGCTGATTCTGACCCAGATCTGCCCTCCCCCCCGCCATCCTCAGCTGCCAATGCTAGCTCTGGGGAGCTGGACCGTGAGTTCTGCCAGCACAAAGATGCCCACTTCCCTAGCTCTCCCCGCCGGTCTCCAGGAATGGAGACGGGGGAGAACACACTCAGTAGTAACAGGTCTGGTAATTAACAGCTGCCCAAGGGCCTTGCAACACTTCTAGAGACAAGGTGATTCAGTAAGAGCTGTCACTCCCCCTGAGAGTTTCCCAGATGGAGGGCCAGGTGGGGAGCTCCAGTGCTAATGATGTGGGGGCCCTTAACCTGCCCGTGTTCCAGGGCCTGGGTTGGGGGATGTGGGACAGAAGTGGAACAGGTGAGCATGGGGTCTGCATGGCTGGTGTTGATGGAAGAGCTATTTTTACACATGCAATTGGCAAATTGGGTCACCCTGAGGACCCGTAGAACTGGGATGTGCAGTCATGTCAGATGGGAAGACACTGTACAAAATCCAGGCCTGACCCTATCTCTCCAGTCTTTAGAGGCTCAAGAACTGCAAAAACATTCATTTTTAAAAACATGTTAATGGGCAAATAAAAGGTTGAAAGTTTAAGGAGGTATTTATCATATTGAGTCGAAATGCCCTAAATTACTATAATAATCACTTTCTCCAACGGAGAGTGAAGGAGTAGAATAAAATCAGTGAAGAAAGCCTTTCTACATCTCTCCTGGCAGCTAGGGAGCACCTTCCAGAGGTAACTTGAACTGAGTCCGGAAGGCTGAGTAGGAACTTGCCAGGCTTATAGAGGGACATAAGCAGAGGTTGCCAAGATGGGTATTTTATTTTATTTTATTTTTTATGTAGGGCATTGCAGGTGGAGGAAAAGCATCTGAAGGGGATAAAGTTGTAAAATGCGGTGAGCATCTGATATTTGGTTTACCCAACACTTCTCTCCCCTTTTTCGGGAAAAAAAAAAAAAATCCCATTTTCTTCTCCTGGAGATGCTTCTAAACCAACTCGGTTGCATGGTTGGATTTGAGCTATCATTCAGCTCCAGCCTCACCGACCCAATTGGCTAGTCTGGGAACATGGTCCCTGGGATTTTTGAAAGCTGCATCTGGGAGAGAGCTTTCAGTCTGCTCATCACTAGTGATAAACTGAGAGGTAAGGCGAGGGACTTGTTGAGGGCTCTGAGCCTGCCATTTCAGAATACTCCCGGCTGTGAGAGACAGAAACCCAGTTCCAGCGTGCATAGATTAGAGTGGTATTGATTAAAAGATTTGCTTTAAGCATAGGCCCCCCGGGGTCTCTTGTTTTGGTGTTTACGAAAGCAGACTGGCTACTTCCGCGTGGTGGAAATCAGGATCAACAATGACTTCCTTATCCCACTTTACCCTGGGGTGGGGAGGAGGATAGGAGACCGGAAAAAGAAAGAAAGAAAAAAAGATGGAATAGGAAAATCTGATAGAATGTTAGAACTGAGTATTTCTTGAATGTTCATGGACCTGTGAATGGGCTGGAAATCTTCCTCTCACGCAGATTTGCATTCCAGCAAAGCCCCCTGTGACATCGAGGCTGCTGGTTCAAAGACCACGCTTTGACTGACAGAGGTGCAAAGGGCAGTTTGAGATTTGAGGAAGTGGGAAAAGTCGGTGCCCTGTGAGGTGGCATGGGAAGCAGGGTAGAAGTGAGTTGTTATTGTCAGTCGGGTGATTAGCATAGGCCCCGGAGGTGACCTTTGAGCCGACTTGAAAAAAGTCCTTGCATGGACATGATTTAAGAGAAGTGCACTCTTTTCTGTATTAAGTGCATCTGCTCACTCCCCGTGGTTGCTCGACACAGGGGCCCTTCTGCAGGGCAGCTCACAAACATGGCAGCTGGCTTCCATCAGAGCAGGCAGATGAGAGGGCAAGAGATGGCCAGCAAGAAGGCAGCCAGAGTCCTTCTGTAACCTGATTTATTAAGCAACCTCCCCCATAATCCGATGATTAGAAGAGAGCCAAGAGATCCAGCACACACTCAAGGGGAGGAGATTATCAAAGGCATGGATGCCGTGAGGCTGGGATGGTGGGGGGGGGTCCTTTTAGGGACTGCCTACCACAGCGTCCATTTGCCTGTGACCCCAGAATCAGGTGGCTTGTGCTCTTTCTTACACGGGTGGTGGCTATTGCCAGTTCCTCTAGCCAAGAGGATCCTGGGAATTTCTTGGCTCCCAACGGAAACCAGCATTGGCCCAAATGGTTCCGACTAAGCTAGAGTTGGCTTTGGCTGACCTTCAGCTTCTGAGGTGGGTCCAAACCGGTGTCTTCTTTTCAAGATATCTGGGCAGAGGCTGGTAGGCCGCCTGAGGGCCTGTGGGCAGCTGAGCTCTGACTGACCCCCGGCCATTTTACTACTGCCGGTGGGATTGCCCTAGGAGCCTGCCAAGGAGACAGATGCTGCTGCTGGAGAAGCACCTTCTGTAGGCTGGCATTTGTCTGGTAACTGCTCTCTGAGAGAAAATAAACTGTTCACGTGAGGGGGAGATGGGGTGGTGCTTGGTAGAACCGGGTGCTGCAAAGAAAATGGAAAAGATATTATTAAACAGTAGAAGACAGTTGTATAGATCCCGAAGTTGGGTTCTTTGCAGCCATCCACCCACTCAGGAAACACTTCTTGTTTTCCGGACATAGACCAAAACACCATGAATTGAATTACGTGCAGAGTACCTCACCTGTTCCCTCCTGTTCATTTTGCAGTCCTGCTTTTGTTTTTGTTGGTTGGTTTGTTTTTTGTTTTTTGTGTTTTTTTGTTTTTTGCAGTAGTGAGAATCATTATTTCCCTCTGGCTTAGAGACTCATGAGGCAGTAGAAACGACACTGGCTTGGGCTGGCGGTAGGTTCCACCACCCTCCAGTAGGGGATTCCAGCTTTTGTTTACCGTTGTCTCATCTTTACATTGGGATAGGGACCATTCTTCCACGAAGTGGTTTTAAAGATTAAGTTAAAGCAACATCGGGAAGATTTCCTTGCCATTTGGTAAATACTTAATGAAGGATGTCTTTATAGCTGCTCTCCTTAAAAGAACAGCACCGGCTAGAGCTTCAAATATTCAGCCCTCCATGTAGATGGGGAAACCAGAGATGATAGCGAAGTGTCCCGCTCATCCCTCCAGTCATTCCCCTGCTATCCACCCACCCACCAGCCAGCCAGTAGTCACCAAGGTGTTCTCTCTGACTATCCTGTTCTCATCACAGTGACCGTAAGATGAGCAGTCAGGAAAACTATCTGCCCTTAAGGACTTAGCTAGACAGTGATCACACGTGTTATTGATGTATTTCAGATGAAATAACTACTGTAAAATAAAGAGACAGGCTGGAATGAGAGAGACTGGCTGGTAGGAGGGACTTGGAGAGGCTGCTGGGGGTGGATGGTCTGGGGAGGGCACTTGAAAGAAGTGGCATCTGAGGGGGAGACACATAAGACAAGAAGGGACCGAGAAAAGGAACAGCACGCAAAGATGCAGAAGTGGAAAGAACAGAAAGATGGCCAGGGTGAGCATTTCCCAGATCACGTGGGATGTTTATAGTTATGCTGGGGGGGCGTGGAATTGGCTTAAACAAATTTGGGATTTCTGGTCATTGGGGCAAAAGAGGTTTCTTCATCCAAGGATCTTGCTGAGATTTTAATACACTAGTATTCACTGTATTTTTTCAAGGAATCGAGGGCCACTGTATTATGAAGTACTCTCAGAACTATTTAGCCATGGGCTTGTTCCATCCTGCCTTCCGTCTGTCTTTCCTTTCATCTGTTCAACCCTTATTTGTAAAGAGCATTTCCCATAGAAAGTTCTGTGGGAACTTTCTTGGGAAATGGCTCAGTGAATCTGTGAGCCTCACATCGTCCCTCACATCAGCCCCTGATGGAGAAAAAGGGCTCTTTTTGAGGGTCACAGGGCGAAGGAGCGGCCGCCTCGCCTCTGGGCATGTGTCACACCGGCAAAGCTGTAGGTGACACTCCAGGTTAGGTGGACTTCCCAGAGCCCCACGGCCCCAGCTGTGGGTTCCACCCACAGATCCCGGGACCTTGATTTTTTTTTTTCCCAAGAACTCTTGATATTTTTATATTTTCCAAAAACTAATTGCAAATAAAGACAGGTTTGGTAAAGTTTCTCTTGGGTGGGAAAGTATTTCCTTTTAAGCTCACCGCCATTATTCAGTATGTGCATCTGTTAAACGATGGCTCTATTCTCACAGCTCTTGGGAGGTTTTGAGGGGTTGATAAATGAGTAAATCACAGAGGGAGCAAACTCATGCTTTGTCTTCCGAAAGGCTCATAATCCTGTTTTCACTGAAGAATGGCGAAGTTACATTCCCTGAGTAGTGGCAATAGTATAATATCAAGAGGCCCTGCGTGCCCGCTGCACACGGGGCGTGGTGCCCACTGCATGCCAGGTTAAACCACGAATGCTCAGAACGTGGTGGGGGGAAGGCCCCGTGAGCTCCATTGTTTGGTTAAGGAACCGTGGCCAACTCGGCCGTTAGCACAGCACAGTGCCTCAGGCCTCAAGGTACTTCGAGGACCCCCCCCCAATGTTTTAATTTCTTCTCAAATCAGAAAAAAAGATGAGCTTGTAGTCATTGAATAGAATTAACGTTTTTTTAGGGAGGAAGGGGCCGCAGAGGAAGAAGTGCTCGGAGCGTCTGGAGGTCACCGTGTGAGGACCTTGAGAGGGCTCAGGAAGTTGGAGCTTTTGCTCAGAGCCCCCAGGGGAGACAGGCACAGACCAGGCCCGAAGCCATGTGCTTTCTCGCCCACGCCCTGAAGGCTCGTCCTCAGCTGGCTTTATCCCACCCTCTCTAACATTTCGTCTAAGCATTCTGTCCCCAGAAACAGGAAGTGCCTGAAAAAATGGGGCCCTGCCTCAATTTTCACAGCTAGTGTGCTCCTGGAAACTGAGACAGAAAGGCACAGAACTTTCTTTTCAGGGGGGCCTTCCCCCATGATTGCAGAACAGATGCCCAGTCCTGTGGAAGGTCCTGATGAGAGTGGGCACCCTTGTGAGGCCGACCGGGCCAGCCCTGCCTTGTTAACTCAGACAGTTCAGTCCTGCAGAAGGGCCCCTATTCGGTTAGACTGAGTGTGGACCAGACCTCCTGGACGCCTCAGATAACGAGCCGGTGGAGAAGCAGGTGGAAAGCAGCGGTGTGGGAGCTCAGACGCAGGACTCTGCCCACCAGCCATTCTGCCAATTAGCACATGTGGTGAATTTGGCCTTCGTTTCCCTGAGCAAGAGTCCAGTGCAAACAGGGGCCCTTTTGCATGCAAGGCACAGGGCACCTTCCTCCACTCGCCTGTGTGAAATGGAGTTTTAATAAAGCCTTTGGATATGATTCTGGGTATCACAACAACTCAGTTGGATCCTGAGTGCATTCGTCGTGTCCTGCTGTCTTTGGCAGAGTTCCTCATTAGGAAGAGGTTTCTGAATTATTATAGAAAGTAATTGCTTAGGTAATATTATAATATGTCCTCTCTCTGAGCCTCAGTTTCCCTGAATGAGATTTGTGGATCATTTCTAATCTTTCTCTTAGCTTTAGACTCCAACTTCTGAGCAACTGCCAAGTAGAGGGACTCCAAGTTAGGGAATGGGGGCTTGTTGTGGGGATCAAGTGAAGTCATGGATGGAAAAGTACTGTGTAAATCTCACTTATCTTTATTTTATTTTATTTTTAATACAGATTTTATTTATTTATTTCAGAGCATGAGAGAAAGAGAGCACGAAGGGGAGGAGGGGTAGAAGGAGTGGGAGAAGCAGGCTCCCTGCTGAGCAGGCAGCCCGATGTGGAATTCGATTCCAGGACCCTGGGGTCATGACCCAAGCCGAAGGCAAGGCAAACGCTTAACCAACTGAGCCACCCAGGTGCCCTTCACTTTATATTAGAGAATAATAGCTCTCAGTTGCTGGGGAACTAGCGTGGCCCAGGAACTTCACATACTTTTTTTTTCTGTACAAATACTACAGCAAGGTAAATGTTAGTTATTCACATTTCAGAGCTGAGACATTTAGGACCAGAGAGGCGAAGAGACAGTAAAGCCCGGAATTCAGCTTGCGAGTTAACCTCACCTCATTGGTTTCTTTGATTTTTGTCCTCCTCCTCCTCCTCACGCTATTGCTGGAATTGTTTTGCAGTCAGTTGAGAAGAAAGTTGGGAAGATGTGTAAGCACAGACAACATGCCAACACGGTCGGGATCCAGTAATTGGCTTGAGCTGAGGTGTCCGCTGGTGATCTTTGCCTGGATATAGATTCTATCGGAGAGAAACTGTGTGAGGCAGTCCAGGAGAAAAGCAACCAGAAAATGTTAGGTTCTGATGAGTTAAACTGAGTCTTGATTTATTGGGAGCAAGGTCCAGTGCCATAACATGTGCTGATCAGCATAACTGATTTCCTTTCCTCTCCTTCAGGGGGCCTGGAGGCAGGAAGCCTTCCCTTTGAGAAGGAGTCCCTGTCATTCTGCGATAGTTACAGAGAGTTTGAGGTCTTTCTGTCTCTGTCTCTATCTCTCTCTTTTTTTTTCCCCTAAAGCTTGACTCTCTAAGTCTGGGAAATTTGATGACCTAGATGCCTGCCTCAGTTTCCCAGCAGGATCATGCTTCTGGAACCTGGCTTCATAAAGAGAAGCCAGACAGCTGTAATCCTGGCAGCCTTGGGTTGGGGAGCGTGGGCCTGTGGACTGGCAGGCTCTCACGGTGGGAGAGAGCGCTTTGTTCCATTGTCCCGTGAAACACGCCATGTCTTTAGGACAGCCACAGCCATCACAGGCCATGTGGCCCTTCCCATACTGCTTTTCACTTCTAGCCGTCAAGTTCCTGGGGCCTTAGTGCAAGCAACTCAGAGCTGTGGCCTTTGGAATCACAAAGACCTGCATTCAAATCCTGCTTGTAACTCTACCTGTGTTTTCTTGAGCAAGACTTACCTCTCTGCATTGGTTTTTGCCTGTAACATGGAGCTAAAAATATTAAACCCGTGTGGTTGTTCCGTGGAGGGAGAGAGATGACACGTGAGAGTCTAGCATTTGAAATCATCTCAAGGGATGATTAGGGAGTAGGATAAATGGGAGAGATGAGATGAGATTACTGTTGTTCTTATTCCATAAATGAGGAAATGGAACCTCACAAAAGTTTCATTTTTCCCAGA
>CM053606.1:38787982-38855593 GCA_028646535.1 Procyon lotor | reverse complement strand
CCCCCCCCCCCCCCCCCCCCGTTCCATACCAGCCACCTTACTGGTCTTCAAAAATATGGATTTCTGCCTCAGGGATCTGGGGCTTGCTGTTCCTGCCTGAAATGTTCTTTCCCCAGATAACTATCTGCATGACACGCACCTTTGCCTTGGTAAGTTGTGCTGCGCCATCTCCCTGAAGACATTCTTTCGACTACTCATGTAAAAAATGTACCCCTTTCCGGCACTTCTCATTCCCCTCTCCTTCTTTATTTTTCTTCCTAGCATTTCCCAACATCTGACTTACTGTACACTTATTCCTTTTGCTATTGTCTGCCTTCCTCCACTAGGACTGAAGCTGGAACCCCAGAACCGAACAATGCCTGGCAGACAGCCAGCAGTCAGTAGATGAAAGGACATGTTGATGGAATGAGTAAAGAAATGCATTTGGAGTGGAGGGGGCCTGTGTTTGAATGCCCTTTGCCCCGATGGTGATGGTGTTGGTGGCAGAACATTTAATTGCCTCTCCCCATGTGATCGTACTTGCCAAGCCCCTTCTCTGGCAGTCGCCTAAACTCTGTAATTGTGATCCCAGCCGTGTACTTTGTCCTTCCTTCTTTGCGGGGTGGCTCTGAGCTCCCACAAAGGCCAGGACAGCTGTCTCCAGGAGCTGTGCTTTGTAACATGACCACAAGGGTAATGTAACATTTAATTTAACTTGTTTTTTCATCTCTGACTAGAGCTCTTTATTAGAAATTAATTTGCTCAGGTTGTTAGGTTTTGTTTGCTTTTAGCATGCTGAGGTTATTTCCCCTGGGTCCGGGATGGTTCTCTGTGCTCTTTCTCGCCTGTGCCTCGAGTTCTAGGAAAATGCCTTCTACATTGTCACTCTGTGTAGCTGAGTTTTGGTAAATTATGTTTTGAACAGAGGGTTCCTTCTACAGTGTGTGCAAAAGTCTTATCATCCTTTAATTCTTTAAAGATTCCTTATATGCTTTTTTGGAATGTTTCAAAAATAACTTGTTTTTGGAGTAGGAATCCTCTAAAAGTAGATGTTAGAAATGGTGTAGGAATGTGAGCTCTGAAGGTGCTTTCTGTGATGTTGTGGATGGTGTACATGTTGGATCATTGTGTCAGAAATGGATGAGGGATCTAGTGACCTGGTTAATTTAACTGTTCCATGTGATTTGCTACCGGGGTGACTTTGGGCAAATCATCCCATCTCTCTAAGACCTGTTTCTTCACTGCAGAAGAAATACACCAGGTCATTGGTTGAGGTGATACCCAAGATTCTGTCCAGCTTTTAAACTCTAGGCTGGGCGCCTAAAGACTTTGATATTAACCTGGATACAGCCACTTAAAACCACCGGAGTTCTGGTCACACACCTGCCTTCTCTGGGGCCCCCATTTCTCATCTTTAAAATAACAATCAAGGTTCCTATTTTGTGTCTTTCCAAGGTTATTAAGAGAATTTTATTGGGAACGCAGATGTAAAAGTACTTTTTTAGCTGTAAAATCCTATTAGAAGTGACTAACTTTATTATGATTTCATGGCAATGTGCCAACAGAGTCTGAAAGTGAAAAGAGGAAAGGACATTGTATCTTATATTGACAGTTTTTAAATTGTGCTTTTAAAATAATGGTTTTACATTTTGCCTTTGATTTTTTTTTTTTTTTTTCAAATCCCCACCTTACGTCTTAAGTACCTGACTTGAGCTTGAGGAAGGGATTCGTAGCTTTCATGAAATTTTTCAAAGGAGTATACCCATTTTTTAAACTCTGTGCTTTTTTTGGTGGGTGTTTCCTCCTGGAATTCCTGGGGGAAGAGATCTTCTCATGCTTCCTCTGATCGTATATCCCTTCCTCCTTGGATGGATATTAGCAGGTAATACATAATCACAGGTGTTTGGTGAATGACTATTTGCAGGACTAGGTGGTTTTCTATGAACCACCAGTTAATGGGGACCTAATCAAGACTGGCTCACTTTTTATACCCAGTCAAAAATCAGGAGTAATTCATGTATCTGTCTGGCTCTTGGAAGGCAATGAGTATTAATTCTGTTATCTTTATCTTGATCTTTGTATCCTTCAAGTATACTCCTAATTTAGACTGTAAATTTGAATAACCAAAGGCTGAAGTTCATCATTCCTGGGGAAAGACAGCATGATTGGGGTCAGTGGCCCCAAGGTCCTTGCCCCCTGGTGGCGATGCAAAGATACAGAGATTCAGCACATGAGGGTTGGAGCAGAGGCCTAGAGTCAGCACATAGAGTAAGAAGTGAGGTCCTGCCAACTGGGACCCCCAGGGGTGGGTTGGAACCCGCTAACATGGTACCAGCAGAGCCTTCCTTCTCATTATCTCCTTCCCCAACCTGGCCCCTACTCCCTTCCCCAAGATACAATTTTAACCCTAGAACTGGTAATCTATAAGGAAGCATAATACAGAATCAGGAGTCAGGTATTTGCAAGATAACAAAAAAAAAAAAAAATCTTAGAATCCAGAAGACATGGATTGCATCCTCTTTTCTCCCCTTTGTAGCTGGAGAAACCTGTGGCCCATCTCTTCCCCTTTTCCAGCTGTGATAAATAGGGATCATAAGGTCTACCTTACTGGGTTGTTAGGAAGATGAAATGAGTGTGCAGAAGGTACTTAGGGAACTGTGAGGGTCATTGGGAAGGAGATGTCAAATGAATACATGGACGAAGGGGAGACCCGAGGGCACCCTCCTAAGCAAAGCTGGAGATCCTCCCCCCCCCACCCCTTTTTTTTTTTTAAGACTTTACTTGGCAGAGAGAGGGACAGCAAGCACAAGCAGGGGGAATAGCAGAGGGAGAGGGAGAGGCAGACTCCACCAAGCAAGGAGCCATGGGCAGGGCTTGATCGCAGGACCCTGGGACCATGACCCGGGCTGAAGGCAGACGCTTAACCGACTGAGCCACCCACACATCCCTGGAGATCGTTTCCTTTGATTGCTGCTGGGTTCTGCTAAGGAGTCTTGTCTTCCCATCAAATGAACATGGGAGGTGAGTGTGGAGTGGAGGCAGCCAATTGTTTGGGCCTCAGGCCTCCACCTCCACATGGAGCTCACACCAGCTACCTTTGCTACCCCGAAGAGAAGGCAAAAGGAATTAATGACGAAATGTCTGGAAGGTACTTGGGGGCTTTTAGAAATACTCACTAGGTCATGTTACATCCATGTAGGTTGGATGCACAGAGCTTTCACAGTTGTATTAGTAAGCATTTTGTTGTGTTCATTATAACTAGAGTCCACTTAAAAAAAATGTTGGGTATGCTTAAGGACATAAGTATAATATTTCTTATAAAACTTTTTCTAAGAGAGGGCTACCCAGCATCCTCGTACTTGGCAGGCAGAAATTAATCTAAACTGTTTTCCAAATTTACCGAGTGCCTGCCTGAATAGACAAGGAGCCTGGGGGTATTTCTTACGGGAGTGATGAGTTGTGAATCCCAATATGTGATGTGTGTTTAAAAAAAAATGGGTCTGTTTAAAGAAGGAAGAGAGGCTTCTGAATATATGGCAAAACAGGTTATTTTTAAACTGAGGAAAAATAGGATTGTGGGGATTTCAAAGATTCTGTGATTTTATTTATTTCGTAATTTATTTTTGTGGGACTTTTTTGCATTTCATCCGTATAGCCGGGGCAAGAGGATATGTGAGAGAACTAGAAGACTGTCCATGTCCTCCGAGCCTTCATGCTCCCCAAGGGACAAGATACAGGTAGATAAACAGAACGATGACTTCTGCAAGGCAGTATGGTTGTGTTGTTCAGTCAGGTGCATTTGGGTTCTAGATCTGAATCTACCCTAGAAATGGGACCTGGGGCTTGGTGTTTCATCAGTTCTGTGCCTTAGTGTCCACTGCTACAAAATGGGGATAATGCTCCTTCCCTTCCCAGGTTGTAAAGATGAACTAGATGAGGTATGTGCAACCCTTAGCACAGACCACAGCACACAGTCGAGTCTGTTTTCCTTTTGCCCTTCTCCCTTCCACGTTCTGCTGCTCCAAGGAGATGGGAGGTAGGAAGTTCCTGAGGAGTTTAGAAGAATATGGGCTGTGGCGGCATTTTTCATGGAGGTGGTCTTCCCTTGGATCATGAGCTGGCTCTCTTCTGCTTGCCCTTCTAGGGGTCCTCCCTGCTCTCCTCTCTCCGCCCCCCTCCCTCCAGAAGGCTCACTGTGTGGGCTGTATTCACGGATGCCTGGCCCCCCGACCTCTTCTCCCAGTAGCCCTGCCGAGTCCCCGCAGGAGGCGGAGAGGCGGGAAGGAGGGGAGTGGAGTCTTTATGGTTTGATCCACTTTGTGGCATTCCTCTGGCCCAGTTGACTGGGCCCTGCTGTATCCTAGGCTGAAGGTCACCACTCCTTTCAAGGCACCTTTCTCTACCTTCCCTTCTGCTTCTGGTCACTTCTCCCTTTTTTTCACCCCTTCCGGCCCAGGAGAAGGGAACAGCACTGCTCTCCTGTCCCTGGGCCACTGCAGTGTCCTGTGGGGAGTCCCTTGAACACAGCTTCCTTTTGTGTAAATGATCTCTTTACTGACTCTTCTGGAATAGTCTTTGGTTTTGAGTTTGGCATCGACTGACCCATGCGGCCTCAGAGTGTGGGCTGAGTTGGAGAAGGTGAGGAGGTGCGGCATTCGGTGACCAAGGTGTGCTCTGGGGTCTGACCCAGCTAGTGTGGCTGTCGCCCTTGGTCCGAGTGAGGAGGAGCACTCGCGCTGGGAGTTTGGGGAGGCACGCCTGGAGCCCGAAGGTCAGGTTATGTCAGCATACCAGATTTCACATCCTAGCAGAAAGAGTTTTAGGTCATTGTTTCCTGATTCATTCTGACAGGCAGGTATTGCAAAACTGATAGGCATATGGATAGGAAATATCAGAAAATTTCCCCTTTTCCTTCCAAAGAATTAAACGCAAATGAAATCGTGAGACTGGAAAGCAAACAGTATGTAATGAACACCTCCTGTAGTACCAGGCAATTTGCGTACATTATCTTATTTATTCTGCTCAGCACCCATTAGGGGTAAGGTTTCCCAGCTTTACAGAGGTAGAATTTGAGGCTCTAGTATGTCAAGGGATTTGCCCAAGGTCACACATCTGGGACCTCACAGAGCTGTGATTTGAAAACCCAAGGCAAGTCTGTGAGACTGTGATGTTCATGTATTTGAGTTTTTTTTTTTCTTTGTCACCTATGCAATATGAATCATGATGTCTTTAAGAGTTCAGATGAGAGATATAGTTAAGTATTCCTCAGGCACTTCGTTATAGGCCCTCCTAGTAAGGAGATGGGCTGCATTGTAAGGCCACGCACAGCAGTAAGGAAGGGAGGAGTTGAGCTCCTAACAGGACCTATCCTGGCTGTCTCTCAGGACTGGGTTCTCTTCTTGCCATTGCCTAGGACATCATGCTCGCCCTGCCATCAGGCACCCTCAGTGACTGCTTCTGCGGAAGATGATCTATTTCTCTATCTTAATTATATCTATATTTTTAAACTTGGTAGCTTCTGTTCATCTTTACTTGGGCTCACTCATCCCTAGGGCTCAGTCATTCGCTTGCTGCCTCCTGGCTTCTCCCAGTGTGTCTTTTCATTCCTGGTCCCATTACCACTGGACGGAATCTATTAATGAGGTCAGATACTTGAGAGAGAGAATATGTGTATTATCACCTGTATTTGCTTTGGATCTAACTCTTCATGCCAGGTTGTGGCTGCTGGGTCAGCCAGTGGATTGTTCTTGGCTGAGGAATCGACTCCTGGTGCAGTCAGCTGGGATTTGGATTAGGGAGTGGACATCTGTGGAGCCCATTCCGTCTACCCCAGTCCATCCTCTGGCCCCTAAAGGTTCACATCCAGCCCAAATGCAAGGTGTCTCCAGGGTCTCGTCAGCTCAAAATCTCAAATCTCATCAAGACCTCATCTGTTCAAAAGCCCAAATTCTTAAGATCTAAATCACCTAAATCATATTCTAATGATTAGGTCATGGACATCTTGGGACAGAGGGCCTTTTCCCACCTACCAGCCACACTTGCCATCACGTGATAAGCATTTTCTGTTGCTTATGTCACGTGATACCCTCCCTGTATCAGGTACGTGTTCTCAGAGTCCTCTCATTTTGTAGTGAGCGCATTCAAACTTGGGGGTTCAGTACTGGGCCCAAACCTAGGGACTAGGGAGTTGGGTCACAGCTGGCGCTGAAGATGTTTTGTACCCATTCAAACCACCTGAAGGGCTCTTAAGCCTTACAGTGGGCAGGTGGCCCCTCGTACCAGCTGAGTAAGAGTCCCAGGATGGCAGGCGAGTGTTAGTAGTCTTCCCAGCTCCTCAGGTGATGCGCTGCCCTGCCTCTGTCCTCCGTAGAGGCTGCTGGACCGTGGGGAAGGGTGCACACCCTCAGGGAAGCCTTCCCCATGGTGGGGGGGGGGTTTGAACTGCCATTCCGAGGAGGGGAGAGAGTTGAACATGGAGGAGGAAATTGCATGGAGAGGAAACAGCTTTCCGTGTGGGTGATTTGCTCAGTATTTGCCAAGTGTGATTGAATTTTTATGTGTCTGTGAGAAGGTTCAAATAAATACATTCACAAATCAGGAAACAAACAAAAAAGAGCTCCTTTGTCAGCGCATCCATCCCTATTTATGGCTTCAGGAAAACATAGCCCCACGGTTAGCACTGTTGTGTGTGCTTTTTGTGAGGGAGATAATTGTGGAAATTGGGTTGCTTCCAGTCAAGTGCAGATCCTTTTGTGGAGAAAATTTGAGCCATCCGTGTATCCCATTTTACGGTAATTGAGATTGAACTAGCAAATCATTAGGAAGCAAAGGAAGATGATGGGCCCTTTTTTTTTCCCCCCTCAAAGGAAGGTGGTAAAAATGAGGTGTTTGAGAGAGAGGGAAGAATTAAAATAAGATGTGAGGGAGAGGAGAAAGCACACTGTGCCCCTCTTGGCTCTCGGGGCGGGGAGAAGGGCTGCCCGGGAGGAACCCACTGCTATCCTTCCATGAGCCTGGCAGCCGGACAGCCGCTGACATGTGCAAGCTTCTGGAGGAGCCCTGCCCCGGGACCACGCAGCAGACCTGGCAGCTCGGGAACGGGGTGCACGCCTGCCGGGCTCGCCATTTACAGACGGCGGCGGGGCCCTGTGCCTCTCTCTCCCGTTGTCAACTCTGAAGATAATGAAATGCAGCCTGTGGAAAGAAGAGTAAATAACGCAGTGTATAGTTCAGGTAAATCAGCACGTGCAGCTGCCAGATGAGGCGTTTGTTTATTTAAAATCCCCTTCACCAGGAGGGCCTCATTAAATACTTGTCTTTTCTTCCCCCAAGACCCCAGGGAATAGCGGGAGTTGCACGTTCCTCCAACACGAGGTGGAGGGACCGGGGATGACAGAGGAGGGCCTTCGGTTTACAGTGTGGCCCGCCTCCCATTTGGTGAAGGGGGTTAAAGGAAGGAATGGCATCCTGGCTAAAATGCCCCCAAGGAAGGTGCCCCGTTGGGAGGAGTGCTGGGGAAGGGGAATGAGGGCCACTGAAGCCAGTGCCTGGCCCTGGGAGGGGGTGGCTGCTGCCAGGCCTTGACGTGTCTCTGCACCGCCAGCATGGAGCACAGGGGCCGCTCTGCACACAGTAGGTGCACAGGAAATGAGCGTTGAATTGATTGGATTTCTAGAAACTGTGACTTAACGGCTATGTGCTGAAGGAATTGGGGATATTTGCTTTTTTTTTTTTTTTTCCTGAAGATTCATTTATCTAGAACATACTTGGAAAGGAAATTTGAAGAGCATAAGCTTTTAAAGTTACCAGGTCCATTGATGCAGGCTCCCCTGGCTTGCTTACCTTGCTTCCTTGCTTCCCTGCCTCCAGTCCCAGCGGGATTCCTGGGCTAGCTCATCTTGAAAGGACCTGAACAGTGTCAGTCGCTCCCACTAACCCACTGTAGTGGCCACCTGTCACCTGCCTGTTGATCCCTCCCCCCCCAGCAATGAATAATTTTCGAAGCCTGTACCGTGTACCAGGGTATGGATTCTTATGCATAAATTTACGTACATGTGCTGTGTATCTGCAAATTTAAGTAATAAACTATTCCCCCCCCTTTCTTTAGATAAAAGTAATTTTCAATAGTTATGGCAGAGTTTGAGTTTTTCACTCTAGTGGACTTTCTTCAGCACTCCCTGGGCTATGTGTTCCTTGGTTTGAAGACTGTGGGGTGCCCTGGACCATTTTACAGATGAAGAAATTGGGGCTGAAAATGGTTAAGTGGCTCACGTGCCTAACGGCATATAGACAGGGGCAGAGTCCGGCGTGATTCCATCCCAGCCTCTGGGACAGGTTACTGCTTTAGGTTCTTCCCCCTACTGATACATTTTTGTAGAATCAGAGGTGAGAATTTTAGAGGTTGGGTGGATGTGGGGCCCCAAGTAATGAAAACACTAATGGGATTATTTTAGGCTTATACAAGTGTTTTTTCTGACACTCTTAAGTTTATGTGATGAATTTTCATGGTGCAATAAAAACTTAATGAAACTATGTGATCCATTAGTTAAATGAAATGTTCCTAAGTATACATTGTTGCTGTCCCATAAATTCTGTTAATATTGCAGAAACCTAGTTCTGACTTTTGTTAGCTTTGAGTTTGATTAAGGAAACACATTTTGTTCCTCCTATCATCCCCTTGCTGAAAGTTGGCCGATAACCTGAATAATAACAGTGCTTGCCCTCTGGAGTATAGAATTTTATGTTCCCCAAAGTGCTTTCATGTAACTTTCATGTATTCCCATTCACTTAATTCCATGAGTCATACCCAGCATCATCCCATTTTATAGATGAGTAAACTGATAAACCATTTATATATATTTTTTCTTAATTCTGGAAAATTATTAGAGAAGCCAAACCACCAGATAGCTATAGAGTAAGATCCCACTTATTTTTCACTTCAGTTAAAAAATGGAAAGCATGCTTTATTCATAGAGAATTTAAAATGACCTGGGTCAAAAAAATAAAATAAAAATAAAATGACTTGGGTCAGGTTGTTTTGACCCTATTTAAAAGCAACGCTACTAAATTATGCTTTAGTATTATACTTACAGCATAAATTAAGGGCCATTGAAAATTTCCTATTCAGTTTTTTCGTAGAGATAGTGCTGATGTCCATGACTCCACACAATGTTGCTTTTATGAAAACTTCTTTTCAAAAATTCTCCTTTTCTGTTTCAAAGGGGAAAGAAAAGACTTTCTTTGAGCATGAACCTTGTGAAACTCAGAACTGATCACATTTCCTTCTTTGCTCTGGCCTCCAGGGATCTCACAGATAACTTTATGGCTTCTCTTCTGCAACTTTACAGATTTTTCTGGGGCTCTATCCTAGTTTTTACCCTCACCTTCATTTCCAGTTACTTGTTGCCCTTTACTCCACTTCTCCTCATTTATTTATTTTATTCTGTCACAGAGAATGGCTTCCTAGAACACTTTCTGCAAGCTGAAATTCTTTTTGTTTTTTATTTTTTCGTAATGGGAAGTAAACATAACCCAACAGGCCACAGAAGGAAGATCAGGTCGCAGGCCAAGAGAGGTCTCTGACCTCTGATAGTTCTCCCCTTAACACTCACCGCATGACAGAACAGCCTCGAGTGGGTTTGTGGTGGGGTGGTTAATCTATGAACTTGGTGGCCTTCAGAGTTTTTTCCTGAAGGCTTTCGTTAAAACAAGGGGGGGGGGGGGCTCTGTGTGTGCTGTGGCGATGGTGGTCTTTCATCAGTCTCTGTGGCCCTAATGCTAATGGCTCCTGTAACATTTGTTCTTCTCACACCTCCGGTGGTTTTAAATAAATGTGGTCTTTGGGTTCCAGCAAAACCTCACCTCTTCCTAATTTTATTGTCCCTGAAGAGAACCCTTGCACAGAATGAGCACATTTTTTTTTTAAGATCTTATTTATTTATTTGACAGAGAGATCACAAGTAGGCAGAGAGAGGGGGGGAAGCAGGCTCCCTGCTGAGCGGAGAGCCTGATGCAGAGCTCGATCCCAGGACCCTGAGTTCATGACCTAAGCCGAAGGCAGAGGCTTAACCCACTGAGCCACCCAGTTGCCCCTAGAATGAGTAGATTTTAGACATTTTCTCAATGGGTTAGATCAGATCAGGTAGCCCTTGACTTATTTTTTAAAAAAGGGAAAGGTCTGACAGGCTAAATCTGTAGCCCCACAGATGGAGAGGGAGAGGATGCTGGGAAGGCTGGCGTTGGCCACGTAATGAAAGGAGCTTGCAGTGATCTGGGGGGCAGGTAGATGAAAAGTCTTGGTGGCCAAATTCCTGGCACAGAGGCTGAGTATGAAGAGGATGTCCAGAGGTCGAGAAGAAAAAGGCCTACTCAAAACAACCTTGGTCTAGAGGCTTCTGCCAAGTCAGGTGGTCTGGGCAGGTCCGAGGTGAAGTTGGAATCTGTAATAAGAACTGACAGCCATAAACTAATTTTAACCTCAGCTAGCCTTGGGAATTAGAAAGCATGCCATCCAGGGAGCTGGAATGGGTCTGAGGTGGGGCCCACTTAAAAGTGGGGCCAGAACTGGCTTTGAGACTTAACCTTGGTGTGCCACGGTCTGCGCTGAGATTTTTTAAAAATGTTTTTTTTTTTTTAAATTTAGGAATAACCTCAATATTACAGGAAAAGGTTTAAAAATTATACCTTTAAGAACTATAAAAACTGCCATACCCTTTACTTAGATTCACTTGTTGCTAACATTTTATCCCATTGGCTGTATTATTTGTGTATTCTCTATGGATATGGATAAATACATACATATGTGTGCATGTACATATATAGGATACATACATACATATGTGTGCATGTATGTATATTTAAGTATATGACATGCACAAGTGTATGTAAGGTGCATATCTCTCTCTTAGTCCTGTATTCCTAAGAATCAGGATAGTCTCTTCCATAACCATAGGAACATTATCAAATTGAGTAAATAGCATTGATACACTGTTTTTACCTAATACGTCATTTATATTCAAATTTGTCCATTGGCCCAGTAATTCCTTTTGTAGTATTTCTTTTCTCTTTAGTACAGGATCTTCTACAGGTGTTGCATTTAGTTGTTATATCTATTTTCTCTACAAATATTTTCCCAGCTTCTCTTTGTCTTTTATTACTGTATTTTTGAAGGATACATTCTCCCTCCTCCCCGTCAGCTCCCCAATTTTTAAATGCATGATGTTGTTAGATTCCAGGCCAGAATGCTACATGGTAGTGATGTACTCTGCTGAGGATGTTCCATCATCTCCATCTGCCCCTGCTTGTTAATGTTCATTTGGAGAACCTAATCGAGGTGTTGTCCAATTTCCCATTGTGTAATCACGCATTTTCCCCTTGCAACTATAAGCAACAGGTGGGAAGAACACTTGAAGACCAGCAGATGTCTTCTCATCAAAAATTTCCCTGGATTTACCATTTATGGATGGTTCTTCTCTAACTGAGCTTTACTGTGATGGCTTCAAAATGTTGGCTGTATGCCCCACACCCTCTCCGTGTATCCCAGATATTATCCATTCTATCCTAAGGAGACGGCCTTCCCTCCTTCCTCCTCTTATCTCTTATCAGTATGGATTCATGGATTGTTGGGTCCCCCCCCCAAGTGGTTTATTATTTATTACCATCCTTAAATGACATTGGTGTGTAAATTATTCCAGACTGGGCCAATGACTGCACCTCCGAGACAGCTTCTGTGTCCTTGTGACATGCCCCTGACATTTGTGTTTGTCTTGAGCACTTCCGTACTTGCTGGAATAATGAGATAGTTCAGGCTCATCTTGCACTTGTTCTACCCTGGCTCTCAAGTCAGCCAGTTCTCCGAGAACCCCTGTTTCCTTTTACTGGGGAATGGTAGTAAAAAACCAAAATTCAGGTACTAGGCAGCATGCTGTTCCTTGGGTATCTTTGCTCCTAGACCCATTCAGTGGACAGAGCCAAGAGGTATGTGCGTGTAAACTCATGTATGTGTACATACATGGACACATGCACGCATACTTCATAAATCATGAGTTTGCTGGAAATCTCCCATTTCCAGTCTGTCCCCACCGTATTCTTTCCTGGCTTCCCCCTTTCTATAATTTAATGTCTCCTCTTTCATAGTGAGAACTGGGCTCCCAAGAACATCAAAGCATTTACCCCTTCGTTAAATCCTGTAAGACATCTACAATAGTTTTGTAATTCGCCCAAAACACTGCCAAAAAAAAAAAAAAAGGAAAATCCTACTAAAAGGAGTTTGGGGGTTATTTGCAGCTCCCCCTGCTCAAGACTAAATGTAAACAGTAAAATTCTGTGTTCATAGATTATTTGGATTAATTCTTTCTTTCTCACCCCTTTAGAGACTGTTCAGGATGTTAAATTGAGGTACAATTGGACTAATTTGTCTCAGTCCACTTCCAGTCTGAGCCGTCCCCCTACTTGCCACCCCTGTTCATCTAATTTAATTTTTTCAGGTGTATAGAATGGTGGGCTCCCAAATGGGGGAAATAATGCAGGAAGCTCTACTGGGAAGTATCACCCTCTGCCACATCCTTCCCCCCGGTCACCTGGTCATTCCCTACCCAGATGTCCCCGTGTGTCCTGGTGCCCTGCCCTGTTTGTCCTGTGTTTCTTTATGTAAAGACAAGCAGATGTATGACTCTTCCTTGAGCTTCCAAATCTTACATCCTTGGGGGTGGTCTTTCCATTTCCCCGATGAGGAAACAGGCCCTTCATCTGGATGGTTACAAACTCTTGTGCCTTGTTAATAACCTGTTTTGGGTGCTCTGTAGTTTGGACAAAGCTGATTAAAATGCCCAAGTCCCCAAACACACACGTAGTGGCATGCAGCTTTTAATCCCAAAGTTTGGCTTCTGCGAAGACTACCTCTTCATCCATGTTTTAAGTCCGGGTTGTCTTTTTTTGGACTGGAATTTGCAGTGTTCATAGCATATCACAAAGGCTGAAATCTGGGTGTGGGGCCTGGCATGGAGGTTTTCTTGTTTTGTTTTTCATTTAGGTGGAATGCACACAACATAGAATTAACCATTTTGGCATGTACAGTCCAGGGGTATTTATTATGTTTATGATATTGTGCGACCCTTGCCCCTATCTAGTTCCCAGACCTTTTTAGCACCCCCGAAGGAGATCCTGCACCCGTGAAGCAGTCACCTCCCCGCTTCCCTGCTTCCCTTAGTACCTTGAAACCACTGATCTGCTTTCCATCTCTCTATGGATGTATCTCTTTTGGATCATCCATATAAATGGAATGCTACATTGTGTGACCTTTTTTGTTTAACTTCTTTCATTTGGCCCTGCTGTTGCCACGATTCATCCACGTTGTAGCACATAGCAATACTTCGTTCCTTTTTATGGCTGAGTAATATTCCCTTGCATGAATAGACCACATTTTGTTTCTCCGTTGGCCAGCTGATGGACATCTGGAAGGCTCAGTGGGGAGAAGCATGAGGAGAAGAGTAGTTGGTTCTCTACCCTGTGCTGGGCTACTTAAGAGCCATGTGACCGTGGACAAGCTACCGACCGGCTTCTGCTTTTCTTCATTTGTTAAATGAAAACTAATAATAAGACCTAACTTTTCAAGTGGTTAAAAGATTGAATAACAGAGGTTCATAGTATAGTACCTGGCAAATAGTGGGCCCTCCTACATGCTGGCTGTCGGACAGTAGGATCTTATGAGAGGGATGGGTGAGGGGAGAGGAAGCACATTTGTGCTACAGTAGGTTTTTTAGTATGTGTTTGTTCTGCTTTGGATGCTCAAACCTTTATGCTGCTGCTGCTTTTTTTTGGGGGGGGGGGGCTATGTGTTTTCTCTGCTTTGTGGTTTGGTGTTTTTGTGCCTCTCCCTCCCCAAATACCCCCCCCCCCCCATTCACTGAACACAGAATTTTACATTTAGAAGCAGGGCATTAGACAGAATGTCTGTAGTGGAATGTTACATAATTCACATTTAGATTTGAAGAGCTCATTATAAAAAACCTGACACACTTCAGGAATATTAAATTACTGCAGATTGTGTGGAGCAAAGAAACATTATTGAAGCATTTCAAAATTCCAGGCGAGCCTGAATTTAACTGATAGGGTTTCACAGCCTTTACTGGGGGAAAATGATTTGAGTTGTCACATGGTTCCTGGCCCTTGGGGGACTTTAATCTCCTTAATTACAAAGAAGCGAATTTCCTAAATAATTTGGAGTTACTTCACAGTGTTTTCCCAATCTCTGGCTTTTGGAAAATTAAAGGGGATGCCAGGACCCGGGCTGTGACAGCTTCTCCCCTTCCCGCGGCTTCCTTATTTAAGTTTTTATTTGAAATGATGTTGGTTTCCTTTCATTATTGACATCAGGGTGTTCTTCAGAAATCCGCAAGCAATGCTTTATAACGCTTGAGCACAGTCTCATTTTGTTGAACAAGCGGTGCTGGAGATACCCCTGGAATAGGGAGAGGTGCTGTGTGGAGCTTTAGGTCGAAGGGGGAAAAAAACGGCCCAGTTCCCATCCGGTTTTATATATGAACTTTTAAAAAGGCTTGAAATTGTGTGAAAGCTGTATGTTTCAGCTCATTTTATTATTTCCGTTAGGTACCTACTGTGTGCAAAACCAGCATGATGGAAATATCTTAGATTCTGTCTCTTCCTGCAGCATCTTTACAAGGGATACTTAACCAGCCTTAGCCTCTTGTTCTTTAAAAGGAGAATAAGAATATGGACCCAAAGTCACACGCACTGCCACGTGACCTTGAGCTGTTAACGCAGGAAATTATTGGTGCCTCATCTTTTTTTAAGCGCTTTCCAGGAGATGTGTCAGGTACACTTCCAAGCATGTGATGCTTGTGGTCACACTTCATTTTCTCAGCAGCTCCGTATTACCCCCATTATAGAGATGGAGAAGTTGAGGCAAGGAGGGGTTGAGTGACTTCCTCAATGTCACATTGCTTATAAGTGACAGACAGTAGGCAGCTGGCCAAAAAGCAAATCACAGTATAAGTAGGGAGAGATCCCATTTAATAGACCAAAACACCTTACTGCCTACGATACTTCTTTGAACTCAACCTTGAGGGGTCAATAGAATGTCAAGGCAGACTCTGAGAAGAAAGATTGAGGAGAAAGGTAGCAGCACAAGTTACAATTGGAAATGCGAGGAGGTACATCACCTCCCTACTAGACTTAGATTTCCTTTTATGAGTTGGGCTGTTCTTTGCAAGTCTCCTTGCCTTTGCACAGCTGATCCTTCTGCCAGAAACAACCACTCATTCATTTATTATACATGGACTTGTTGAGTGCCTATTGGTCCTTTCTCTTATTAGCCAGTCAACATAAGAATCATTCTTTGAGACCCTACAGTATGGGGTTCCTCCTCTGAGAAGTTTTAGTGACTCTTGCAAGCAAAGGGGACTCCTTGCTCCTTTGTGCCCAGTGTACCTAGTGTTTGTGTGTGTGTTAGTTCCGGTTGTGTGTCCTGTGGTCCCTTACGTGACTGACATCTCCGTTAGACTGAGCATCTGTGAGGATGGGGATAAAGAACCCGCGCTCGTAGCCAGGGTGGCTGCATGGTGGGTATCTCTTGACGTGAATGAGCCAGCATTTGTGCCTGGCCCGTCGTAGGTTCTTAGTTGTTATTTGTTGCACTGAAATCATCAGTATTATTAATAAAATTAATTTTGTCCATGTATGGCCAAGCTTTGTGGCTCTGTCATCTCCTGTGGAATGTTGCCTTCTGTCAGGGGAGAACTTAGAAAGGAGGGGGGTGAGGGCTAGTGTGTGGTGCAGCTAGATGGCACAAGGGTGGCAGAGAACGTTCTCATTTTCTGTGTTTGATTTTGTGGACCCCATTCTAGGAAGGCAGTTTTGCATTTTCCTTAGTTGTAGCTTTGGTTCCTATCGTCGAGACATCTTTCATTCAGGGCCAGCGTCATTTTAAAAAAAAATTGCTTGTTAACAAATAAACCAAGTATCTTTGGCTAAGGTGGGGATTTACTATTGAGCCTTCCTATAACTTTATTAATTTTATTGTTTTTTTATCTAAGTATAATTAACACACAGTGTTACATTCATCTCAAGCGTATGGTAGAGTGACTAAGCTATTCTCAGTGCTCATCACAATTAAGTATACTCTTCATCCCCTTCACCTATTTTGCCCACGCTCCCCCCTCCCCTCTGGAAACCCCCATTTGTTCTCCGTATATAAAAGTGTGTGTATTTGTCTTTTTTCTTCTTTGTTTTATTTCTTAAATTCCACGTATGAGAGAAATCATATGGCATTTGTCTTTCTGTGACTTATTTTACTCAGCATTATACCCTCTTGCCATTTGTAACAACACGGACAAATCTAGAATGTACAAAGTCTTCCTATAGTTTTATGTGGTTTTTACATTAGACCTAGTTAAGCCTTCTTTAGTTGTCATGATTAAGAGGTTTGATTTACTGTTCTTTTTGAGCAGAAACTGGCATTCAGGGTCAGCCTTTTGGGATTCAACCATTCTGGGTCTGTGGGATGAGCTCAAAATTGGCTCGCACAGTTTAAAGATCCATTTCCAGTAGCTTTATCTTCATTTTCTTTAAGAATGGGATAACTAGTGAAATATTTATTTTCAACTGAACTCTCCGATATAACTCTGTCAGCTAGATGGTCACTGGGAAAGATGGTTGACTCGACACAGGAAATACATTCATTCAATTTAACTGAAATCAAATGAGATAATGTATGTGAAGCCGTAGCTGAGGGCAAGGTATAGAGTAAGTGCATAGTAAATACTAGCTGTAATTGAAGTGGTTGTATTATCATTATTATCATTATCCTCTCTTCCCAGCACAGAGTCTGGACTTAATAGTACCTAGTGGTGTACGATGCATATTTATTAAAGAAAGAAAGAATGGAATGTGTGGCTGCCTGCTTCTTTTCTTTTTCTACCCACATTAAATGCTTGTCTGCTCTTACAGCTGAGGAAAAAGCTGACATAAAAATTGGCTGGCTGGAAAGTTTCTCAGCCCCATTTGTCACCTTACCCTTGGAGCCCAATTGTATGTCAACTCCATGTCCCTGCTGATGCCTGGCGGTGAGGGACGGACCACAGGTCACTTCCCTATGATCTGCTTTAGCCGCCATGGCTCTGATCAAGCTTGGCTGATGGATGGGTGCCGTGTTGTTGGAAATGTCTCCACGGGGTGGCTCAGGAGACACCCCTTTGCTGTATTTTCGGGGTGGCATCTACTGTTTGAAAGCAAGACACATGGAAAAGGAGTTGGGTTTTGTCCTTCCTGGAAATCCAGAGTTTTAAAGAGCTCTGTGTTGAGTTACCTACCTAGGTCGAGAGACCATATTTCAGGTAGACCTGTCATTCCCTTTGCTACGAACCCCGTCGATGGCTTGATGACAACGAGTGAGCAGTTTGTGCTCAACTGCACAACTCTGTTGTGCTCTCAACAGAGACCAAGAATTTCCTGGTTTTGTATGTTTGACAGTCTATTTTGCCACCCCCTGACTACTTCCTGCTTAACCTCAAAAAGGTGATGATTCTGAACGTTCTCTTGGCTTGATTCGCAGCGCTCGGAAGGAGTGAATGAGATGTGCAGCTCGGAGCGTTGTTTCTGAAGGGAGGAGTCATTCTCTTGAAGAGGAGTCCTCCATGAGCCTGGCCGAGGCCCGGGATCTGTGTGAAGTGGACTAAGGATTTAGTAGGATGTCAACTGAGACAGAACTTCAAGTAGCTGTGAAAACCAGCGCCAAGAAAGACTCCAGAAAGAAAGGTAGGGCTGATTTGCCTTTCTTACCGGCTATTTATCTGCACAGTGTTTTTATCTCTGGAATGATATATAGCACTGTCTTTGTGATGGCATATGTTTTTTAATGGGCGCGAGCATTATTTGCTGTTTTCTGTACTCGTAGTGTTAATATTTTAATGGCTCTCCATTATGCCTTGGGTAAAATCCAAAATTATTTTCATAACGTATAAAACCCTTCCTGGTCTGCCTTCTCCCTATCCCTCCAGCAAGAAACATCTCTGCCTAGTCCTCCCACCCCCCCTTATCCAACCCTGTTTATCCTCCAGGCCTTGTGTCTCTTGTGGTTCACTTCCACAGGTATCCAAAGTTCTCAAATTCCAGCTGCACTACAATCACCTGGAAGGCTTGTTAAAACACAGCTGCTGGGTCTCATCCCCAGAATTTTCAGGTTCGGTAGGTCTGGGGTAGGGCCCAAGCCAGCGTTTAGAACAAATTCCCTGATCGTACCAGTGCCATTATTTCAGAGTCCAGACTTTGAGAACCACTGGACAATTAATCTTTAAGCCTGAAATCCTTTGTCACTCTCCACTTTTTCCTACACTGGCTCCCACTTAATCTTCAGGTTAGTCCTTTCCTTCCTCCCTGCACTGGGTTAGTTGGTTTTTTTTGTTTTGCTGCAGGAGCACCTTGTTAGAAGCTCACTATATTAAAAATTTCCTGTGTTTTTGTTTGTTGGCTGGACTATGCATTCCTGCAGAGTTGGACCTCTCGTTCACCCTTTAACTCCAACACTTAGAATGTGCTTGACCTGGAGGAGCCACATAGCTATCTGCTAATGAGGACTGGCATGCATAGTATGATAGTGAAATAACTCTGTCACTTTCCGTGTGTCCTGGAGAATTGGGTGCCTTGGCTTTATGACCATGCCTTTTAGGGTGTTTGTCTCCCGGTTGCAATTAGGTGTAGGCGACTTCGTGCTGTGTGTTGTCTTTCTCTCCCTCCTCTTCTGAGCTGCATGGAGGAAGATTAATAGACTTCTCTTTCAGGTCTTGAAATCTGTCAATATGGACTTGCAAACCAGGATGCCCTTAGTTGCTTGGTATAGGGAGTGATTTGTTTGAGACACTGCTGTGCCTGCCCGGTCGTGTTTCATGATGACATTTGTCTGACACTCTATGGGAAACAGGGGACATAAATGTAATACACAGGCAGCTCCCAGACAAAACCTCAGGAAGGACGGTAAATTTTGCTTTGGATGTTTATTTGAAACACACATACTTTGAAAACAGTCTATTTTATTTCCTAAAATTTAAGGTAAACCTTGCATTTTATGCATCATGGTCTAAGAATAATAAAAGGACAGCAGTCAGTGAGAGACCAAGTCTTGGGAGAACTGCTCCATGGGGAAGAAAAGATCGCAGAGGACGATAATATACTAGGATTCAAATGCTTTTTAAGTGAAAACTGACAAATTATATTTTTGCTTCAAATTTAACCTTTCCACTAAACTTGTGCTCTTGAATGCTTAATGCATTAAAAATTGTATCTTACCGAATATCTTTTCATTCTTAATTTTAACATGCAAAACCAGGAGCATTCTAAAAATGAGGATTCGGGTTTTCAGAACATTAGCTTAGTCGAAGATTTGGAATGGGAGTATGAAGGTGACCTTTTTAGAACCTCCTCATCTTCATGTCTTACAGGACTCCAAAATCAGCACGATACATATGCAAGGAATATCTGCTAGTGAGTGGCCAGTACCACAGAGTCTGGGCAGGCAGACCTGGATTCAAATTCTAGCTATGCCACTTCCTAACTGTGTGATCTTGGAATGGTACTTAACTTCTTTGAGCTTCTGTTTTCTCTCCTATAAGTAAGGATATAATATTCAACTTCAAAGGCTTACTATGAAGAATAATTGAGATAAGACAGATTAAATACTTAGTATAGTAGTTGGCATTTATTAAAGGATCAACAAAGAGCTTTTTTTTTTTTTTTTTTAAGATTTTATTCATTAATCTGACAGGGAGAGCGAGAGAGGGAGAGCAAGCACAAGCAGGGGGAAAGGTAGAGGGAGAGGGAGAAGCAGGCCTCCACCTGAGAAGGGAGCCTGACTGGGGGCTTGATATCAGGACTCCAGCATCATGACCTGAGTCTAAGACTGATGTTTAACTGACTGAACACCCAAGTGCTCCAGCAAAGAGCCTTTATGTCTGTTACTCCTCTTCCTTTTCTCTTTTTCCTTCCCTTTTCTCCTTATCCTTCTCTCATTACTTTTTATCTCCTTTCTTCCTGTCATCTTTCTACATTTCTGTGCTCTTCTTTTTTTTTAAGATTCTATTTATTTATTTGAGAGAGAGAGAGAGACACCACGGACGGGGGGAGGGGCAGAAGGAGAGGAAGAATTAGACTCCCTGATGATCAGGGACCCCAATGCAGGACTTGATCCCAGGACCCTGCCGAAGGCAGCCTCTTAACCTACTAAGCCACCCAAGTGCCCCTCTGTGCTCTTCTTCTCCTCTTCTTCATTTTCATCTTCATCAGCAGCAGCCACAGCATTATACTGTTTTCTCGTATCCCATTCTAGAACCAAGGGGATCTTAAAAAATATATAGTTGATTTGTCCCAAAGTAAGATTTTATAGTCATTCTTAGCTATATGCATTCTTGATAGACTTCTCTGACTCAAGGCACCATGAAAGCACATACCTACAGTAGAAAAGGGAAAGAATGTGCTCATAACAGGATTAACTTATTTCTTACTCTTCAGTTTTCCCTGTGGAAAAATAAATATTCCATTAAGCAAATGTTGCTCACTGAACCAAAATATGGTAGAACTTTAAAAGGAAATGTTAACAGTTTATTTATTGATCTTGAATCTTGAATATAACAGCATTACTAAACTTTGTTACTAATTCTTCCAATTTCTCTTTGGTTTTCTATGCAGGCAACATATAATCTCATAAGTAGGTTTATGTCTTCCTCTCTAATCCTTAAGTAACTCTTTTTCATGTCTTATTGCATTGGCTGGGTCTGTCAGGACAATATTTAGTGATAAGAGGTATTCTTAACTTGATCTTCAATTAATGGAAATGCTTCTAAGTTTCCTGTAAGTGTGATATTTAAATTTTTACTAGATTTTTTTTATTATGTCTTCTTCATTTATCATTATTTTGGAAGTGTTTTTTTTAATAAGTTCTGAATTTGCACATTGAATTTTGTCATATGCTCTTTCTATATTTATTTAAATGATTATACATATTTTTCCTCCCAGTTTGTATTGTGGTAGATTTTACTAATAGATTTTTCTAATCTTAATTTCTAAGGTAAATATTACTCTTTCATGATATATCATTTTCTATGTATGATTTGATTTTTTGATATTTTACTTAGGATTTTGAGATCTATATTCGTCAGCACGATTGGGATATAACTTTCTTTTTTTGAACAATCTTTGTACCTGGTATTAGTTAAAGTTTTTAATTTCATACAGTGATTTTTTTTGGTGCTAAGGAAATACTGAATGATATTTAAGCCCTTTTCTGGAAAAATGGTTTTCTTTTTTAAGTAATTTTATTTGACTTTTTAGAGGGTATATATTCTTTTAACTGAAAATTAAAACAGAAAATTAAGCTTGCCTAATCCCATTAGTCAAAAATAACTGCTCTTAACATTTAAATTAATTCCTTCTGGATCAAGTTTTCAGGATATGTGTTTGAGATCATAGTAATTCATATAATTTCATATCCTGCTTTGTTATTTGACATTATACCTAAGTACATTTCTCATATTATTACATGGTATTACAGACCAGAAGGGGTTTTTTTTTTGTCCCTTTGGCAAGATTAAGACGGTTCCTGGGGCAGATATTTTATTTCCTAAAAAAGAATACCTGACAATATGGGTCATCTATCAAGAACGAGAGTGGCATGAAGAAAAGTTAAGAGGCCCTTTAGAATTTCTCACAAACGTATCACCCTGCTTCTTGAACCCAGGCTTTTGAGAGGAAGTCAGATAGTTTCCAACACAAGTCACCCAGGAGCATATTTCACCGTAAAATGCATTTCTCAACAGGCCCTGTAGGAGACATAACTGGAGTATTCATGATTCAAATAAGGAAGGCTTGAAAGTAGTAAGAAATAAAGTTGTTTTCTTCATTTCATTTTTATTGGATTGTGTCACTACACATGCAGCTTGTCAAACGGTGCCCGTTCCAGAAGTGGAATTTGATGGAGGACGGGAATTTCAGGTTTTCAGGTTCGTTACCTGCCATCAAGGAGGAGAAGAGCTGACACGATTCTGGTTATTTATGAAACCGGCACTAGGCCACCCAGTGGGAGACTGGGAGAGGAAGAGTCTAGAGTGAGCAGGGGCAGACGTCTCTGGGGGCCCTTCCCCGGGGACTGCAGTCAGCGCCCTGTGACAGCTCAGGGTGGTAGAAAGAGCTCTCACTTTGGAGCCGGACCTGGTTTTAAATTCTCATTCTTTTCCTTCTTGCTGTGTAACCAGAGATGGGTTATTTAGCCTCTTTGAACCCTAAGTGAGCGTGTGTGCACGTGCTCGAATAACACTTACCAGAAGGGTGAGGGACGAATAATGGGTGAAGGTCCAGCGTGGGAGCCACAACATGGCAGCTGCCTCCTTAGCATTAGTTTTTCTGCCCTTTTCCTTCTGAGATCAGAGTTCAGCACTGTCTCCTGATCTTCTAGAAATACCTGCAAATAAACTTACTCAATTTCCAAATATCAGAGTTATGTCCAAGGATCATTAGTTAGCAAAACAATAATAACAAAAAAATGCTATCTTATTTCCTCCCTGAAAGATCAGAGCCCTGATGGGTCAAGAAGAAGTTGGTGGTCATATGGCAGACACTTGAGCTTTGCAGCCCCAGCAAGCTGAGTTTGAACCTGGGCTGTGTGCCTCAACTATGTGAACTATTGGGAGGTTTCTTTTTTTTCTTCTTCTTTTTTTAAATCTTTTTATTTTTAAATTTTATTTATTTGTCAGAGAGAGAGAGAACACAAGCAGGGGGAGTGGCAGGCAGAGGGAGAAGCAGGCTCTCCACCGAGCAGGAAGCCTGATTCGGGACTCGATCCCAGGACCCTGGGGTCATGACCTGAGCCGAAGGCAGCTGCTTACCTGGCTGAGCCACCCAGGCATCCCTATTGGGAGGTGTCTTAAAAATTCTGGTTAGTTTTGGTTAAGGAATGGTTTCAGTAATGCCATACTCAGGGTCCTCATCCCTCACATGGTCAGTTAGCCCTTGAAACTATCCTGTTAACCCGGGCTTACCCCTGAGGAGCTTGTAAAGTGCAATCACATCCATCATCTGATTGGATCCTTGGGACTGGGGTAATTAATTTAAAAAAATTCTTTTTATGAAGCCTGTGGTGCAGAGCTGCTGTTTCCCTGCCTCTGCCTGCTGCTCTTGCCCTGTAGGGAGGCTGCCCGCCCTCTGTCAAGACTCTGGCCCCAGGCTCCTGCCTCAGGTCTGCTGCTCCGGGTCATCTACTCCCTCAGGCCACTTCCACTTTTCCAGTTTCCGTTTCCTTAGGCACCAAACAGAGGTGGAAGTTAGATCTAATCTGAAATCTAGATGAAGCATGAAGGAATGAATGAGTTCTTTTGTCCACAAGGATTTATCCAGCCCCAGTGTCATTGTTCTGTGGGGAGAGAGAAATATCTGGAAAGGAGACCCTGACTGCATTAGGTGAAAAGCCTCTACCTCAGGAGGCCCTTCTGATTTTTTTATAGGTTTCATCTTTCCTTGAAAAGACCTGTTTTTCTCTGGGGCGCCTGGGTGGCTCAGTCGTTAGGCGTCTGCCTTCAGCTCAGGTCATGATCCCAGGGTCCTGGGATCGAGCCCTGCATCGGGCTCTCTGCTCGGCAGGAAGCCTGCTTCTCCGGCTACCATTCCCTCTGCTTGTGTTCCCTCTCTCGCTATTTCTCTCTGTCAAATAAATAAAATCTTTAAAAAAAAAAAAAAAGAAAAGAAAAGACCTGTTTTTCTCTACTTTGTTGCTTTGATTCATTCTCATCCTATTACTACTCAGAAGTTAATGGTTGATTTTTACCCCACATTCATATTTGTTCCTTAAAATATGGCACGTTCCTCATAATAAAGAAAATCCTTTAACTCTTTTCACAGCTTTTCTGACTTAACAGCGAGTGAGTTTTCATCTTCATAAACGTACGTAGCACAGTATTCTAAAAGAAACCTGAGTAAGTTCTCTAGAAATGGAAAAACAGAAAGGGTTCTAAGGAATTCGCTTTTGGGGGCTAGCCAGCGCCTCTTGCCCACAGACGAGCTCTCGAAAGAAGGACTTGTCGATGGTCCCTCATTTGGGCAGTGACAGAGTCAGGGCTGGAGGCCAGGAACGGCTCCCATGGCTGGTGTCCCTCCAGCTCTTCAGACTGCAAACAACTTAACCTTCTTGGGATTGACCTCTTGGCGTGTTTATTCTCTCTTCTTTACGTTGAAGACTCCTGGAAGAGGTCATGCCTTAGGAGCAGATGAACTAAAGTTTGATTTAAGACTTGACACAATTTCTGCTTGCGTATCTCAGGCTAGCTACTTTATCCTTCGGAGCCTCGGCTTCTTCATCCATAAAATAGGGACAAGAGCACCTATCTCAAAGTATTGTAATGAGGATTACACGAGTGAGTAACCTACAACACCCAACATGGTTCTCTGCACACAGAGTCAGGATGAGGAAACTTTCCCTTTCCCTCCAGTGCCCAGCTCTTCTCCCTCAGCCCTGAGAGGCAGTACCTCTCCTAGTGCTGTAGGACATCAGGGAACATTAGAAGGCACCCTTTCCTCCAGAGGCTCACGGAGGGCATCCCTGAGAAGAAGGAACTGGTTCATCTTCCAGTGGATGCTTGTGTCAATAATAACGGAGAAGGCAGACAAAGGAGAACGGACCGTGTTGTTAAGCTCTAAATATTTATTAATAGCCATCATTTGTATTGTGCTTCCTGCATGCAAACCATTTTAGATAAATTGTCCCTAATGCGCCCAAATCTTATATCACCCCATGCAACACGTAAGAAAATAATGTTCAGAAACATCAAGAGACTTGCCCTGGGTCATGTGTTTTGTCTGCATAAACTGGAAAGTCCTAGGTCTGCCAGACATTAACATCGGTGTGGTCTTCCCTGAAAGCATGCTCTGCGTTTGCCCTGTGCCTTGATGCTGGAGGCTGGCGGGTCCGACAAAATTGCAGGGGATATGCTCTTTTTTTGGCAGGGGAGGCGCAGAAACTGATGAGGCGCATCACGTAGATTTACGGCACCCTTCTGCCTTGGCAGGGTTTTGGATCTTGGTGTGCTAATTGTTCTCTCCTGACTCTGTGATTTGCAGGCTTTGGAAATTCAAAATCAAGGATTTAATTACCCGATGACATCAATTTCTCCGAGGTTGATCCATAAAGCTCTGGAGCTGAAAGGCTTGGGAGGGAGGGAATAGTGTTTTGGGTCAAGAAGTCCAGTCCTTTGTGGTAGGACTGGCTGTCAGATTGTGTGCTGAGTGGTGGGGAGAGACTTCTGTACTCTCTCTGCACACATGGTCTTGAATTTATTACAGGACTCATCACTCATCACGGCATTCTCTGCAGACCAGCTCATTTCAGGTTTCATTGGTGACTTAGTTCTGGGCCTCATTTTAACTGGTTCCTTGATGAGAAGTCAGGCTTTCTTCAAGCCCTCCTCCACACTCCTTTCTTCCTTGAATGTGCTGTATGACCCCAGCAGCGTACCGAAGAGGGTAACGCCCCAAGCAAGCTCTCTGGGGTTGGGCCCCTGTGTCTTTGTCGCTTGGCCTCCTCTTACCCTGAGCCACACCGAGCTTCAGTTCCCAGAACTCACCCTCTGACGTCTGTGCATCTGCTCCTTCTACCCGGGTCATATTTCTCACCCTGTCTATTCACTTGGCCAACTCCTGGGCACCCTTCAATACCCAACAACCGTTTGTCTGAGCCACCACCCTTGCCATTTTGAGCTTTGTAACATTCTCAGTTAACCACTGGCCGCCAGCCCCTGTGACCTCCTGAATGCCTTCCAGAGCTGTTCGTGCTCTCTCTCCTCACTGCTCCTCTCCCGAGGACAGTCCTGGCCGCCTTCATCAGCTATCTGGATTGTTCTCACACCCCTCCTACTAAAGGGTCTGCAGGTTTTCAGTCTTTTCCATCTACAAGCTGTTCTGGACCCTTGGAGATCTGATCACATCTCCCCTCTGCTTCAGACCCTTCAGGGAGCGGCTCTGAGTGCCCCCAGGGTAACATCCACACTGCTTCTCATGGGGTCCCCGGCACCCCACCTGGTCTGACGCCTCCCTCTCTCTCCAGTCACGTCTCTCCATGTTGTTCCGCTGTGATTGTCCATCCCGTGGCACAACTGAATTAATTTCAGTTTCCTGACCATACCATATGATCGTTCACATTCAGGTTTTGGCAAATCCTGTTTCTTCTCTGAAGAATACATTTTCCTCTATGTCTTTTCAGAGCTAACTCCGCTTATGCTTTAGTTTCAAGTTCAGGATTGCTGTCCTCAGAAATGCTTTGGTGCCCCATTGCAGCCCATGCACCTGACCCCCAGCTGTGGGTCGTGACTCCTGTGTGTGCTCTCAGACGTCTCATTTTGTTCCCCGTAGTATATTATTAGTTGTTTTTTGTTCCTCTTCATCACTCATTAGACTGACAGTCTTGTGACAGCCGGGACTGTGACTGTCTTGTTAACCACGTCACTTCTACCAGTGAGTACCGTCTGAAAGATGTAGATATGCAGCAAAGTTGGGTGAATGAATAAGCGAGTGAACGAATGAATTTATGACAAAGATAAGCCTCCTTCAGCTGGGTTTGTGAAGGGTCCCCTAGCACCCTGTACGTACTCAAATCATCACACTTGCCATGGTTCTCCTATCGTTTTTGGCTTATTTTTCTGTCTCTGCCATTGGCGCTGAGTTGCTAGCACAGCACTCAGAACGTGGTAGGTACTCAGTAAGTGATTGTTGAATTGATGATCATGAAGTGGGGGTGGGGAGGGAGAGAACAATTTGCACAAGGAGAAAGAAAATTACAAAACACAAGCATCTCCCCTAAATGCTGGCTCTTGAGATTCTTATTATGTCGCTTCGAAAATTCGTACCATTCTGTGAACTGCTTCTCCTTTTGTGATGTGTGTCCAATCACGTCTGGTGCCGTAATTTAGCGTGATGTGGGCCATATTGGTAGTAAAGCTCTACGATTTGCCATATTAGTTCATCCCACTGCTTCATTAAGCTCAGTGTGCTGCCTGTGGCCGGGGCTGGGCTTGAATGTTGATGTTGGGAAGAACAAAGCCCTTTTACATTATCCCTCCAAGTCCTGTGAGTCAGGTAAAGGTACACGCCTTTGTAGGGTTAGGGAGTCTTCATCTTTGCAGATAATCAGCACATGCCCCAGAGCCATGCGGTTTTCTTATCCATGTGGTTTGCTGAGTGAGCAGATGATGTTCTAAGGTATGCTTGGATTTCAGCAACCCCCTCCTGTTGCCA
The DNA here is from genome assembly GCA_028646535.1 of Procyon lotor. Taxonomy (NCBI): domain Eukaryota; kingdom Metazoa; phylum Chordata; class Mammalia; order Carnivora; family Procyonidae; genus Procyon; species Procyon lotor. Next base: position 38,828,335 of record CM053606.1, on the reverse strand, counting down.
CAAAGCCTCTAAGATGGTCAGAGTGCATATGTTGCAAGACGGAGCAATTTTGCATAACCCATCAAGAGAGTACATGTAGATAAAAGACAGAGGAGAGGGTTGCTGGAGGTGAAATGTTGTCTCATGTAAGCTTGAAAGCAACCTTTGGACAAGTGTCCCCATGTTATAGGAGAGGCAACTGAGGCTCAGATTGATGAATGGCTTGCCTGAAGTCCACACAACTAGGAAGTAAAGGAACCCATTTGCAGCTAGATCTCTCTGATCCCAGAGCCTGTCTACATGCTTCACACCAGACTAAGCTGCTCCCTACTGAACGGCTTGTCTTCTTACCAAATATTGAATAAGGCTTACACTGAAAGACGTCTTCCCATAGAGTCCAACGGAAACACTCTTAGGTTGCCATGGCCATAGCGAGAGGAAGGAATGAGGCCAGAATATGTGATACAGTAGGAAGGGGAGTTGGAAAGGCAGAGGCAGCTCTACGTCTTCACTCCCCTTCTCTGGCAGGTGGGAGATTGCCATACACAAGGGTTCCCAGTGATTGACTGAGACATTTCCCTTTCCAAGGAGAATGCTGGTTACTCTATGTTTTCCTGATGCAAAAAGGTAAAGACTAGGTGAACCTGAAGGACTTTGACTGTGTGCATTCATCAGAATGCGATTCTAACTCATAACTTGGAATAAGCACTCCAATTTTGCAAATGCCCCCAAATCGAGGCGTAGTCCCATGAGCCCATTTCACCTCCCAGTGGGCTTCCCCGCATCAGAAATAATCCTGACAGTGCTGGTGAGGAAGGTAGCTACTCTCTGTCCACAGATATAAAGTGTCAGGCATTGTACTTAAACACTTACATGTATTTTCTCCTGAACAAGACTTTGGGGGAGCTCCTCTTTTTAAAACCCCAGATTTGCAGACGAGAAAATGGAAATTAAGGAGGCAGGATAGAATTCCTGCCATCACTCCCGACCCTATGCTCTGAACAGCCCTGCAGTTTTTGCCTCTCTCGTGCATTCAGCAGGCAGCGCACGTGCCTTGTATGCACCTGGACCTTCTGAACACATTGACTTGCTTGGTCCTCCCTGAACATGCGTGAGTTTCCTCCAGCTCATCCTCTTCTCTCCACCTGGAAAACAAATCGCCCGACTCCCTTAGCTCACTGTCAAGGCCTCTGGATCCTCTGAGACCCAGCTCCCAGAGCACTTCCATGAAGCTCTTTCTTACCGTTATCCTCTTCCCCGTGAAGCCTTCATTTCCCCATGATTCTCAGCAGGTTGGGTTTCTACAAAATTTTTCATCTAGAGAAAGCTTTTCTGTCTTTCTCCTTTAAAAAAATTTTTTTTTCTGTCTTTCTTGCATCAACTCAGAATGTGCTTACACACCTCTCTTCCTTACTAGATTGTGTTGTAAGTAGAGACATGATGGCAGGGACTGTTGTCCTGGGCATCATTAGATCCCCTCGAAGCTGGGATGAAGAGAATTTACTGAAAAGTTGTCAGTGTGGAAGATGGAAAATGACATTAATTGCACTACTACTTTATGCGAGCAGAGAATATGGAGAGAATACAGGAATTGATGAGGTCGGTAAAACTCTCATCTTACAGATGAGAAAACATACTCAGGTAAGTTCAGACTATGTTCAAGGTCACCCGTCGTGTAAATGGAAGAACATGAATTTTTAAACTTAGCTCTCAATGATCCAAAGCACAGGCTCTTTCTGCCGTATTCGCTGTTTGCCAACATTGGCTGCGAAATATAACCTCAGTGAGAAGCTCAGTTCCTGGGGGTCTGTGTCCTCTTGGTAAGTGGCAGCAAGATTTGCAATTTACTTTTGTAAAGAACTTATATATCATCATTGTAGATTCACTTCCCTCAGACTGGGGACTGTCATCACCTGAGTTTTTCAGTTCCCCTGACTGGTGATACTGCTCTAGGGAGACCTTGCATTCCTATTGTTAAACCAGAGGCAGGAACAGCCATGCAGGAACTCTGCACATTGGAAGAAGCCCAGCAGATGATGAATAGCAGACCTGAATCTTATCATGTATTTCAGGATGATGTACGGGACTGTTGGAAACTGCCTTTGACAAATGTGCACGGGAAGGGGAATTATCTCCAACAATGAAAAATGTTCTTATTATGTGATCCTAAAAAGGATCAGGACCCCTATCATTGGGAAAATGATCATCCCCATATCCCTTATTAACAGCGATATGGAAGCATGTGCTAAAGACATTGGACGTTGGGCTGAAGCTGTGATGGATAGCCGTGAGTGCTGAATCACATTGGACTTATGAAAGGTAGCTTGATGCTTCATAGCAGGTGGAAAATGTGCAACTCACTAAGGTCGCTTTTAGCCCTTGTTTTGTGAGGCTCTGCAGGACTTGTTCCTGCTATCTTAGCCAAGTACCCAGTGGCTTTTGGTCAGGCCAGAAGCTATGATTAAAGAGTAGGAGGTGTGTGATATACATTTGTTGGAAATAAAACCATTTCCATAGGGAGAAGACAGGCATTTTAAATATTTAATCTTACTTTATTTTCACATTTCACATGCATATGTGGAAACCTAGCGTCATAGAGATTCACTAGCCTGCCCAAGGCTAGAAACCAGCAGAGTGCATATTTGAACTTTAACAGTCTGATTTCAAAGTCTATATGCTTTGCAGACCACGGTAGTTTTCAACAGATAACCTCCTGGTTGGAGTTCAAAATAATAGAAATAGGAACAACCGAATGTGTATGTGAAGTGCTTACTGTAGGCTCCGGCACATGGTAGATGTTCACGAAATGCAAGTCTTCCTACCTTTCCTCCCTCCCTCTTTCCCTCCTTTTTTGCTTCATTCCATTTTGGAGTGTTTTCCAAAACCAGGCAGAGTATTGGCCACAAAAGATTGTAAATAAGTCCTGGGCTTAGGGAACTTGAGATCTCTCCCAAAGACAGACAACTAAGAGGCAATTGTAGCTCATTACAGTAAGTTGAGATCCCAGAGCAGAGATAAGCAGGTAGCCAAGGGCTTCCCAGAGGTCGTGCCATTTAAATAAAAATTCTTGGAGTGCAGATTTATTACTTTTTTCAGTTCAATGGGTGCTTTGTAAAATACCTCCTATTATTATAGACATTGTCTACCCATTAGATTTAAATCCCTAGTTGTGAAAAATAAATCCTACCTTGTGCTCTGGTGAAAGGAAGATCAGCAGATCAGAAATCTTGCTGGGGCAGCCACTGGCTCCCCTGACTTGACTTCTAGAGTTAAAGGCCTTTCGAGTTGTACACATATTTTATTCATTTCCTATTGCATGTAGGACCAGGCACATAGTATGTGTTCATTAAGCATTTGTGGAATAATAGAATAGCCTACATTAGATAGGTAATTCTTTGGCCTTTGGCCTGCATTTTGCTAGAATCAGTAATTTATATGCCATTAGTTTTCCTTTGATGTTTTAAAGTAATGATTACTGTGGCTTCTCCTCCTGCTCTCCAAGTTATAGATTGCAAATAGATTTTTGTGTCATTTGCCAGTGCTGGTCGATTTTAATGGCTGCTTCAAGCACTGTGTGGGGGATTCTGAAGTCATACCCTGGCTCTGAGGAAGAACAGTTAACATTCAGGCATATTTTCTTTCCATCTTTTATTTATTTATTTATTTATTTATTTATTTATTTATTTATTTATTTGCGCGCATGTGTGTGTGCACAAACTTGCAAACACATGCATTCTTCTTTGCAAATACCTACTGGATATTTAATTCTGCATTACTTTTCCACTAACTCTTACCATCTAAGCTGTTCCCATGTCATTATAAGTTGTGCAATTATCACTTTAACAAAAATTGAGGCGATCTCATTTCCCGTAGCTTCCATTCACAAGCCCTCCTTCCAGACCCTTCTGTCATTGTTGCGTTTTTTTCAGTGGTTCATTCCTAAATTTGCCAAATCTCACTTCTGCTGTGGCACACAGAATTGCTTTCAGGGGTCGATGATTGATTTCTGCTTTTGTCCTTGGACTGATGCAGATGTTTATCTTCTGTATTTTGTAACTGGGTTGATGCTAACTTGTCTCCCCACAGCAAGAAGGAAGGGATACCTTGGGGGTGGGCTCCCGTCTGTGGGCGTGTCCAGGAAAGCCTTGAAATTCAGATCTGCCCACGGACGCCTCTGAACACAAGCCCTTCTTGCAGTTCACATCTTTTAACCTCAGCTTTATCAACTTTAATATGTTGCCCTGGTGCCTTGAGTTTTTTGGTTCATCTCTTTTAATGTGATGAAATGTAAAGACGGAGCTCAATCTTGTCCCCTCACAACGACTGTAGGGGTTTTCAGCTGATCACCTATCCTCCGTCTGTTAAGGATTCGAATTTTAAGCAGCCAAAAATACATTTTCCTGGTATCTGTCATCATGTGATTAGTGCAACTATTTAGTTCTGGTCGTCTTTCCTATTCTTGGTAGATTTATTTTCTCTTCTTAGAATTCTACTGCCGCCCTCTCTGTCTGGGAGACTGGAGATGTCATTTAAACATTGCTTATTAGGATTCCATTATTTGTCTCTCATATACAGTCAGCTAAATCAAAAAGTCAGACAGTGTTTTTAAATTGCAAATTTAAATGACAATTTATAGACCAGGTCTACTGGAAATTTTCTGTCCTTGGCATCCATCACTGCTTGTGTGTATATAGTTTTATGCTCACTCTCTTTCTCTCTTTTTTATCTTCTTGAGAGCACGGCACACATATCCATCAGAAGGATCAGAACTGCTTGCAATCCAACAAAAAAATGCGATAAAGATCTTGAAAGGAAATCGAGACAGACACCCTATCCCAGACCTTCCTTAGATACTCGTTCTCGTGCTCCTCCCTCCCCCTCCCCCTGTCTCTTAAAGAGAAGACTCACATTAGTCACTTTTTAAAAAAAGTATTGAAGCACCTGGTTTAGTTTCAAATAAAATAAACATTCACCAAAGGCCTGAAAAATGCCAAATATGGTTACCTCAATTAATTTGCATGATCAACCAATGATAATGACACTATTATTAGGAATGGTGTCATAGCTGATACTTACTGAGCACTTACTATATACCAGGCACCGTTCTGTGTGTTTCCTTTGTCATAACTATTTAGGATAATAAGATGTTAATTTCTGAAAGAGGAGACTGGGAGATGGGAGTCGGCTTGCCAGGGGCCCCAAACTTGAGTGAGTGGTGAAGCTCCAACTTCTGATGTAGAACTCTGTCCCCTACACTAGCTTCTGTTTTTATTTTCAGTAAGAAAACTTGGGGTCTACTTAGTATCTCTATTTCATAAGAATGACAGGTTGAAAAATCACCATACCATGCCTTGCTGAATTTTAATTTTTAGCAGATTGGGTTAGAAGGGGGGTGCTGTAAACCTTGGAATCATCTTCTTTTATCGGTCCATTTTCCCTGGGATCAGAGTAGATTGGCAAAGCATTATGATCCTCCATTTCAAAGCTGAAGGCTTATCCATCTCGATGGGGGAAATCATCTCTAAAATCCTTCTGAAGCCAGCTGCTGCAGAGGTTGGTACATTTCAGAAAATGCCTGTGGTACCCAGTAACTTCGGTGATGGAAATGAACAGAGTCATATTTGCATCTGGAGGGCCTGAATTTAGTATGTGGTCCCCCTGCGTGTGTACTCTTTCCCGTGTCTCCTCTTGTAACAGAGCGTGGAGGTCTGCCTTTCAGCCTGTGCTCACTGGGCTCCAAGGTCAGCAGCAGCTGGGGGCGTCAGGGCTGGTGAGGTCCCAGTCAGACGGAGGAGGTGATGACAGGGAGAGATGGAAGGACTTGGTCTTGCCTATGAGAAGTGGCGGGGGTGGGGGGGCACCAGTGGAGGATAGGGGAGCCATCAGACCACAATGCGGGTTTGGTCCTGAGTGAAAGGGGGAGGGGGGAAGGGATGGAAGGAAGGAAGGGCAGGTAGAAGAAACATCTCAGACTTCAGCAAGGTTATTGTGGAGTCCTCGGGCCGGAGTCACTTGTCAAAGAGGCCCTGCCTCCTGGAGTAGGCCTGCTTGAGTATCCCTGCTTGCTCCATCATTGGCTGGGAGCAGCCTGTGGGAAACACGGTCTTGCTGCAGACGTGGAATGGATTCCCGAGTGCAGCAGTTGGGGCTCTTTCCCTGCAGCCGGAAGCCTGCCAGATGCATTCTCCTGCCCCCCTCCCAACCCCCTCACCACCACTGCACCAAACTGATAGTCGGGGTACCTAAATCATTCAGCCCTTCTAACTTCTTCAGTTAGGTGATGCAGTGAGCCATTCAGGTTCCTCCCCCCCATGTCACCCCATGCCCCTCAGGCAGGGATGGATGCATGTCGGTTAAAAGGAGTTGCCGATTGAGATTGGGGCCCTGGATTCTCTGGCCAGTCTGTCCAGCAGTCCTCAGAACCTTTTGTCCTTTTGCAGCCTGCAAGGCCTGAAAAGAGGGTATTGAAATAGCTATTGGGTTGGTAGCCCGAGAAGGAAGCCCTCTTTGTACTTTGTGATCTCCCCACACCTCTTTTAGTGTCATAGGCAGAAGGGGAACCCCCATCCCCTCATGCTCCTGTACCCCCACCAATGCCAAGAAGGCCAGGGTGCCATTTCCGGAATATCTTCCTGATGGCCAGCATGTGTACGGTCTTACTTAAGTAGATTCTGTGAAAGTGACCAATAAGGCCAGTATTCTTTAGAGCATAGCCTAGTGATTGTGTCACTGTCTTCGGAATTCCAAATCGATCCATCACAGCTCTACCATTTATCATTAGCAGTTACCTTGGGCAACTTCTAAGTCTTGTAAGCCTTCATTTCCTTACATGTAACATGGGAGTGAAGGCACCTATCTCTTAGGGAGAGAATGCAGACCAGATGCAGTCATCTGTGTAAGGGCTCCAGCATGGCGTTAGACATACATGTGCTAGCTTGCTGCCCTTTGGACTATGGGCGAATCGAAGTCCATGTATTATGGCTGGCTCCTGGGACCTTAAGGTTCGTAGGAGGTGGGCTGGACGAGCCCGTGTGCATGCATCCATCCCTGCCTAGCTCTGTGCTATGGTGGTGGGGGATGAGTGGGGACAGGTGTCACCTCTCATGCCTCATGACAGAAGGCACCTTTCATGCCTTCTAGAAAGTTATAGCTTAGCACTCAGTATCACTCGTTGGTCTTCAGGCACACCATGCTACTTTACGCCTCTCTGCTCAGCCTTCCTCCAAAATAATTTGTTGCTTGCTATAGACCCCACTCATAAAAGAAGCAATCCTGGAAGGCTGGGCATCCCAATGCCTTGAGCCAAGCACTGAAAAGCCAGACACTCATGTATCTTCCTCTCATCTCTCCAGAGCTACCTCGCTTTTTCTAGACTGGCTTCTTACTTCTTCTCTACTGTCAGGCTCACTTTGGTCACTGTGCTCATGGCCAGTTTTACTGGCTTCTGCATTCAACATCTCAGTGAAGGCTGAGTCACAGGGTCCCCGTTCCAGATCCCGGGCAGAGCAAATCTGTAGGCTCATCTCACCTGACAGTGGGCAGTTCAAGAGTTAGAGACCTATGACAGACAGTAGATGCGATGGCCCACGCCATGGGCAGTGGGAGGGGATCGCTGTGCAAAGTAGTGAGGCACGGGCTGAACAGACATCACAACCACCAGAAGGATTGAGCTTAGATGTCACTTCCTCCAGGATATCTTCCTGGACGCAACCGAACAAGGGTAGGTTGGCCGTCCTCTGGGCTGTTCTGATTCTGGGCACTGGTCTCTGTTGTGCTCTACTTGCTTCAACCCCACATGTGTCTTCACACCTGACGGTGCATCCTGAAGGTAGGGACGGGATCTCTTTCGCCTTTGCAGACACCACCAGTGTCCAAAATGCCTGCCACCCAGTAGGTACTCCGTAAATAGTTTAGAGACCCAACTATCATCTGGGAAACTGACAAATAATTGTACTACAGAAGGAGGAGTACTTCCCAGTAGCAGCACGAAGCATACGCTTTGCCAAAAACACAGTTGTCCTCTCTGCCCCACCCTCCCGCCTGCCCCCAAGGTGCAGTAAACATCCTTGGGGACAGAAGCAGGGCTCCGGCGATTGCCTTTCATGTGCAGTCGTGCTCCGTGTCTTTGATCCCGAACTCCTTTAGGTATTGAATCCCAAAGAGCCTGCTGCAGCTCCCCACTTAACAGCCATCCGGCACCCCACGTATTAATGCCAATTAGCCTGGGAGAGATGAAAACTTCGGGGACTTAATGAGCTGAGTTGGCACCTGTTCACTCGGCGCTCCAACCTGCCTCTCTCTCTTTAGCTGCTCGCACCAACTGGATGGTGTCAGGTTTGGCCTTTCTGGGGAAAGGCTGACAAAGGCGGTTTTGCTCTCGTGTTTTCCAACTTTTCATTTACCTTTGGGTAACTGACCTCAAGATGTTTGGAGCCACGGTTTTCAGGAGCCTGGTCTGAGGCCATACCCGCACCCCCACCCACCCCAGACCCCGCCCGGTAGTGCGGAGGGGCTGAGACTAAGGCTGTGTGTGAATCGGGAAGAGAGCGCAGGTGTGACATCCCAAAGCAGCCTTTCTGCTTAAAACGGCTGCGTCACAGCATGTCTGCTCCACAAGGACGTCGCGGTGCCCATGGTGGCGTGGCTGGCACCCTTACTGTGCCCAGTCTGCGGGAGTGCCCAAGTAATACCTGTTGCACGAATGAATGAACAAATGATGAGTCATGATTAAGAGCTCTAGCGGGAGAGAGACCTGGATTTGAATCCCATTGCTAGCTCTTCTGTACATTGTGAACACCGGCAGTTTGCCTGCATCTCTCCCCCACCCTGGTCCTTCTTCCTTATTGGAAAGACCAGTGCTCCTCATAGTTTTGGGCTTATGTGTAAAGCACTTTGCCCTGTGTCTGGCACATAGAAAGTTGTTGTTCTCACTTTTATTATTAAGGGAGTAACTTTAAATAAAGTGCCGGATACCCACATCTCAGTGCCTTCATTTATACAATGCAAATGCTTCTCTGTGCTGTACAGGGTTTGTGTGAGGAATAATGTGATATGGTGAACAGAGCACGGCCAGGTCTGGGCTCAGCGCTCCACAGATGGGGGACGACGCCATCCCAATCAGGTGAAGGCTCGACGGACTCGGGCCGTGACCACCTAGCTCTCGGGAGCCGTGCACAGGGGGCAGGTTCGGAGAGCGGCTTGTCCGTAGCTCCCTGTTTGCATGGGCAGACACACAGTGCTTTGGTCTTCCTTTGCCTTTCACCTTGAAAGAACTCAGGCTTTTCAAAGGGATCCTAGGCTATATTATCAGACTTTCACCTAGCAAGCTGTTCTTTTCAGCAGACTGACTTTTATAATTCTCATGACCAAACGCCAACCCTTCTTTACCAAACCCCCCTTAATCCTTTGATCTTGTCTCAGTCACAAGAAATGATTGTCTGCTACGTCTTGCCATACATGATTTAGAGAGGATTACTGAGCAACCGCCGTCCATCCCTCACCTTCCCCTCTCCCGCCAGCAGTCACTTCCTCCTGTGAAATCCTCCTCGTAGGCCCCCCCGGACCCTGGGAAATATCCTTGGAAAGAAAAGAGCTAGGCGAGGCAGCTGGGGTGGAGACACAAAGCATCTCAGGGTAAGAGGTTGAAGGGACTATTCCAGAGGAAGGGAGGACAGGGGTGAGTGTGGACATACTGTATCGTGAAGTGAAAGGAAAGCCTCTTCCTGCGGCTTAGCATCAACAAGGCACTACCCTACATGTCATCCAGCATGACCCTCCCGGGAAGACCTCTGAGGGGGCGGGGGCTCCGAGGGGGCGGGGCCGGCCACAGCAACCCCAGGATGCTCTTCCAGAACAGAAACACAGGATCTGGGTGGTTTGCTTGTAGTCACAGGGTGAGCAATGGCCTCTTCCCAGACTGGACCCTAGCCTCTTCCAGCAGATCCGCTCAGCAAGATGCAGGGATGCAAAGCTCAGACAGGTCTGATCCTGTGCCTGTTGCCATTGGATTCATTCTCCACCTGTGCGTGGCGACGTGTTCTCTATATCCAGAGAGCTGCTCCTTGCTATCCCGTTCTTCCCTAGGCTCTCCTGACATTGGGCTTCAGGCAGGGCTCAGCCCATGGGGGGGTGCCGGTGGGAGATGGGAAAAGTGGGGCAAAGGGGGGACGTGGGGGGCTCTTCTCTCCCTCTCTCTGCTTCTGGTTGTGGTTCTGGCAGTCACTACATCCTGGGGACTGGGTCCTGCAGGATGGCTCTTGTCTTGATGGCTGCAGCCCTGCAGGACAACCTTGACGTAGTTTCAGCCACCTCTACACAGCCCTGTCTCTCTGCTTTGGGCACGGCACCTCCTCCTTTTGTAGGTCTATTCCCAGGGCTGGTCGCAGCTTCCTGCACTCACTAATCCTTGGATCACTTCCTTTTCCCCTGGCTTTTCAGCTCTTCCAACACCATTGTAAGGGTTCCTTGCATTAAATTCCCTCTTTGAATAGCTGGCAAGGGCTCACTTTCTCTGATGGGCCCTTGACTGATCCTTTGTTTGAAAACTGGCTCCACTAATATGTGAGAAATAGAACTCTGGACCAGCTTCTTAACCTGCAGAGCCTCTTTAGTCACCTATAAAATGGAGATTTTAGATTTAGAGGTTATGTGTGTATAGAAGCTAACCAAGGGCTTGGCGCATAGTAGGTATTTAATGAGTGGCAATTCTTTTTTTATTCCAAGTCATTTAGGAAGAGAGTAAGGCCCTCTTGGGGAAGGAAGCTGGTCTTTTAATTTTCATCTAGCAGGATGCCATACATTTAATAAAGTAAACTTAATAAAGATACATACATATATAGAGAGAGAAAAAGGAGAGATATTTCAACTGAAGGGGTTGGATGAATTGAGAGACCACCGCTATCATGCCAATAATTCTAGAATTTCTAAGAAAAGATTCAAAGAGGGTTTTTTTGGATTTTCTAGTGCAATTCTGTCAATAGTTTCATTTTGGAGACCTATTTAACAGGTTAATAGCCATAAAGTCAACCAATGGAGACCACTACAGGAAACTTTGGAAGGTACTAAGTTGTGTCCTGTGCCCTGTCTGTCTCCTCTGCCCTCCCGCAGTGTCTCTTTCTCTCTCTCTTCCTTGGGCCCTGTTTCTTCTCTTTCCCCATACAGGTTAAAAGCTGAATCCCTTAACAGCCCTCAGCACTCTTGGCTGCACCCCTGGTGCACACACAGACATTTGCCTGCCTCAGAACTCTTGAAGGAGTGGCCAGATGCTGCTTGCTTTGGGGAGTGGGATTGGAAGGTTTCATTAGTCACACTTGCTAAAAGTGTAAAACCTCTGGTGGGTTTGTCGAACAGGGGGAAATCTCTGCATGTAAATATTTATGGATTAGGAATCAAATATTAAATATTTACTTCAGCTTCTTGGAATGATAAATGATTTACTAAAACCTATGGGGAGTTGGGATGGCTTTGGTTCAGAACCAACCGATATATTTAATTGTTTGCCCAACCCCCATCCACTCCCTTATGTCGCAGCAGCATGGCAGAGTGTGGGATGCCCTTGGAAAAGAAAGAGAGCTTGGCTTCTTCCAAGTTGGGGTTTGGTTCATTCTTCTCATTTTCCCTTCCGTGTTAGAGGATGTGTGTTTCAGGTAGGCATTCCTACCTGTGGGGGTGAAAAACCCATGCTTCGGGGCTGTATTTCTCATTTGTACCATGAAGCACAACCTGGGGGGGTTGCCAAAAACACAGGTGTCATTGCCCTCCCAGTGATCCAGTGAGTGGGCATCTCCATAGGGAGGGCCTGGCACCTGTATGTGTTCGAAGCCCCAGCTAAAGAACCACAGGAGGCGTCCCTGAGGCTACTCATGGAGCATCCGGACGAAGACTTTGCGGTAACATAGGTTCTGATCTGAATCTCATCTCTGCTGATGAGTAGCTGCATGCCTTGGAGAAACCCCCTCCTCTCTCAGCCTCAGTGTCCTCATCTCTGTAAACGACACTGAAGTACTTCTGTGTCCTAGTTTCCTAAGGGTGCTATAAAACATTACCACAAACTTGGTGACCAGAAACAAAGCCAGAGAGGGGCGCCTGGGTGGCTCAGGCAGTAAGCATCTGCCTTCGGCTCAGGGTCTTGGGATCGAGTCCCGAATCCAGTCCCAAAATGCTGAGGAGGGAGCCTGCTTCTCCCTCTCTTTCTCTCGGCCTGTTGCTCCCCCTTCTTGTGCTCTGTATCTCTCTCTTTCTGACAAATAAGTAAAATCTTAAAAAGAAAACAAAAAACCAGAAATCCACTCTCTCACAGTTCTCACACTCTCTCTGACAGTCCACAATTTAGGTGGGTCAGCAGAGTTGCTCCCCCTGTGAAAGCTCCAGAGGACAATCTGTTTCTTGCCTCTTCCAGTGTCTCCTGGCTGCTAGTTGGTGCTTTTGGTTTGTGGTCACGTCTCTTTCCGCCAGTCTCCTCCTCTCCCTGAGTGTGGGTCTTTCTGTCTTCATATAGCCTTCTCTTCTGCGTGTCTCTTGTAAGGATGTTTGTTATTAGATTTTGGACCCATCCAAATGACCAGGATGATCCTTATCTCCTTATCTCGAGATCCTTAACTTATGTCTACAAAGATCTTTTTTTTTCCCCAAAATATGGCCATATTCACAGGATCCACGGATGAGGACACAACAGTATCTTTTCGGGGCTACTGTTTAGTCCACTCTCGTATCTCAAGGGCCAATGGTGATGTCACTGGCAACAGCTCCCATGGGTTGGTACTCATGCCCTAAGTTCACTTTAGAACAAGTCTACTTGGTGGAGTTTTATGGATGATTGAAATTATACGCCTGCCGGTCTGAGACATGGGAACCATGCATTAAACAGTAGCTTCTTTTATTAACATTTATGAGGTATTTAGACATATTACTCATCGTTTATTTGAACATTTATCCTTTCATTCACTATTGGTTCCTGTAAGTAACAGTTTATTGAGTATCTGTCTATAATGGGCCAGTCACTAGCCAGGCCCTGAGGATATAATTACATAGATAGATAGATAGATAGATTGATTTCTTGAGGCACGAACTGGATATGAAGATAAACAGTGAAACTGCTATAGGCCAGTGTGACCAGCCCTTCAGTGGATGTATTTGCCCAGGATTAGAGGAGCCAGAAATGTACCCAGGAAATTAGAGGAGGCTTCAAAGAAGAGGTGTCATTCAAGGTAGATCCTACAAGTTGAAAGTTTATTAGGCCAGAGGAAGCCGTGCAGGCGCCCCCTGTGATGCTCCGCGTATTCAAGCATCAGAGATCGTAGTGTTTTGGAAGAATGGTGAGAAATTTAGGGTCCTAGAGCTGCAGGGTCCGCGTAAGGGAGCGGTGGAAGTGAGACAGCCATAGGAAACAGAAAACAGCTTTTATTTAATGCTCACAAAGGAGAAAATAGTATTAGCCTATTAATCTGAATTAATTAATAGTAATTAATTTTACTGGGAAAGAAAGAGAAATTAGCTTGCCAGCATCACATACCTAGTTAAAAGGAGGACTTGTGCCCTGTTTTCTTCCTCCCCTTCTTTTGGATAGCAACAGGCAGATACCCTCAATGCTCTTCTTCCATGGTCTGTAGGAACCTTTACTGCTTTCTTATTCCTCCTATATTGGGAGCCCTTCGATTTCTAGGGGACCCGCCTTGTGCCTAGCGTGTGCCCCTGGCCTGCCTTATGCCTGGCACCCCACAGGCATCAAGCAAACCTTTGCTAACTGAGTTTTATCCCAGGAGAAATCCTGGCATCAAGCATCAAGAGCTGGATGAAATTCTTCCTGAAGTCCTCTCTGACCTCAAGCTTCTAGATTGAGTTTGCTTACATGGGAGGCTGAGATTTTCTTTTGGAGTCAACATGCACGGATGCCGCCCAAAACCTATTGTTACTTATTTCTCTGGGGGCAGGGAAGTATTTCCACACACAGCCTGCTCTCCGTCTGCCACATGCTTTTTTATTGGTTTACATGGTTACATCTATTTACATTTGCCGTCCACATGAGTGCTGCTTTTTCATAATTCATAGAAACGTCGCACAAAATTAATCTACAGTGAGAACTCGAACTTGACTAAAGCCAAACGCCTTGCCTGCGAATGTCTTTGTTACTGACAGCATATCTGTTGGAGCCCTTTTCAATGTTGCGTAAGTTCCAAATTCTCCTTTAAGGAGAGCCAGATTGAGGAAATCATTAATCTCTGACAGTTGTGTAGATATAATTAAAGATATATGAATTTAAAAATACCTGCTATATCAAATTACTTCCTAAAAGAACAGGGAGGGGTAGAGAGAGTTCTATTTAAAATGTCAGATACAGACGCATTAGGCCGGGTAGTCAAAGCACTGTATGTCTGTCACTCATGAAAACTGACAATTAGGTCCATAAATAGATTTTACAGGCTTCCACACAAGAACACACATCCTGCACATCTCAGCCGCATAAAGATGAGGAGCACGGTTGGCAGCCGCTGACTCACGGGAAGGGAGCAGCCATTGGGAGGTGGTGGTGAATGAGTTGTTTGGAGCGAATCCACTGAGCTTGGGGGCTGGGCGTGGGGCTCGGAGAGAGGAAGGGGGGGCTCGTCGAGGTGGGAGAAGGGCATAGCATCCCATCACAGCTCTGCCACGCAACACCTACCTGAACTCTGGCCAGTCTCCTCATCTCTCTGAGCATGGGTCCATTTCCCCATCTGCAAAATGAAATAAGTAACAATAGTCTCAGCTCTTCTTATTTGCATGGGTGGTCAGGTTCGAGGAAAATGGGAAAGACCGTACCGTACGTAGGCTGTTGACTTGTTACTACTGAGATTGCTACTGGGGATACTGACCACTTGAGATATTCAAATGTACACCAGGAAGAGACAGCGCAGGTGATCAGAAAGCACGTTAATACTAAATCAGGGAAACTGGAGGCTTGTGCAAAAAAAAAAAAAAAGACTGCATCAGGGAAGCACAGAGAAATGCCTGAGAGTAAACTGGACTTGGCCTCACCTTTTGTAGCAGAAAATGGTCCAGCCAGGTAAGCAAGAACCTGGGAGGTGGTGGGGGCAGGGCCAGCAGGTAGATCCATTGTAAGACCTGCTCTGAAGATCTAAGCTCCATGCTTTGGGGTCCTCACCCTCTAGATTCAATCTTATACCAGGTGCTTGGCATCTCTGACCCTCATTCTCCCTCTCCACAAAGTAGGTAACATGATTCTATAATTACTTTCCCCACAGGACTGATGTAAAATCAGCTAAAATCACATTTAAGCGTGTGGAAATGGTGATGCCAGCGTGAAGTGTATGGTTGAAAATGTGATCATGATCACGTTCGAAAGGGTCAGAGGCAGGTCGGGTACCCGTCCTCCTTTCTGTTATTCAATCATTCATCCACTTACCTTATTCAATAATCCTTTTTAATTTACTTATTTCTTGTGCTTCTTATTTATTATTTGTCTTCCACTGATGGAATGTTCCAGGTAGGCAGAAATTTTTGAGTGTGTTTTGTTCGTTGAAATGCCCCAAGTGTCTAGAAGAGCTCCCATCACCTAGTAGGTGAACAGTAGATATTTGGTGAATTAAGTGTGTGGTAGTTCAGGCATTATGATGGGAACAGGTACTGTTGTACAGCAGAGGAAAGACTCTTCTTCAGAAAGTTCATCATTTGTTTGGGGATTTAGAGGGGAGATATAGGAACCGATGGGTTTAATGTAAAATGTTAAGCACAGCGTGATACGTGCAGAAGATGTGCTCCCCCAGCTCTTTTATAATGTATGAAAGAGGGTGTGCTCCCAGGCTAGGACCAGCTAGGGTCAAGGGGCTCTCAGGGAGCCGGTGTTCCTGATAGCTACAGTTGACCCTTTGCAGGATAGGGCAGCAAGCATGGTATTGGGATGGGGCTCACTTGAGTTGAAACGCACACCCCACCCACCATCACACATCTGTGATCTTGACTAAGTGGCGTAATCACTCTGAGCCCCCTTTTCTTCTGTTGAAAAGCATTTTGAAAAAAAAAAAAAAAAGAAAAGCATTTTGAAGATTCCGTGAGATAACAAATGTAACAAAAGCTGGCTGTCCCCGAATGGCTTCCAGTCCACCCACCATTCCTTTGCCTTTCTCTCCAAACCTGAAAGAAATGGCAGCTTTTCCAGGTATTTCGCCTCTAAGGTAAAGATTTTCTCTTTGTCTCTCATTCTACCAATGACGTCTAGCATCTTATTGCTTCTCCTGCTGTGGCTGCACCCACCATTCCTGCTTCTCCTAGAATACTCCCACTACCATCACTCTGCACCTGCCCTGTGTTCAGCTTCCCCTGGGAGTGGCCCCCACGCCCATTGCTGTGATTACCACCTCCTGTCCCAGCGGTGATCAGCTCATGTTAATGAGCACTGACTAGTCTAGGTATTGCATGAAGCATTTTGTATTAATCGTTTCATTTAATCATCACAGCAGTTGAGGAAAAAAAGTGCTGTTGTCTCATTCGACAGATGATGAACCTTAGACCCACTGATGAACTTGGTGGGTTCACTTATTCCCCAGGTCACGATGCTCTTGAGAGATGGATACCAGCAAGAACCACTCCCTAGTCCGTGATCTCCTTGAAGGAAAAGAAACCCTCACATTGACACATGTGTGGAGCTCACAAAATTCTTACTGCATGGATGAGGGCACCGTGCTCAAGTCTGTGGTGTTCTGAGACACCTGGGAGGTGGTACCTGTATTTCAAGGAGCAGAGAGCACGCTGTCTCAGGGACCTCCCCTTCTAGACTCTGGCTGGGAGCAGAGGTGTGAGGGTGGTGGGCTCCTGCCCACTGCAGCCAGAGGAAGAGGCTCTGGGATCATTTTGATCCCGATTTACATTATGGGTTCAGTACTTTACAATGGGGGAGGCTTAGCCCCTGTGGTCAGACTAGATGCAAATGAGCCTCTTAGAGATGCAAATGAATTTCCTACAAAGAGATCTGGGTAAGCTGAAAGGATGTGTGACTAAAACCATGGACTACTGGAAAAAAAAAAAAAGGGAAAAATTCCTTTGGGGACTTGCCAGCTAATTAGCAATGGCGGCCCTCCTTGGTGGCCAGCCTGCTGATGTGGGCAAACCTGTGGGTTTGGCGCTCAGTCTTCATCCTCATGGCCAGCTCTGGGGAGAAGCATCTGGGGCAGGAGGCAGGCCCTGGGCCCAGGGGTTCTTAATCACCTGTAAGAGGGTTTCTAAGAGCTCTTGAGGAGAAATGAAACTTCTCTGGGACTGCTTTGCCTAATAAGTGTATCTGATGTGATTCCAGTCCAGCAGGCTCGCTCCAAGTGTGGTTCTGCCACATAAAGCTGTGTGACCTTGGGTAAGTCATTTTAATCGGTCTGGGCCTCAGTTCCCTGATTGGTATGATGGGAATAATAATGTTCATGACAAGAGTGGTCATGAGTATTGACAAATATAAGCTGCCTGTTGATATCCTTTTCTCCCCTCTCTGACATTCGTTCCTGGATTCCATCTGTTTTAACAGTTCCTTCCTCTGTCTACCTGCTGAAAACCAACCCCCACCCCCAAATCCTTCTCTCTTCCTCCCCCAACCAGTAACCAGCTTGAGGAGATGGCTAATGAGTAATGTCCCCTCCGTTCCATACATAAAGGCCATGATAATGTTTCCATATTGTGCTTCTGTTTGGAAAAGCATTTTTACTGCTCACTCATTATGTAATTAGCATAAGCATCTGTGATAATATTACCATTTTGCAGGTGAGGAAGCTCGAGTTTCCTGAGGTGGGCGTGGCTTGTCCAAGGTCACCCTGCTGGTACCTGGCATGGCTCACACTTCATTCACTAGTCAGCAAGTGTTCATCGGGCACTTCCAGGTGGCCCGTGATCCAGGTGGTGCCTTTCTTATTCTCTTCCTTCTTTATGGCTTCCCCAGGGCATCCAGATTCTCTCTGTGACCAACATTTCAGTGAGTAGTTCCGGGCTGCCTGGGACCCACCAGAGTAGACAAGGGGCCACTACCTTTGTGGAGCTGATGTTCTGTCAGTAGAAGCAGAGAGCAGACAGAAATAGCACATTTGTTAAATAAGTAAATTATTGAGAATTTTAGAAGGTAATCTCTGATGTGGGGGTGGGGGAAGGAAGGGGCTCCCAAGACCTTTGGAAGGACTTTTCCACCTCTAGCATCTCTTATTAGAGAAAGAATGTTACTTAGTTATTGAGTGTGTCCCTCTCCACACTTCAAGAAAATGTATGCCAGGTCCCCAAGGATTTCAAGATGAAGAATTAAATCTGTAGGCTGATTGTGTTTCCTGCAGAGGCAGGGGGCGCTGGTGAAGGCTGCGGCAAGCTACAAGAGGGCCAGAGTTCACCGGTGTGTGTGAACAGATCAGGAGGGTAGGGGCAGTAATCTTAAATACAGCTAGCAGTTATTAAGCACTTACTACATACCAGCCACTGATCCACATTCCTTATACATAGCAACTCATTGAATCCTCACAGCAAGCCCTTCTGATAGTTCTTATCACGGCCCTATTTCATAGAGGGGGAGACTGTAGCACAGAGAAGCTAATAACTTGCCCAACGTCATGCAGCAGAGGATGGCAGAGCAAGCCCAGGATGGTTGTTTCTTGGCTCTTTTAACCATGCTGCCATGCTGCAGGGTAGAAACCAGCCCCTTCTAACTAAAGGTGCTGGCATGGTGTGGCTGAGAACTGCAGGGTCCTACTGACTGGATGGGCCATGGAGTGATGGGGTGTACATGTACAGTGAAATCGGTGTGAATGTGAGAAAAACCAAGAGTACTGGATACCTCGAATCATACTTTTGGCCCATACTTCCCTGTGCCTTTGTTTCCTTATCTGCACCATGGAAGGGGATTGACTTAGAGGATCATCTAGAGGCTCTTAGCCTCAGTAACTAGGAGGGCTGTGCCATTTCATCAACTCTGGACCCTCAGGTCCTAAGCTCTGAATGCAGACCAACTTAAGTTTGAGTTGTGGCTCTTCCTTTTGCTAGAGGAGGGCAGATGGCTTGAATAAATAGTTTATGTTGAACAATTTGAGCCTCAGTTTCATCTGTTAGATGGGTGTGCTGAAAGCTCCCCGGCCACAGGGTTGTTATAAAGATGGAATGAGGTCATGTGAGCGCCCTCCGTACTGTACTGCCTGGCTCTCAGGCTCTCGTGGCTCCACTTCATTACAGCATTGCGAGGACTCTGGGGACCTGCCACTCGCAGGACAGCAATTAGCAGAGAAAAGGGTTTCTCTTAAAACTAGCTACTAGTTTCTTTACTACTTCTTGCACACTAGTTTCATAGTGACCCAAGTAAATTACAAATTACAGCACTTTCCCACCTGTGCCATTTACTCTTGCTCTGCTCTGCCTCTCCTCACCAGGAGCCAGCAGGGCCTCAAACCTCCAAGAACTTTCCCCTGGCCTCTCACCCTTTAGGTCTGTGTACATGTCATTTGCTTGGCCTGGAATGTTCTGTGTCTCTCAAGGCCAAATTCGTCCAGCTACTTATTCTGGAATCAGATACTTCAATGGCTAACCCCAGTTGAATTAGTAACTTTGTTCTCTCCTCTCCTAGGGTATTCTGCTTCCCTCCCTATAGTCCTCATTTCACTGTGTTTTAATCACCTCTTTACTGCTTTGCCTCTTGTCTAAACTGTGAATCTCCTGAGAACAAGGACTGCCTCTGGGTTCATTATCTCCGCAGCCGGGGCTTAATATATTTTGTTGGCTGAACGGTCCACGAACGGAAAGGGGTCACACCAGGGCCCAGATGCAAAGAGCACCCTACACGGGGAAGGCAGAGACCAAAGGATAGGAAGGTGGCACAGGGAGTTTTGACTTTAGCCTCTATTACACAACAGCTGAATGTGTACCATCATCCAGATGTCAGTTATCTGTGTTGCATCGCTCTCCAAGATGCTGAATCAGAACCGTCTCATTAATCCTCACAAACATCTTCCAAGGAAGTGAGAAAGTAGAATTCATTTTTTTGTAGCATGAGAAAATGAGACATCAGAGGTGCTGAACCTGCACATTTGGAGGTTGATATAGTTCGCTCCCCAGCTCCTAGGGAGTGAGTACAGAATACACCCTCCTCACCATGCCTGCACCACCCTTCTCTTCCTGACATCCTTCTGACATGTCCCCCCCACCCCCACCCCACCTCCCACCTTCCCACTCCCATCTATTTATGACTCGCTGTGTCACATTCAGGTTCACAGATGATTTTAGAAGCGGAGAGTGAGCAAATCCAGTTGAACAATTTAACCAGATTCAAACGGATTTGGATCATTTGCGTAATTGGGCTAGCAGATGGCAAATGTAGTTCAAAGTACAAAAATGTAGAATAATTACAAGGGGAGAAAGCAATGCAATTTATGGATGAGAAAAGTGATTTGGGAGAAAAGCTCATCGAAATCATTACCTCAGTGTATTAGAAGGACAGACAGCACAGCTCTGAGTAACAGAGCCAGAGCACATAGAGGACCCCAGTGACACCTTGGCTGGTTGGAATGCAGAAGCAAGGACATGTCTGTCTTCGAGAAGTAAGAAAGGAGATGGTTGGTGGGGAGAAGGATCTGGGGAGGATGATGCTTGGACGGGCAGAAAAGCCATCAGAGTCACTTTATAGGTTCACATTTCTCCTGTTCCTGTCTTACCTGTGGCCTGTTGGCAAGAATCTGTTTCCTCCTGAGCCTCACTTTCGCATGCTGTGACATGAGCAGACTGGTGTATACTTTTCTGTTGCATTGAAGAATTTATGAGGTCATGGATGTGAAAAATACATACAATTTGTTTGGAAACCCATGAAATTCACTCTTAGTGAATATAATTTTATATTCACAATGCCCCTCCCCCAAGTCCAGCGTTTTCAATGACTGAAAATTGGAATGGGGTTGTTTGCTAGTGTGATAGGCCAAATGATGCCCCCTCCTCCCAAATATCCTTGTCCTAATAATCCCCAGAGCCTGGGAATGTTATCTTAGATGAGACATGGCAGATGTGATTAAAGTAGGCATCTTGAGATGCAGAGATTATCCTGGATTATCAAGGTGGGACCAAAATGGTATTACAAATGTCCTTTTAAGAGGAAGACTGAGGGCTCTTTGACATAGAAGAAGGAGATTGGAGTGATGTGGCCACCAGCCAAGGAGTTCCAGTAGCCAACAGAAGCTGGGAGAGGCAAGAATAGGATTCCCTCCCTCCAGAGCCTCTGGAGGGAGCAGACCTTGGCTGATAACTTTGATTTTGGCCCAGGGAAACTGAATTTAGACTTCTAGCTTCCAGAACTCTAAGATAATAAATTTTGATTGTACTAAGACACCAAGTTTGAAGTAATGTGTTATCACAACTATAGGAAAAGAGAATTTGACCAATACAGAAGAGATTTGGATGAAGTCCAAGCTCTCTGGTTTTCCCTTCTGTGGAACCCTGGGTCATGTCTCTTGACCTCTGTCTCTTCATCTTTAAAGTGGAATAATAATAGTATATTCCTTTATATGGATTATTGGGAAGTTGCAAAATAGATAATGCATGTACCCTATCCACCACAGATATATTTAAGAAAAAAAAAAAACAACAACTAGGCATAGATTTAATCATGATTTAATCATAGATTTTGAATCAAGCAGTAGTTAGTCAGCATTCAGAATTCCAGAGAAGCTTACAGGGCACAATTTTAGAGCATGGAGGTAACACTCTGATTAACGACGTAGCCAGGAGTGTTGGTGACACCTGGACAGTGTCTCTGTAGGAGGCAGGACTGTGGCCAACAAAAAGAGGGCTCCTGCCCTCCAGAAGGTTGGGGTTCTAGGAAAGGCAATCTAGCAGAACCTAAGAGCTAGCACCATGCCTGAGAAAGGGGGATCTCCCAAGTTAGGAAAACAGAATTGTGGGCAAGGAAGTCATCCTGGGGATACCTGATCTCAGGTGTGATTGCCAGTGAAGAAAACTCAGGTAAGACCTCTGGGCTCAGATCCTAGGTTTCTAAAGACATCGTAACACCAGGCCCTAAGATTCTGAATTCACTAGGATAAATTTTGCCTCCATCAGAGTGGGTCTCATCCAGGAACAGTGGCTGCTAGGATGTCTAGGATTACTGGAAGCTGCTTTAGAAATTAGGCCACCTAGTCAAGGAGATCTGAGCTGAACCTAGATGCTTCCAAGGTGCTTCTCAGAATCTGAAAAGGTCAGTGATACCTAGAAAGTTGCGTGCTGGAGGAGTACAAGTAAGAAGCTCCAGCTAAGACTGTGGATAGATTCAGGGCCTGATGGACCCTTTGTGTGTACGAGTATGGTACTGGCTATGGCACAGGGAGGCTGCGATGTATAAGTATGGAAAATGAAGACCAGAAAGATTGAACAACTTGCTTAAAGACTTGAACCTAGAACTGGACCTAGACACTTTGTCCTTTGCCAGATTTTTAAACTGATCAAATATGACTCTTTTTTAAAGTATTAGAGACTCTTTGCTCTCGAATTTAGAGAGATTTGTTTGAGATCCTGTCTCTGTTGTAATCAGTATCCAACATTTAATAACTCTTGTGCTCTCTGATTATATGGCAAGTTTTTGACCATCATTTAAGGAAAGAATGTGCAGGGAGAAAGGGAGGATTCTAGGAATAAAAAGTAATTAAACATAATAAGTCTCTTGAGATTAGCCATTAATTTGGATGAGAAATGTAAAATTGCCTTTAAAGTAATAAGGGATAATATCGAGTGATTGCAATATCCAGCCTGGGAGGTAACATGCTGATAACATTGCACAAGGCAAGATAATACATGTGGCAGTTCCTTGATTTTTGTAGAATTAATGATGTTGGTTTCATTTCACTGCTGATTTAAGATATATGTTTCATAAATGGCACATTAAGGCAAATGTATCAGAATTGCACCTAAAGAACTGAATAGCCAGGAAATGGCAGCCCCTTGAACACAGCGGTTTTATGATATCTTAGATTTAATGCTTAATCAGTATATATTTACTACTGTCTATTTTAATGCCTTGAAATGCCAGTTCATCAGAATTACTGGAGATATTTTGAGAGGGGCTTGTTGAGTGTGCTGGGGTAACATTCTGATATCATCAGTAAACTGAAAAAGAGACCAGAATACTCTTAAAAGACCTGGTACTTTTTTTAACAGAAGAGCCGGATGTTACTTATCATGTTCGAAGTGCTATGTTGTTTGGGTTTCATAGAAAATATGTCTATAAAGTAATAAGGTGAGTTAAGGCAGTTGCATACACACGTTTGCCTCAGATTTTATTAACTCAACAAATTATTGTAATGGAACTTGCTTCTGACATACTGGGTCCTTGGAAAGGCTGAGCCTGTTTCCAGGGAAAAAGCAGCCAGTCATTCATTCATGAATTCATTGATTCATTGATTCATTTCTCCATTCATTCATGTTATTTCATTGATCCGTTCATCACTTATTTACTGAGCACCTACTGTGTGCCAGGCATGGTTTTGAGTATTGGAACTCAATAGTGTTAAAAAAGTAGCCTCTTAGACTCTCTGTTACGGAAATAAGATACAGTATTGTGTGTGCTAAGTTTTTTTTTAAGTAGCTAAGGACTCCACAGCGTGTTAAGCATACATTTAGTTTTCATTTCTGTATTTACATTAAGTCCCCCACAATAAATATTCAGGGCTTGGCAAGAAAAGAAGAGCAAGTAAGTAACCAGTGTGGGTACCAATCCCACAACTGAGCAGCTGGAGAGTGAGTTCAGGGTTTTTAGGAGGTTAGCTATGTTACATAAAAAATGTGTACGAAACAGTAATCTATTTGGATTCTTTGTTTACCATCCTGGATTTGTCCTTTTAAAGCCAAGAAGTCTTCTTTCTTGTTTGGCATATTCTTCCCCCTAGCAAGAGCAATGATTTCTGACATGATTAAGGGATTTCATGCTAGTGACGGATTATTTAAAAAATAGCTGCTTTTGGTAATTGATTATTTTGTGTGTCTTACCCCTAATGATACTGTCTGAAGGATGAAATATCTTGTCTCCATTTTCTGAAGCAGCCTCGGTAACCCCCGGTGACACTGGGTTTTCCTCGCTGACTTTAATTACTCCACGCCAAGGCTCTCGCTCTGAGTCTGGGTGTGCTTCACCCACAGTGAAAGGACCTGGCTGATGAACTCGCTCACGAGAGCATCCTGAGCGAGTCATGGAATTTGGAAACCATTAGAAAGCTGGGCGATTTCATTATTCATTCACTCGAAATAATCCCGGGACTGCTTTCAGTGACATGGTTCCTTCAGCAAATAAAGATAAGCCAAATCCCTGGGCACTCAAAGAAGGAGAAGATTCTCTAAATTAATTCCAGGCTCAAATAATTCAGTAGTATTTGTAATATTCTGTGCATAAATTGGCAATTTGCTAGAGAGATCAGGAAATGATAAAGGCTTTCTTTCCCCTCCCCCTTCTCATCTTAACAACTGCTGAGGCAGCTATTGGGATAAAAGAAATGTTTTATCCTTAATAAATGTCCTATCAGGTAATGTACTGATTAAGGGTGTCTAAACATGGTGCCCCCCCCTTCAAAACAGTTACTTTTCATCAGTGAAACTGAAGTGTCTGCAGAATGGAAGACGTTCTTAATATGCTTTTCCAACATATGAGAGATTTATATGAAAAATAAATACATTAACAATATCAAGAAATACAGAAATAAGAGCGCTGACTTTCAGAGTTTCTTCTTTTTAGTTTAAAAGTGTTTCACGTGTTTTGTCTTGGGGTGGTTTTGAAAGATTGCTTGCTCATACGTACTGAGGATACCACATCTGAAATCCAAACATCCCCGTGTGTCTGGTGTCTCCGTCCTCCTTCTCATCCCCAAGGCCCTTGGTTGGATTTGGGCTCATACCGGGGAATCTCTGGGAGGGTTGGCTAATCACGCCCCTCTCCCTGTGCATTTGGAGCCAAATACAAACCAGACACAAGGACCAGATGAAGACAAAATACCCTCACGCTGCTGGCCATGCGGGGCTGGAGCATGTGGTAAATTTAGCTGGAAGGCTGGGATTAGGCCGCCTCCTCCCAACCCTCCTTGACCTGGACCCTACTTGAGTCAAAACAGGGCCTGTAGAGCTGAAACTCACCCAGTGCCCCCCCCTCCCGCCCCCAACCCATCACAGGGATGAGGACAGCGTCCTCCTCCCGTCCTCTCTGTGTTTCCTCTGCTCACACACAGAAGGGCAGGGCTTGCCTTGGTTGGCCGGACACCAGTGGGCTCGCTCCCCTCTTGCAGATCCAGAAGCAGAAAGAGCCCAAATGGACTGAGCTCCAGTCTCCACAGCTGTTCCCCATCTCCAGGATCCATCCAGTAACTCACTCCTCTCCATAAGGGAAGTGGCAGGAAGAAGGGAGGAAAGAGCTGATGCCACCTTCCCATTGTTTGCAAGAGACGAGGGTCCCCATTGTGTATGGGCTGCCAGCCCCCTCCCTTCAGACCCCATCCGTCCATCCATCTGTCTGGCCATCGGCTGTCTGATTTCATCTGTTGAAAACACAAAACTGGTCCCGCCACTTTCTTGCTTTCCAGTTTTTCAGGTTAGCATGCTTTTAAACTCCTTAGTGATCTGTCTACCATCTGCTCTCCTATTTCATAACTACACCCCAGTCCTCGTCAGCTGTTTGTTGATGGGCCTTAAACAGAGCCTGCTGTCTCTTAGCTCTGACTCTTTGCCTCTAATACAAGCCCCCATTCTCCTGGTTAGGATGCCCTTCAGCTCAGTGACCAAAGCATCTGTATTATGCATCCCAGCGTTTTTCCACTTGGTGTGTGTATTTCTCTATCTCTTCAATTAGATAAGTGAGACCTCACATTTGGCACATAGTAGGTACTTGCGAATTTTCAGTTGTCTACATCAGTGAACGAACATCTGGAAAAAATAGAGCCATAAGCCTTCCATTGAGTCCAACTGAAGAAGGTTGTCAACATGATTTTTAGGTTTGTTTTGCCTTTTTGTTTTCATGGAAATAAGTTTCTTAATGTCACTTTTCATGATTTTAAAGATTTCTTTAAAATAGTCATGAGGGGTTTTTTTTTTGGTTTTTTTTTTTGGTTTTTTTAATGATTATCAATGGGATGAAATAGAATAAGTGCCCTCACTTCGTCTAAGGTCCTTCATGGTCAGCTATAGGAGTTCTTAATCCAGTACTTAGAGCACAGGGACTGGTTTTACTGAGTTACAATCTTATCCACCCCGCCACAGAATCACAGAGGGGACTGTGGGCCATGGGCCAGGTTTGCACTGATAATTAGTCAGCGGTGGCTGGAAGTTTTTTTAAGTATAAGGGGAAGGATGAATGAATGTATCTTGACATTGGGGATAAATGAAATTTCCCCTTTTATTAAATCTATCTTTTAAGTGATAGAGAACCCATCTTTGAAGTCTTTGCCTCTCTGATACTGGGGAACAATGGCTGTGATTATCCTTAAGGACTTAAAGGGAAAGCAAGACTGCTTGAGGTGTGCCTCACTTTCATCTCCTGTCCTGGCTCTCTGTCCCTTCGTGGGCCTGTGGTCTAGGAGGTTTCCATGGTGCCTGCAGGCTGCAGGGCTCCTAGGACCAAGGTCACTCCCTATTAGAGCCTCTGCATCAGCCTGCCCCTCCCAAATCCTCTGATCATGTAGAATTCCAGCATTTTCTGTTTCTGAAATCATCGTCTCCAAAGAAAGAAAGAAAACTTCTCTCAGCAGGTTTTGTTTGGAAGAAAAGGGTTTTAGGGTCCAGAAGAAAAACATTTCCTTTTTATTTCAATAACCCAGTTAAAAGGGAAAAAATTTTTTTTTAATTCTTTTGCTTTGCTTTCTGTTGAAACTGATCTGTTCAAAGTCCTGAAATGAGAAAATCCAGAGGGCAGCGGTGGTAAGCACTTGTCTAACGATACTGTTTTTGTGTCCTCCAGAGTGTGTTTACACTTCTTACTGGCCGCCTCAGTTCTTGAGGTCAGTCACTGGCTGTGTAAACCTTTAGATGCTAAACCTTTAGATTCTTCCTTTATGAAATTATTCAGCTCTCGCAGACTAGATAGTTTTAAAATGTTGGTCTAAAGGAGCCGTCTGGTTCTAAGATGAAGCTGTGCACCTCCTCACAAAATATTCCATCAACCTTGCCATTTCAATAGCTTCTGAGGACACTTTTGATTAATAGTGAGATCAAGGCAATATGGTAACAGGCTTCTCAGGAATGGCCACGTAAGCTGGCAACCCTAAAGCCGTTCTTCTTAGTTTTGCAACAAGACCTTTCACTTCCAAAGACGTCTTTCAAGTTTACACCGTCGGCTGTTTAAGGTAGCATATTCTAGCAACCGTCATTCACGGTGAGATTTGGCGGCTTTCTTTAGTGGCCCATAGTGCCTTATGGCCAGCTGCACATCTCAAGGCCTTCATTTATAATGTGATTTTTTTTCTGTAAACTCAATGATAACACATTTTGTTTTTCCAACCAACTAACACTGCTCCTCACACATACATAGCGTCACCACACACACAGCCTCTGAGCTCTGATCTGGTAAAAAGAATGTGAACTTTGAAACCGGGAGGACCCACATTTAAATCCTGGGCCTGAAAAATGCTGCCTGGATGACGTTAGTCAAGTTACCTCACCTTTTTGGGTTTCACATTTCTCATCTGTAAAGTGAGGAATAGAAGTATTCTCCTTAAAGGGATAATATAAAATTATGCATATAAAGCACTTTGTAATTTATTGGGATAAAAAGTTAAATAAATATATTTACTAAGATAGTCAGTGAAGAACTGTTGACTGGTGCATGAATCTTAGCTTTGGGACCAATATTCTCTGATGATGAACAAGTACAAGTTATAAAAAGCTAGTAAGGATCTTCCTTACTAGAATGTAAAGAAATAGAAAATCTTGGAAAGATTTGCTGGAATAAGTATGTTTTAAGTGAACTTTACTGGAACCCAGCTTTTTGTGCTGTGCAGTAGGAATGTCTCAGAACTCTCTGAGTTTCCCTTAAAAGATTTTAAAATATAGTAAAAGGAAGAAGATAAATATTATAGTTTTTAATATATTTACTGGTCTCCCCTAGGTCATGACCTCCATAGATATGTACTTCCTTTGTTTTACATAATTTTATTTCTTGATAGTTGTAGCCTGAATACAAAAGATATTAAAAGTTCATTGGCATAAATAATTACCCTACCAAACGTAGACAGATTGGTGTACTATATTCTCCAGTTGAGGTGAGGAACTCGCATTTGTCTCCATACAAAATTCTTGCAAACCACATGGTCCATGGCAATGAATTTGATTTATCTAAGCAAGGACATGCATGTAGTTCAGCTGCGCTACCAACTAGTTCTGTCGTCTTGAGCAAGCACTTTTATTCCATCAGGCTTTGACTTCTTCCTTTGCAGTTGAGTTCAGGACAGCAGAAGTTTCCTGTGTTATTGTGTGCCTGTCCCGATTCTGGGCACTGAGACCTAAAGGCAAATAAAGTAAAGGCAAATACCTGTACGTTCCTAATTATAACATGACAAATGCAAAAGAGAAAATTAATGCAAGACACACAGCGTAGGATATGTCTTAATCTAAAACACAGATTATCAGAGACGTGTAAATAGAAGAGGAAATGCCTGGGCAAAATTTCGAATGGAGCCAGAAGGTGTCAGATACAGAACGTCGAGTTGGTGGAGGAGGAAGTGGAAGGAGCACCAGGACATTCTGGGTAGAAGGTTAATGTGTGCAAAGTCAGGAAAAGGCATGGTATATTCAATCAAATTATAACTATTTGGTTAAGAGCTTCATGAGAGTGGGGAACGTAGTTTTATACATGGATATATTCCCAACTCCTAGCGTAAGGCCTGGGACTTGGTACTCAATAAACAAATCAGTAACAGAGTAAATAAGTTGGCATAATGCAGAAGATGGACATTTTCCTCTATATATCCAAGGTCCATCTCAAAATTCAGTTACTACATTCCTCTGATTATTTGTCTAATTTTCCCAGCTAGACCATGAGTTCCTCACCAGCACAAAGCTCTTGGAAGGCTTTCCATAGCCACTTGACAATTTAATAATTGATTCCAGCCCGAAGCGCTGCTTGAAACCTTTGTGGAAGGTCTGACTCGGCAGTGCCCACATCTAGGGATCACGAACTTGACATACCTCTCTTGTTTGAGGGGCAACAGAAATCAGGTGGGTTAATTCTGAGAATTATCCTGGGAAGTACGATAGCAAAGCCAACACAGCATCTGTAAGAAATGCAACTGGGTTTTCTAAGGAGGAAGAAAAGTGTTAGGGGCTCGTCAGAGATTAAATAACATCCACACACCATAATGAGGGCCTGAGCAAGCGCAGAAACCTGTGGTTAAAGAAAATCACAGCTTCTCCACACCCAGCACAACTGTGGGCGTAGGGGATCTTCTTGCTTCATTATTCTGAGGAATAGCATTATCGGGGAATTGCCAGGATTTGAGCTTCTGAATCAATATGTGCTGAGAGTTACCCTGGCAGGAAAGCCAGGAACTATAATACTTTGAACACTGTTTTTAGAGTCAATTTTGAGAAAGTCCACGAATTCAAATTCAAGGACACGTTTTCAGCGCTGGCACTCGTTAGCCAATACTGTCTCTCTTTCTTCTCTTTTAGAAGCCTCTAATGAATCTACACTATTTGCCAAGCACTGTTCTTGCTCTGTGGCATGTTCAGTGCTGTGGATCCTGCCCTAAAGGAGGGTGCAGTTGTATTAGGGGAAATTCCAGCCACTTTCAAATGTAGAATCATTCAAGAAAAATTGGAGTTAACTTCCTGCTCATGTAACGGTGCCGGGCAGAGGAACCACTTGGTGAGCGTTTCGTTTCTGTGTGGTCATTCAGGAACGCAGACTGAAGGAGGCTCTGCTGTTTTCTACAAGTAGGTTCAAGGGACCTTCCTGGGACTGGTCTCCATTCCAGATGGTTAGAAGAGACAAAGGGAAGAAAAGAACATCCACGGGGGTCCTTTTGGGCTAAGTTCGAAAGTGGCACTCATCCCTTGGGTAGACCACATCTGCCTGCGACACAGGCTGGGAAGTGTGGTCCGGCTGTGTGCTCCGGAGATTTGGAAGGGCCCTGCAAGTCTCTGCCATCACGGTCTACTACAGAGAATAAGTCAGGTTCAAAACTCATGGCAATACAAGAGAAAAGAGAGGTGGATTTATCAACTATGAGGTGATCAGCCCTTTGCTTTATACTTCCCATGAATTAGAGCATTTCTGTCCTCCAGGCAAAATTTCATGGGTTGCGTATCATTATCTTCATTTTACAGAGGAAGACACGGAGACTCAGAGTGTTGTAAGTAACTTCTGACAGGGCTCATTTGAAGCCATAGGTGGAAAAGTAAACAGAAAATTTGTAGTCCCTCTGTCCCTAATTTGCAGGGAAATTAATAGTGCTTTCACCGGTCAAAATAGCAATGCAACGAATACTTCTCCAGACAGAGTTTTCAGCTGGAGATCATTGTCCTTGCTCTAGCCTGCTCTCTATCACGTTTCTGGTGATGTATGACTTCCCATAGAAGTTTAGGTGGTGATACTTAGCTATAAAGCATGGACCAAAGACTCATCGCTCCATCATTTATTTGCCCACCTATCCATCTTTCCTTCATCGCTCTATTTTTTTTTCCCTCAATCACATCTAATATTTACTGTGCCCACTGAATGTGCCCAGTGCTGTGGTAGGTGTTTGGAACACAAAGACAAAAAATACGGTGCCTTCTCTTTGGCAAGCTCACTGTCTAGTCAAGGAATCAGACATGAAAATGGATAATTAAAATGTTGTAAGATTTGGGGTGCCTGGGTGGCTCAGTCATTAAGCGTCTGCCTTTGGCTCAGGTCCTGATCCCAGGGTCCTGGGATCGAGCCCCACATCAGGCTCCCTGTTCAGCGGAAAGCCTGCTTCTCCTTCTCCCACTCCCCCTGCTTGTGTTTCCTCTCTCGCTCTCTCTGTCAAAAAAATAAAAAAATAAAATCTTTAAAAAAAAATGTAAGGTTTTTACAGGGTGTGGGACAGAAAATGCAGTTGGACTAAGAGATGAGAGAACCAATTCTGCCAGAGAACACAGTCCCAAGAGTGGACTCACAAAAAGGGAATAAACAGATTTGGGCAACTGGAAAGTTTTCCCAGATTAAAGAATCAACAGGCAGAACATTCCAGGTTAAGGAGACAGCACAGATAAAGGAAAAGAGGAATTTGAAGCTGAGGTATGTTTAAGATTGGTTTAAAAAAAAAATAAGCCAAGTAGAAGGTGACTGTGGGGAATAGCAGGAAACGTGGATGGGTGGGATCTCAATGTTTTAAGAAAGGCACTTCCCCAAAACTAATGTTGTTTTGTTTTGATTTTTTTCTTGACCCTCCATGATAAGTCGTGCTCTGGTGGAGTTGTCAGGGTGGCTCTATGGTGTGGGGGAAGCCATCACTGACTCTGTTGATGTCGTATGATGGGCAGAGTTGGGATCCATCTGCCGCCAGTGGACCTCTCCAGAGGCCCAAGCGAGGACAGGAACTGAGCGAGGAGTAAACTTGTAGTACCTCCATACCCAGCTTGGTCTGGCAGGCAAACCCGACATGCAGAATGGAAGTCCTGGGTGTCAGAGACTGTCTAGATGCAAGAATAGAGCAGGGACAAGGAGGATGGGGAGCCAGGACCTTGGTTTGGACATGGTTGACTGTCTCTTCCCCATTCCCCCACCTTCTTGACTCCCTCCCCACAAAACATACACACACAGAAACATACACAAATGGAGACAGAAAAAGAGAGAATGAGATTCTGGTTATTGGGGTTTGCTGGATGTTTAGAATTTGGTTAGCTTAGCCAAAAGGAAAAAGCCACGGGATTGGGGGCAAAAAGTGTTGAGTAGAGCTACTGTGTGCGTGAGAGTGTGTGGGAGAGAAGCACCATTACCCGCTAATTCTCTATGGATTTTTTCCAAGTACATCTCTGCTGTTCTATTTATTCACAGTGATGTCAGGGACCACTCACAACTACTCCGAGTAAGGCAGCCTTTAAGAATGATTCAAATAAAAATAATAATAATAAGCATGTAAGTATTGATCCGTCATGGCTGATCAATTGTATCTTTTCCATTTAGCTAGTGGATAATTAGTGCCGTTAGCAGGCTTGATGGCTCACACATCAAGTAGAGTCCCTCCATCAAGGGGAGCCTCAGAGCCCCCACGTTGGGACTCTAGCAGCTGGCAGCAACCCATTTCAAGTCAATTCAACAAGTATTTATTGAGTGTCTACTAAGTACACGAATCGTGCTGCTAGAATAACAATGATCAAAGGATACCGATCTGAAATGGCCCTTCCTGGAATTTTTCCATTTGGTTTATTATGCTTAGAACTGTGGCTCTGGGGAGTAACAAATGAGACTGTCTAAAAACAGTTCTGTTTAAATGTGCTTTGAAATGCTTGGAGGGTGTTTTGTCTCTTTTATAAGTGAAAAGCACTTTGAAAGATACTTTAGGAAAGAAAAATAAAATAAAAGATACTTTAGGGAGTGGTCCATAGATGTTGACTTTTATTATTTGGTAAATATTAGGATTTTTAATAACAAGTGACTTCAGAAAGTGTTACATGTGTTGGGAAAAAACTAAATTATATAGAGAAATACCTAAAAATTATAAAGCAACTAGCAGGAGGTTACACATAGACCCAAGGAATTATGTGTGTGTTACTGTTGTCCTTGCGTATGTGTTTAGTTTTTGTCTTCCTCCTATTTCTTTTTTTTTTTTTCCCACTTTCTCTTGTGAAGTGAGAATAAGGAAATTAGAAGGGCCAGTAGATTCTGAAAGAGTGCCTGTTACGAACATCTCCTTTAGAAACACAGGCATCTCCTGTAGCCCCCTGAGATATACCCTCCCCCTGCCCCTCTGAGAGGGCCTTGGCTCTTTCCCACTCCAGGGGAGTCTCTTTGTCTGTTTACATCTGTGCCCAAGGAAAATCCTTTATGATCCCTTGGCCCAGAGTTAGAAGATTAAAGGCAGAGGAGAAACACCTGAAAATACTTTTGTCACCAAGATGCTATGAATTCCTGAAGGGGGAAAAACACTGTAAAGATGCTTTTACCTGATAGAAAACGTTCTGGGTAAGTCAGAGGTTGCTTTCTCTAGGACTTTGAAGTCAGGTTTGTGAAATAGGCCAAACTCCTGTTTGTCACAAACTCATCCATAAATCGATAACCACTTGCTTGTGTTGTCTCTTCATAATTAGTACCTAAAAAAGATAAGCTAGCTCCCTCGGACCTAAGACTACCTGGTTGTCATTGCTCAAGCAGGCTCTTCTACGAGATGTTCTAGGACTTTAAGTTTGCAAAATGTAAGAATAAGGGGAAATTATTTCTGGCTGAAGGCATTAACAAGCAATATGCGTTCAGCTCTTGGAAACCTGGGCTTTCCTGCAACAGGTGTCAGAACGCAAAGGGATCATTTCTATGGTAGATGGGGCCCAGCAGCAGAAGGTATAAGCAGTGGGTGTCTGGTGCTCCGCAGGTTAGAAGAATAAGCCCCATGGCATCTTTCGTGATAAAACCCAGCCAAGAGCTCACAGTAAGGGAAGTAAGGTTTTAATTCCCAGAATAGGATCTGGCAAGGGCTGGACTCAGAAGTCTCTAAGTAGGTGACATTCCCAGTCCAAATGAGGAACAGTGCACAGCTGCTAACCAACTTGTGCACAGCCAAGTCCACAGAAAACTAGTAACTCAGTTATTGTCCAGACCACACTCTAAGCCCCACAGATACTAGGTAAATGGCAACATGATCAGTTCCATCCCCTCGCTGCCACTGAGGCTCAAGATCAGTTTTCTACTCTGATTGGTATACTCGAGACTCAAGATATTGGAATGTAGCTGTTTCATACAGAGGTCCTGGGTCTAGATTAGAGAGGGACTGGAGAAGGAAGGGGCAGGCTGAAAAAGCCATAATGTTATAGAACGGTGTATTTCCCCATTCCTTATGCCTGTTCTTCCTCTTGCCCCAACTGCACTGCATATCGTTGTATCCCTTTTTGCCTGTTGTGTGGCAGAGACTGTGTTTATTGACAGTTGACAAGAAGAAGAAAAGCAGCTAAGCTCACTAACACAGTATACACTTCCCGAGCTCTTACTCCGTGCCAGGTACTTTCCTCAATGTTTTGGATTCCATGAGGGATAAGGTATCTCTACCCCATTTCAG
Organism: Procyon lotor; assembly: GCA_028646535.1. Classification (NCBI taxonomy): domain Eukaryota; kingdom Metazoa; phylum Chordata; class Mammalia; order Carnivora; family Procyonidae; genus Procyon; species Procyon lotor. The sequence continues at coordinate 38,794,175 of CM053606.1, read as the reverse complement.
CATCCCACCCTCAGTTTTCCTTCTCAGCCTACTCACCCTCCTTGGAGATGCGATAGCCCAGATACATGCATGTGTAAGTGTCATCCATTCTTTCATATACCCAGATGTGCCGAGCTGGGAAGGTCCCCCCAGGAATGCAAGAAGGGGAGAGGTCTGCGTTTATCTGAAATAGGGCCCTTCCCTGAACAGGAGAATATCCCAGAGGGAAGGACGATAGAATTAACCACCCATTCATAGTAAGAGTGGTCCTTGTGGTTTACTCACAGAAGTTGTATCTACAATAGTAAGCTCAATTTAATGACTAAAATTTTAATTTCCTTTGTAGGATCCTGTCCGTCCTTCATTTTCCCAGCCCATCCCCCTCCCCTCATTCTAGCCCATGTTCATCATTCTTGCTTTTTCATTAGTCAAACTATAAAAATGGAGGCAGTGTTGTCTGGTGGAAGTGACAGAGGGCATACAGCCAGAGGATCCGAGTGTGAATTGTGGTGCCTTTAATTATTTTGCAACTTTTGTTGACTTCCCATTCTCTGAGCCTTGGTTTTCTTCATCTGTAATGGGGGGTTAATACTGCTGGCACTGGATTGGTGTGTCCAGTCAGATAATGTGTGGAAGCTGCTTAAAATTTCAGCTATTTTTTCCTTAATCCCTGGCACCATGTAAGGCACACTGTAGGTGATCAATAAATGCATGCAGTAAAACTGTGATTTAGTTTGTGTTGTATGAGATTCCAGTTTGCATTTTTGAGTGTATTCTTATTTTATTACGTTTCATTTTTTTTTTTAATGTCTTGTCTCCCTATCAGATTCTCAACCCCTGATGAGATGGTGCCTTTTCACTCTATTTGTTGTGTCCTCTTCGTTTTCCCTGTCCCAGATTTGATCACAGGATAGGGATTTAAGAAATGCTCAGCAAATAATATATTGTTTCTCATTTCTTTTTCAGCACCAATTAATAAATGCTTGTCATCAGTGTGTATAAAGACATTACTTCTGGGCTCAGTGCGCTTGGAGGGTGGGTACAGTGTACCAGACAAATGAAATCTAAAAATGAGTAACGGTTCAATTCCAAATAATCAGGGTCAAGAGACGAGTAAGCTTCTCAAGGAAAAAGGCTGTTTCCTTTCTCATCTATGAATTCCTGGTGGAGGGACTGGCTCGCAACAGGGGCTCCTTAGAAGTTCGTTGGTTGGATGGATGGATGGATAAATTAATTAGTTAAGTGACAGATGACCTGACAGCCAATAAAAGTCTTTGAGAATCAGAAGACAGGGAATTTGCTACTGAAGTGGAATGTTTGCATTTTTATCTGAAGAAGAACCTCATTAATTGATCTGGGTTATTTCAGAATGAAATAATCTTTTGGGTAAATAAATAGAATAAAAGAAGAAGAAACAGAGATATGGACCTCCAGGCAGGGAAAACAGAACAGGTGGAGCTTGTACTTTTCCTGAAATGTCTTTCTCTTTATAACTTTTTTAATGTCAAAATCGACTCTATTCTCATCAAGAGCTATATATATTTCATCTTCACATTGACCCAAACTGTTTTCCTTACACATGGTAGGTGACGACTTTAGAATAAATCTAGTTTTCAAATCTCATTCCACTTCTTAGAACCTATATGTATCCGAACACTTTGGATAATCTCTGAGCCTTCACTTCCCCCTCTGTAAAATGGGCATGATGATTTGAAACTTACGAGGCTCTAGTTGGGATCAAGCCCATTGTGCTTGAGCAAATGTTTCATAAACCATGAAGTACTATGAAACACTAGTTACTTGAGCTATTATTTTTTTCTTAAAGTATTTCTTATAGTTAGGGATATTAGAAATAGAAAATTTATTATTTATTTGATATCAGAAAATGTATAATAAATGCCCTTGCTTAGGCTTGTTAGTGGTAGAAAATTCGAGTGGCATTCCTAGAGAGGAAGAAAATCTGTCTACTTTGCATAGAGCCCTGATACTGAGAAGTAAAGAAATACCTCCGGGCTATTCAGAAAGTCTCAGATGTGGTTTGTGTTTAATTGTAAAGCTTCCCCCAAGAGAATATGAATTGTTTCCTCATGTGGAAAGGTTGCCTTTCATCTGGACAGTGTCCGCTTCAGCTCAGCAGAACTTCCCTGAAACAGGTCCCATGCTAAGCATGTCGGGTGTACTCAACACAGAAAAGACAGTCTGTGTCCTCGGAGAACTCAAATCCAGCGGGTGACCAGTTAGGATATAGAGTGTCCAGAAATGCCCCTCCCCTGCCTCCAGGACTATCTCTTCTCAAAGGATCGGGAGGCCAGAGCACTGGAGAGGAGGATAAGGGGAGGGATCATCTGAGCAGATTTTAACTTTGTCTTCTCCAATAACTGTTGTCACTTGCCACATGTGGCAACCTTACATGTAAATGTATTTAAATTTAAAATCCAGTTCCTCATTTGGACCAGCCACATTTCCAGTGCTCACAGGCTACTTGTGGCCAGTGGCTACCCTGTGAGCACAGAATCTTTCACCGTGGTAGAATCCTGTGGGGCAGCCCTGGGAATCTGGCTCCTGTGCGATCCCTAGGAGGACTTGCAGGCCTGGCAGAGCAGGTGACATCAGTCTCTGGCCAGCCCTCTGCCCCTGTAGTTTGAGTCCCTCACTCTGGGATTACAAAGATCTCTTCTTCTCAAATGTCAGGATTTCCCATTCTAAATGAAAACCAGTCCTTGGGGCACCTGGGTGGCCCCTGGGTGATCCCAAGGTGTTAGGATTGAGTCCCACAGTGGGCTCCCTGCTCAGCAGAGAGCCTGCTTCTCCAACTCGGCCCCTCCCCATGTTCATGCTTTCTCTCTCTCAAATAAAGGATAAAAAAAATTAAAAAAAAAGAAAGAAAGAAAGAAAGAAAATCAGCCTTTGACTTCCTGCACCCGCCAGGAGCAAAGATAAACCCTAGTATGACATGAAAAGAGCATGGTGATTTGTTCTTCCTGTGCCACATCACAGGTGTGTTTGTGTTATGCAGATGGTCCCAATCTATAGCGGTTCAATTTGCGATACTCGTGCCGTGGTACAAGAATGATGCACTTTCAGTAGAAACTGTACTTTGAATTCTGCGTTTCCATCTTTTCCCAGGCTAGAGAGAGGTGGTAGGATCATCAGGGTAAACCCACGCACTTGGAACCTTTCTGGACCCAAGCAACTGGTCTGTTTTTTACTCTCGGTATGTCATTTCTGTACATTGCATGAGATAGTCAACATTGGATTATGAAAAAGGCTTTGCGGTGAATGGTTTTACCCTATTGTAGGCTGAGGTAGGTGCTCTGAGCATTGAGCATGTTTAAGGTAGGTGAGGCAAAGCTATGATGGACGTAGGTTAGGTGTATTCAGTACGTTTTCGCCTTAGAATATTTTCTTCTTACCATCCGGTATCAGAATGTAACCCCATTGTAAGTCAAGGTAGAGCTGTATGGAATTTGCCATTGTTCAGCCACACCTTGTAGTTTTATTCCTCTGGCCCTTTGCCTGCTTCTCAGCCATTCCCTCCTGGCCATATTTTGTGTGTGTATCCTTCAGGGTGTGCAGGTTAAATTGCTGCTAGTTGGCCCTTCCTTCTCCGTTCTCCTGTGGCTCTCCCGTGGCACTTCTCACGTCCTGCCTACTGGTCTGTTGCATGTCTCTTCTCCTACTCGACGGTGAGTTCCCTGAAAGCAAGAACTTCACTGAGTCCTCTTTGAATACCCTGCTTCTCATAAAAACAGGAAATTGAAAGTGACAGATTGAAAGAATGGATTGTCACACGAATGCAGAAATTGCTGTGCAAACAGGTAAATGAATGAATGAATGAGAGAAAGACAGAAAGAATGACAAATAAATTAGACTCCCCAGGCCAAGTGAGAATTAAAGAACTTAGCAAAAGGCCTTTGTATCCCCATTCCAATTCTATTCTCTCCTGTGCTGTAAAATCCTAGGTGATCTCTCAACATCCAGAGTTGAGTACCTTTGAACTCAGGATGTTAACCTCAATCCTAGGGCATGGCACCCAAGTGTGAGTTAATCATCTTAAGAGGGATGCAGGTCAGGAGATAAGGAGGCCTGCTGGCTTCCACTTAGACAGATGTTGCTAACAGGCTCTGTGTGTACTCCTAATGAAGTGGGCTATAAATTCTGGGCTGTGCACGCTGCAGCAAGGTGGGACGCTGGCATTGTGATGAGTCTACATTATTCTGTGAGTTTACTGTGAAGGGGATTAAAATGCAAGCCATTAAATCATGCTTACAATGGTGGATGCAACAGACGTAACTCAGCCACACACAGGGCAATTGTTTCTTAAAAGTCTGGAGTGGAAACCACCCAACTAGGGACTAGGAGGCCCTGTGTTAAGTACTTGAAACTTCGTTACCTGTAAAATACAGGTAATAATAACTTGCCTACTTGATTGGGATGCAGTGATGTTTAAACAAGGCGATACACCACCATTTAACCCATAAACTCTGGGACAAAAGGAGCTAATGTACATCAGGCACCTTCCATGGGCCAAGATCTCCTCAAGGCTCATTAGGTTCTTGTTGGTATTTAAACCCCAACACCATCCTCAATATGTAGATGTGATTGTTACTACAAAATGGCGCCTTTTGTTTCCAGACCCTACTATCCGTTTCTGAGCACGGACTATGTACACATTATCCCGGTTAGTTTTATAGGTGTGACTTCTGTAAATCCTCCTACCTAGTAAACTAGATAATAATGTCCTCCCTTTGACCTACAATGCTAGTGATGCCCAGAGAGGTTAAATAACTTGCCTGTAGGCAAACAGGAAATAAATAGCAGAGTGGGAGTCTCACCCATTATCACAACTAAGACTCTGAAACTCTTTGTACTTATTTTGTTGGCTATAACTATGCTAGGCAGAATTTCTAACATGGACCCCAAAAGATGTTATATCCTAATCCCTAAAATTTGTGTCAGTGATTACATTATGTTTTACTCACAGTTTACATTAAGAAGGGAGATTACCCAAGTGGGCTCAGTCAAATCACATAAGCCCTGAAAAGCAGAGCAAGTTCTCCGCCTGATGGCAGAAGATGTCAGGGAGATTCGAAGTGCAAGGGAGATTCCTGATGTCAATGAGGCTTGAAGATGGAGGCCCCCGTAGAGGAGATCTGAGCAGCTGCTAGGGTGGTGAGCAGTCCCCACTGATAATTGCAACCACAAAACTGAATTTTGCTGACAACCTGAATGACCTGGGAAGCAGACTGTCCCCAGAACCTCTGGATGAGAGCGGAGCTGGCCAGCACCTTGACCTTGGCCTGGTGAGACCCTGAGCAGAGAAGCCCATTGAGCCTGCCGGGACTTGTAAGCATAGAGCCATGTGATGATCAACAGGCATGTGATGTGTGTTCAGCTGCCGAATTTGTGGTAACATGTTACACAGCAAGAGAAAACGAATACAGATGCTTTATATTAGTTTACATGCATTAATAGCACCTACCTGACAAGGTTATTTTATGGACTAAGTAAAAAAAATAACCACAGCACTTAGCGCAGTTGTTGACATGTAGGAAGCATGTAAAAAATGTTCTGTCTTATTTGCTCATTGTACAAGTAGGGAGACTGAGGCTCCAGTGGTCAAATAACATGCCCTGGAAGAGGAAAGAGTCATGATCAGAGTAGGCACCGAGGGCTGCTGCTCTTCCTCCATAGCCCATGGTGCTTAGGCAGGAAGGTGCATTGGAATTACCTGCAGAACTTGCTAAAATGGGGATTCTCATGTCCTGATCCCAGTGATTATGATTCAAGGTCTTAGGTGACCTTGAGGAACTATGTATTTAAAAGCGTTATGGATGCTTAACCCCTGTAGAGTGACTGCACTAGACTGTGAGTTTCTTGAGCCAGGAGTGTTCTTTTATCTGGTTTGTGCCCACAACCAGACCTGGGACCTACAGTAGAATGTATCCATCCTTCCAAAGGATTGTCAGGTCTTTACTGTTTCCGCTGCAATGGCCATTGACCTTGGACTCATTGCTGGTGAACATGCATCCCAACTCTCCTCCAACTCAGTCTGCCATTTTGGCGGCTGGCAGTGAGCCCTGCATTTGTTCTATCTGACAGCTCCCAGAGCTATGAATCAGCTCCCCAGCGCCCTGCCTCCCCGCTCACATCCAAGTATGTAGTTCCTCCATCTTAGTCTGCGGAGGAGGGATTGCCACTCACCTGACAGCAG
>CM053606.1:38759475-38787482 GCA_028646535.1 Procyon lotor | reverse complement strand
TATGTTTTAGTTTTTATATCATAATCATTTATGGTCATTACTCAACCCCTGCCTACAGCCCTCTGAACTTGGACCACTTAGTTCCCTTCAGTGAGTGTCTGGTCATCAGTAAAGTAAGAGGATGGACTACGCATCCCTCAACACGGAGGACATTAGTTTGGGAAGCAAACCTCCAAATCTTACCTTGCCCTTCAGAGTATTTCATGTATCTGTTCTGGGGCAGCCTGGGTAGAGGACTCCTTGTACCAGCGGTCATGATCACAATGAAAGAAAACTGCATAAGTATATACATGATAAAATCATAACCTTATATAGCTCTGAGAATTTAGTTTTCGCATACAACATTTTTTGGCGATAGGAAGCTTTATTTTTACTTTCAAACTGCTCGCTGCTCAGAGACGGCAGAAGTCGTTATGAGCACTCCACATCCACACACAGCAGAGTGAATTTTAATGCCCCACCCCACTTTGGAGAAAGGGAGATCGCACTTCATACTTTGGGAGACAGCCAAAGGTTGTCTGGCACTTTGGTGGTCCTGAAACGATTTGGTCTGATTTCTTGCTGGCTTAGGATACTGATAAGCTTGTGAAGTTGACAGCTCCAACCCCTCTGGGTGGGGGCAGGACAGAAGGTGGGCTGGGAAATGACTTGGAGTAGATGGACAGAGGTGGTTGGTTCTGGGAGGATACCGGAGCCGCCTGAGTGCTCAGGCTGGGTAGATGCTGCCTTGGTGGCCCTCATCTGCCCATGATACCAAGTCAGCACTCTGGAACCACAGCTGGATCTCTTTCAGTGCTGCTCCATGGAGTCACTGCTATGGATGACATTCTTACTGTTGGGGACCTTGTAGTCTCCCCGGATGATGCAGGGAGTGGCCACATCCAACCTGGTGTATTATATCTTGGCCTCTGAGGTGTGGGCCATCCTGGGGCCTTCCCAGACCACAGATGCTCTCTGGGGCCTACAGACCCTCATCTCTACCAGCTTGAAGTGCCACCTCTCGACGTGCTGCCTCATACTCCCTAGGAGACACTGATACCCCATCTAGGTTCGCTATCACTGGGATCCACTTCTGGTTCTAGATGGGCCCTCCTGACCTTCAGGCTTGGCTTCGTGTCCCAGGCCAAGGGCTGAGTGTAGAGAAGAGAGCACCCTGACCATCAGAGCCCACGGGAGGACAAGAGGGAGGGTTGGAGGGCCACTAAGACATTGCTGATTTGACATTTCTATCACACTTGGAAGCAAGTCTTTGTGTCAGTAATACTAGTTTGCAGATGACTAAAGGGAGACACCCGATGGTAAGTGATGCCTTGAGGTCACCTGTGTGTAAGGTGGGAGCAGGGATTTGAACACAGGCTCTCACCCTCCCCTATATATCATGTTATATCTGATCCAACAAGAAGAGAAACAAACGTTCTTTTTAGCTAATTGCCTTGTCACTTCCTCCTCTCTCAACACCCTGACCCCTGTGCGGGGTCTCCCTCAAGACGGTCCTTGGGGGTCTCCCCCCCCCCCCCGGTTTTCAGCACAGCATCTATACTTGGAAGGCTGCAGCTTTTTTCTCCAAAAGATCCCTCACTGAAGAGCCTAAAAGAACTCTGAGTGTTTTCATTGACTTTTCTGATCTTCCAACTCAAGTTAAAAGCATCATTTTGCTTCACTGTCAGTCAATTTCACTTTTGTGAGAATTTTAAAGATGTATAAGCCCCTAAGGTGACAGTCCCAGCCTGATGCTGTCACGCTGAGCTGTGTCATATTGAATTCTGTCACTGAAGAGAAACAAAATGAAATGCACCCAGGTGTAAAATTCCAGGCCTTGTTCATTCTTATCAATACCAGATTAGAATGGCAGAGTCTAATATTATGAAATTGATATGATGAAGATTGATGTTTTAACTTTAATGGGCTGGTAGCAAAATGTATCATTTGTATATTCATGTATTCATATACATGCACAGACAGTTAAAAGGATTTCCTTTGACCCCATTTTTTTTAATTTTAATTTTTTTTAATCGGTAATTAGACTTGGTACTTGTTGAAATATACGTACTCCCTTGTTAGCCTAAAAAAAAAAAAAAAAATAGTTATTTCATCAGCCAAATGGGTTTATGTGGGAAAAGCAGAGACTTGCAACTTGAGACACAGGAGCTAGGGCAAAACCATAGGCAAGTCTGGAGAACAAAAGAGAGGCTCTTTTAAGAGGAAAAGGGGTAATTTAGGGAGGCTGTTATAAACAAAAAGTCCATGGGACTAAACCAGAAATCCAAAGTATACTGGCTTTTCATTGGTTGAGTTGTGATGATCTCATTGGCTGGGCTGCTGCTGGGCAAGGAGAAAAATCTTTTTCCTCCTGTGATGGTAAAGTAGGCTTCTTCCCCTTGGGAACTCAAATTACCTTGATTGCTGCTGGCTTCTGTTAGTGGTAATACATGAGAGCGCCCCCTTCTGGCCTCCTGATGTGTTTAGAATGAGATTTTCTTCTTCTTCTTCTTCTTCTTCTTCTTCTTCTTCTTCTTCTTCTTTTTTTTTTTTTTTTTTTTTTTTTTAAAGATTTTACTTATTTGACAGAGAGAGACAGAGCCAGAGAGGGAACACAAGCAGGGGGAGTGAGAGAGGGAGAAGGAGGCTTCTAGCTGAGCAGGGAACCCAATGCAGGGTTCAATCCCAGGATCCTGGGATCATGACCTGAGCCGAAGGCAGATGCTTAAGGACTGAGCCACCCAGGCACCTCTAGAATAAGGTTTCCTTTATTCAGTTTGCTGTCCTTTTGAAAGCTAGTGAGTTTGATTGCAACCGCATGGTGTTTTCATCAAATAGTGATGTGCCTTTGGTTCGACATGCACTTTCATATGCATGTGTGTATGTGTGTGTGCCTGTGTTTGGGTATATATTCTTAACAGTGTTTTTCAAAATACAGACTATTGTTTGAGACAGCAAATTGACAAACGAAGCCTTTGGTGTATCACCCATGAGACATAGTAGTCTAGGAGACATGAGGCTTTCATAACACTTAGTAAGAAATCACTGTCCCTCGATCTCTGCCCCCCTGCCCACCCTAACAAGTGGGATAAGCAAGCTCCTGCTCACTTCACCTCACTTCAGCAGGACACAATCTGGAATGTTTTATTCATTACTTAGAGTTTTATTATTATCTAGTGCAATAGTTCATTCTCAAGAGTTTTATGGCAGAAAAATAACAGATGACTGTCCTATCCTATAGTCCTTTTCAAGTGTGGTTTGGTTATGTTTTAACATCATAGCCATAGACACTGTTCTCTCAGATAGTAATGGAAGTGCTGTCTTTAAATTACACAATAATGACTCTAGCAACACAATGCTTATTAATATTAATACTAGTGCTAATGAGAGGAGCTACCATAGGTCAAGTTTTTAAGCACTGGTTCAGATAGTTTTTTCTACCTTTCCATTTAATCTTCATAGTAATCCTAAAAGTTAGACATTATTATCTCAGTTCTCTTAATGAGGAAACCAAAGCTTAAGGAGTTAAGTCATTTGGCTAAGGTCACACCATTTGTAAGAAGCTAAACGGAGATTTCAATTTAGGTCTCTTTAGTCCAAGCGATGAGGCTTTTCTGTAATCCTATAAATACCTTTTCCTATGAAATTGTGTTACGCTTCCATTCTAGTAGACCAAGTATGTTGAGAGAGTGCCTGGTATGTGCAAGGGGAAGGTAGAGGATGCAGGCATAAAGACAAGAGGAGAGGAACAATGGAGAGCCATCGAATTAAACAATGATAAGAGAGCAATAGTGTTGTGATCTAGGCATTATCCACATTGGTTTTTCCCTAGTATTATGGACTAGGCATTACGCACTTCGGTTTCTCGCACTTTGCAGTTGCTGGTTATCCAGTAACAGTAGTCAAAGTTCAAGAGCAAATTAAGGTCAAATAAAGCAGCAAAATGTTAGCTGTCAGATCTGTTCAGCTCAGTGATGGGAGATGTGAGTTATATTACAGGGTGGTCCTCTTAGCTCGCAAAACAAAGGTGTGAAGTGGAATTGAAGCTGACCACCAAGCATCCATCTTCCCTTGTGATTAGGTAAAGGGCATTATTGACAGCAACAAGCACACCCCGCAGTGGAGGGACAGTTGTCAGTAGAAGCTTTTACGACTGCTAATACCCACCCAACTTCAATGCAAAGTACGATCTTCCCCCAGTTCATTTGACCATCATAGAGCAGAGGGAGAGTATGTGTTTAAACAGAAAAAAAAAACCAGTGTGTTTACAGCATATGATTTGGATTGGGCTTTCTGAGTGTTGCTTTAAAATATTGATATTCAGTAAATGCTGGTCCAGTGAATAAAAACCCAGTCCAGAGACACTGAGTGCAATAATGCCACTTCCAGGAAGAATCCCTCAGAACGCTCATCCTGAGCATCCCTTTGGTTCATTCTGCCATTTATCTCAAGTTATCCAGCTTGCTCTGCTCAGTTAGCCCCCATAGGACCCTCACTGTGTGCCAGGCCCTGTGTGATGTGTAATGTGTGTGATGTGTGTGATGTGCCGGGCATCAGAGGGGGTAGTTTCACAGGGTTCTGCCTTGTGGAGCTCACCTTCTCAAGGGAGGACCTAGCAGTTGAATTGTTTTTCCTGTATGGCCCCAACAACACCCTGTGACACGGTGCATTCCTCTCCAAAGCCTAAGATGGACTCAGAATTCCTGGTCGCCTTGCTGAACATACCCTCTATAAGCCTCCAGCTCGCTGAGTTATGGTTCAGCCTGGGTAAGGACATAGCTTTAGAATCAAGCAGCCCTAGATTTGTATACTTCTCTTACCACATTTGAGCTCTCCATCTTTAGCTCTTGACTCATCTGGGCCTCGGTTTCCTCATTTATAAAATGGGGATGAAAATTAATAAATAGGGATATCACGAAAACCAGAAAAAGGAAATGCAGTGAAATCACTTGTCACAGTACCTGCCTTTAAAGAGCACTCAGGTAAGAGTGGACTCGTTATTGTAAGAAAACTTGCCAAGAGTTTTTCATGTGCCAGATTCTATTCCAGAGGCTTCCACTACAGAGACGATTGAGATGCCCGTAGTTTTAGAGTATAATGTTGTCAAATAGTGGTTTTAGAGGCTGGATGCCTAAGGAGATCACTCCTGCAGGGCGAGAAGGAGTAGGCAGGGGAGAACATCACCAACATTGTTGTTGCCGGCTGAGGGAACAGTGCGGTCCATGGCATCTAGACAAAAGACCTCCTGAGGGCTCTACCATGCTTGTCATTCTCTGCCATTCCAGTGCCAGCTGCCTAGACCTGCCTTTCTCCACTGACTTCTGTGGAACTGAGGAAGACCATTCTTCAGATCAGGGTTGTTGACATCTCTTGGGAGCAGCCCCCCTGACCAGTGACTCTGGGAGTTAGTGTATAAATAGCCCAGCTCCATCACCCTTTGGGTCGGATCATCCTGAGGTTCTGTGTTTATATTATTTTCTATTTTTAGCTTTTTGGTTTAATCCCTTTTCATCAGTTAGGTTCCCTTTCTTTGATCACCTCCTCACTTCCTTGACAGGACTTCCTGCCTCTCCCCTGTCACTTAGTTGCCCTGGAATTCTCATTTTCCAAGTTGGTTTCCAGGAAAGTCGTGTGTCTTTCTCAAGGTCTTTGACCTCCATAGACACTTTTCACATGACCCGACAAAGTCAGCCATTGGTGTGCTTCAAACTGTGGTTTTACTAAACTTTGAAGAATCAAGCCCTTTAAGACATAAATACATTTGTCCTTCCCAAGACTCAAAGCCTTGCCCAAGGAAATGAATGTCTAGCAAATGCATGTTAAGCTCCATTTGGAAAGCTCCATTTGGTTAAGCTATAAAATAATTCATTAAATTATGTGTATAAATGGACATAAAAGTTTTTTCTGCTTTTCCTTTGGGGACAACTCATGAACTGAAGAGTCTAAACTTTAATCATCTGTATTTCCATGATATCTGGAGCAAACAGCATTTCTTAATAAAAATAAGAATGGCTGGATGCCTGGGTGGCTCAGTTGGTTGGGCTCTTGACTCCTGGTTTTGGCTGATGTCGTGATCTCAGAGTGGTGGGATGGAGCCCCGTCGGACTCTGCACTGGGCGTGGGGCCTGCCTCAGATTCTCTCTCTCTCCTCGCTCTGCCCCTGCCCCTACTCACGCGTATGCATGCACTCTCTCTCTTATAAATAAGTCTTTAAAAAAAAAAATAGTAATTCTGGCTATCGTTCGAGAGCCCAGTGTGTGTCAGATGTCTTACACACAGAATTCCACTTAGTCATTACAGTGCCTGTATCTGATCCAGGAGGCTCATCGGGGCCAAAGGAGAGGCCTTCTGACTTTTGAAAACACCTGCACATTTCCTTGTTTCTACTCCCTGCCTCTTGATGGAGCCCCTTCTTGGGACTCCGTTCACAGCTGTAGACACAGCCCAGTGGAAGAACCACAATGACCAAGGCTTTAGAAGCAAGACAGTGTGAAAGTCAGACCTGAGCTTCCACACCCTGTTTTGGGGAAAAGAAAGAACCAGGAGCCCCACAGCCTAGCACCCAAGGTCAGCAATTTGTTTTGTGAGAGGAACCACAAATGGCAAGACAGGGGCCTGGGGGCCGGAATTTTAACCTAAATACAAAGGAGTGGTAAAAATACGCACCTTGGTGTTGAAGTCTCTTGCCTTTTTTCATAGAATCTTAGACTGTTCTCCTGTCACAGATCTTACTGACTAGGCAGCCAGAGATAGGAATCGGGGGAGCTGGAAATAGAACCCAGATCTTTTGACTGCGAAGCCTGGCTGATTTCTGCGTGGAAGGAGGTGCCGTTTCCTCCAGGCTGGAGAAAGGGTGCTGATGGAAGAGTGTTATCTCCTGCTGCTTTGCCTCTGGTTCCCTTAGCTAAGCATCTCTTCCTTTCCTTCTCCCTCCTCCTCTCTCCCGGCCTCCCCCAGCTATCCCCCAAAGCCTTTCTAACAAGCTCTTAGTTACCTAAATTATAGAACAAAACCTGCTTCCTGCTAACCCCTTTGGACTTCAATTAAAGACATATTCAAATGCGTTCCATGCTCCAGCGCCATCAGCACTAAATAGCACATAAGCACTTTTGCAGGGCTTAATGTAAACTTGTTGAAAAATGTACATTATTTTTCATTGACTTTAAATTGGATAAATGCTCATTGAAATGAATAAAGTGAATTGGTATTGGAGAGAGCATTAAGAGAGAGAAAGAGAAGTGCCAATAAAGACATTTGGTCTCTAAATGGAGAGCCACTAATTTCTCTTTGCACAGTCATTCAGGCCGTACTGTTTGGATGTTCTTGGAGGCATCGTACATATTAATGAAATTAGGTTGTAAGCCAGTGTGCTGGAGATGCAAGCCTGCTACAAACACATTGCCTTCGAGGTTAGGCAGTCTCGGGTCAGCGACGTCGCTGTGTGACCTTGAGCAAGGGACTCTGCCTTGTTCGAGGCTTAGGGTCACATCTATAAGGTCAGAGAGGTAACACCTAGCTTCTGGGGGACTGTGAACTTTAGACAAGGAAGCATATGGACGTATCCTGTGGTTTCTGACCAACTAGAGATGCTCAGTTGCTTTTTGCTCTGTTTCCAGATAAGCAAGTGGCTGATGTCTCCATCAAAAGAGTCTGACTTTGGGGCGATAAGGGGAGAACCTTCCTACCCCACTCCCTGCTTGCCCCTTGACTCATCTCGGAGAGGGCAGGGCTGGTCTGCTTTTGTTCTCTGCTCTCCTCAGTGCCTACAAAGATTTCACTTTCCAGGGATTCTGCCTGTCCTTAGATGGTGGCACAAATTCTCCTTTGTGTTGGGTGTAGGGGACATACCCCCCACCCCTGTGCTTTACAGTAACAGAGCAATGCCGCAGTAATAAGAGAATATAAGAAGGGTCCTAATGCCTTCAGAGAGGGGCTTCTTTCTCTGACATCCCATTAACGCCCTCAGATGGGCGGGCTTTAATTTCCCATCAAACAGCCTTATTTTCAAAAGGTGAGAAGCTCATAGAAGAAATTGTTTCAACCATCTTTTTCTCTCTGCATGGAAAGCTCTTTAAAATTAGTGTTGCCATTTGTATTTTAATAGGGGTGGGGACTGAAGAATAACTGCCATTTTTCAAAGCCTTCTAGGCATGGATTTGATCACAATGAATGAAAATCTATTTGGGTAAAAAGCGCATGGCAAGAATAAGTAGCATGTTGACCTTAATCACAAATGCTAATTCAGCTTTTATTTGCTGGCTACCTATTCCACGAAATTCTTTACCTCCATCTTTCCTGATCTATAGAGATAATTCCAGCAAAGCCTTTATCAGTCTGCACCATACACAGGAGGAAACTGAGGCTTCACTTTTTTAATTTACTATTATTTTTTTAGACAGAAACTGAAGCTTTAGGAAGCTAGGACGGCTTCCCTATGATCATGTGGACAAAAAAGTGCCCAGGTCAAGAATCTGACTCTGGTGACTCCAAGTCAGGCTAATCTTATAGACCAGCTAATACCAACACTAGGCGTTTCTCTAGGCTGTTGTTTTCTTTTCTTGTTCTATCTGTGGCGGTGCCTCAGGAGATCAGGAGATCAGGAGGGAGCCTAAGTCAGTGGCACATTGTGTCCCCTACTTCTCTTCAACTATGTTTTAGACTTGTGTTTTATAGATATATGTGTGTGTGTGTATAATTAATTAAATATTATTTAATATTTAATTATTTATATAAATAATTATTCAAATAAATTTAATTATTTAAAAATTTAAATATATATATTTAAAAGCACTGCTCTGAAAGTCAAGCCCAATATAGCAAGGCCTTTCTCCTTGTCTGTACCAATTGTCCAGAACCAGAACAGGTTGCATAATGGCCTTCAACAAACAGGCTTTGAAACACAGAGATGAGAAACACCAGTGTGGGCTTGGGTTGGAACTGAGACCATGCCTCCAATTGCAAAGGCCATTGAATACAGTGAGCTCTGCCACCGATGAATTCCCTCGAGGGGCCTTTATTAGCTGTCAAATGGAAGTCGTGCAAAGATCCCACTGGTCAGTTGATTCTTAGTCACTTTCGCTTAAAGTCTGGCCTGGGTGTCCTGCTGCTGCCATCAACACAGTCGCGTGTGCCATTGACAACAAGAACATGGGCAGCAAGGTGACAGCCAGTCTCTGGAGTGACTGGCTCACAGTCTCAGGCAGAGGGTCCCCACTCGGACCAACCGTGCACTTGTACATCAAGCCCCACATTTCCACTTTCCTTGCCTGCAGGGAACTTGCAGTCCGGCAGGAAGAGATAGATGCTCATGCAAAGCTCAGCTGAGAAGCAGAGAAGAGAGGAATGGGAAGTGAGAGGAGACTGCCAGGATTAATAACTGTTTACCTCACGGAGAGAGAAGGATGAGATCTAGAACTTTGATTTTTCCAAATCTTAAAAGTGTCAACAGTTGCGAGGCAGTGATCGTGTGCAGCTCTGGCTGGCGGTGATGAGACTCTTTCCCTGGGTTCCTTCGCGGCCACTGTTTCACGTGCCTGAATCCATCCCTATGTTACCCCTCCAACCTGCTGCTCCCAATTTCACCCACTTCGCACACAGATGACAACTTAAACCCCCTTTCCTTCCAGAACCCCTCCTCCGGGCCATCCTTATACGCATGTGCTTGAATTGATTGTCTGACCTCCCTCTTTGCGTTGGAAGATCTTGGTAAGCAAGGACTGTGCCTGGGGAACAGTGAATGACAGAAGACAGAGCTGTGAAAATGGGTTAAAGTTAGCTCTGGGGAGCCTGGATTTTGGACTTCAGCCTGAAAGCAACAGGGTATTTCTGAACTTACTAACAGAGGGGAATTACATGAGCTGATTTATTAAAAAAAAGATAATTAGTACCAGTGTGATATCTTAATCACGGGGCTTCAATGAAGACAAAATGAAATCATAGATAAATATTTAAAAAAAAAAAATTTTTTTTTCCAAACTGTGAAGTGCTTACCCAAATGGAGGGTGTAGCTAAGATACTTTTTCTTTTTGAAGTCTGCTGTTCAGAATTAGTATTTCAGTGAATGAAAGCACTCCTTTTCAATTTCTAATCTTGATTCAACTGGTAGTTCAGTGGTTAATTCCACTTCTTCCCGACTGAATGCAGGTAAAGGGATCCTACTTACAGACCTGGCCTCTCTTTGCATTTCAATGGGTTCACAAGCAGAACTGCCAAATTCCCATGTGCTATTAAAATGGGCAGCACACCAACAAAAATCTGTCCTCATCAAAAATTCAGGAAAACAAAATAAAAAGATGTAAGGCCACATTTTCAAAGGATTCAGCCTGACCCCCTTGTATTTTTTTGTGTATGCAAAATGTATTTTTTCGCACCTGCAGGCATAGTCTCCATAAGCCAACTATAGCCTCCAAATTGCCAAGGCTTTAAAAAAAAAAATCTGCCTTTCAAATTCAGCCCAGAAACCTGATAATGAAACCAGAATAGGTGGAGGGCTGCCTAAAACTATTTATAGGAATATTGGGGGAGATAATTACTACCTTGCGGCTTGTTCTGAAATACCTCTGCTTGGCAGAAATATGTGTACCTCACATCAGAGATTGAAGGGGCGCCTTAAAGATGGCGGATTACTTTGAGTTACGACAGTGGCAGCCTGAATGCCTTCCTTCTCCTTATCCTCATGATTAAATCAATCTCTCGAAGATGCTTTGGAAATTTCAACTGCAGTCATTCATGTATTCCTTCCTTCACGCATTCCTCTTCCGTCTGAACTTTCATAGAGCTCTACCCTACCGAGTATCCTCCAGGTCTCAGGCTCTGTGCTAGGCTCTGGATTCAGCTGTGGAACGCAAAGGGCATCCCTATTATCGTGCATCTTCCAACTGAGTTTGGAAGGCAGCCCGCTAATGGTCATTCAGATAATTCACTGCAATCATGATAAGAGTTTTTGGAGAAAATGCTAGTTTCTCTGCCAAGGAAGTTGCCATGAGGGCAGGGAATTTTGTCTGTTTTGTTCGTGATGAAGTTCCATTTCTCTAACAGTCTTGGCATGACGTTTTCATGAATTTTGAAACCTGGGGTATGTTCTCAGAGGATCTATGAGAGGGTCCTAATGCAGATGGAAAAGTCCATGCCAGTGGCCTTGCCCAGGGAAATGATATGTAGGGTGAGGCCAAGAGTGAGGGCAGTCCGCTTAAGGAAGGGCGCACGGAGGGGATGGAGAGCGGTCTGGGAGAGGAAAGAGTTTGTGAGAAGACCCCACAGGAAGATGGCTGCGTGCCCCTGCGGCACTGAGCGAGGGCTAGAGGTCTCAAGAAGGGTGAAGAGTGCATCTGCCGGTGTAGCAGGAGCCGGGTCACGTGGCAGGTCGAAGGTGACAGCCAACATGAGAAAGTAGGAAAGGCTTCTGATCTGGGGTAGTCCTGCTGCCACTCCAGGAAAGTCTGCTTTCTGGGGGGTGTCACGGGCACTGAGAGTGGCTCCTCGAGGACTTGCAAGTTGACAGAAACCGTCCTTCGGCAAAGACTGTAGACACACTCCCACCCCTCTGCTCCCAGAAAGCACGGTAGACGCGGAGTGTGTTTTGACTAACAGTGGATGAATGAGTGCTTATTCATGCCCATCGTGAAGGCCTACTGTGTGCCAAGTGGGAAGGGGGTCTCACTGACAAAGCTACAGAACTGTGACAACAAGTGGGGGGGGGGCTGCAGTGTTTTCAGTGGCTTTGCAGAAGAAGCGGTGGCTTCTGTTTAGGACCCCTGCCCTTGTTCTCGTGCAGCTCTGTGACCTTGAGAGAGTCCCCTAAGCTATCTGAATTCAATATGGGTCATGTGGCTAGCACTGTGGCAGTCTGAGAGTCAATGCTGCCTCCGTTCCCTCGTCTCGTCCGTGTTTATTCATTCAGCAAGCATTTATTGCATGCCTGCTCTGTGCCTGGCCCTCGGCGAAGTACTAGGACGCCGTAATCAGTTAAGTCATTGAGAAGAATCTCTTGCCTTGCCCACCTCTTCAGGTAGTTTGTTTTGATGATAGGAGAATATGTAGGAAAATGTTTTGGAAACTAGAAAGTGATGTATTATAAACACGAGTTGTTCTTATTCTACAACCTTGCCTATTTATTGACCACCACCTTTAAGCATTAGCTTATAAAATTACCCATGAAGGGGCACATGGGTGGCTCAGTCGGTTAAGCATCTGACTTAGGCTTGGGTCATGATCCCGGGGTCCTGAAATCGAATCCTGCATCAGACTCCCTGCTCAGCAGAAAGTCGGCTTCTCAGTCTCTTTCTCTCTCTTTCTCTGCCCCTTCCCCTGCTTGTGCTCTGTCTTTAAAGAAAAAAAAAAAATTTACCAGTGAAATTACTCGTGGACCTGGTCAACTATAATTATAAAAATTTTAGCTAACTTTTACTTTTGTTCTTATTAAGTTCCAGGCATTGTCCTAAGCTTTGCATATATGAACTCTTTTAGTCCTTACCACACCCCTGTGAAGAAACAGAGGCCCAGAAACAGTTGCCCTAAAGTAGACTGAGGGAAGCAGCAGACTCAGATCCTAACCCAGGCACCCAGCCTCCAGAGCACGCGTTGGAAACCACCGCCGAACACACAGCACCAAGACTAGATTGTTATTTCCGTGTGAGACCGATCCTGGTTTGCTTCCTCTCCTCCCTGTCACAGACCAGATTGTCTGTTACCTGAGGGCTGAGGCAATGTTGACTTTTACCCACTGTGCCTAGAACAGTGCCTGGTCTATAGTATGTATTCACTAAATATATGCTGGGTGAATGCCTTCTAGCTGCGTAAGCACTGTTTGATGCAAACAGAGTGACCTCAGGACAGTGTGCAGTAGAACTACAACTCTGAAATACCTAACGGTGGTAAAGCAGGGCGGGGGGAGGGCACAGTCACCAGTAATTTCTAATCCACTGGGGACAGTCTTCAGAAAGAGGTTGAGTTCTTTACCTAAAGTCCTTCTGGTGATCTAATATGGAAAAATGGCTCGATTAAATAAAATATTGATTTGATTTACAGCACCCTGTTACAGCTATAGTGTAGACAGTGATGAATACCAGGAGACTGAGATCTCTTGGCCCCCCGCCCAAAAGTTGCAGGTGCGCTCACAGGTTTGGGTGACCTGCCCATGGTCACACAGCTTGCTGATGGCAGAGGCAGGATGAGAAACCCAAGGTTTTGGCTCAGAAAATAAAGCGATGGTTTAGTCCCACCAGTTTTAAAACTGTAGTTTTAGGTTGCACTCCTATTTCCCAGTCTTTAGACTTTGATTTGATTCAGAGGTCAGTCCGGTGATTGATGTGGGGACCGAGAGGAGAACAAGACCTGACACTGGGCTTCCCTTTCTGGTTCCCATTTGTTATTCGTGTCCTTGGAGAATTGAGGCCATCATGTTATTCCCCTGCTTTAAGCCCTTTTGCTGGCTGCTTATGTCTCCAAGATGTCCACGGTCATGTACGGAAAGATGCTTCACATTCTTCTTCCTGCCTCCCTGCCCACCAGCTCTGACTTGAACACTCCAGAGTGTGCACTAACCTCGCTCTGCCCTCTCCAGCCCCGCTCAAACTCCTGCTCAGACATCACCTCCTCCAGGAAGCCATCCTAAAGTTCTCTCCTAAGCTTTTCGGGCTGATAGCCTTTCCTGTTTCCTCTCATACCACATGGTGCTTGCCTTAGGGTAGTATCTGTTTTGAACTCTTTGATGGAAGGTTCCATCTGGATTCTTCTGTGAATTCAGAGTTGATTACAGTATATGACACGCCCTAGGTGCATAAAACAAACAAATAAATAACAAATTGATGAATCTGCTAGAGGGTCAGTCATGATTGGGTTTGCCTCATGTCTCTTTCCCTTCTCTGGGAGACTTTGGTTTAGTGGACTTTCCTTGAATCTCTTGTGCGTTTTTCCGTTCATTGAAACCTGATGCTCAACCTGACCAGACCTCCCTTCCGAAGACCCTGTGCTTCCCCCTTAGAAGCCTTGAGGGACCCCAGATGGCAGCCTGGGCAAATGGGGCTCCCTTAGTCCTGCTTTGTCCTGGGTTAGACACATTTCAAGTGCATTTATGTTACTTCATCTTTCAAACGATCCTGCGAGAGACTGGCCATTCTCCGCATTTGACAGGCAAGGAAACGTGAGCTTGGAGACATGAGGTGCTTGACTCAAGGTCACGGAGCTGGTCGTGGAGCAAGTCATGGAGCTGCAGTTGGGCCTCGGACTGCTGATTCCAAGTCCCTTTGTCCCTTTTTCTCACTTCTGAATCTCTAGTAGCAGCAGTTTTATTCCACAACATCCATGGTTGCTCTGTCAGTAACCTATGATTTTATGACAGTCAAAGTTATTCTTGTACCAAGAAGAAGTGAAGAAATGACCCATGCCTAGCCCACCATCCTTTTCTTTCTTGTTCATCACTGGCCCGGCTGCAGTGATGTCTCCCCACAGTCTCTGTAGTGGCGGCTGCTGGGCCACCAGGGAGGAGGCTTCTCTCCGAGCCTTGAAGAGAAGGTGACAGAGCACACCTTCCCTCAAGCTGGTGACACAGCTCCCTGGAGCAGCCCCTGGGTGGCTGACCTCAAGCACCAGGCAGTTTCTGCTGTCCTCTTCCTTGCTGAGGTGCCCCATATAAGGATTTTTAAAAGGATGCCCATTTATTTATCCCTCTTTACAAACAAAACAAAACAAAAAAAAAAAAACAACCCTGGGAGTTAGAATTTTTACTTTGCCAAGAGAAGAAATTTTTAAAAGGTGCAAGAGCCCCACCCTTTCGATATCATTTCAGAAGAGACACATTAACGAAGTAACAATGATGCTAACCAGAGGCTCCCATGTGGGGGAAGGGGACCCAGGTGTGGTGGTGGTTCCCGGACAGGGGCCAGGCTCACTAAGTGTAATCCTAGAGGGTCTTTCCCATTCCCCAGTCTCAGTCCTCATCTGGGCAGTGGTAGTCTCTCACCTACACAGCTGGCAGAGACTTTTTCAAAGAACAAATGTTCATTAGACCATTGCCCTACTTCGTGGCCTTCCGGGGACTCTCATAGCACATACAGCCCATTACAGGATACTGACCTTGGCAGGCAGACCCTTGGCAACTGGGTCCAACAGATGCCCTCGTCTTTTCCCATACCTAACACACTCTGGCACCCTGTGCTTCCCTCTTTTCCCCCAATACAGCCTGCTTTTCCACAGGTCAGCACCCTCACCACTGAATCATCTGCCTTGCTGTTGCCTTTCCTCTCTCTTGACTTTGAAATCCCTAGGCTCCTCCTTCAGATTCCAGCTGACAGGTTGCTTCCTCTGGGAACATTTCCTTCATTCTCCCGGGAAAATGGATGTGTGTGTGTGTGTGTGTGTGTGTGTGTGTGTGTGTGTGTGTGTGTGTGTTGGGCCAGAATATGGATGGGTAGGACATTCCAGGTAGAGGGAACAGAGAGTGCAAAAGGGAAAGAGCTTGGGGTACTCAGAAGGACTAAGAGGCTAATGTCCCTTGTATGTTCCTAGTAGGAAATCCAGCTCTAAACTTGCAGCCTTAGGGACCGTGCACAGCATTTGTGGATTCTATTCTAAATAGACTAGAAAGGTCTTGAGAGGTTTCAGTATAGACTCTTGAATTATCTTGCTTTAGGACCATATCTGTCTTCTCTGCTAGACGGTACATTCCTCGAGACTAGCGTCTTTCCTTCAGCTCCACATCCCTTGCTCTGGAACATGGTGGGTGTTTGTGACTGTTTAGTATTTAGTAGAAAGGATACAAGGGAGGAGGGATATGTTAATGAACCCAAGTCTGCTACAAGTTGCTTACATCCCTTCTCATTTCTTCCAAATCATATTTTAATATCTTTCCACCTACTGGTGTAGGTTTGGCAGACAGAGTTTATGGGAAAAGCAAGTTTTCATTTATTGTAGTTTATGTTTATTGTACGTACTATATTCTCATTATTTTATGTGCAAAGAATGTTTCTTACGCGATACTCTTTGGGGAGATAATATGCAAAGAGATCTTCTATTTCATTTTTACTAACACCCACTGCAGTTTGCTAAATCATCACCTTCAAACCATAGTTTAATTTAATCTGCTTTATTGCTTTCCAAAGCATTTCCCATGAGTAAGAGTACATTCCTTCCCTGCGTTTTAGAAATAACTGACTTGAAAATATACAAGTAGAGTTAAACAGGTGTTTTGTTCCCTTCAGCCTTTCGGAGTCTATGTGTCTGTCTCCCGTGTCTGAAGAATGGAACTTTCTGACTCAAGAACAGGAAGAGATATCCAAGAGGGATATAAAACCACGTGCTCTAAAGAGTAGTCTGTGGATTTGTAATTAGATAAATCTGGCTCTACTAGTAATTAACAGTTGAGATCTTGGATGAATAAATATTTTAAAGCCTTAGCTCCCACATTTGTAAGATGAGGATAGCTGAACCTAGTTATGGTTTTAACATCAGTTTTTAAAAAGAAATTGTATAAAGTGCTTGGCAAAGGTCTAACACAGGGTAAGTATTAAGGAAGCAGTAGCTGTTATTATTAATAGTTAACACATACCTTTTGCTACATGACTTCAATGATGCTTCTGAGCTTTCTGTGCCTGTGTCCTCATCTCAAAAATGGGAATGATGATAGCAGTTTACATAACAGGCTTATTGTATGGGTCAAATGAGCCAGTGCTTAACCGAGTGCTGAGGAGGTGGCTGGCCTGTGGCAACTCCTCAGTAAATGTTAGATTCTCTTATTACTAATATCAGTTATGGTCGTGTGTGGTTTCTCCATGCTTTCCAACATGAGATCAAAGTGAAATTTCAGACAACGTACAGGCTTTGTTTTGCCCAAGCAAAAAGGACTCTCTCAGAGATAATGATTCCTCACTTACTGTGAGGTACCTGCAAATCAGAAATATTTTCAGTTCCTGATTTATCTGAACAATTGCCTTTGCTGTAATAACTGTAATATTCTGGAGTCTCCATGGCCAGTTAGCTGGGTTGACCCCACTGAAAAATGCCTGATGACTCGCAGTTCACAAACTACCTTAATTAAACAAAATTGTCTAGATCAGTGTTGGGCTAAGACTGAGAGTTATTAAAGCCCTTCAGTTCACTAAAGCTCGTCCTCATTATGTTGTTCGAGATTTCATCAAATGATCAAAAAATGTTTGCTAAGCTCCCTGACTTGCCATGTACCCATCTGCTCCTATCATCGCTGCGTGGGTGCCTCCTCCTGCCACGTGACAGACAGAAAAGAGAGGTTTGCTGAGAGGGGGCTCCGCACCCTTAGCTCCAGCTCGGGGCATGATACTGTGAAGAGGACAGGAACACTGAGCTAGCACCAATAAATGGACCCCCCTTTAAATAGAGAATTCATACTCATGTGCCAAAAATGCTTTTAAAATAGCTTTGTGGAGGATATTTGATATCCAATAAATTGCATGTATTTGAAGTATACAGTGTGAGCCATTCTGACATACTCATATACCTATGAAACCATTCCCATGGTCATGGTAACTAAACACCCATTACTTCCTTAAGTTTCCTTGTCACTTTGTCATCCCTCGCTCCTGTGCCTTCCTTCCTGTCCTCAGATAACAACCGATCTGCTTTCTGGCTCTGTAGATTAGCTTTCATTTTCTAGAAGTTTTTATCTATGAATTCATACCACTTGTACTCTTTTTTTTTTTTTTTTTTTTTTGGTCCAGCTTATTTGACTTGGCATAATCATCATCTTCTAATAGAAATATGAAGCCACGCTGCCCACATACAAAGTTGTGTACTTGGATTGTTTCTAGTAACAAACACCAATTATACAGTGTTTGGTTTCTGTTGTTGTTTGTTTGTTTTTGTTGCTGGTAGGGATTCCATGCATGCATCTCTTTAAATTCTCACAGCAACCCTTTATTGCAGCTCGATGCCCACTTAGGAGATACCCTGACTTAAAGACTACTTTCACCTTGCTAGCAGCTCAGGTTCTGATGACAGCTTCAGTCCCACGCTGCGGTGCCCCCTGCAGTAAGACTTTTTGCACAAGTTACTTAACTGCTTTTCACCTTCGTTTCTTCACTGCAAAATGGAAATGGGATGGTAGAGGCCAACTCACTCTGGAGAGAAATAAATAAGCGGGTGCATGTTAGTGCTCAGCTTTACCCTCGTGAAGTGCTCAGTGAACATTAGCTCTCTTTACTACTGTTAATGTGTTGCAGTTCTTTAGTAATAGATGTTGAACAAAAGCAGAAAAAGCCCCCTTTTGTGGTAAACAGACTATTAACATCAGTGGATGTCCTATGCTGAGGAGTGTTCTAAGTGGTGAGAGCATGGAAAAGAGAACAGAACGTCATGGTGAATCTCATGCTGCTGCTCTGACCCAGCAGCTGATTGCCTGGCTTCTACTAAACTCGGTAAACATTTGATGAATCAATGGGGTAGATGCTGGAATGAACATGTTTGTTGACAGTAGCACCCCGGTGATTCAGAGAGAGACCGAAGCCCAAATCAGGCAAGAGTGTATTATCCCCCCATATTCCATTGAAGGTATAACCTGGAAAGGCTTTTCCTGGTCATTAGTTATTTTCTATTCATTATATGAAGACCTAAGACCCTAGCAGTTATTACACTTTCCACTGTTACTAATTATTAGATGTACCAGTAGGCACCTGGATGATAATAAGCCTCTCGTCCTGCCATCTGTCTGTTGGCAAAGTCTTAGGATGCAGTATCGGTTGCACCTTGAGTGCTAGTCACTAGGTCGACAATGCATGTAGCCGTGTTCCATGGTTTCCTGATGACTGGTTGGGAAATGGGCTTCGACCACATTGCCCATGGAAATGTGTTCTCTGCGGGCTCACAACTACCACCAGCACCCAGGCCAGTGGGTTTCAGATGGGATGAGGCTTTGAACCTGGCACTGAGACTTGGCGATATGCTCATGGGGCTGGCTCCATTGGAAGAAGGAATTGAGCACACCTAAAATGATTTTTTTTTTTTCTTAACAAACACCCAAAGAGAGAAAGGGCTTTTTCCAGAATGACATAGTGTGTGGCAAAGAGCCGTGTCTGGCCAACACAGAGCAGGATTGCTCTTGCCTCTTGCATTTCTCATCAAAGCCTCTCCTTTTATCATTGTCTTTGAGGCATCAGGAATATAGTCACTGGTATTGTAATGGCATTGCATGGTGACAAATGGTACTTATTCTTGTGATAAGCATAACCTAACGTATACAGTTGTGGAATCACTATATGATACACCTGGCACTCGTGCAACATTGTGGGTCAACTATACTGCAGTTAAAACATAAAATATAGAACTTAACTGCCCCTAGAATGAAGGAGACCATCCTTATGGAGTGGGAAGCACTTTGCACGAATTGGTTATAGTCAATGCTGGCTTCTTCCCTTAGTGCCTTTTCTGCTCTTCTATAAAGTCATGGTTCTCAGAATGCGGTCCCTGGACCAGAAGATCAGCCCCACCTGGAAATTGCTTAGGAATTGAAATTCTCAGGCCTCCATCCCACATGTACTGAACCGGGAACTCTGGGGAAGGGATCAGCAGTCCGTTCCTTAATAATCCTCTGGGTGATTCTGATGCCCACTCCATCAGATTTGAGAACCACTGCTCTAAAGTGGCCTCCCTTTTGGGGTCTGCTCCTGCTTCCAGATATTGAACACGGTGGACATTGATTTGAACATTAAGCTGCAGGCTCCTATCCCTCCCCTGACACTAAATTCTTTCTATCCAGTTCTAGCATCAGCTGCTACGCGATCCTGACGATCCTGCGGCATCCCTCAGGCTATCATGGGCCATTTTGGTGATTTGTATTGTTGAATTTTTTGTTGTTTTTTTTTTCCCCTTTGCTATTCTCTGCCAACAAATGTTGAAACACTTCTGACAGCCAGCCAGGTACTTCTGTTTTGGACAAGTGTCCTTGTCTTTTTAATCATCCTTCTGCTTACCTCCTTGGAATGCCTGTGCCCATCCCTCCAGTCTTCTCTCCAGATGGCTGGTGGGTGAGCCCAATTCTCATCAGTGACAATGTGGTGGTGACTTTGTACTTCAGGCTTGACATCATGACCTGCCTGCCCTTTTACTGTCAAAGATGACAGGGGGCTCAGGAAAGCAGGTGGCAAGAGCTTGGGAGAATCTATTAGGGTTAGTGATTCCTGCAAAACCATTTGCTCCAGACAAGATTGCTTACAAATAACTCTGTCTCAACCAGCCAGGGTTTGTTATCCACTAATTATTTTTGGATTACGAAGGGCTAACAGGACTTGGCCTTGGAAGGTCAGAATGATTTGAGTAGATAACTAGGTTGCTACATTCCCTGGGGAAGAGAAGGATCTGTGCAACCAGGGTTTTAGCACTTTGATTGAAGGGAAACCATGTTCTCGTTTTTCTCTGATAAATGTTGATAAAGGACTACAGTTATACGATTTTCCAAATGTCAACTGTTAGGTCTTGTGGTCAAACCACTTGGAGGATGAAGCACCTATGACGTCAGCCCCAAAGTTCTCGTGGGAGAAGAGTAGGTTGCACAGGTAGGAGAGGAGCTGGGAAGACAGATGATTAGGAGACCACAATCCACCTTCTAGATGAGCAGTAGTGAGGACCGCGGAGTGGGGAGAAGCTCAAGGGAAGTCCCACAGGCCCGATCAGAATTTCTGCCCCCACATCTCTCACCCTTCCTTGGAGCTGAGACCTTGGACAAGTTATTTCACTTTTTTGAGGCTCTCATTTGTTGATCTCTAAACCTAAAGAAAATAAATAATATCTATTCCATCATTACAAAGATATAACTGAGAAAAATTTTTTTAATTTATTTTAGCAGAGTACTGGTACGTAGGAAAGAATCAATGTTAGCTCTGACTATTTTTCCTAAAGTAGTGGTAATGAGTTAATATGGTAGGGGGAGGCAAAGAGGCAAAGAGTAAAGTCTAGGATTGTACCCCAGGATTCTAACTCAAGTTGGTGCAACAGATTTTGATCGCCAGAGAAACAAAATTGAAGAAAATCCAAAGACGAGAAAGTAGCAAGGAGAAGCAATGTTGATGCGATATAAAAGCACTGGGGCTTTGACTGTCTCTCTGGAGATCACACACACACACACACACACACACACACACACACACACACCCTCTTCTCTGGTGATGACATCAGATAAATGAGGTGTGAGACTCTCCAAATGACAGCTCTCAGTGCCTCTTCTCAGGGTCATTATGCAACACTCTCCAATTAGCTGTGAGCCAAATTCTGGTCTTGCTTACTTTCATTTTTCTGGAACACTTTTTTTTCTCCCCAAAGCCCCATTTATAATTTCTTCCCCCACCCCTGCCTTCTCCTGTAGACTGTACACATTGAGCTCTTATCAAACAGTGATGACTCAGGATGAAAATTTCCAAATCAGAGCATAAATGGCTAAGGCATTTTTTTTTTTAAAGATTTTATTTATTTGACAGAGGGAGAGAGATCACAAGTTGGCAGAGAGGCAGGCAGAGAGAGAGGGGGAAGCAGACTCCCTGCTGAGCAGAGAGCCTGATGCAGGGCTCAATCCCAGGACCCTCAGATCATGACCTGAGCCGAAGGCAGAGGCTTTAACCCACTGAGCCACCCAGGCACCCCTGGCTAAGGCATTTAATTGGTAGGGAGCCAGACAGATTTTGAGTAGATTCCAGCTCTATCATTTATTGGGCAAATCATTTTTAGCAAATTAATCTATTTTTTAGCCTTTGTTTTGTAAAACTTAAGGATAAAAACATATTTATGCGTATCTAAGTGCCACTTAGTTACAAAGTCTTTCCTGATCTCCCAAGCTGGGGTTATGTGCCACCTCTGTTCCCATGATACCTTAGACTCGCCTTGCATGGGTTTTTGCATATTTGCTTAGAACTGTTGATATTTCTGTCACCATTGGATGTCTCTGTACCCCCAGCTTCTTTCTGGGTGTCCAGGATGTAGTAGATGCTTAGTAAAATCCAGATTCGTTGAAATTGCTTTACCCTGCCCCTCACACATGCCCGTTAGTCATCTACAATCTCAAGAAGTGCCCATGGAAAGATTCCTTCTCAGGGCACCTGGGTGGCTCAGTGGGTTAAGGCCTCTGCCTTCGGCTCAAGTCATGATCTCAGGTCCTGGGATCGAGCCCCGCATTGGGCTCTCTGCTCAGCGGGGAGCCTGCCTCCCCATCTCTCTGCCTGCCTCTCTGCCTGCTTGTAATCTCTCTCTCTGTCAAATAAATAAATAAAATCTTAAAAAAAAAAAAAAAAAGATTCCTTCTCTACCAAATTTCACTGACAACAGTCCTTTCAATTCATTGACCACTTCATTGTTTCTAGAGCCCTTTCACGTCTGTGACCTCACTGACGGTGTGTAGGTCAGGGCTCATACAGCCGAACGGTGCTGACTGTGGAGCTCCGAGAGGAGGCATCTGGTCTGCATACTCACAGTGCCTAGGTCAGGGAACTGGGATCTGAACACAAGCTGGCATAACTCCACAGCCCGTGTTCTCTGGACCCCATATTACTCCCTCTTCTAATTCTTCTCTCAGGGTTTACTCCTAAATTTACTTCCACTGATTGTCCTGCCAATATTCCTTACCACTTCCGTATCAACTGCATGGACCAAACTGGCGCATGCATGGTGTAGGAACTCTTGCTCAACCTAAGCAGGCAAGGTGCTCTCTGATGTAAGAGATCAGAAGACCCATCTATGGCTGCAGAGGTGAATATAACCAATTGTATAACTGTGGTGGGGTTTTTTGGTTTAGTTTTTGGAAGTGCCCGCTGATGCACTTGAGTTAACAAAGGAGGACTTTTTTCCTTTCCAAATATGCTTTTGTACTCCAGCAACCCTCACCGACTCCTCAAACTTTTTTCAGAAATTAAAGGTTTTATTCTATACCCAGTGTTCCTTGGAAGTGTTTCTCTGGTACTCCCCAGCCTTGGTTTGGAGATGTCAAGGACACGACAGCAAAGCACTGAGGGTAATGTAGCTCCCCAAAGGTATACAGTCCAAACAGGGGCCATATGGCTCAGATTTCCCAAAAAGTTCCCAGTTTTCAGAATCCTGTGTCAGGAGCTCACGAGCGCATTTATGTCTTTGGCACATATACTTTCCAGAATCATTTATGTGGTAACATGCCACATAAAATCTGATGCTTTATAAGTAAGATGTTTTTTTAACCCCTCCTTTCTTACAAAGATGATGTGAGGGAGGTTCTAGCGATATTTATATTAAAAGGAAGGTTACTTAGATAACTACGATGAAAACAAGGTAGTAAATGATAGATAAAATCATGCAACAAGGTCCTATTTGTGTGATACACAGTTGATTCTGAGCTTCCTAGTAGTCAAAGGAAAAAGATTAAAAAATCAGTTTCAAGATTCACGGTGTCTCTAGGAAACAAGCATTTAGGTGTGGAGAGGCCTAAAGAGTATGCACTGCATTTAAAGTGTGTTTTAAAGTTGTATGTATAATATGAAGTTTTTATACTATTTTAACTTAAAAAGTGGACAATTGATATCCTGGGATCTTTTGGATATCACACACCTTTTTGGGGGGGGTGGTGACAGCAGCCATCAAAATGTGGCATTCCTGTATAAAATGCAAATCAAGCAGCTTTGAGCTAAGCTTCTAGTAATTTTCAAGGCCTCTTCAATCGACAGCATATATTTTTCCTTATGTAATTGAGATAATAATTTCCCGCCATAACATCCTAAGACTTCTGGCCAGCCTTCCCTTGGAATACAGTGTGTCTTTACTCCACTAATGAAACTTTGCTAATTATAAAATTCCTGAAGTTCGGTCCTGGAAGAAAAATGTTTTGCACACTTTACAAATAATATGCCTCTGTGGGGTGAATGCTGACTTGTGCAATTCAGGTTTTGGCTTATTTGGATATTCATAAGGGTCCCTCTTTGCTGATTATGTCAGCACAACCTCTTTATTGAATTATGGATTGGGTATTTAATCAAGGCCTGGGCCTTATTATTAGCCATGTAGCATTCCATTGTTGCAGCAGAAAATGGAATGTGTAAAACCCGTCTCACATGGAAATCTATTGGCCCACTAATAAATAATGTTTTACGATACAGTCTTTCTTATCCCTGTAATCCTTATCTGCCAGAGAAGTGAGAATAGATAAGCTCACCTCACCCCCGGTGGACCGGGTAAGGGTTCTGTCAGAGGGCTGGTGGACCGGACGCCTTAAGGGTTCTCACGAGTTTGCTTTTTCTATATTATTTTTTATTTTATTTTTTAAAAGATTTTATTTATTTATTTGACAGAGAGGAGAGAGATCACAAGTAGGCACAGAGGCAGGGGAGAGAGAGGGGGAAGCAGACTCCCTGCTGAGCAGAGAGCCGATGCGGGGCTCGATCCTAGAACCCTGAGATCATGCCCAGAGCTGAAGGCAGAGGCTTTAACCTGCTGAGCCACCCAGGTGCCCCACTTTTCCTGTATTAATCCTGTGCTCTTTTTAGACAAATACTTATATATAGGAGAGAGAATATGTCTTCTGACGTAATTGCTCACGTGAGGGGGTTTGATTTAGTCTAGTGATTCCTACTTTTCTAGAACACTTCTAACTGCCGTCCCTTGGACCTCCCCCTGGGGATTTGGATTCACCTGGTCTGAGTGATCCCCAAGTGAGACCTCTGAACGGCCAAGATGGAAGATCACTGAGTTGTGCTCTCAGAGGGGCATTTTCCTCTGTTTAATGGCTGTGAGCAGAAAGTTCCAGCTCCACACTAGATCTTTGAGGATAAAAGTCTTCCATGATTTCTTCTTCTGGAATCTGCTATTCGGGGAGTCTGCTTGGGCATTTATGGCATGGGGGAAAGGATTGAACTTGGAGTTCCTGAAATACAGGCTTGTGTCCTGGTACTTTTCTAGCTGAGAGGTCCTGGGGAATCTACTTCAGTCTCTAGAGAAAAATCAGGAACCTTGCTTTGTCATGAATTTGGAATCGCTTACATGAGAGACAGCATCGCAATTTCAATGCCCGAAAACCACCTTCGAGCTGTTAATACTTGTGAGTGTAGGGTGACTCACTACTAAAAAGCGGAGGATAATTTTTACTTCCCTAGGCTGTTGTGAAGATTTAAATAAGATGATGTTACGAAGGGCCCTTCAGGTGAGAGGTTGTTCATAAAAGTTTGTTCCATTCTCATTCTCCACCTCCCCTAGGATTCCTTCTTTTGACCTTTCTCTGTGTTCCTCTGGTAGAACTTTCGAAGATTTTCACTGAGAAGCTGTGCATTAGATCCTCCTTTCTCTGGGCCCAGGTATCCAAGCCAGGGGCACGTTGATCTCAACAGTCTCCAGATTCTGACCTCCTCTGCCCATTGGTAGTTTATACCTGGTCTTTGGGCCTCTGGATTTTCTGTTCCCTGCATTTCCCTTCTACAGCCAGTGTTGTAGCCCTCAGATGAAATTACAGAGTAACATGATAAATGTCAGGGAAGGGAATGTCCACAGTGTTATGGGATCATAAGGGAGGTCCCTAACTTGGCAGGGGATGCAGATATTGAGCCTCCAAAGACTTCCTCAAAGAAATGCCATCTCACTCGGGTTCTAGAAGTTCAGTTGGACTTGGCCGGGCATAGAGAGGGAAGAGTGTTTGGGGCAGAAGAACAGTTTGGGCAAGGACCCAGGGATGGGCAGGTGCTTGGTGGGCTGAGACGATCTGGATGACAGGAGCCCCAGGAATGGGACTGAATGCTGGGATAGTTCCTTTCCTCTTTAAAGATTTATCTATTTATTTTAGAGAACGCATGAATGCGAGAGAGAAAGGGCAGAGGGAGACAGAGAATCTCAAGCAGACTCCCCACTGAACAGAGCCCAACTCAACTCAGCGCTCTATCCCAGGACCCTGACATCATGACCCCAGCCGATTATCAAGAGTCAGAAACTCAATGGATTGAGCCACTCGGGTGCCCCACTGGGACAGGTTCTGAAGGAGAGCCAGTAAGCTGACAGATGTCTTGATGCCTGCTTATCTGTCTCTGTGCCTGAGGCACCTGGTACATCACATGTGCTGAGTAACATTGTTAGATTAGTGCTTTCTCAGGGCTTAGTGGGTGGGAATGTGAGGAGATGGAATGGGGAGAAGCTGTCCTTGAGTGGGTGGTTTTGAAATGGGCCATGAAGGGGGCGCCTGGGTGGCTCAGTGGGTTAAAGCCTCTGCCTTCGGCTCAGGTCATGATCCCAGGGAACTGGGATCGAGCCCCGCATCGGGCTCTTTGCTCAGTGGGAAGCCTGCTTCCCTCGGAGCCTGCTTCCCTCTCTCTCTGTCTGCCTCTCTGCCTACTTGTGATCTCTCTCTCTCTCTGTCAAATAAATAAATAAAATATTAAAAAAAAAAAAAAAGAAATGGGCCATGAAGAGGGGTGGCTGGGAGTTTAATGAGCACAGGTGTGTGTACACGGGCATGCGTGGGGGGTGTGTGGTGCCAGGCCCCATGGAGCAAGTGACCCAAGTGTGGTCATACGGGGGAAGAGGATTTCAAAAAGAGTAAACTTCTGATGGTGGTGAGGGTAAATGGAAATGCCCTCACAGTGTGGAATCAGCTAGCTGAGTCTGACTTGTTTTTGGTAACTTTTCATTTTTTACTATGTCACCTGGGGCTTGCCGGACTAAGGGTACGCGGCTTTATCCTAGAGGAAGCCCTGGATGAATTGAAAGCAGAGAGCAGGGATGGGGTGGGGGTGGCGTGATCAGATAGGCATTTCAAGATGATGTTCCAGCTGCAGAGGGGAGAATGAATGGGAGGATGTCAAGAATGGATACATTGTAACCTCTAAATTATTTTCTCATCTAGTTCAAGGACTCTCTTTTCTCCAAAACCTGTTACAACTTCTGCCTGAATAAGACAACCCTAACTGTTCCCTGTGGTTCCCAAAGGGCTCTCACCCATATTCTCCTGTGTTAGGTCAGAGGGGATAGTCTCCCCTAGTACCAAGCACTCACTCCTGTTAACCAAAGGGGAGGCCTAGATGTGGGGAGGCAGGTTTCCTGGCGCTTTCTCTACTTCTGTTTATGTGGTAGGCTCTTAGCTCCTTTTGGAAATGTTGTCTTGATTTTTTTTTAAGTAATGCTGAGAAAAAGTGGCGATTAGGGAAAGGTGATTCTTCCTTAGATAGATCCCTCCCTCTGTCCTCTTAGACCTGGCCCCCTGTGCCTCCTCCTCCATGAAACCCCCATTTCTCCTTTCCTAGCCTTCACCACATTCCCTTAGCCCTTTGTTGACTTTAGTGTTCCTAATTTGGCATTGCTATGAGAGCACTGCCTCTTTTCCCTTGTCAGTTACCAATCTCTGAGGAGAGGGATTACTCACTTTTCTATCCTTTTTTCCAAACGGAGTGATTGGTGCACAGAAGGCTTAGCGTCTCCAGGTGAGCTGGTCTGTAGCTCCCCCATTATTAGGAGCAATTATAGTTATGGTCTTGGGATACCTGCACCCAGCTGCCCAGTGGGTATCTCCGTCAGGAGGTGCCCTGGGGGAGAGGTAAACATGCCCAGGCCTCCTTTCTGTTTCACGTTCCAGGAGATAGTCACTTTGCACACATACATTTTCTCTGCCCATCACACTCGGGATTGATTTTGCCTCTCTCGTTGTGTGTAGTATCAGATCTCTTGCTCCAGCTCCTGAGTGTTCTCCACATTTTTGCACCTGTCCATCCACACAAGCTTGTGTCCCAGCTTAACTGTGTGCATGTCTCACAATATCTAAACTTTGCCCTGCTTGGCAAGGTCACCCCTACCCTGCAGCCCTCCTGAAACCCGGACCGTTCACATCAGCCCAGAACTCTGGACAGCTCCCCATGGTCATCTGGAGACTCCTCACCATCAGGCCCCTGTGTCCCTCTCCAGGGAGGAAGTGCTCATTACCCTGACAGCTAATTACTCCAGCAGTTTATACTGTATCATCAAAGACAAAATACCACCAGTGTTTGCTCACAGAACTTTCCATGATGACAGAGATATTCTGTCTCTGTGCTGTCTGATAAAGCAGCTATTAGCTGCGTATGCTTGTTGAACCCTGGAAGTGTGGT
>CM053606.1:38703821-38752527 GCA_028646535.1 Procyon lotor | reverse complement strand
CCACGCCTGTGCCCCCCACCCTCTCAAATAAATAAATAAATAAATAAATCTTAGTGCATCAGGCCTGCAAATAACTGCCCATTATACTGGCTGCTTTGCTCATGTGGCTGTAAGGCACTATTAGGTTATTGTCACTTCACTGTCACATGGCCTGGTGAGGCCACACAGGATGGGCGGGGGGTGGGGGTGGGGGGTCGTCTTAGGGGCAGCAGTGAGCCAGGCCCCGAGAGAGAAGGCTGGTTGGAGTAAAGGAGAAATTGGTCATCTCCATTCTGTCCCTACTAAATTTTGGTCACTGTAAGAAATTCAGATGCCAGCATCTAGAAGGCAGGTCGGAATGTGGGCTTGGAGCTTGGGAGGGGTGTGGGAAGTAAACAGGATGACTCCAGTGTCATCTCAAAGAAGTGAAGGAAACAGAAGGAGACCGTGGACAGAACATTAGAGAATACCTCCATCTAGGATTCGGAAAGCAAAGGCTGACCAAGTCAGGAAGGCAGGAGAACCCGGAGAGTCACAGAGGCATGAGAGGGGCAGTTTCCTCAAGAAGGAGGAGGCAGTGAGATAGGCAGGCTGCGCCGATGAAGGCCCTTGGAGTCGGTGAGTCCTTAAGGACTTTACCTTCATGAGAGCATATCATGCCGCTAACTCTCCTGGTGGCCTTTGCTGTGACTCAGTCTTAGTGAACTTGGAACCAGATTATCCCATCTGTGGACTGTCAGTTTCCGGCTGCCTCTGAGATTCTCCACGTCTCATTGATTTCTCTCCTGAGACAGGGGGTTCAAGAATGGTCTTTCCCCACCCGGCATCCCCTGACTTCAGCCAGACCCATACGCTTCCTCCATATGATGGCTCTGACCACGTTATAATAATATCCCTGAATAAAGACATCCTTAACGCCCTCCAGAGAAACACTAGACTGGCATTCAGAGCCCCCCAGAGTGTGAGCCCAGACTGCACAGGTGGTGGTAGAAAGAGCTTGAACTTTGGAGTCAGACAGGCATGTCTATCTTCAGACCTCACCCCTCCGGAGGCCTCAATGCTCATCTAACTCGGACAACTCGTGCTCCCCCGCCGCTGAATCTCAGCTTCTTTTCTGCACATGGACATCATCGCAGTGTGCCTTGTCCCATTCCTGGCTCATGAGGGATACCCAGTAATGTGGAGCATTTACCACTGTACAGAAGTCAATCAATGAAGGCCCATTTCCAGCAGCTTTAATGACCTAGATTTTGCCTTGAATCCTGGCCAAGGATGGTCTTGCGTGTAAGTTGTGCTTATCAATTGGAGGCCTGACTTCAGCCCCACCTCTTCCTGAAAACTCCCCCCAGGGACCTTGCTTCAAAAATCGTGTTTCTCTCCTCCCAACCTCTAGAACACTGCCTTGTAAAATATATATGCTAGTTATGCCTGAGCTGACCTGGGTCATGACTTCTATTGTTCTTGACTTGTTTTTCTACCTTGACTTCTTGTTTCAGTTTTCAGAGGTTTATGTATTACTTCCCCAACTTGATTGTAAATTCCTTGAGGGCAGAGAATAGCCTTATAATTTACTGCACCTATAATTTTTAGGTCTTTTTTCTTTCTTTTTTTTTTCCTTTTGTTTTTCAGTTCTTTGGAGGGCATGGTTTAGTAGTGAAAATACATTATTGAGAGTCGTGGGTTTGAAATAATCGGCAGGCAAATGAAGATTGTGTGACTTGGAAGAAGTTACTTTTCCACTGTGAACATTACTTTCCTCATCTCTAAAACTGAAAAAATAATAATATCTCCCTCTTAGGGTCATTGACGGCATACATGTTGCATAATTGGTCCTTAATTCCAGTGTCTTTTACCCCTTCCGCTGACCTTAGTGAAAAGGGTACAATAATGAATATTTCCATTTTGTCAGGATTCCTTTAAAAGATTTGCTCTAGATTCCTTTGCATCACTTAGTACCCCATCAGAATGCCACCTCCTCCATGCAGCACAAATAGGCAGAGCAGCAGGCAGAGGGGGAGGGAGAAGCAGGTTCCCCACTGAACAGGGATCCGATGTGGGACTCGATCCCAGGACTCTGGGATCATGACCTAAGCCAAAGGCAAATGCTTGACTGAGCCACCCAGATGCCCCTAAAGTGAAAGAGATTTAATAATTATTTCTGTTTTCTATTGACCTGTTCTATCCTAGGATTGCTGACTATCCAAATTCGTTACATAGTCTTCCTGGAAATTTACTATGGAGCTTTCAGTAGCATTAAGATCAGGGTTGTGACTACACTGAGATCTTTGGAGGGGAGGTGCTTTGTTGAAATCAGCAAGGCTCTGCAGGTATTCATGCCTTTGTTATCTGATCAAAAAGACCTGTCTCTCTTTTTTTGTTGGCATAAAAGGGACAAAGAGAAGTTGTTTAGGAAATAATTCACTCTTGTATGTTAAATTCTTTGAAAGCTAAGCCATTCAAGGAGATGAACTACAAAAATTAGACAGTTTGAGGTCTGAGAGCTTAGTGATGAAAATTGGAGGGAAATCATCTAAACCCAAATTCCTTCCCTTTTTGTGGGTTTATTAGCAGATAGGAAGTTGAGTGGGGGAAATAGGGGATAAAGCACCCAGCCAATTGGGTGCAGCCATGAACGTCCCTTCTCTTCAGCAAACATTCGGTGACTGTCTCTCCGCCATCCAGCAGTGGGCAAGGAGCCAGATAGACAGAAATTCACATCCATTATTAATGAAGATCTTCTAGTTATAAGTAACAGAAGTCAACTTGAATGGACTTAAATATGACAGGGGGACATATCAATAAGGACTCAGAGGTGTCTCATGGAATTTTAGGAAGAACATGTATGAGCTGAGCCTCTGGAAGGGTGACCCAGAGGTTTGGATCCCTAAAGCACTCCAACAATACTTTGTCTCTGTGGTCATTTCTTCCAGAACGTCTTTTCCCTTTGCTTTCCCCCCATAAGATTGCCTGTCTCTTACTTAAGCAGGAAAAGAAGGCGCCCCAGAAATTCTCCGGTCTTGTGCTACGATTCTGGCCATGCAAAGTGACTCCTCTCTCTGCTTCAGTTCTCAGTTCCCTAGGATGGGGCTCTAACCATCACAGCGTGGACCTGGTGTCCCCAGGGAGAGGCCCGAGGGTGGAGTCATCTATGTAAACGTGCCCACAGTGAGGATGCTGCTGTGTGGGAGAGGGCAGTCGGCTGGGGCTCAGTCACTGAGACTGAGAATTCAGAAGATGTCTGCTCTGGATGAAGGAGACAAGGTCCCACCTCTCACCCAGTCAGTGAACAAGAAGCAACAAAGAATCAATAAAATAGCAAAACCAAAAACCAAAAAAATGCCCCTTTCCTATGATGAAAGTCATGCTGGGAAGAAGCCAGGGCCCTTCAGCAGCGACATAGTTCAGTCTGAACTCTGGTGCTCAGTGTAAACCAGAGGGAAAGGAACTCCTGTTTGTGGAGCAGCTTTTTGCTGGCCGCTTCCTTATTTCATTCCCAGACTCCATGGCAGGTCTTGTCTGTTTCGTATCGTAAATAAGGAAATGATGGGGACTCAGCAAGGACAGGCGCCCTGGTGGCAGAGCAGGCATTCCAAGGTCATCTCTCTCCATCCCTGAATCCCACCTGCCCTGCACACCGCTGGATGTGAAAGTCGCCGGCTTCCACCAGCTTCGCGGCCATCACTGATTAAGGCGACCGTGTTTCAGGAAGGGACTCTGCCGTTCACTCAGGTCCTGAAGCCAAAACCCTGCTGTTGTACGTGCTTCCTCCCTTTTCCTGCCTCCCACACAGTCTATGGGGAAACTGTGTCTGCCATTCCTCCCAGGTCTGTCTGGATGCTGCCCCCCTCCTCCGTGTCTGAGCCCATCATTCTCATCCCATCTCACAGCCGAACTACACAACGACTCTGGCTTCGAATGTGTCCTTTTTGGCCACAGGCCGTCAGAGAAGTTTTTATTACATGGGAGCCACGTGCCTGCCTGACGGCCCCCAGTGGCTGTGGCTCGCTCTTGGAACCAAATCCCTCATACCTCGCCCTGCCTCCTAAAGCAGTGTGGGAAGGAGCCCGGTCTTCCTCTTCGAAGCCACATCCCTCCTCCTCTTCCCCCTTGATTTCTCCAATCTGATCACACTGGCTCCTCTCTGTTTTGTAAACAGGCCAGACATATTCCCTCCTGGCGCGTGACTGCCCTTTTCTCGTTGTTCACGGCTCCTTTCAAATGTCATTCCTATAGATGTGCCTTCGTGGGCCAGCCTGTCTAAGTGAATCCTTCCCCCCACCCCATCTCCGTCACTTTTCATTTCATTAGACTGTTTTATCATCTCCATAACACTTTTCCCTATCTGGAACGATCTCGTTCATTATTTATTTACTGGCTTATTATCTTCCTTCCCCTTTTAGATCAGAAGCTCTAGGCGAGCAGGGGCTTGCTTTACACCCTGTGGTTTACTACTGTACCCGGGTCCCCCAGGGCCAGTGCTACATAGGACCATGTAGTGCTACACAGGACCATTTGACCATGTTTGCAGCGTGGGCAAATATTTGGCGGACTCTGTTAGAGACCCCAGGGGTGTCAGGGCTGGGCCTGTGTGCTTGCGTTCATTACTAGCGATGTCGGGGGGCACTTAGTCACTGTCTCTTCTGGCATATTCCACTTAAAACCTCCATCACTGAGATTTATCTCTGAGTTTAATCAAATGTAATTTATATTGCAGCCTTCTCAGTAAATAATTGATTTGCCCTCTCTGTTGTCTTCATCACAAATACTTCTTTGTACTCTAAAGAAATAATTTAATCAGTCGATAGTATACACAGCCCTCTTGTTTAGAAGGCAGATGGAAGATAAAGCATGAGCCTTGCTTGCAACCAGAATATACCAGGACCAAAAATAATCTCCCTTAAAAAATAGTCTGCAAACAAGTTGGCAGCAGAGACACCCAATTAAATCCTCTTGGTTTTTTCCTAATGGAGATGACCCCGTGGAAGTTGTAGCTGCCGCCGAAGGAAGTTCTTGGCCAATTGCAGGCTGCATGTGAAAATAGAAACCCTTGTCCATCTGTGGTTTAATTAACCTCTGTCTGGGTGCAAGAGTAGGCTTTCACATTCCGAGTGTTCACGCACATTGGGTGAAAACTCCAAACCGGGGGTGCGGCTGCTGTGGGCTGCACTGTGACCTCCGCTCGCTGAATAAATCCCATCCTCCTGCTTCTCCCTCCTCTGCTTGCAGTCGCCCAGCTTCCCAGCTTCCCGTGGGCACCATGGCCTGAGCTTACAAGGATTCTTTTGTAATCCAAATCACACAAACAACCTTCCTTCGCCCTCCCAAAGAAGGTGTTTCTCCCAAAGAAAGACATCGGGAGAGGTGAATTTTGCATTCGTTTTCACACGTTTGTCTACTTTGAGCCCACACTTTTCTGGAGTGGAAGAAGAGGAGGGGAGAATAATGCAGCATCAACCCTGATACTCCATGGAGTCATCCTCCCAGGGAAAATCCATCCCTCTGCTGGCTTTTATTTGTTGGCACTGTTTTTAACTGGAAACATTGTAACTTTCTGATGATGAATTATGATATGTCTCTGTGATGGGATGTTATGCAGCCGCTAAGAATCATGCTACAAAAAACATCAATGTGGAAGAAAATGTATAAAGCACTGCCAGATGGAAGAAGCAAGCTACAGACTTAGAGCATGGAAACATTTTTGAGAAGTGTGTGTTCGTGTGTGTATACGCTTAGGGAAAAGTTTAGAAGAGCATATACTCCAGTGAAGCCACTGATACCCCCGCAAGGTATTCTGGGTGACTTTCCCCTTTTTTTTCCCCCCTCCTGCATTTTCCAAATTGTAAGGTTTGAGCATGTTTCACTTTGTAGCTAGAAAGTGAAACAAAAGTAAAACATTCCATTTGTTTTAAAGAATGGAAATAGAAAAGGCTTAAAAATGTATTGTTATTTTTCATTGGAAAACAAGACTGGTCTTCACTTATCATGAGCATCCAGGGTTTTGTAAATGCCTGGTGTCTGCTGTGGTGTGTGTTTGCCACAGCGATGATGGGGGTTGAAGGGGGCGCCTTGTGAATTTCAGAAAAGCAAACGCCACAGTACCTCCCCGATCTGGTGGTAGTGAGGATGCCCCTGGGTGGCTGGTCGCTCCAGTCACTCCTGCAGACTCCCCTCCTCGGGATGACCAGCAAACACTCCGTATGTTTGCCAGGGGCCTTTGTGATACACTTTGCTGAGAGGGTGTTAGCCCTGGATGTACCATCTCCAACAGGGTTTGCCTCACGGAACGTCAGCATCAGTGGACATTATGTGAGCCCTGAGTGCTCCCCCTGAGCCCTCCTCCTGTCTCTCTTGGGTTATTGTAGGCAGGCACCTGGTGGCTTGCCTCTCCACATCATGACCCCTTTGTCTTTCAGAGCACTCTCTCACATGTGTGGATTTTGTGTGGGGCTTTCATCAGGAAACCAATGGCAGACCCAGAGATCTTATCGGGGAATGCTCAGAATGAGCCCCAATGGGGAGTGCAGGACTGGGCAGAGCCAGGAGATAGGCTGCGATTGATGCAGCTGCGGCCAGGACCTCAGCTGACCCCATGTCCTACAGGGAGCTCCGCTCTGCCCTTCAGCATTGTCCCAAATCTGCAAATCGAGGCCAGGGGCTTGGGCTTTTATACCATACCTGTAATCACCCCCGTTGATTGGATGTGAGCTACAGGGATCCAGGGGAGTGAGGTAAGAGTCATTCCATTGTCCTGGGTCTCTCCCACGTATATAGGAGGGGTATGTGTTCCCAAATCTGTGTTTGTTTTTCTCCTGTTACTCTGTCCTTTATTACAGGAGGGTCTCAGCCAAGAGCCTATAAAGATAGAGAAAATTATGGGGTTTTTTTTTCCCTCCCCCAACACCATAATTGAAGGAAAACATTATCTCCGTTACCATCAAATAACAAAAATCAAAACTTTGGGTCATTCAAGCGCTCAAAGAAATACTAAAATCTGTACTTAAATGCTTCTGAATAACTTTTAGGCTTTTAAAAGTCTTAGGGCACTTCAGTTATACGGAACTGCGGGAGTTTGTTAGCGTTCCAGAACAAAACACATCAGGGAGTGAGGTGAGGGCGATAGGACTCTCTTTGGTGGAAGGCGATTCTCTGAGAGCAATTCACCCCAGAGCCTTCCTAGGCCAGCACGTCACCTGGGGGGGATAAGCCTTCAGACCCGAGACTGGGTCTGGGAGATAGACCTCATGTAACCTGCAGTCCGCAGGAAAGGGATGAAAATATTGTCAACATGTGATACTGGCCAGGAACTGCCCAACTGTGCTGCTGCTTCAAATACATGATTGCGTTGACAGTGATCCTGCAAGGGGAGTGTCGCCGTCCTCCTTTGCAGAGAGATGAAGTGACTTGCTGCAGGCCGAGAGGCTTCTGAATGTCAAAGCCAGCTGAGAACGCCTATCTGGATGCTGTTTTTCCCCTTCCTTACGCTGCCCCTACCCCTTTGGTATTTTATCTGCACCCTCTGCCTTCCTCCATGCAGCACAGCCCCCCCAATAGGACACTTTCGGTTGCAAATGACAGAATAAGTGAATGGATGCATGCATGCTGGGGCTGTGGCGTTAGACCAGTCCTCCCCCTCCTTCTGTGCTCTTGCTTCTTACCCAGCCCAAATCTTCAGAATCTCTTCCTTAAAACTTCTTCTGATTAAGTCCATGTACAGTTTGGCACTCTCCCGGCTCTGCCTCGCCCTGGCTCTGACTTCTTGGGCCAGTCTTTACCCTCTCAGAGCCTCAATGTGCTCATCTGTAGGAAGGGGCTAATAATGCATACCGTGCTCAGTTGTTGTAAGGAATGAAGGCATGACCAAGAAGGACGTACATATCCTTTAAAGCTTGGTCCACGCTGTGGCCTGACACTCATGGCAACACACGCTAGTTTAGTTTGCCCCTTGACCACTAGGAAGAAGACACGGGCCTCACTGCAAACCATTCCCGAGGCCAATAGTGCAGGCTCTCAGTGAGCAGGCGTGGATAAATACAGCTGCGGATGAGAAGCTGGACTAGATGGTCCGAGATAGGGCCAAGTTGGCAGGACACTCCAAGCTCCTCGGTCTCCAGGGAGAGGCTTCAGAAGGGCTCACCCACAGAGGATTACAGATATCTTCACAATCTTAAAACCGGATGGTTTCTTTATTTTTGCCAACAGGGAGAAAAAAAGCAGAAAGAAACAGGAAGAAGTACTAGTAGACCTTAAATAAAAAGGAAATGAAAGAAGGACCAACTATCTGAGCATAAAGATTGGGTCAACTTGTATAATGCCATCAAAGGTCCTTGCTTTACGCTTCACTTGTTCCTAACCTGACTCAGAATCCTAGGCCAGTCTTTGGAATCTTAGTACTTGGCCTTACCAGGGAAGATGCCAGTGGATTCCAGATGCTCTTCATAGAGCGCTCTGTTCAGAAGTACCAGTGAAGAACATCTTTTAATTTAAGAGAATGTGTGCATGAGTATTATTTTGGCTCTTTAATTAGTTTACCTTTTAGCAGTAATGACAGCAACCATGTTCATAAAAGCCCATTTTAACAGCCCCCTAAGTGTGTTGTTCCCCTTACTCTGCTCACTACCCAGCTAGTTAATTACACCAAATCAGCGTTCTCTCCTACGCAGCCAGTATACATAATTATTTGTCCATTGCAAATCAACACCTGGATAATTGCAAGATAGAATTCTAAATAAAATAAGTTATCTCTGCTGCTGGGCTCTGAAATTCCCCCCACAATCTGTTCTTAAATTGGACAACATAGCAGACAATAGAGCTCTTTCGGCAACGGGCAGAATCATGTTGGACGGGCTGGGAGAGGAAAAAAACCTCTTTGAAATTTTCTATCATCAAGATGGATGGCTTGGTGATTCAGATAGGATGCAGAAGGAGGGAGGATGTCTCAGTTTGGGTATTGTGTTAATAATTCATAAGGTGATCTCCCGATTGCCTTCAGGAAGGAACATCCTGTTCCTAATTGCACCCTTATTCCCAGGCAACCAAAAGTATTTCCCAGACAGCTGGGACCATCATTCCTACTGCAATAGGCTTTGCTATGGTTAGCTTTGGGCCACTGGTGCTTAATGTGAAATATATTATCTGGGGAGGAGGAAGGTGATAAATATTTACTGAATGACTGTGTTGTGCCAGGGAGTGTGCTAAGAGGAAAAATGTGTATTGTTTGATATAATCCTTCTAACTGTCCTAGAGAGCAGTGCAAATAGCTACAGCGTTCTGCAGATGGAGGAGCTAACACTCAGAAAAGGGAAATAACCTTTCCAGTATTACACACACGTGAATCACACAGCTCCTGAAAGGCATTGGTCTCCAATGAGTTGGGCACCATGCCCCTTACAGGTCGTGAGGCTTTATGCCGATGACCTCACTTCCTTGTGCCCCAGCCCCCACCCCCACCCCCACCTCCAAGGTATGATGATTCTTCAGTAAGACAGTTTATGAAAAGGCTCATCTTCAGGGATCATCCAACTGTTTGCTCTTCCTTCCAAATCCTGGCCCCCGTTATGTTTACTAAATGCTGGTGTCCTACTGCCTCACCACCAGCCACCCAAGAAAATCCATACCTTGAACCCCTAACCCCCAATGTGATGGTATTGGAGGTGGGACCTTTGGGAGGTAATTAGGTTTAGATTAAGTCCTGAGCGGCTACCCGTGATGGGATTAGTGCCCTTGTAAGAAGAGGAAGAGAGATAGCACACTCACTCTGCCTATCATGGGAAGACACAGCAATCTGCAAGCCAAGGAGAAAGCTCTTACCCAGAATAGAACCAGCCAGCACCTTGGTCTTGGACTTTCAGCCCCCAAACTGTAGTTCAAGCCACCCACCCTATGGAATTTTTGTTACAGCAGCCTGAACTGACTGAGACACTTCCTTAGTGTC
Organism: Procyon lotor; assembly: GCA_028646535.1. Classification (NCBI taxonomy): domain Eukaryota; kingdom Metazoa; phylum Chordata; class Mammalia; order Carnivora; family Procyonidae; genus Procyon; species Procyon lotor. The sequence continues at coordinate 38,742,617 of CM053606.1, read as the reverse complement.
TAGTAAGGAAGTGCATACCGTGCATGCACACTCTCAGTATCCATCTAAATCTAGAAGTGAACACTCAGCTCAATGTAAGGAATTTGTTGAACTTGACTTCTGCTAGATGGAAATACTGTTACCTATCAGAAGTTAAAAAAGAACTCACGGCCAGGCTGACCACAACGTAACACATAGCTTGGCTCGTGTGTGTGTGGGTTTCTGGGGCTGGGCTCATTACAGTCTGTGACGGCCTAGGGGGGATAAAGGGAAAATAACCTTGGGTGTGACACAGCGTTTATTTGGCCATTAGCAGTCTTCAGCGAGCAGCCCAGAGTGGGAGGCCGTGTGTTATTCTAGTGGATTCTGTGGGCTCTCTGCTCGGTGTCATAAAAAAATGCTAATTGCCTGCTTCCTCCGGACCCTGACTTCTGACGGAGGTGCTTGTTAGTTGAAGCTTCTGCAAGGTCACTCCCCGTGCGGGACCGCCTGCCACATCGGCAGCGCCTTCTGCTTCAAGACAGGGTCTCCGTGTTCCTGATAGCAGCTTTGAGGACTGTTCAAAACGGGGGAGTTTGCTCAGTGCCCCCTGGGGACTGCTGCAATTTAAATTCCAAAGAGAAGCATTTCCTGGGTTATAAGGGGAGCAGGTTTGTGATGAGGTTGAGAAAGGCTCTTCCTTAATGGCTCAACGCAAAGGCAATGTGCAAAGGCAATGTTAAAATAACCGTGGGTATGACATTTACTTTATCCCATTAGGGATTTTATTCCTTGGAGACTAACTGAATCACACTCTCAGAATGGATTTGAAATAGGGTGTGTATGGAAGGGTTGTTCAGTGATCCCTTACACTTCCCCGTAGTGATTCTGACTCCAGGAGTCCACTTGCCCCTTTTGAGTAAAGAAAGAAATTCATTCGTTTATTCCGTTACTCAGTAGAGCCACTGCCGGTCCACTCTGTGCCAGGCACCAGGCTAGGTTCAGAAACCGCAGATGAATCAGTCCCAGCCCTCGCCCCAGTGGAGCTCCAGTGCGGAGAAGGAGGCGTGAGGATAGTCAGCGAGGTTCCGCGGATGCTGTGACAGGTGCTGGGAATACTGTGCTAGGGAATGCTGTGCTCTAGTACCTCGGTCACCAGTTCCGTCCCAGCTCCTTATATTCTGGAATTTACAGACTGAGCAGAAGGCTGGATTTAACCAGATTATTACAAATGAGATTAAGTCCTCTGGAGGAGAATGCAAGGGGGTTCTCAGGAGAATACTGTGGAGGCATCTCAGAGGGGACCTCCCAGACAGACCCCTGGGATCAGAGGAGCCCTGGGCACATGGTACTGTGCTGTGGCCTCAGGTGTGGAGTGTGGGGGTCGGGGGGAGGGGGCAGCAGGGATGGAGACAGACAGGGCAGGACAGTGCCTTCCAGGCCCAGACAACAGCAGGGGCAAAGCTGCAGAACATAGCCTGCCTTGCACAGAGAAGGGCTTGGTGGAGGATCTGGGTAAAGGCCAGAAGGTGAGTGATAGGGGGAATGGACCCAAAATGAGTTTGATGGGTTCCAAGAGGGGCCTTGTAGGATATGTTAAAAAGGTTAATTTTACTTTGTGGGGAATGGGGATAGGGAGAGAGGAATGCTTCTACCCCCCTCCCAAAAAAAAGCCCTTATAACAAAAATTAATACTTGACCTGAAGGTATGCTTGAAACATTTATCAAGGAGACAAGGCAAATCGGAGACGAGGAAGCACAGGCCAAGGGCATGGAGAAGCCCAGCCTGTAGGACTGGAACTGTGGCAGGTGGGGGAAGTAAATGATGTTTCAAGGCTGGTCATGTGGTGACGAAGGGCATTTAGGCTAGGTCTCTCTGGATGCAGTGTGGGGCATGGATTAGGGGTCACAGTGGGGGCATCTCTGTGGCGACTCCCAGATGCCTCCAGACATCTTAGAGTAATGCATGTGCACCCCCGCCGACCGTGACAGACACAGCCGCTAGGATGACCCGCAGTCCGTTGTTAAACTAGAAATGGCCCCTTCTTGGAAACCCTAATGCCTTATCGTGATTGTAGGTTTGCTGTGACTCCCCGAGGATCTTTCAGGTGGTTATTTCTCAGTCAGGGAAATCTGCAGGGAAGCGTTGTGAGATGCAGGGTAGGCAAGATAATCTGCTGGGGATGTAAGAAATTATGAGACATCCCTTTATGTTTGGTCCGAAACTAAAACATTTTAGGACAAAATGAGCTTTAATAATATTAATATGTAGATCGTAGGTAGTACACGTAGGTAAGTTATACAAAAATATACCTATTTTCGATGTATAGGCTCAATTGTAGTTTACTGATAGAGACATGGGATTAAAAATAAAAACCCAAACCATGGAAACCCTGGTTCTGGGGACTTGGACAGACATGTGTTTAAATCCCGGCCCTGGCACAGACGTAGAGGTACCAGGCTAGGCAATGTGACCACTCGGAATTTCTGTTTCTAGGGAGGGACCCAGTAGATTGAGTTGACCTAGATACAGGCCATCCTCAGAGATGACCGGGTCCCTCCCACTAGACTCAGAGTCTCAGTGGATGGTACTCAGGAATCTGTGGTTTGGGGTTTTGTTTTGTTTTTTACAGATGATCGATTCTCCCATTATATTAGAATGAAAAAATGTCTGCAGTAGCCCACTGGCTTGTCCCCTGGCATGAAACTCCCCGAGTGCACGGCTCCTTATGTTTTGTTTGCTGCTGTATCTCTAGCACCTTAGATCACATAGCGGGTACTCGATGAATATGTTGACTCAGTGAATGACGGAATGCATGGTCAGTCCATCCATCCATCAGTAAGATCCTGGTACTTCCTCAGATATTATCTCAGTGTCATTTAAATCTTGCCTTCACAGCAGGGAGCATCATGAAGAGCTCCCGGGGCCTGCAGACCAGAGCCCAAAGCCTCAGGGCTCCCAGAAATAGGCCCCCACAGCCATGGCCAGCATCATGTGAGGCCTATGCTCTAGCACTGTGCTTCCCAAGCACGTTCATTGAGCCAGGCTCGCCCCAGACCAATCTATCCAGAATCTGTGGGGTACTATTTTTGAAAGCTCCCCGGGCAATTCTGAAAACGTAGCTAGGGCTGAGAAGTACTCAAGACTAGACTAACCAAATGACTCACTTTTTCTCTGAATATCATCATACTTTTTGCTCCTCTGGAAGTTTGTCCCTTCTCTGCCTCATGAACCCTGCTTCCTTACCACGCCTTTCTCGAATGTCATTTCACCTCTGTAGCTGTTCTGATGTTCTCCCCACCAAAGGGGTAATTTCTCCTCCCCTCAGCTCTTTATGACCTTCACAGACCTGGTCATATTTTATTAAGCTCTGTGTGTCCCCTTCTGAAATGTGGCTTCCTCCAGAAAGGAGAGGAGACTCTTGCCACACACCTGGATGTCACAGGAAGACAGCACATTGTCTAGCACAAAGAACATTCGGGGGCAGGGCGGTGTATAAATGACGATGATATAACCAGGGGACCACGCCATTGATTATCTAACCTGGGATAATTTGAGAGCAGTAGGATGATAGTAGTAATCGTGTCAGGACAGAAGGTATAAACAGGGATTTTCCCAGACAAACTGGAAGTATGATCACCCAGATAATAACGGTCAACTGTGATGAGCTCCGATTGCCAGTCACTGACCTACGTTGCTGTCCATGTGTCATTTCTTTGACTGACACAGTGACCCAGTGTGTGAACAATGGTTATTAGCTACTCTTCAGAGAAGAAAGACACAAAGACACTGTGGCAGGCATGGAAGGATCTTACCAACACAACACAATGATGAGAATGGGTGGAGGAGACCGGCCCGAAATGCAGATCCTTGGAATCCAGAGCTCTTGTTCTGGGCCTCTGAATCCTGTTGCCTCCCAGTGGAAGATCTCAAGTCTTGGTCTGGGACAACAGGAGTTTCTGTTCCCAGCTCAGCTTGCAGTAATTTAGGTATTCCTCTGGCTTTGGTTTCTTCATTCATAGAATGATGACAATGCCTATTTCCGGTAACCCTGGAGGAGTAAAGGGGAAAGGTCTGAGAACAGGCAGAGAGTATATGTTTATAAGGTACTTGTCTTAAGAGTAAGATAGCTGCCAGTTTACTCTAGGCTCCATAAGGCGTCTACTCAAATAGCTGTGACACAAAGTAAGACGTGGCAAGTGCCGTAACAGAGTATGGAGTACGGTCAACCGATGCCAAGGAGCCTACTGGTTACAAGCATGACATTTTTCGTAACACCTGGGTTCAGACCCAGGCTGTCAGATTTGACTCTGTCAGATTTTCTTCTTTTTTATTATTTTTCTAAGATTTTGTTATTTTTTTAAGCAACCTCTACACCCAGTGTGGGGCTCGAACTCACAGTCCCGAAATCAAGAGTTGTATGCTCTTCTGACTGAGCCAACCAGGTGCCCCGACTATGTCATATTTGAATAGATTCTCCCAAGAAGATACATGCAAAAGGATAAGGAGCATAAGAAAAGATTCTCAATGTCATTAGTCCTGAGGAGAATGCAAAACAAAACTCTAATATCATTAACACTCATAAGGATGGCTAACGCAAAAAAGACAAATCAAAATATTGGCAAGAATATCTGGTAGAGAAACTGAAATCCTCATACTTTGCAGGCGGGATCATAAAATGGTACACTTTGGAGAAACACTGATAGTTTTTCAAAAATTTAAGCATAGAGTTACCATATGACCCAGTATTACACCTAGGAGAGAAGTGAGACTCAGGGAGAAATGATATGATACTAAGAATTGAAAAATAAGTCCACGCAATAATTGATACACAAACATCATAGCAGTATTAGGCATAATAGCCCCCAAATAGAAACACCCTAAATGTCCATTAACTGATGTGGCACATTGATACAGTGGAATACTATTCAGCCAGAAACAGAGAACAAGACGAGAAATAGTAGCAAATGCTGTAGCATGGAGTAACTTTGACAATGAGATTGTCAATGATGAGAAGTGAAAGAAGCCAGTTACCAAGGTGTGATACCATGTACATGAAATGCAGTTTGCCTCCAGAATAGGCAAATCCATAGACAGCAAATGGGCTAGTGGTTGCCTAGGTTGGTTTGGGGGAGATGGGGAGTAAGTGCTAATGAGTGCAGGGCTTCTTTTGGGGGTGATGAAAATCTTATGCAGTTAGCTAATGATGATGGCTGTACAACTCTATGAATGTCCTAAGGCCAGTGAATTATATTCTTTAAAACAGGGACTTGAATGGGAAATATATCTCAATAAAGCTGTTATTTAAAAATTTCTAGCTCCGCTCTTAGTGTTGGTCATTGATGTTATCATCCGTAAAATAAAGCAGGTGACAGTCTAACTTAAAGAGCAGCTGTAAGGATTACATGAGAAGTTGCACATAAAATCTTGGCACGGCGACTGGTCGAGGGGGTGGTCGATAATTCATAGTGAAAATGTTGGTGATTTTCCTGTAGCACGTATCCTTTCTTTTGTTCATCCTGAAGCATGGGGTCGGTGGGGCTTTTAGGAAAACAGGCTGGGGATTCATGATGACCTGGGACACAGGAAGACTGACACTTACCCTGGTACCCTCACATCGTATGTGTCTCTGATGGAATAGCCTTATGGCTCTGATATCTGTTATTTATTTCTTAACTAATATAACTGAGACCTTGCCCAAGATGTGCTCATGAAAAATTACCCTTTTAATGGGGGAGCATTTAATGAGAAACCGGATTATCTACTGCGTAAGTGCCCTTCATACAAATTAGCTTGGCCCTGGGTCCTAATCTAAATTGGGCTCCCTACTTCCTTCTAAGTGGCCTAATATTTTCTTATTAATCTCTGCCCTTGTTCACCTGATCTGGCTCTGCCTCCTTCTGAAGTGTCCTCCTTGGTAGAGCTCTGTGCCTTGACAAATGTTTCTTAAAGCTGTCTTTGTATCTGACTCGTGGACATTTTCTGGGACATGATGTGGAGGCTGGAAGCTGTTTGTTCCATTTTCAAGCTATCGCTCCAGTGGGTTTTAATGCTGTTAGTGTATTAGGTATCAACAGATTTGGGCCAGGCGAGTTTGGGTACCGTATAAAGATGGGGAAGTCAGGGAGAAAGAGAAGCCATCAATCCTGGTGGTTAAGAGCACAAGCTGGAAAACACAGGACACCTGCAAACCAGAAGTCTGGGCTTTGGCTCAGACAGATCTGGGTTCAGGTCTCACTCAGTAGTTTTGGACAAAGATACTTGGCCTCTCAGGTGTTCAGTTGAGATCCTCATTTATAAAACCCTGAATGACAGTACCTATGTCTGGGGTTCTTTCTGGGGCTAAACAAGTTGGTATAGACAATGTGCTTTGAACAGACCCTAATAAATGCTACCTGTACGTAAAGCTTGGAGAAGCCCCACACAGTGAAAGGGACTTGATTAGTGACCGAAATACTGTCATGTGTTGAAGAGGCAGAGACGGTATTTGGACCCATCACCTTCCCAAGAACCGGAGCAAGCTGTAGGCCACTCCCACCCAGCGTTGCACGATCATGCAGAGAGAGGTGACCTGTAGGACCACAGCTGTGGTGTTGAGCTCGATGTCTGTACAGGTGTATCGTGGCAAGTGTCTTCTTTGTCTCTGACATCTTCTTAGTCTCTGACATCCGCCCTCACGGAACCCTGAGGCTGAAATTTTACATCGATTATAGGTTCTGGCTAATCATCCTTGTGTTATATCTGCTTTGTGGAATATGATTCAAAGGCTTGAATATACCAGGAGTCAGCAAGGGCACAGCAGGATAAAGCCACAGCTGGAAATTGGGGGGCTGGCTTTGCAGACATTTCTTCTTTGTGCCCTCCATCCCTCAGCATTGTATCTTCTATGTGCTTCTTTCACTGGGCTGGTAATAGTGGCGACAGCTGCCGTTTTCTGAGAACTTAGCACGTGAATCTGTGCTTCGCACATACTCTCTCCTATAAGTTACTGTTCACAATAAATCTGAATGTAGATATTTTATCCACATTTGACAGGTGAGGAAACTGAGGCTCAGCAGACGGTTTAGTTGGTTTTCAAGTGAGAAAGCCATGATTTGAAATGAGGATATCCACTAAAGCTGCTACCTTCTTACACAACTAGCACAGTGCATTGCACATTTTAATTTTCAGTCGCCAGAATTTTGAGCTTGTAGGGGCACCAACTTTGTCTCCTACATCTTTTGCCGTGAGTTATAGCATCTGGCACAGAGGAGACCCTCAGTGAGGGACAACTGAATAAGTAAATGAACCTCAAGTTAATGTTTGGGGTTTTTTTGGGGTTTTGTTTTTTTTTTTTCTTCAGTAGGAAAGCATTATGCAGTGGTTAACAAGTGTGGCTGTTTTTCCTCTGTTTTCAGCTCCAATAATTCTCAACCACATTATGGAAAGACCTTAGTTTCCACGTCATATAGGTAAAGGGAAGTAGACTGACTTCTGTCTCATGCAGTCAGCTCCAAATTTCTGCCCCACGATGGCAGGCTTGATGGAGGAGGTGTTGAAAGTTCAAGTTCATGATGTTCTGCAACATGAGCATCGGAAGACGAGTATGCCCCAGGTTTTAAGAACCACATGTGCAAAGTTTGATGATACTAGAAATTTCATGGGGATGTATTTGAATGTCTCGTGTCTCGTTGATGTGTCCTAGCGAAATATTATGTTAGTAATTACTGAGAAAGACTGTTGCAGGATACGAGCCCACCATACCAAGTAGCCTGTTTCTACACACACGTGAGTTAGCAGAAGAGATACTGTAAAACCATTTTTTGGATAATTGTCCCTGGGTCATTACTTGATACAAAGCAATTACTCTGGAGTCTTACTATAAAACAGCCCATGGAATTGGGTGTAAGAAGATCTTGGACCCAGGCCAAAGTCATATTAAATGCTGGAAATGCCAAAGAGGCTCAGTGCTAATACTCCCCTAACAAGAATGTCAGACATGAACTCTTAGTAGGTAATTATTATTCGTTGAATACCTGGTGTGTATCAAACTCTATATTGGGCGCTTTACAAATGTTGTCTGATTTAATTATCTTAATGCCCCATTGGGGTTGGTTATTTTTGACTTTTTTTTTTCTTCTTGCCTGAGAAAACAGAGGCTCCGAGAAAAATAATTTGCCTCTGGATTTAAAAGGATGGAGTCAGAATATGCATCCAGAAGAGCTAGCCTTCTGTTCTACTGGGCTCAGTGGTTTGACTTTCTTAGAAACCAGAGAACAAAACTCGGCACTGGGGATATTTAAAGACAGTGGGACCCGAATGCTTACATGCCTGAATCTTGCTTTTCTCTGTTTTTAGGTCAGGATCGCAGTGAAGCCACTTTGATAAAGAGATTTAAAGGTGAAGGGGTCCGGTACAAGGCCAAGCTGATTGGAATTGATGAGGTTTCTGCGGCTCGGGGAGACAAGTTATGTCAAGATTCCATGATGAAACTCAAGGTGCTGTGCAAGCATTTTACTTTCAATATGGGGGGAAGGGAGTGATTATGATCATTATGGTAAAACTTTTTACTTATTCATTTATTAGTAAATTACTTGGTTCACGGATGAATCACTGCATGTGTTTATTGGGAAGAGATTTCAATCATTACGAAAATGTTTATCGAGCGCCTACTATGTGGAGATATTTTTGCTGAAGCCCAGTCTTGTAACTTCTGAGCACATCACCTTTTTTTTCAATGTTATCTTCGTTGTGCAATGCCTACAAAAAGAAAAGTAAAATTGTCAAATTTTATAGTCCCTCAGATTTTATGAATCTTTGCCCCTTTGTTGTTTTTGGATACATTTTAAATATTTTAGTGTACAAGAAATATGGTAAAAGATGCTGTGTTAAGATAATAGCTAATTTTATTCATTCCTATCATTCCTCTTAATGTTTCCAAACACTTTGTAAAAGAAAAATATTTTTTAAAGTAACATGTAATAAGATTGAGGGGTTTGGAGACATCACAGAGAGGTTTCTGATAGTAAATGCTATAAATAAGGCCTTTTTCAGAAACCAAAGAAAGAAATTGGAAAAAAATTCATATGCACAATAAAATTATGTTATTAAATGGCCTTTTAAAACATATGAAAAAGAGCATCATTTGTTCCCACATTCTGGTGTTCATATAGTTTATGTTTTTTTCTTTTAAAAAGTGATTTAAAATATTGAAAAAACAAATGAGTTAGCAGGAAGTCTACAAAATACCTTATGCATTTAACACATATAATTTAAGTATCTTCCCGATTATAGAATTCACAAAATGTTCTTTATAAAATATTTTGAAAATACAGAAAAATACGAGGAGAAAAATTAAAATCATCCATGATCCACCACACTCAGAAGATCAGTGTCAACATTTTTATGTGTAGCTTATGATCTGTCTTTGTATTTTTGTGTATATGATATGAATTATAAACACATGTAATATAATTGGAATTACTACTTATACAGTCTTATATCCTTTTTTTTCCTCACCTAATACTATGTTATGAGAATTTTTTTTTTTTTGTATCTTCAAATAGTCCCTCAGGACACAACTTGATCAGTGTATTTTTTTTTTAAGTGTAAGAAAAGAGGAACAAAAGAAAAAAAAAAAAAATATATATATATATGCAAGGCTGGCCTAGTGCCTCCAAGTACGAACCTGGACAGTATCTGTAAAACACTCTCTATATTGCTGTTTCTTTCCTATTTGCTTAATAAATCAGAGGTATTATTTTTATTTATGCTATACAAATCTTCTCAGCAGTTTAACATGGATACCAGATGCTAAGTCTCCATTTAGTATGGCTGTAGGAATCATCATTTAAAAAAAAATCTTCATTTTCTTTTTTTTTTAAGTTTTAAAAGATTTTATTTATTTACTTGAGAGAGAAAGAGAGTGAGCATGAGCTGGGGGGAGAGGGAGAGCAGATTGTGTACCAAGCGCAAAGCCCGATGCGGGGCTCGATCCCATGACCACAAGATCATGACCTGAGCCGAAATCGGGAGTCGGCTGCTTAACTGACTGAGCCACCAGGGCACCCCAAAATCTTAATTTTTCTAAACAGTATACCCATTATTTTTATAGCTCTTACATAACCAAGGTTTATTTTAATAGTTATATATCTATTATAAGGTATACCAGGAAAAGGTTTTAAAGATACCCAAATCATGATTTCATAGATTATCACCTTGGAAAAGGTTAATGTTTTCTTTCTTTTCTTTTTTCTTTCTTTTTAAATAATTAAGCAATGTTATGAGATTTTAGGGCCATCTAGTAATGAGCTCTCTTCCTCTGCTAAGCTCCAATCTGACTGATAAGTAGATAACAGAGCCTGACAGACAGGAGGAATTCTAACCTCCACCCTATGACAGATAAATGCTGGAATGAAGGACGTGACGAGGATACGTGGCCACAGTGGGCATCCTTGAAAGAGACAGGCTGTAGCACTTGGCTTGTGGAGCAGTTGCATAAGTGCGTCCCTTCCTATTCCCGCCAGCACCCGTCCAGCCCCAGAGCAGAACCTATGATTCATGCATGAGAAGAGACCAGAGGGCTGCCTCTCTAGCAGTGGGCATGTTGCAGAGAGAACCCAAAAGACACTGAGCCTGGAATCCTCAGACTCCCATGGGATAGAGCCACGCCTTCTCCCCTGAGGAGACCCCACTCAGCGATAGGGATGAAGGCCAGGATCTTCATTTTTACCCACGGTCCCTCCTTACTGAGTATGAGGCCAGGCAAATGGAGATTTGCTCCCGGCAAATATCAAAGGACATCAAAAAAAAAAAAATCTCCCAGCAGCCTGGTTCTCACCCAGAGCCACAAGTAGGTCTACTGAGGAGCTGATGCTCCTTCTCCTGGCCTCCTGGTAGGCAGCCATTCACCAGGCACGTGTCCCAGAGCACCTCGTCGGCCAGCTGCCTTCACTGAGGTCTAAGGGGCTTGCTTGGAGCAGGAGCCTGCCTGTGCTCGCTGAAGGTTCCCTGTCCGCCTTCACGTTGACTCAAGCTAGCTGGACCGGGCCTGGTGATGGTCGCTGACCTGGAGCGTGTGTGTGTGTTACCTGCCATGAGTTCTGTCCCCCCTCAGAACCACGAGGTCCCCAAAGCCCTGAGAATTTGTCCTGCCATGACACCTGTCAGATGCGCAGAGCTCGCGCGGAGCTCATGGAGGGGTTCCTGATTCCCAGACAATTGTGTTTCATTATTTGCAAGTCGCTGAGAAGAGTCTTGACATTTCAGCTCCCGGTGGTTTTTCTGTAGAAAACAGAAACATAAATGATCGATTCTCCGTTTGGCCACCTGCCCAGGAAAGAAGGAGGCAGAGAAGTGCAAAATGCCTGTTAAGCCTGGTGAAAGGGCCCACTTGTTCACGTTAGGCTGTGTGAGAAATCAAAAGAAAATCTGCTTTCCTTTGCTAGACTCTTTGAGGCTGGTACCTTTTCCTGTTTTAGAGAGTTTTCTTCTGGATCATAGAGATGTAAGAGGGGAAATCATTTTCCGAGTATGAGTGGGCTGTCGCCTGTCCTCCAGCAAAACACCATCATCAGCGTGTTTTAATTTAGACTCAACATAAGCATTTTCCCATCTATCATCTCTTTTGATCTTGTGAGATAGATATTTGCCCCTCTGTTTTATAAATAAGAAATCTAAGGTTCGTAGAAGTTAAAGGATTTGCCCCAGAACCTTCATTTAACCTGTGGTAAGCCCAGAATTTCAACCCTTGATCTCTGGATGCCCAGTATTTGATGAGACATAGTTCAATGCTTAATTATATTTTTTTGTACTTCCATTAATTTATCTTAGTTGCCCAATGAGATTTTAAGCCCTTACCAGTAAGTTACTACCCAGGACCCACACCTCATTGACTTACAAAGTAGTTAGCTTTCAGAGTCCTTGGGCAAAACGATGGTAGTTGAAACTCCAGGAGGGGATGAGCTCTCCCAGAGACAAAGCCTGGAGGGCTAACTACAGAGCTCTAAACGTGTCAGCTGGGGTCCTCTAAGAAGCAGAGCCCACCCTGGCTAGGTCAGATGAGGGCACTTTAATGAAAGAGCCACTTAGAAAGGATAGGTGAGGTTAGGTAAGGGAACAAGGGATGGTGAAGCTCTCAGGAAGTTGCAACAGTAGAAAGCAGACCCCACCCTAGGAGGAAATATAGTTACCGAAACTGATGGAGAGCAGGATTGAGGAGGAAGTGCCCTCCCTCACCAAGCAAAAATATAGGCACTGCCAGAGATGTAGGACAAGAAAGGAAAAGATATGGATGGAATACCCTGACCTCCCTCTCCATCCACCCTCTGATCTCCCGCCCATCTTGCACTGGTAGAACCCAACTGGAAGCCAGTGGGCAGGAAGCCCAGAGGACCAGGGAATGAAATCCACACGGTCCAGGCTCTGGGCACAAAGTAGAGGAGAGGAAAATATCTAAATTCTTTTTTTTTCAACTGAGAGAAGTGAGCTTTGGGGTCAGTTTTTTTCCAAGGGTTCTATAGCTAATAACTGGGATTGCTGAAATTGGAGACGAGCTTTTTTTTTTTTTTAATCATGGAATGTTCTGGAATAGCATTGTAGGTTTTCAGGCATTCATGCCTGAAGCCTCTTGTGTTTTCCTACATTCTTTCCAGGATCCACTGAGCTCACAGCCATCCCATGTTGTGCATGGGCCATGCTGGGTGGGTTTCTCAGAGCCCTCTCCTGTGCTTCCCCTTATCTCATCCTCAGGGGACTGGTAGCTGATCAGGGCAGCCAGTTAATCCTGCCTGCCATGTCTGACCGTTTGTGTGTCACTTCCTTCCTGGAGATACCACCTGAGGGATGCTTGCATCCATCATGTCCCAAGCGCCTGGCACGTGGCCTTGCTTCATAGTATGAATGTTGGTACCTGTAATAATGATAACTGTTATTCACCCAACACTCCCGACTTGCAGCACACTGTGCTAAGTGCTTATGGGTGTAACTGTTTTCAATATCTGAACACCCTTATGAGGTAAGAAATGTGATTATTTTCATTTAAAGTTCCCCTTCACTGTGGAGTCTGGGAGCCGATGGTTCCACCTGGTGGTGGCAGAACATTTTTGATGTATCTGTAGTATATCGCGTAGTCTTTTCTTTCTTTCTTTTTTCCTTTCATCTATGTTTTCCCCCCAAAAAAAGCTCTTAAGTAAGGTTGTATTAGAAGGAAGCCCAACACAGAAATCTGGAAGATTGCCATTTGACTTTTCTCTCTCTCTTACTAGTTCCTTGAGGTTTCAGGAGGTCACTTCAGTCCCTGGCCTTATGTTTCCTCACATGTAAACTAAGGGAGATGGTTTTTACTTTCCAGGATTAGGGCATGGGCTACATTATGTGATAGGGAAGAGAACCTGTAGTACATAAGAGTAGGTCCCCAAGAAAATGCTTGACTGTATTTTCCGGATTTCTAACAGTGACTTAGTCAGGTGGCTCACGTGAGGCACAGAGCCCCAGAAGGCTCCTACCTGCACATCTTCTGACCACCCCCCAGCCCGAGCTGTCTCCTGGACCTCTGCTGGTTGTGCATCCCGGCAGTGAATAATCTTGTGGGGGGATGAGACCGTGAGGCGTGCTCTCTGCTGGCAAACTTGCTTGGCCTTAGCGCAATTTTTCAGAGCTTGACTCGGGGTCCTGTCTCACAGGAGAAACATGCTTGATAAAATTGGAGATTTATTTCCCCAAAGACAGCCCTGCACGGATAGTCCTTCCCTCTTTGTCATGGAAAGCCACCCCCAGCAGCCCCAAGCAGAAATGCTCCTGGAACGTGTGTGTGTGCTCTTTCCATTCTGTCCGTCCCCTTCTGGGCACAGCTGCATTCTGCTATGAGAGCTGGCGGTGATTCAGAGACCTAAGGACTGTGAGGACTGTTTGGGGGATGGAGACGTTGAGGCGGCTCCCCTTAATCGAAGGTGCCGCCCTCTCCCCACCCAGGACCGTGACGTTCTCTCCTAAGAGGAGTTAAACAAGAAGGAAGGGCTTCTTACCCCCTTGACATGGTCCCTCTGATCCTTCCGTTTACGATGGAGCCACTTCTCACTCTTTCTGTGTTATGTCCGGAGATCTGAAGCTGGAGGTTCAGCTATCAAGAGGTGGCCACGTCAGGTGTTTGATTCCAAATCCAGCCGACAACCCAGCATTTAAAGTGAAGAGTCCCAGGGTGCAAAGTCTGGCGGGCCCACTCCCTGAGGCAGGGAAAGTCACTTCCCGTTTCAAGGGCCTGCCTGAGGCTGGGCTCCATTCTCAATACTGGGTACGTAGGATGGATAAAACAGAGTTCCAGCCACAAATGAGCTTTCGTTCTATTGGGCAAAGGCACAGGGTCACGGGATGAATGAATAAATGTGTCAGGTGGCAGTAAGGACCAGTGAGGAAAAGGGAACCACGGAGAAAGAGTGAGGTGCCAAAGGGGCGGGGTTCGAAGACAGTGTCCCCAATAGGATGGCATTCGAAATAAGAATTACTCCCTGCGGCTGCAAAAACCTACTTTGGCCATTCTCCCCGTGTCCTTAGAGTCACCCCCTCAGTGAATTCACTGGAAAGCAAGCTGTGCATCGAGGACTCTAGAAACATCTGGTTAAGCAGGACAGTTACAGAGACAGAGGACTTAGCTTTGGGGGGTGAGTCACTCTCTTTAACTACCTAGAGGACAGGCATTGCAGGAGGGATCTCTGGTCACTGAGTGGCGGCCCTGAAGGGCCAGAAGAGCAATGCTGGGGAGGGTTGCCCAGAGAGATTTTTGGCTTGCTAGGAAGAAGCCACCACATGAAGGATTAAGTGCCTCCTACACCGGGAGTCTAGAGAGCTGAGTTGTAGGCTTAGCCAGACCCCTATGCCGCCTCAGCACTGCCCAGCCCTGTCTCTGAGACATCGCTTTCCTCATCTGTCCGCTGGAAACTGGGAAGGCTTTCTCCAACTGTGACATTTTGTACATCTGCAAGGAGAGAAGGGATGAAAGAAGAGTGAGTGAATGAATGGGTGACTCAGGAGGGAGTGATCTTCCTGGAGTAGGTCCCCAAACAGGAATCAGAGCACAGAGTTTTAGGCACAGTCATTCATTCACTAGAAGTTAATTTTTATGACATCCCTGTAGTGTTCCAGGCACCGTACTAGGTACTTGATGTAAATTTCCATTTAATTCTCTCTCCCATGCAAAGCTAGTGTTTACACTTGAGGAAGTGGCAGTGAAAATGGAATCATTTGGCCAAGATCACAGAGAGCCAGGAGCATAAGCCAGCTGTCCGGATTGCACAGAACATTTCCGGGACCCAAAGTGAAGATAACTAAACAACCTCAAAGGCATGCCCCATCCCTGTGCCTTCTGGTCATCCCTGTTCTGAATACCGCTGCTTCTCTGACACTGGGATTGTGAACATGCTCTTCTGACAAGAGCACAGATGACTTTTATCTCCCTGATACATGACGTCATGCTGATTTTCGACTTTTCTACTCCTAGAATCCCAGAACTAGAACTGCTGACAGTTGGACTTGATCTTGCACTCAGGGCAGTCTGATAGCAATGATGGGGTCAGAAGCAAATCCCTTGTCCCCACCCTCTGAGGGACACCTTCATATGAAGCCCATGCTTCCCTGTCATGGGCCACCACAAAAGCTAGTTTAAAAGCAAGTGTCTTTGCACTTAACTTGCATCATATCAACTGTGGGAAATCTCTGGATAGCACATGCATCATGTGAGAATGACAGAGTGCCCCTTCCCTCCAGGGACTGTCCTGGACACCCGGGATAGAGCAGTGAGCACAGCGACACCCCTGCCATTTGTGATGTTTACCTTCTAACTGACTTGGATACTTCGCTTCTGTTTATAAAAAGTTTGGAAAAATGGGGAAACAGAGGCATTGATAAATGGAATGTGTTTGGTAGGTACCTTCCTACTGAAAAAGATAAAGGAAAATAGAAAACGTGTGTAGGTAAAAACTGCAAACCATAAGCATGTAACTCTGGTGGTAGTATTTTTTCCAGACAAAAGGAGACGTGCAGTCTGGCCATGGTTTTTATTTTCTTTCTACTCTCTAAAATCGATTCCAGTGAAAACTTTTTCCAGAAGTAAAGATAAAATCACATTTAGGAATATATTCTGTGATGCCTCTTTACTTAGTAGGTTGAAACCATATGTGGTACGAAGCCCAGGAAGATACTGTTCATAAGAGGACTGTATTGTGTTTATCTTGGGGTCTTGGATTCTGAGCCGATATCTAGGCACAAAGGAGGCATTCTGTAAATCTTGGGTAGTCATGTGAATCAATGTACAGGTATCCCTTGATACAGTGTTAGACATAATGTTGGGGTAACCATTACCCTAAAATATCAAGAAGAGGCAGGCACATCAGGGAGGGAAGCATGGAAGGGGCGAAGGGGGAGCAGCGTGTGTGACTGGGTCCATCGGTGGATGGGATCTGACCTGCCTTTGGGAACAGAGGGAATCTTCAAATGAAAACGCTCAAGTAAAAACCTTTTCCTTCCCTTCAACAGGGCGTTGTTGCCGGCGCGCGTTCCAAAGGAGAACACAAACAGAAAATCTTTTTAACCATCTCCTTTGGAGGTATCAAAATCTTTGACGAGAAGACAGGGGTAAGTAAAAGAATCACATGGCGTTGTGAAATTGAATCCACTGACAGATGTGCCCTTAAAAGCCTCTAACTCTCTGGGCAGGAATATCAAACAAGCATAAAAACACATAAAGCGACTGACAAACTTGATCAACTGTGATCGTCCATCAAAGGGAGGCTCTTCCCTGACTTGGCCACAGTGTTTCTAACAGTGTGACTGTGATAAAAGTGTCACACAGGCCCGGGAATCTAACAGGAGACTGATGAGCTTTGAAGCGCCGTGGGTAATGTGACGGCTGAAGTTAAATTTCTTTGTGTGTTGGCAACTTTAATGACATGCATCCTAGAGGGAGACGCATGAATGTCTTTTGACTTGGTCAAAGCCTCCAGAGTCTCCTGAGTTTAGCCTGTGCCACCTTGCAATTGCTGTAATCGAAAAGAATGGAGTTTTCAATCTTAGAAAAATCTGTCACTGCATGACCAGGAAATGTCAGGGCTGATGTGTTTGTTGAACCTGCCACGGAGGTGGTTCGCGTTTTCATCAGCCCCCCAGCAGCAATTAGCTTCCACACTCATCCCCAGGGCTGCCCTGACATTGGTGCTCCTGTTCACTGACCATAAGAGAAAAACAGAAAAATGCCCTATGCTTTGTTTGGTCCAGAGAGCAGGAGTCAGATGGACGTGTTTTTTCCCTTTTATTCATTCGTGTTTTACAGCTTATAAGATACTTTGCATATATCACCTCCTTTGCACTTCCCAAGTTAATTTTCAATGTCATAGACGCCAGACTCAACCAGCCAAGTTACTCAACCTTAGTCATTTTGCATTATATCTTCTCTCCTTTGTTCTGATCCCTGTTGGGATCCCATACGGGCAGGAGGATGATAATTTCACGGTAAAAATGGGTTTTGAAGAAAAGTTATTTTTTTCTTTAATAATTAGCGATAGGATAGATATTTGTCTACCCAGATTCATAGCAGCATTATTCATGGTGGCCAAAAGATAGAAACTGCCCAGGCGTCCATCAGTGCTTGAACAGATACAGAAAATGTGGTGCCTGCCTCCAGTGGAATATGAGTCTGCAGAAAAAGGAAGGAAGTTCTAACCTATGCTACTACATGAAGGAAACTTGAAGGCATACAAAGTGGAATAAGTCAGTTATGAAAAGGCAAAATCTGTAGGATTCCATTTCTGTGACATATCTAGAGAAATGTAATTCAGAGAGATAGAAAGTGGAATTGTGGTGGTGAGGGCCTGTGGCAGGGGTAGGGGGTCGTGTGATGAAGAGTGAGTGTTTAGTGAGTATCGAGTTACTGTTTGGGAAGAAGAAAATGGCATTTGTGATGGATTGGCAGGGAGGGTGCTGCACAGTGCTGTCCATGCACTTTACACCCCTGAACTCTATGCCGAGAAATACTTAGAATGGTAAATTTTTAGTTATGTGAAATTTACCATTATAAAAAAAGAGTTCGTGATAATAACTCCTGTTTGTGGGGTACCTACTGTATACTACAGGCTTATCAGTCATGTTACAAACATGATTCTGTTTTGCCCTCACAGCAGTCTTATGGGAAAATAATAACAATTCATTCATCAAGCACATAACATGCACCAGGCATTGTTGTGAACCCTTTGTAAATACCAGCTCTGTTAACCCTCACACCAGCCCTGTGAGGTGGATGGCGGTATCCTCTCCATTTTAGCTGGAGATACTGAGGAGAGAAACGTAGCTGTAATTCATTGAAAGTAAGTGGTGGTTGGAGACCGGGTTAGAATCCAGGTTAGTCTGGCTCATGAGTCTTCTCACTCAACCTTGATGCCTGTTATGGATATGTGACTTTGCCAAGGTTACCCAGCAAGTAGGAGGCAGAACTGGGACTTGGCCTCCCATTGGCCCAAGTCAACGTCAGGGCAGTTGAGCTCGCTATTGTCAAGAAAGGTGGGCCTACCTGGGGTGCCTTGGGAGAAGGGAGTTTATGATGAGGGCATGAGCACAGGGAGTAAAGGAGTTTGAATGCAGCAAGATTAAGAGCTTAATGTAAGTTTGTCCTACCTGAATAAAAGGACTATTTCTGAGACCATGGAAGTTTTTCCTTCTCTTGGGGAGACTACAATTTGGAGACTTGTGCTTGGTCTTGAACCTCACACTTGAGAAAGGACACAGGCAAATCAAAGAATGTCCTGATGAGGGGAGCCAGGACCATTGGAGGACTAGAAACTATATTGAACCAAGACTTCTCAACACAGGTGTAGCCTCTTGAGCTGCACACAAGAGGCAGAGAGGTGTGGGCTTGTAGAAACTGGTAGGATGTCATCGATCCCCTTAGTATCTTTATGGGAGGGAGTCCAGTGATGTTAATCAAGCCTAACCCCTGAACACTAAGTCATCATCTCTCTGGTCTACCTGCCACCATGACAGCTGACATAACCAAAGGAGCAGGAGTGAGGTAGAATGTCAGATACTTTGTCTTGTCCAGGGGCCATGTTTTGGGGCATTGCTGTCCCATTGCGTAACCCAGCGTCAGGTAAGCTGTGCCCAGTGGATCGTTAAAATCCTAGTCACCAAATTTTAACTCATGAGGAGAGGTAGTTTCTATTCTTGACTGAGATCTAAACCCTCAGTCAGGGGTGGCTACCCTAGTCCCAAAGAAAGATACCACCAAACTCTCTCATGCTATTTTTGATTCTTCAGCTGGACACAAAAGAGAACAATAGTAAAATCATTATTTGGGCTCACAGCCATTTGGCTTTGTGGGAAAAAAAATGTCTGATCCCTGTTGGAGAATGAGGGAAAAGGCAGAGTTAGATGTCTTTTGTTTGGCCTACTTCACTCCAGTTCTCTCTGATTCATATTAGGCCCTGGTAGCATCTGGTTTCTGCAACCTGAGCTTGTTAATATGTCTCAACACAAGTCTAAGGAAAGCTCATAGAAGGGGTTGAATGTGTTCAAGCCTGAAGAAGAGACAACAGAGGGCGGGACACCCCCCTATTAATAGCGTCCATCTGTCCGAAGATTTGTGTGGTAGCAGACAGAGCTGACTTATTCTGCGTGACCCAACAAATAGTACCAAGATCAGGTGATAGAAGTTTCCTTGAAGCAGTACGGGTTTATGAGGAGGAGGAATTTTCTACCAGTTAGATGGACCACCTTCCCTGCTAGCAAGTTCCCCATCACTTAGGAGTGTTCAAGCAACAACCATATGATGGGAAAATTGTGGAAGGAGTCAAGTAGAGGATGAAGTATTGAACAAAGGTACATCAAAGTTGAATCCTGAGACTAGTTTTAAAATTCCTTTTCTTCTTAAAGTTATCCCCGTTGATGTGACTTATCTTCAGACAAATGGAGGTTTTCCACCTCCATTGGAGATTATGAGCAGCAACAGTTTACTAATCCTTTGTTGTTGCCCAGCAGGGGACCAACTGAATTGTGCAGGTTAGGAATTTAAGTGAAGTATTTTGTCCTACATATCAACAAAATGGAAAACTGGGTTTTTGTCATTTGGAATGACAAATTTTAGTTGTTTATCATATCTAAAGTATTCTCAAGCTTGACTGCAGTTTTTTTTTTTTCAAACCAAAAAAAGAAACATTTGCAGAACGTGACAATAGCTAGAATTTTAAAATCCAAAAGCTGTCAAAAATGTTTTGATCCCAATTAAAGAGACCCTTTGCAGCAATTTACACCTTGTCTTGAATTTCAAAGGGTTCTTGATCTCAATCCTTACATGAGTACATTCTGTTTTATTATTAGCATGTTGCAGGGAATAAATCAATACTGAAAAGCTGTTCATATTTTTAGATAGCTGGGTATTGATAATGTGTCAGAGGGATCCATATGAATGCAGAAAATGTCATATATAAACTCATTGTTATTGGTGACAGTAGGAGTATGGCAAATCAGGGGTAGTTGTGGTTTCATATCAATGTTACTAGGTCCTCAAATCAGACAGGACTGAAGCATCTTCCTTGCACAGATAAAGAAACTGAGATTTTAGGAGCACCTCTCTCTGACTTGGGTATAGACTCAGAACAAAACTTCCAATTTCAAATCTTCAGTCTTTCCGGGAAAACTCACTGACTTCTCTCTTGATGTATAGTTTTATTCCATAGAATTGCTATAGTTTTTTGCCTTAAAAAAATCATAAATATTGCAGGACCCTGACAATAAGTCTGTTTCTCGAGATGGAGGGCAGTAGTCTGCATCTTTTCAAGATGATGTAGTATCTTGTTGCCATAATCACATGTAAATTTTGCTTGTTCTTTTGGTTTCACCAACCCTGATTTGGGACTGCTGTACATACCCTCTGAAGTGCGTTACAACAATTCTGGGAAGTAGGTGCTATGATTATCACCATTTCACAGCTGAGAAAAGTGACATCCAAATTAAGTCCCACAGTAAATTAAGTAGCCAGAGCTGAGATTCAACCCCAGGCAGTCTGGTCCAGAAGGCTGGATCCTAATAAGATAGCACTCATAACAACATACCTGCCTTAGTCTATTTGGGCTGCTCTGACAAAAATACCATAAAAGAGGGGCGCCTGGGTGACTTAGTGGGTTAAGGCCTCTGCCTTCGGCTCAGGTCATGATCTCAGGGTCCTGGGATCGAGCCTCACATCGGGCTCTCTGCTCAGCAGGCAGCCTGCTTCCCCTTCTCTCTCTCTGCCTGCCTCTCTGCCTACTGTGATCTCTCTCTCTCTCTCTGTTAAATAGATAAATAAAATCTTAAAAAAAAATACCATAAATGAGTCAGCTTATAAATAACAAACATTTCTCTCTGAACATTCTGGAGGTGGGGAGTCAGATATCACAGCCCCAGCAAATTCGTTTGTCTCGGGGGGAGAGCCCACTTCCTCATAGCAGGTGCCTTCTTGCTACATATCCTCACGTGGTGGGAGGGGTCAGGATGCTTTCTACAACCTCTATTATCCTGACACTAATCCCATTCAAAAAGGGCTCCACTCTCATGACCTAATTACCTCCCCAAGGCCCCACCTCCTAATACCATCCCCTTGAGGGCTAGAATTTCAACATACATATTTGGAGTGGAGAGGACATAAACATTCAGACCATAGCAATGTCAAATTTTATAAATAATGTGCTTTTATATATGTTAGAGCAGATTCAGTGTTCTCTCTGTTTTATTGTCACCATTATTCATTTTCATGCTGATGACCTCTCCTGAGGGAAGGTACAAGGAGTGGAGTTACCGCTGGATCTGTCTTGTGGGTGGAATGTTGGCCATGTAACCCGTCTGTGGTTAGGCAAGAGCAGGTCGGATGTCCCTTCTATGCCACGTGGTGCCCTGTTTCTTGGAGATTCAAAGATGAATGAGACATGGTCCTTGCCCCTGAGCTATTCACAGTCTGGTTTCACCAGACTCACAAGGTGAACTGACAGTTGCTAATATCCGGGTGTGAATGGAGTTGTCAGAACTCAGGGGATCATTTGCCTCGTATATTCAGGAATTTTCCACAGAAAAGGGCACACTGACATGGCAGTGGAGGAGTGAGCTAGAATGGAACAGATAAGCAAGTCAGGAAAGAAAAAACAGTATTTCCAAATGCACAGAGGTCTTAAAGAGAAAGATACGTGTATTCATTCTTCTCTGCAGAAAATATTTATTGAGCACTTCTGTAAACACGTAGATGGGCAAGGCCGTATCTTTTTGTTTGTCGCTGTTGTCTATCTAGTTAGCACAATGACTTCCACATAGTAGATGCTCAGTAATACTTACTGCACAAAATATAAATTGTCTTAGTGATTAAGAATCAGCAAATGTACACAGAATTACTAGGGCATAGCAGGGGAGAGGTGCAGAGCGACCCAGGATTGAATGTTATCTCTCATCATAGAGGGCTAATGATGTTTTAAAGACAATGGTTGCTCGTAAATTTCAGGGCTAATTTAATAATGTACTCTTCAGTGAAAACCAGATGTCACTTTACTTGTATCTCATCAGAACCAGGACTGTTCTTCCTTAGTTTGAACTGGATGTTTAAAGTGGGGCTTGAGGAGAGCAGATTGGGAAGAGGAAGGAAAGTGGGCCGGGGGAGGGAGACAAGGAAGAAGATGAAGGGGCCGTAGAGCAGTGCTGGGAACTGGGAGTCTCTGGGGTGTCCCAGAGGACACCTGTCGGGCTGGGAACTACTGAAACACTACACACGGTTCTCCCAAGACTACTTATGAACTAGCCTGTAAGCAGGCCAGTATGGTTTCCAGTGTGTTCTTGTGTGTCCCGTCTCACTGGCCACCCAGAGGTTCTGGAGGGTTTTTATTGCTGCCTTTTACAGATGAGTCTACTAAAGGTACAGGGCAGGATGAGTGGCTTGCCCAAGGCTATTATGTGTAGGAATTGAATTCAAATTCACATTGTATAGTGCCCGAGCTTGATTGGTTCTTTCTTTGTACTTGGTGTTCTATAACTTTATATCGGCAATATGTGGTTACAGCTTATGGGGGAGAGGGTCCTAATGCAGGTATTTATCAGGGACCAAGGATGCTAGACGTGCTATAGATTATAGGACCGTCACACATAACAAAAGTGGTTCCTGTGCTATATGACTTTCAAATGTCTTACTAGACATTCACGTAGATTAAAAAACCTCTTTATAATGAACTGAATCTAAAACCTGACTCTGCATACAATCCATAATACTGAATTTTCCAGAAATGCAACTGAACTACAAGAAGGGGGTACTTGGTTTTGTCAGATCCCCATTAAGAGCTGTTCATCATTTTGGAAATCCATACCACGTGATGCTCTTCTGTCTTGAGTTACCAACATGGCACTGGTTTGCCAGTTTCATGCGACCTATCGTGTTCAGTGTAACTTGACTCATCTGGCCCTTCCTTAAAAATGTCAGATAATGCAGGAAAGCGCATCCGTAATATTGAATTGAACACTTCTTAAACCCAAAAGTATTCATTATAAGAAAACGTAAACATATAACAATTTCCGTGTGTTCTTCTGTTGTAGTTGTAACTAAGCATTTAAATGTAGACATTCACATTAGTTTTTTGTCCGAAATCATCTTCTATTTCTTCGTGTTATAATTAGGACACTTTGATGTGCTTGAACTTTATGTTTGTAGGTAGATTATATAATGGTTTGCAGGCAATAAAGGAAGACTTACCAAATATTTGCTATAAAAAGAAGGTATTTGGCTAGAAAAGATTAAGAATCCCTGTCTAGACCAGGCCACCATTTTCATTGGATCATTCATTCACTCACTCATTCATTCATCCCCCAAGTGCTATTTCAATGAAGGGGGCATTCTAGTTGGTCAATAGGGATGAGTCAGCCTGAAACCATTCCTTTGTGGAACTTCTGATTTTGGAGGTACGACATATGTAAATAACTAAAAACTCAAGGCAAGAATAATGAATATAATAAAAGATGAAAATTATCAGGAGAGTTTAAAAAAATTATTTCTTCTATCTGAAAAAATATGAAACGATTTAGGAAGAAAGAGTTAAACCTTGAAAAATGGACAAGATGTGAAGTTGGGGGTATTAGAAGACCAGTGTCCAGGCAAAGGGAATCATAGGGAGTGTTTACTAAGCCTGTGTAGGGGGACAGCACGAAGGAGGACAGGCATGGGGAAAAGTGAGATGTCTCGTATTCTGGATCTAAGGATGGGTGATAACTGTTAGTGAGAGAGAACACGGAGAATGTTCAGGGGCCAGATCATAAAGCCTGGAATGTCAGACAGAAGGGTTTTAGTTGAACCATGGCCATTATAGCTCAGGCACTAGTCAATGTACAGAGAAGCAGGTTTAGTGACTAGAAGGCCACCCTTAGTTCTTAAGATGCCTTTGTGCAAATCCGGAGCAGGTCCTTTTCTTTAAGACTCACTGCCATTTGCTGAGAAATTGTTGCAATAAGTACATACATTTTTGATGACAAGAGCATGTCTCATTCCCCTGGAAGCTGTGCAGTCTACACCCTGCCCAACTGTAGGTGGCAGACCTAGGAATATCATCAATGGATAAATAGAAGGCCGAGGCTACCACATCTTGCCATTTCCTGGGCAAACCATGCACTGCCCAGCTTTTGTGATTTTTCTCAAGGCGGCCCCTCTACCCTGAATGTCCTTTGCCCTGTTTCACAGAGTAAATACCTAATTTTTCAGGGTCTTGTAATGTCCATGGTAACACCAACAGCTGTACAATACACTTAAATTTATCAAGACCTTTCTCAGGCAAAGTGCTTCCTTCACCCAAGTGCTTACGCATTTCCTCCTGCCTGCAGGATCCTTGTCGAGTCTTTCAGAATCTGCAGCCCACACTCCTCCCCAGGCTGGTACAAGCACCAGAGAGTGGATGGAGTACAAGGAATGCAGATTCGAGATCCAGACCATCTTGGGTCTACTCTTGACTGGTTGCGTGATTGTAAAATAATTTTGCTTAATGACCTTGTGCTTCTTTTACTCATCTTTAAGACGGGAATAATGAAAGTACCTGTGTCTCAGGGTTGGGACAAGATCAAATGAGGATTAATTTAATCCCTCAAGACTTAGAATAGTGCCTGGGATGTGCAAAGCTCTAGATGTTACATGACTTTATATCATTACCTAGATTGTCCCTTCTTTGGTACAGACCTTCTTATGTCCTCTTAGCAGAATGAAGAAATCCTTTTGTAATCTTCCTACAGCATCCTCTGCTCTCCTTTATCGTAGCAGACCGTCATGCTCCCATGAGACAACACACTCCACGAGGTGCCTTACCTCACCCGTTGCTGCATCTACAAGGTCTCTCCTCGCTCCTGGCATGTGGCAGAAATGCTGGTTGGACACTAGAGGAAGGAGGGAAGGCAAGGCAATCAGAGAGGATTAGAACAAAAGAGAAGGAAGAAAGTTACAAGGACATAATAAATAAGTCAACTTTTAATGAAATGCTGATCATCTGGGCCAGATCTTGGAGCCAAAGACGCTCATCTTGCCACACAGGCAGTGAGTGAGCCCCGGAAAGAACAACGTGCGTGGTTCAGAGTTAACCCAGCCCTGGAATGTCCTGGGTGGACGGTGCCTTGTGCAGCAACTAACCTACTCATTTGCAAATGATGAAAGCTAGAACCTAAAAAGAAGTGATGGCTGTCCCTTCTCCCCCACCCCCACCCTCAAACCCCCACTCCCTTATGCCCTGCAAATCATATTCGAGGGGCCCAGGATTGAACACCCCTCGGGGCTCCCTTAAATCACTCTCTGATGCTCACAAAATAGGACATAGGAAGCGTCCTCTTGCCTCCCTGGGCTTCCTTATTTTGCCTTTCTTTCCTCCTGCAGTCTGTTCCTTCTCCACCATCTCTGCGCACTCTCCTCGCTTCACAGGCTCCCGGGAGCCTGACAGCAGCCCCGGATCCATTTTAATATCAAAGAGGCTGAACATCTAAGGGGGAAAAATTGGGTCTCTGTATGTTTAGTGTCATGTTGGATGATACTGGATTTTAATTTATCACAATAAAGAATCAATTTATATAGCTCAAAACCAACATATTTTTAGAAATTGGTACTATGAGGAAGCTGCCTCGGGAAGATCGTTTTGACAGGGCATAATTCATGATGGGGGGACGGCGGGAAGGATGTCCCTATTACCCTGGAAAGTGAAACCGTGAATGTTTCACAGATCTGGTAAATTCAGAAATGTAATATCTTTCCCTTAATGAATCATTTGTATCAATTTTGGTCTTTCCAGGAGATAAAGAGGTAACACTTTCTTTGTTAACTGCTTTCACATGCTGGGTCTCATTTCTTTCAATCCCCTAAGGACTCAGCTAAGGAAGTATTATTACTCCCATTAAACAGATGAAGAAACTGAGACCCCAAGAGGTGAAGGGACTTGTACAAAGCCAAATACCCAGCCATTTGCCCGGCTGGGAACTGCCCCCAGCACGGGAGAGTGGCCGGTTCCCAGTGGTGGAATCTCTTCCCTTCAGGGGTCAAGTGGCCACTCCTTGCTCTCCAGCAGGGAAGTCACACTGTGTTTAGGGTTGTCATCATGCCGACTGGCCCTGTGACGGAAGGTTTATCAGCTAAACTTTGGACTTCCGAAGGGGTTTGTCAGCCACTGGTCTCAAAGCTGCAGAGCCTAAACAGGCAGGGTGACCTTGGGTATGGTTCATCTGCTCATTCCCTGGGATTCCGTCTCCTCCACTGATGATCATTCCACAGATTTTTTATTCAAGGTCCAGATGGCAAACGTGATGGGCCAGTATGAGCTCTGGCAGCGATTTCATTTTGCCATTGGACCGTGAGAGCCACCTCACACGATATGGAAACAAAGGAGTTTGGCTGAGTTCCAATAAAACTTTATTTGTCACAAGAAGTATCTAGTTCGTGATACCAGCTCTGTCCTGGATGAATATTAAGGAGTCTTCTCCCTTTCTCATTCTGGTGCTCTGAGGAGCCCAGCGGGAGAGCAGATTGAGCACAAGCTGAAGGAAGAGCTCAGGTCCTTCCTCTCTCAGCCCTGTTCACTGCTCATTCATGGCTGATTTCAGGATAGACGCAGAAGTGTTTTTTTTTTTTTTTTTTTAAAGATTTTATTTATTTGACAGAGAGAAACACAGCGAGAGAGGGAACACAAGCAGAGGGAATGGTAGCGGGAGAAGCAGGCTCCCTGCTGAGCAGAGAGCCAGATGCGGGGCTGGATCCCAGGCCCCTGGGATCTGACCTGGGCCGAAGGCAGACGCTTAACGACTGAGCCACCCAGGCGCCCCGGTTTTTGTTTTTTTTAATAAACTTTGAAGATAAATATTCAGCTCTGAGGACTTGTATTACTTACTGCTACCATTTGTTGAGGACTAATTGCCAGACACTGTGCGAAGTGCTTCCCATTTATTTTTCTCATTGCATTCTTGCAGTCCATCTGTTAGTTATAGAGTATTAGCCTCACTTCACAGATGAGGTGACTAGGATTCAGGGAGGTTAGGTCACTTAACCAGGACCACTCTTATGTTTTCATCCATTTCTTCGTTCAACCGATATTCATTGAGTACCTACTATGTGCCAGGGGAATGTGCATACTTGGGTGAATGGAAGGAAGGTCCCTGCCTCGTAGACTTTACCTTTTAACGTGGGAAGACAGAGAGAAAACAGTAGACACACATAAATCCTATACTCTGTTAGAGAGTAGTCAGTTCTATGGAAAAGGAAAAAGTAAAGCAAGGTCAGGGCATTTCTCCACTGTACTTTCTTTGTCCTTACAAAGGGGCCTGTGGCATACATGTGTTGTAAATCACAAATATTAACGTGCTCTGGGAGCTTCCTGTAGTTTTAAGAGTCAGCTGAGTAATGGAGAAAGACACTTCTGGAAATTCTCATGCAAATTCCAGAGACTCTTAGACTTGATAAATCAGAGCTGTCCGTTTGGGTGTTTCCGCTTTTATTTAGAAGGTGGATGGCTTTTTATGGTGCCTGCTGTCGGTTGTTTTTCTCTCCCACGTGCTGCTTTTAAATTTTAATTTAAAACACATTTCCGTGACTCTGCCATGGTTCCTTAAGAGTTACTTCTATTTTTATGAAGACGCTCCTTACCACAGCCATTTGTATTGATATGGTGATACTACAAGTAGGCACGGCGCTGATATGATGGTCGTTCATGCTTCTCTGAAGTGCTTCTTGGCAGTGGCCTGTGTCCTAGAAAGTGAGACATTGGGTCAAGATGAGAGCCCCGTCCGACCCCCCATCCCATCTCACAGGGAGGACAGATGTGCTGGGGAGAACATGTGGACTAAAAGGTGACCAGTGGCACAGAGTGAGCTCGGGCTCTGCTGGGAGGGCCTGGCTTCGAACCCTCATTCAGAGGAGAGCAGGTTGAATTGTAAGCACAGAGACAAGAGCAATGACAATGGCGACCCAAAGAAGGCTGACCCTGTTGTCCTAGCGGTGGCTGTGTGTGCCTCATCCACATCTCATTTCCTACTTTCATAAAGCATTGGCTCTTTTTGTAGCCCAATGTTGTTCTTTGGGGTAGGAGAGCAGTCATTAGCTAGCCAGTCTTGATAGCCAGCCTGCAAGAGAGAGGTGTTACCTCTTCGTAAAAAGCAACACAGAGGTTCAGAAGGGTGCCTTGAGTTGCCACGCTGTCTCAGGTAGTAAAAGGTGCCCTGTGCAACACATTCTGTCCTACCACTCCGAACTGATGACCAAACTAAGGAAACTGGTGTGGGAGTGTGGACGGTCCTCCATGGATGGCTAGCTGGTACCTTGAGCAAAATGGTTTAGTGTTCAATGATACCCTAGTTTCTTTTTCATTATTTGTGCTGTAGTTACTGATTGTGTGTGTGTCTGTGTGTGTCTGTGTGTGTGGCATTAATGAGGTGCATTTTTATATCTTATAGTCACTATTTTCTTGCACCTTTCCCCACTTTTCCATGGACCAGGAGTGATCGTGCTAAGCTGGGAAGGTATTTGCATTCCCTGATTACTTGCAAATAAGGGAAGTGAGAAGAATGAGAATTTTAAATAAAGAAACAAAAACGCTAGATAGTCACTTGAAGGCAGAGCCCGTGATTTAGCCATCCTTGTACCTCCCGCCTCATGGCACATGGTAAGCTCCCAGTAGATATTTACAGAATTGCACTAAATTCCCCATTGTTAAGTCAGACAACCTGTGATTCACCTGCTTGTCCAGCCGTGTCTGTCTTAAACCATTGGCCATTGTGGGAGGCCTCTAAATTCTGTCAGCAGTTATCTAGCTGAGACAGAAAACGGGAGCTCCGGCCACTCTGATGGTGGGCTTCATTGATAGAACATATTTCACTCAAGCCATGTCTGTCCTTCCTAGGGCTCCTCAAATTTCTAGATGAATAGGAGGTTACATAAAATGTGTTAAAAGTTGCATGTAGGGTATTAAATGTCACCTTCTGGTGTTATTAATGACCTTAATGCCAAGGTGCCTTGTTCCCCCCCATTTTTCTTTCTTTCCCCTGACCTGATATACCTTTATCTTGCTCATCCCTGTTCTCCGGTGCTCATATGCATGTAAATAAGTCACTTTACTTCCATTGCCATGTTCATTTCCAAGGACATTATCAAGCACCAACACTGTAGAAGATATAAAGTATACCTGCTATAAAAGAAGTAAAACACACCTGAGGGGAAAGTAGGATCAAAGTGGGGGGACGGAAAGGAACAAACATTTATTGAGCACCTACTGTGTGTCTAGCCCTCTGCTATTATTATAATAGAGTTTCCTGAAGGACAGCAACTCTTGCCTTCTTCTATCCATCCTATGCCCTGCCAGCACAGGAGTCCTCCCCAAGACCCCCTCAAGGACCTGTGGGGTCTGCACCTCCGAATTTTGATGCCAGGCACCCTGGATCCTGGAGCACATGCAAGCGTGTTTTGCTCCAAAGAATGAGAGAGAGAAGGTTAGCCTAGCCTGAGGTGGGGGGTGATGAGGGAGTGCCACGAGGGAGTCTGTGTGCTGGGGGGATTACGCACACCATCTCATCCAGTCCTCACATTCACACTGCGTTATTAACCCCATTCTGCTGGCTAGAGCCACAAACACTGGGGCTGGGGAAGGACGGAGGTGACCTACGCACTGAGAACAGAGACCAGTGACTTCACGGGTCTGTCTGATGACCCCACATCAGACCCAGCATGTGGCCATTTCCACCACCGGCAGCTCCCGTACTGTGGCTCCAGCCCCACACTCTCTTGGGATCCCACCAGCACTCATAGTCCTCCCGCTGCCTCAGTCACAGAGCTCAGGGATTCACCTGCCAGAATGGATTTGACTTCTTAAACTATTTAGAAAGTCAGGAGATTGCAGATGTGCAAGAAATTACCAGGGAAGCAGGGCCTCAATATTTAAAGACAAAATGCCTGCCCCTCCAGAGACGGAGGTCTGAATTTTTCATGATGTCTAAGGGATACATAGGCTAATTTGAAATTATATATTTAAAAAATTTGAACATAAAGATGGTACTGGCAATCGTCTAAACTCCGGACAGTCACCGCCACACCTGGGGAGGGAAGACACTTCCTCCTCTCTGCATGGGTCCAAGGAGAGTGTCTCAGACTCTGAGGTGCACAGTCTGGTACCTTTCACCCACGTGCGTGGGTGCACAAAGTCACGCCATGATAGTGGATGGAGCCTGATCCTCATTTGTATTTAATGCCTCTTCTTCTTCTACTTCTACAGCATATATTTATTGTAGAACATTTACGATACATAGAAAAGCTGCAGAGAAGAAAATGGACATTATCTGAAGTACCACCACTTAGAAACAAACCCAGGCAATATTTTGGTGCCTAACCCACCAGTCTTCTTTGCACAAATACTCTTTTTCAAAACCAAAATTTTCCTGTACGTGCTGCTTTATAATGTCCTTTCCTGCTTCTGTGCAACTTCTCTTTCATTAAATATTTCTCTAACATCCTCAGTCACTGTAAAGCATTCTAGCATCTGTGTGCAACCTAATTTAATAAGCACTGTCTTGTTAGTGTCTGCATCTTTGGGCTTGTCTTTTTATATACATGTGTGATGATTTCCTCTGGTCACATATCAGAATCACTGATTCAACATGTATGTATATTTTTAAGACTTTGTTGTTTTTTTGGTCAAATTATGTTTTAGAAATTTGTACTACCAGATGTACAAATAGTGACTGTTCCACTACATGTTTTGAGCATGTTATCATTTATTTTTTATTTATTTTTTCAGTGTTACAAGATTCATTGTTCATATACCATACCCAGTGCTCCATGCAATACGTGCCCTCCTCAATACCCACCACCAGGCTCGCCCAACCCCCCTCCAAAACCCTCAGTTTGTTGCTCAGAGTCCACAGTCTCTCATGGTTCATCTCCCACCTCCGATTTCCCCCACTTTACCCTTCCTTTCCTTCTCACAATGCCCTCCATGTTTTTCCTTATGCTCTACCCATAAGTGAGGCCATAAAATAACTGACTCTCTCCACTTGACTTATTTCACTCTGCATAATCTCTTCCAGTCCCATCCGTGTTGATACAAAAGTTGGGTATTCATCCTTTCTGATGGAGGCATAATATTCCATCGTGTATATCATCAAGAGAGAGAAAGAGAGCATGAGAAGAGGGAGTGGGAGTGGGAGAAGCAGGCTTCCCACTGAGCAGGGACCCCCCCCCCCCAATATGGTGCTCAATCCCAGGACCCTGGTATCATGACCTGAGCAGAAGGCAGATGCTTAATCGACTGAGGCACCCAGGTGCCCCTCATTTTATTTTAAAATAGAGATTTTTAAGCCTTTTGATTTTAAACTTAAGATGAAATACCTCTGTCTTGATTTCATTACCTATCCATAATAGTCATCATAGGGCAGCAATGTAATTTCAGAGACGATATTTTATACTGATGAGACTGATGGTCCTTTGGCATTACCTGCGGATCTGAATGATGCCACAGGTCCTTGAGAGCTGGCTCCCAAATGGGCTTCTTGTAGAGGTTCCTTATCAGTCCTCAAGCTGTTGACTGTCTGGACCACAATTATGCCCTTGGTCCTACACTGTCTGTGGCCTACGTACAGGGTAATATGATCAATTCCCCTCGTATGCATAAATGTCACCAAAAGGAGAAAACTTGAGAGTCTTCGCAGTTATAATTTAAGATTACTGATCTTTGACTTTCAAGCACAATAAAATACTTGTGTATATTCATCCCTACCCACAAAGCTCTCCAGCCTTGGGCAGGCCATTTCACCACTCTGAGCGTGAGTGTCCTCCATCCCGAGATGGAGATGGGGATGACTTCGGCCTTCTTCAGAAGTCTGGTGTAGTAAGTCAGGGAAAGCGACTGCATGTTAAAGCTCTTCACACATGAGCGCTCCTTGATGGTGTGCATGATTTTCATTCCAAGAGAAGAACAAAGTTGGCGTTCAGCAAATGTTCATGAGTGAATAAACTTCTCCTTTGGTGTTTTCCATTCTAATAATCTGTGTAATTTAGGGAGAACAGATTCATGGAGCTAAGGAGTGCAGCCTAGGTCTGTCCAAATTCAGAATTAGTGGGACCTAAAATACTGAGCTTTTTTCCTTCAGCTTCCTCTGGAGAGTTCCACTGCCCTCATGGCACTCATCAGTTCAGTTTCCTGCCCGCAGAGCTTATATTCCTGCCACTCAGATAAGGTCTTCCAGAGAACCGAATGTGCCTTATACCTCTTGGGGCCATTTCTCCAGCCTCAGAGAACTTTCTGCACGAATCTGCCTTTGCTTTTATCTCTTTTAATGGAACTGTGTGAGTATCATTGGGAGAGTTAAAGTTAACTATTCCAGTGTGTATAAAATTTCAGCCTTAAAAACCAGAGCTTCTGTTGACACCTTGGAGGAGTCATTTGTTTTTCTTTTCCTGATATCCTCATCTGTAAAAATTAAATTCTTCTAGCAAACATTTACCACACACACACTGTGTCCCAGACATTGGCACGCCAAGGTACATCAGAGAAACCCCCTTCCTCCACAGGACTCATGACGTAGCAGCCAAGGAAACAACCAGTTAGATGACAGTGGGATACCTCCCCTCATGTTCATTCACGTGTGCTTCTATAATAATGCCCTGAAAAGGAAGCAAACAGAATCAAGCTCCTTAAGTGAGCAGATGGTATTTAATCGATCCATACTGGGAAAGTTGGTGAAATAGAGATACAGAGTAGGGACCAGCATCACAGAAGCGATCATTGGTGGGAGTAAACCTCATTCAGCCTTGTGTCCCACTGACTCCCACAACCAAAGGGGAAACCACTGTCAAGTCACACTGCGTCTGTCTGCCTTGTCCTTTGTGTGTAGTGTGTTTTGGTTTTATTGTGTTTTTCTGCCTAGAACTTTCATCCACTGTCTCCCCCCAACCCACTCACTGTTTGCCCCTTCCTTTATTTGGCTGACTCTAGTTTATCATGCAGGCCACTCCACTCAGGTGCCTTCTTCTCAGAAATTTCTCCATGACCTACCAACCTAAGCTAGATAGCCTTTGTCTGTGCTTTCAGGCATCTGCCACTGGTGATGATTATTAAAACGTGTTTTATGAAAGGCAGAAAAAGCCCAAGTGTCCGTCGATGAATGAATGAGTCAACAAAATACGTCCTATCCATACAGCTGAATGTTGTTCAGTCTTGAAAAGGGAAGCAGATTCTGACACATGTTAGGAAGTGGATGAACCTTGAAGATATTATGCCAAGTGAAATAGACTTGTCACAAAAGGGCAAATATTGCACGATTCCTCTTTTATGAGGTTCCTAGAGTAGTCACATTGATAGGGAGAGGAACTAGTATGGCGGTTGCCAGGGGCTGGGGTGGGGGATAGGGGGCACATGGCAATAAGTACAGAGTTTCAGGGCACCTGGGTGGCTCAGTCCATCAAGCGTCTGCCTTCGGCTCAGGTCATGATCCTGGGGTCCTGGGATTGAGCCCCATGTCAAGCTCTCTGCTCATCAGGGAGCCTGTTTCTCCCTCTCCCTCCAACCTTTCCCTCTGTTTGTGCTCTCTCTCATTCTCTCACTCAAGTAAATAAATGAAATCTTAAAACAAAGTAAGTTATAGAGTTTCAGTTGGGGACAATGAAAAAGTGGTACAGTAGTATAAATGTTCTTAGTGCCACTGACCTGTACACTTAAAAATGGTTAAAATGGTAGTTTTTATGTTACGTATATTTTCTCACAATAAAAAATTGGCTGGGTTCTGACAGTGTACCTTCCAATACCTTATGCTCCCTTGAGTTTTCATCATTGTGTTCTTAGTACTAAGCCCACGTCCCACAGACAGTAGGTACTCACTTAAAAAGAGTTGAATGAGGGGCACCTGAGTGGCTCAATTGGATGAACGTCTGACTCTCGGTTTCTACCCAGGTCATAATGTAAGGGTCATGAGATGGGGACGCTCAGTGGGGAGTCTGCTTCTCTCCCTCTCCCCCTCCCCCTACTCGAGCTCTTTCGGTCTCTCTCTCTCAAGTAAATAAATCTTAAAAAAAAAAAAAAAATAGTCAAATGAGTGCATGGATGTAGAAGCTGTCTGTTGTTTCCATATCAGACTGATATGCCCTAGTTTTATAGGCAGGAAAACCCAGAGGGGCGTGCTGACCCTCCTAGGACCACACAGCTTGTAGCCCTCCACAACCGGACCGAGACCCAGTGCTGCCGACCCCAGTCCATAGACATCCTTCCCTTCATGCCGGCCTTTATTTGCCACCGCTGTCTACACACAGTCGATAGGACCAGAGAAGGTGGATGGGATACCTGAAATGGAAATGCCATGTCTTCGATCAAAACCGATTGTAGAAGGTGGAAAAGACGGTAGAAGGGGAACAGGAGAAAAAGAGCTTATAGAAGAATTCCCTGGGATACGGCCCCTTTTCATTTGCTTTTTACTTCTCTGATCTCTTGCCGTGTAACCAAAAGAATTGGAATGGCGAGACTGATTGAGCAATCAGTTGTTCCCCAAGGGCCCTACCAGAATCCCAGTCTCTTCGCTAATTTAACTGGAAGGGGGTTTTGCTAGAGGGAAGAGCCCACACGGTTGGGGATGGACAAGGTGATTTAATGGGCCTCTTCCTGCCCTAATTGCTAACCTTCCTTATGGGAACCCCCTTCTCGGGCTACATTAAAGACTCCATTAATTTGTTTATATATAAATTCAAGCTACTTCAGTGCTGTCAACACTTCTAAGAGGCTCCCCTTCAAGAGTCCCTGGCTTGTACCACCCATTAGGATTTACTGATAAGAGAGATGCATAATATATTTTACTACCTTGTCTACGGAGCCCATGTAACAACTATAAAGTACATTCATGTATAGTATGAATAACTGTCGGGGTAATTGATAAAGTAGTCTGTAATAAAGGTAGCCAGGATGGCATTCCTAGATGCTGAGGTCTCTAAGTGCTCAAGAGGGCCGGGGGGTGGGGGGAGGGGACTAAATAAATCCAGTCTTTCAGAATCTGCTGGCATTCAAAAAAAAAAAAAAATAGCCAACCAGAATCCTTAGGCATGCATTTCACTTTCAAGTGTAATTATTTTATGTTGCAATTCATATCTGCTGACACTTTGGAATCAACTCAAATAAAGGAATGTCATAAATCTTGCATTGTTTGGATTAAGCACGTGTTGGCCCACGTGTTGGCTCTGGAAGAGGTCTAGGAGGAGGCTGCCCCAGTGTGTAAATAGTTTAAGAGTATGAGAAGGCTGGGAAGGGGAAGGATGTTGATCCAGTTAAGACAAATGACCCGCCAGCAGCCACTCTGCCTGTATACAGTATTCAAAGAAAGGTCAGTCAGTCATCCTTGGTGGATGCATTATAGCCGGCAATAACATTGCAATAACGTCATCAGTGACAACAGCAGGTGACCTGTTACCGGGCTACTTTCTGCCAGCTCCTCATGTGTACTAGCTAGTACCTTCGAAACCAGACTATGTGGGAGGTATTTCCAGCTGTGTTCTCTAGGCCATGCCATTTAACTTCTCTGGAAGTTGTTCTGGGTGATTCATTTGGAAATGGAGATAATTCTATCCACATTCACAATGTTCACAAACCTCGCGGAACCCTCGAGAGGGTTAAATGAGGTAATGCACATAAAGTGCCCGGAACGGTGCCTGGCACATAGTACCTGCTCCCCAGCGTGAGCTGACCTTAGCATTTTCGCCTGACAGATAAGGAAACCAGTCGCAGCGAGATGAAGAAGCTTGCCCAGGGTGATGGATGGAGGAGTTGAACCTGGGTCTTTTTCATTCCAGGGTCTAAATTCATTCTATGCCTGCTGCCTGTCTACTGCATGGTTTCTGTGTTAACGTCACACATTGGTCCTTGTTCTGACTTTTGAGCCTACAGGGAGAGAGCTTTGTCTTTTCTACAGCCCTAGGAGTCTCCCAGCCTGTCCAAAACTGAAGGAACGGTGCAGCCTTCCTCGGTAGAATCTTCCACCTGCACTTGGAATGTTAGTACCTGAGTACATATTGTGTCTTGTCCAAATGTGAATTAATGCAGCCCCTTTGGACTTCTATTCTTTTTTGCAGTATGATCTCTGTACCCCCCCTCCTCCACACTTAAATATCTTGGTATTTTTATAGTAGCTCCCCACTCTTACTAGAGAGTCTTTTTGATGACTGACCATTGCTGACCTCAGCCATGGTCATAGATTTTTCTTCTACAGCTGTTTTGCAATTAGACTGGTCTCATTAGCTGGAAAAAAAAAAAATAGTGCTAAAGAAGTTGTCAGATCCAGGATAGAGGCCTTTACCTCTCTGCCTGTATGCCTTTACTTCTGTGCCTTGGATCACAAGATAAATGCCAACTCTTTCTCTGGCTGGCTGAGTGTTTCCCCCATCATGCCGGGGGATTTCGGATCCACGAAGCCAGCAGAGCCACAGGTCCCAGGGTGAGGCGCTGAGAACATGGCAGGACCGTCCTCTCATCCCCCTCGCCCTAAGCCATCTTGAGAATCCTGCCATCTTTGTGAGGCTTTTACCACCAGCACTGGACAGGCAGGGGACTACAACATTTGGGACAGAGCTTCCGTGCAACGGCACCAATAAAA
This sequence comes from Procyon lotor, assembly GCA_028646535.1. Classification (NCBI taxonomy): domain Eukaryota; kingdom Metazoa; phylum Chordata; class Mammalia; order Carnivora; family Procyonidae; genus Procyon; species Procyon lotor. Next base: position 38,705,572 of record CM053606.1, on the reverse strand, counting down.
CAGCTCAGAAGCAGAACCAGAGCTTGGAACCAGTGAAGAGTCAGTGGGGAAAATACAGGTTCGGGCTGGCTCCACTTGTGAGCTGTATTGGCCTCGGCGATGATACAAAGGCTCTGGAGCTCGGTGTTCTCGATTTGCAAGTTCCGATCTATCCTGTGCCGCACAGAGGATTTGCACTAGACTGTGCACGTCAGAATTGCCTTGGAAACTGCAGTGTGCAGGGCATAATGTTAATAGCTGCACAGGTGGAAAAAGAGAGCGGCCCTGGGAACCAAAGGTAGAGATTCCTGGCGCAGCTCTACGGCTGAGCAGCCGTGTGATCTTGGGCCCAGACCCTCCCTGAGCCTCATTTTTCTCATCTGTGAAATTGGCAAAATCATCTTAAGTCTGCACACCTCTTTCCCAGAGTGGCCCTTAGGTTCCATCCAATATGAGGTCCATTACAAGTGTCCTGCACACTGCAAGTGTTAGCCCCCATCTCTGTGATGGGCATGGCCAAGCAGCGGAGGATCTCATCTTTGTCCCTGCGAATCCAGAGGGCACCTTTGCAAACGCGGCACATCCTCCCAGGGAGAAACCCTTACTTCTCGCGGCACCATTTCCAGCTGCCTCAGCCATGCGGATCTTCTCACTTATTCCATTCTTTAATTGGAGAGGGAGAATAGAGAGGAAACAGAAGTCAAAGCCAGGAATCATCAGGCTTTTTCCACACAGGGACGAGTTACAAGAACTGCGGCTGTCTTCGCCTCTCATTTTCCTGTCTGCTGGACAATGTTTGCACAGTCCTGGGATGAAGCCACTAAGATCTCCATTCAGGGTAAATGCTAGTTCTGCTTCGTACCAAAAGATATATGCCAGGACATAAAAAGAATTCTCTCCATGGTGTTCCTTTTAATTCATAGCAGTTATAGAGAGCTGTAAAAAGCCACCTAATTACTTCTTCTTGCTGTATATTTCAGAGATTATAGGTATCTTGGTAGATTCGAGGCAAGTCTGGTATTAAAGGCACTGGGCTATAATTTTTTTTTTTTTACCCTCCTTTGTAACTATCACTTGGGTCTGTGAGAGAGAATATTAGCCCCAGAAACCATTTCCATCCTCGGACTTCCTCTATCCTTGTATGAGTGGGCGAGACACCAAGGCGTCCCCTCTGCTCCTCTTGGCCTCCCTTCGGCCACTTGGAAAATGAGGGCGATCCCTGGACTAGCTTCTAGAGAAGCATGCCATTCATGTAGGCGGTATGACTGAAGGACCCTGTGACGGTCCCAGCCTTTCTTCTGAGCTGTCTTTGTGCAAGTGCCCAGCATACCCCTATGAGACTGTGTCCCTGCACAGGTCTTGAGCCTAGTTTGCTAAGCCGTGGAATTGGCACGTATCCTTGGCATGTTCACGATACATTAGACCATGGGCAGAGTGAGGGGAAAAGAGCTAGAATCCCCATGGACCAGCTGAGCTCTGGAGGCAGGAACTGCCGTTTCTGTGTCAACTTTTTCGTCCTGAACAAAACTCCCTGTGGCCTACATAGGTCCCCTCCTTTGCTCGATAATCAACTCTTGAAAAAGAGGCTCCAACTCAGCTCAGATTCAAATCTGAGTTTGAGCAACTGGGTCGCTCAGGTGGGAAATGCCCATGCATGCCCTCATCACCCAGAGCAAGGCCAGGCTTTCCACAAGTCAGGCTCCATTCATTTTTAAGAGGCCAGCTCAGAGAAAACCCCTAGCCAATGTGGCTTTTCCTGCCCACCCCGACTG
>CM053606.1:38688998-38703721 GCA_028646535.1 Procyon lotor | reverse complement strand
TCCCACAAAGCTCCAGGCTGGGGGCTTGTTACCAGAAAGACCACACCATGATGGAAGAGCTTGGACCTTTCACCCCCACCCTCCTCTCCTACCAATGGGAGAGGTGCTAGAGATTGAGTTAATGATCAGTCATGCCTATGTGATGAAGCCTCCCTAAAAAGTACAGGGTTTGGAGAGCTCCCAGGTTGGCGGGCGAGCGGAGGTCCAGGAAGAGTGGCTTGCTCAGCGAGCATATGGGAATCTGCACCCCTTCTCGCATACCTTGCCCTATGCATCTATTCCATCTGGATGTTTCTGGGTTACATACTTTTGTAATAAGCCAGTGACATAATAAGTAAACTATTTTCCTGAGTCTTGTAAGCTGCTCTAGTAAATGCAACCTGAGGAAGGGGTCATGGGGACTCTGATTTGTAGCCAGTTGTTGGAAGTGCAAGTAACAGCCCAGACTTGCTTTCAGCATCTGAGGTCAGGGGGCAGTCTTCTGGGACGGAGCCCTTCATCTGGGGGATCTGATGCTATCTCCAGGTAGATAATCAGAAATTGAGTTAAATTATAGGACACTCAGCTGGTGTTGCAGAGAATTGCTTGGTGGGTTGAAAACAATCACACGTCTGGCACTAGAAGTGTTGGGAGGCTTGTGGTATGCGAGTGTAAGAGACACAAAGAAGAAGGGTTTCTTGTATCCGACCCTATTGGATAGCACAGATCTGGAACATTTTCTTCCTCATTTCCTTCCTTATAGAAGGTTCTGCTACGGGGCGCCTGGGTGGCTCAGTGGGTTAAAGAAGCTGCCTTCAGCTCAGGTCATGATCTTGGTTGGGGTCTTGGGATCGAGCCCCACATTGGGCTCTCTGCTCTGCAGGGAACCTGCTTCCCCCTCTCTCTCTGCCTGCCTCTGCCTACTTGTGATCTCTCTCTCTCTCTGTCAAATAAATATATAAAATCTTTTTAAAAAGGGAAAAAAAAAGAACAAAAGAAAGTTCTACCAGATGGGACTGAGATGAAAATGCCCCCCCATACTAAGTGCCTCTCTGAGTCAACCCCATGCTAGATACTTTCTAATCCCCCATCCCCCATGATTTAACACAAGAGAAACCTGCAGCTTAGGGGGTGGTAACCCAGCCAAGGACATGTAGCTGGTAAGTCGCTGAGCTAGGACTGGACCCTGCATCTATCTGCTCTGAAATCTACTCTCCAAACCATAGTTCCATGCTGACTGTTGATAATCTGTGCTCTGCGGGAGATGCAGATCTCGCCTGTGTTGGTTACTGTTGAGCACCTTCTAGAAGGGAGCCGGCAAGGTGAGGGTGCGTGGCAGGATGGGGTCGGGCCAGTGCTGGCGCTCAAATGCACGGAGCATGATGCTGGCTGCCCACTCTGTCCCTGTTCCTCCACTGGGTACTCTGCAGGCATCGATCATGTGCAGTTCTGCCAATAAGCCCATCCTATACTTTTATGATATTCACTTTATAAAGTGAATATCTTAAATTAAAGATAATTTAATTATCTTAAAAAAAAAAAGTTTAGCAACCTCGCGGTCAGTAACTGGCAGAGCCCGAACAAGAACCCAGGTGACCCAGACCCCGTAGCCCCTATCGTATCCACTGGGTCTTGCTGCTTTGACTTTCCTCAGTGTGATTTCAGTCGCACTCCCAGCGGAAGGGCTCTCAGCCTCTGCTCAAACATGGAGGACCTCAGTGAATCTTCTGCTTGCTTTGGGAGAGTAAACAGAGCAAAATATCTGAGTGGAGTGGTTGCTTCTGAGCATAGGAGCTCCTGTAGTCCCTGGAGAGCCGACCCTGGGTAAAGGCTCACCCTCACCCTCCACTCCTCAAGTGCTAATCGATGCAGCAAATACACCTGATTGACTTCTTGTCAGAGCCCCATTTCGCAACAAAGGACAACATCTTCTGTAATTTGAAAACTGATTACAGACCCACAGTCCTGGTTTGCTTTTTTCTTTTTTTTTTTAAACACAAATGGAGCTTCTCTTTAGGAGCAAGCAAAAGCTTTTCCAGCTGATTCCGATGCATTTCCAAGGAGGTTTCTTTGCCAACCCACTCTTAAGAATCTACTCAATTACAGTAACTGATCTCAAAGATACAGCAAAGGAGAAAAGAGCACCATCTGCATTCCATTTCCATTCATTAGGAGTCCAAGTTGAATAAAAGAGATGTACCGTCATAAACAGTATTTATCCCATTTTCTTGTGTATCTGTAGTGGTCTGTTAACAAATTCTGACTATAGAGTTGGTGTGTCTGAGATCCCAAAGAGCAAATGGCTAGGAGGATGGATGAGAACGCAGTGAGTGGCCCCGAGCTGTACATTCATATTTTGGTCAGGGAAGGGAATTTAAACGAGGATCACCAAGGCAGGGAGACCAGGTCAGTTTCCATAGAAACCACTCCTTACAGTGACTCTGAGGCATCACCAAAAGCAGCAGGGAAATGTTCCAGCCTTTGGTTGAAATCCACTCTCCGAGTGCACGCATTTGGAATTCCTTGTGTTCCTCCTCAAATACTCATCACAAGTGGCCACGTTTATGAGAAAGAGCACGTGGCCCTGGAACACAAAAGGTTAGGATTTGCGTCTGTGTTATATACCGTTTTGGTGAAGAGAACGGGCTCTGAAATCGAACCAGAGGCTCCCGTCCTGGATCTAGAGCCAGAGTCTGTCTGCAGAGGACAGTGGCGGGCAGGTGGAATCCCACTCGCTGCCTCTTCCTATCTAGTCACAAGCTAAGAAGAGCTTTTACAGTTTTTAGTGGTTGAAAAAAAAATAAAAGAATAAATCACATTTCATGATGTGAAATTTAAATTCCATTATCCATCAATAAAAGTTCACGGCAACAGGATCCCATTAGTTGGTTTCCATGTCGTCTGTGGCTGCAGTTAGAGCAGAGACCATGTGGCCCACAAAGATGAAAATATTCGCTGTCCGGTCCTCTGTAGAAAAAGTTTTCTGACCCTCAGTCTAGATTCTAAACCCTTGATCTAAAAGGTAAGGTTAGGGGTGCCTGCGTGGCTCAGTTGGTTAAGCATCCAACTCTTGATTTTGGCTCAGGTCATGATCTCAGGGTCGCGAGATCAAGCCCCACATCGGGCTCCACACTCAGCGTGGGGTCCGTCTTTCTCTCCCTCACCTTCTGCCCACCCCCACCCCTCCCTTAAACTTGCTCGCATGCGCATGTGCACTCCCCTTTTCTCTAAAATCTTTAGAAGAAAAAGATAAGGTTACTGCTTTGTACCTCGGTTTCCTCATTTTGAGAAGGGTGAGTAATAGTAGTCCCACCACAAGGGGGTTGTGCAGATTGAATGTGGTCATAAGTGTCAGCATGGAGCCCAGTTCCTGCACATGGTAGACACGTAGTAAATGCCGGTTGATGAGCCCATGACTTCAGTCAGGTTACTTAAACTCTCTGATTCTCAAAGACCTCATCTGTGGGATGGAGCTCATATTACGTACCTCACAGGATTTTTCAAAGGATTAGTGGCGTAGCCTGGCTGTAACGGTACTAGACAATTTTTATTTAGCACTTACTTGACACATGTGAAAACCGAGACAAAAAATGGTTAAAGGACTTGCCTTAACCCAGGCAGTAAGTGACAGAACTGGACTGTGAAACGGGTCATCTCCAGAGCCCGCCACTCTCAAGAACTCTGTCACCTAACCTGGACGCCTGACAGGCCGTGAGTCTCCAACCATTCCCTTCCTCCTCCTCCTGCTCCTCCCCCTCCTCCTCCTCCGTGATCCCACGGCGGCACATTCTTCATGCCCGCGTTTGACTCTCCTGTCATTCTGTCTTGTATTGTCGCTAGTTCTTCACATTTTTGTCTCAAGCATTCGTTTCCAAGTGTCTTATAATTGACCCAGTGTGTATTTACAATCCTTCCTAGGATGTGGTTTTCTTAAGCTTGGAAACCGTATTTTTTTCGCGCTTGTAACCCTGTTGTCTGACTTGGTGTCTGGCCCATTATTGGTGCTGAGTTCAGTGTTTGCTAATTGTCTGAATGAATGAGTGAGCAAAACAATGGATTTTTCGATACCGTGTGTATATGTTATTACACTAAGTGTGTGTGGCTGCTTTGTGTGTATTGGAAAGCATTCAGCATACAGCTGGCCTGAGCTCTCACATGTGCAGAAGAACTCAGGGGGAGCCTATGTCTGACTGGCCCCTTGAGCTTACAAGAAAGTGAAGAACACATATTAGCCTCCTTGTTGAAAAAGATCTTTTCAAGCTTGCCAATTTCATTAATTGAAATGAATTTGAAAAAAAAAAAACTTGAAAAAAAATTTTAAGCGATGAAATTGCTTGGCAATTTCTTTCATAATTGCTCTTTGGGAGCCCAGAAGTATTTTCCAGGTGGAAGATGGCATTAGGACCTGCTAGGTGAGCCACCGGATCACCCCCTCTTGGTGATGGTTCACCCACTGGGCTTCAACAGACCTGGATAAGCAGTCCTTGTGGACGCGGACTGGCTCAGGAGGGTCTGGCCTGGAGCTTCACAGTGGGGGTGACCTCAGCCCCCCCAGTCTGTGGCACATCTCTGGCCCTCTTTCGGACACAGATCCCAGAGGCTATGCTATGCTTTGCCTCTCCTAGACTGGAGGCAAACTCAGACGGGTGGAAAGGAATGCCGAAATTAAGCAGATAATTTTACTTTCTACCTGAGGCCCTAGAGTAAAAGAAAGCGTGACAGCAAGAACGTGAGACTGACATCACACTCTTAGGTGGTGGAAGCTTTTAATTTACCCTGAAGCGTTTAATGGGAGTATTACTACCCATCCTTGGTGGATGCTGAAACTGAGGTTTCAGAGGTAGTGGTTGTACGTGGGCAGTATTCCAGAGCCTGGAGCAGAATGGAAGTTTTCTGACTCCTGATCATCTAACCCAGCCTCACCACAAAAGCCTCCTCAGTTCGAGGTGGAGATGATTCAGTCATTTCTCAATTAGACAACTCTTTATTGATCACCTAGACCAAGCACGGAGGATTCAGCTCTGAGTGAACAAGACAGATGAGGCTATGACCCTTATTACCTCCTATTTTATTGGGAGAGTCAGGCAATAAGCAAGTAAGTAAATAAATGCAATAATTTCAGATTCTGATAGGTACTGTTTTGTTTTGTTTTTACAAAACTGAGAGTAATGTGATAGGGAGTGACTGGCAGGGGTAGCAGACTGAGATAGGAGGGGTCGGGGCAGGTCTGTGATGAGGGGACCCTACAGCTGAGACTTGAGCTGCAGAAGAAGGCGTGAGAACACGGGAGGGAAGAGCGTCGAGGGTGGACGGGGACTTGTACTCACAGGTGGAAATCATGCAGGTGACACGCTGGTGGCAGTGTCCCAGCCCTGATGGGGTGACAAGGACTATGTCATCAGTTCCAGTGGGGCTCGGCGTTCCGATTGGCCAGCTTTCCCCTCCTCTTGCTCCCTTCCAAAGCCCACCCATCTCAGCTCCTCTTTCGGACACCTGCCCCGGCTGTAGCCCCAGCCAGTGGGCTTCCTTCTCCTATGCCCTTTATCTACACTTCCTCTTTTTATCTCCTATGCATCTCCTTCTCTGTGTTGCCCAGATTCCTGCCCGCTCGTTGAGACTGGGGCGTAGCGTCATCCTCGAGACCGGAGCACTGGAGTCAGGGCAGACGTTGAGTCCCAGCTTTCTATGGTGTGATTTGGGGCAACTGCTTGGTCTCCCTAGAACCCCTAACCCCTGAGTGGGCCCAACTACAGTGCCTGTAGCAGAGGGTTGCTAGGAGGTGAAAAGGAAATAATATCCATAAAGCACTTAGTTCATCGTAAGCACTCAATAGACACAAATTAATCGTTGTCATTTTAATGTCAAATTTATAGTTATTGCATGCCTCCCAGCCAGCTGTTCACACTCCTTTATTAGGCTTGGGTGGGGGTGGGCAGGGGCCGTGTCTGGACAGCCTTTGTATCTGCCTGGCCGAGCCCACTCCCTGGAGCAGAAGTAGTGCTCAGGATGTGTTTGGAGTGAATGGGTGAGATCTTCCTTTTCTCTGCAGATGCAAACACTACCGTGGTGTAGGACTTCAGTTCCCGAAGGAATCTTAGCTGTTACTGAACGAATTCAGTTCCTTAATTTAAACGAAAGGAAACAGAGGCCAATAGGGGGTTAAAGAGTTGAGCCCAGAGTTACAGCACCCGTGGGTGATGGAACCGAGAACGGCACCTGCTTTCCTTCAGGAGAGCGGTGTACAGCTCTAGAAGGAGGTTACTGATCGCTCCTGTTCTCCAAGATGAGCCCAAATTTAGAAGAGGTTGTCCCGTTAGAAGACTCGTTTCTCTTGCACGGGTTAGTCTAGTTTTTATCTGGAAATGGTGGCAGGGACTGGTCCTGTTCATTTTTTTTCCCACCTGTAGCAGAGCACAGATCTTTGGATGGAACAGATGCTCTGTACACAGGTGATCAATGAATGGACACGTGCAGCCACCTCACCGAGAGCTCATGTGTGTAAAAGCGTCCGTGGGCAAACTAACCTTGAGTTCAGCCCCAACGTGGAATCTGGAATCGCGCTTCCTGTGTCCCAAAGTATCTTCTGTAGTCTCGGGCCTTGCCCCAGCCCCCTGGCCCATCTGATGAGGGAAGCAGTAAATTTCCGCCTCCCTGGGAGGTAATATGCATCGATCCCTCCATGATTTGAAAGCTCATGAGCATTTAAATGACACCTGGGATTATTGATCTCAGAAGCACAGCAGATTGTATTTAGAAGTCATTTAATGGGCTAGGATTCATGTTCATACTTATTCATATTCAACCAATACCGAGAACACCTACTGTGTGCCAGGTCCCCTCTCCCATCCCCGGTGGGAATATATGAAAAATAGTGGCATCTTCCTCATAGGGTTGTTGCAAGGAGGGCTGAGTGAGACAATGAATGCGGAGCATGAACACAGTGCCGGGCACATTTTGTGGGGGAGGAGGGAATGCCCAGCACACTCTAATTCCTCAAAATACCAGCTAGTACTTACCAAATTTACGTGTTCACAAAAATAGGATGATGACTACAACAGTGACAGAAAAGCAGTGGCTATAGTATATTTTAAATGTTCACATTGCAAAGCTGCTTCTCTTCCTTATTTGTTCAACTTGCCTTACCCTAAAATCACCTTATCTGTAAATCAGGGACAGGAGAGACCATGATGCCTAAAATCCTTTCCAGCCTCATGCCAGCCTGACCACCTCTACGTAGACAGAACCCTGCCCCCATGAAACTCCAGTAGAATTGGTCATTCTTCCTCTGTTCCTTGTCCTCCTGTTTTTATTCATTTTTTTTTATAATGCCCCTATTTACCTGGCTCTGACCCTCTATCATTCTGAGTCTTGAGAGGGAGAACAGGGTCCTACCCATCTTGATTTCCTCCGAGTTTAACACATAGAAGGTGCTGAGCAAAGGTGGGATGAGGGAATAAATTTCTTTATTCCTTTACTAATTTTACGCCTTTAAATGTATCCCATTTTTTCAACCATTTGGTCAAAAGGAAGCTACTCTGGGGGCGCCTGGGTGGCTCAGTCAGTTGAGCATCTGCCTTTGTCTCAGGTCATGATCCCAGGGTCCTGGGATCGAGGCCCATGTTGGGCTCCCTGCTCCACAAGGAGCCTGCTTCTCCGTCTCTCTGCTTGTGCTCTCTATCTCTTTCTCTGTCATTAACTCTGTCTCTCTCAAATAAATAAAATCTTTAAGAAAAAAAAAAAAGGAAGCTACTCTGTATGTCTCTGGCACTTTAATATGTTTAAAGGCCTCATATGATAAAAGTAAAAATTCACATTTTTATGAGCTCTGACCCTGCGTGGCCCTCCTTAGACAAGGAGCAGAGCAGAAATTCCACGCCACCAACTGGATCGCATTGGGACTGATCCAGACCCACATACATCAAAGGTAGGCTATGCTTGTTGCTTATAAAAGAGCTGTACACCCTGTGGAACACAGGAAATGACCTAAAATTTGTGATGAAGCATTTAAATTGGGCAAACAGAACCCTCGCTCCTCCCAACCCCCGTGTAGAGATGGGCTTAATGAGCCTGTGTCTTGTTGAGATTAAAGGAGCTAAAAAATCCCTCCCCCCCAGACATTCAGTACAAAGAGAGTATACTGGAGGAAAATAAATGAACAGGAAGAGAGATTTCCAAACATCAAATAAAATAGCAGACGCTCCATGTGTCATCTAAGATCTTGTTTCTGTTTTAGAAAAGGTTAACCCAATGTGATTACGGTTGCCTAAGAGAAGGGGAAGCGGACTGTAGTAGGATGTGAGCGCCTACTAGGGGCCGCAGGAGATATGACAGGCCAGCCAGAGAAAGGACTGGTTTCAGTCTCTGCATTTGACAGATCAGGACACGGAAGCTAATGTAGTTAAGAGGCCTTTCTGAGGTCCCCCAAACTAGGAAGCATCTCAGCCGCAATTCACTCTGGGGTCCCAGCCTCACACTCAGGCTGTCCTCCCCCAAGCCGGTCCAACAGAAGCATATGGAGCAGGACCTAAACCCGCTGGGCTCCCAAGTCTCATGTATGCCCTGGAAGGAAATAGGGACCACTCTTAAAATTAGAATATGAAAATAGGAAAGGAAAAGGAAAGAAAACTTTAAGGAAAATCAAAGTAGCCCAGTGAGATCACGCTGGGTTTGGGAGGCTGTCCTTGCCCAGACTGTTTAATTGGCGTTGTATTTTGAGGGTTAGATTAAAGGAAGAAGAAAAAAGACAGTGTTCAACCTGATTTACATGAAAATGAGAAAAAGGGAAAAAAGTGGGGTATTAAAATGTGTGAGTTGAATCCTTAGATCTCTGCATTGCGAGTGGTGCTCGGTAGAACTTTTAAATTGGCTACATTGCTTTAATTGAAATATAGAATTGTAATAACAGAGTGTGACAGGCACCTACTGGGGGGGGGGACTGCGGCCGCTCCCACCTCTCTCTGGAGCAGCAAACAACAAGGGGATGGAAAAAAAATACACACCGAGAAGTACTTGAAAGGGCTTTGTTCTTTTCCAGGCTCTTTGAGGTTTTCTTTTTGAAAAATGCATTTTTTTTCCCACATTCGCTCCAGGGTCCAATTAATCCATACCACCCCACCCCCATTCCCAGCATGTTCTTGCCATAAAGGTATTTTGCATCAATTAGGGTGTTTGTTGTATACCGGATGAAGGAAAAGAATTTGCAAAATATCCAGATTTGCCTATAAAGACCCCAAATCTGTTGGTAGCCTGAACCAAACTGATGAGTTGGACGGGCATCTCGTTCCCCCTTGACGCTTCCCTTCCGTCTCTGCACAGCTGTGATCATTTTCAAGTGTACACAGATGGAGAAGTTTATCGCAAGGGAACTTGACCTAGAGGCAGCCCCAGAAGATGGGCTCAGGCATCAAGGAGAGATGTTTGGGAGGGCAGACAGCAATGTGACCTAGGACTGGTGGGTGGACCTCCAGTTCTCTCTCTGACCTGGCCTCCCCAATCCTGGCTCACCCCTCTTAGCGGGATTCACGCTACAGTTAGGGCCATCGCCGACATGCCCCCCCCATCCCACCCCCCAGGGTTCTCCCAGCTTTTGCTACATTGCTTCACATGTTTATGACCCCAGAATCTCAACCTTCTCCTCTTCCCATTTCCTAATCTGTATCTCGACTAAATGCCATGATGTCTAGGTGTCTGGGTGGAGTCGTCCCAAGCCCCAACCTATGGGAGCAGGCAATGCATTAGCTCCGTTCTCTGTCTTTCCCCATCAGTCTGATGCCTTAAACATAGGTCCCCTGAAATATGCAGCTTTCCTCAACCATAGCGCATGGATTCCATGAACAGCCCTCCCTGCCCTTAGCTCCCAGCACACCTTGTCTTGGCGTCAACCTCCTTTAGAACTAAAATTAGCAAAAGTTCTTTGGGAAAGTCTAAATTGGCAGTTAAAGATGACAGTGGTATTCCTCTTTAACTCTTCGTAGGAAAGGACTAGTTCTCTTCCAGTCCATCAAGGACCAAGATGTGGTTCTCCAGTGCAGGGCACACGTTTTGCCCTACGGGACTGACCACGTGGCCTCCTGAGTGACGTGTCTCATCCTTGCCCTGCTCAGTAAGATGGGTCCCCCGCACACACCTTGCATGTTGTACCCACATTGCCACAATAGTTTCTAAACCACCATTTTCAGACTTACCACAGATCCGTAATCATTTACAGACCCGTTTCCAGCCTGCAGACCCCAGTGTATGTGTTGGGGACATCATGAACTTCTCACTGTCCAGGGCGGTGGTGCTGTGAGGTGAGAGGGTAAGAGGGTGCCCTCCGGGGCACCCCTGCCTCTGGCACCACTGTTCGTCCATTCACACAAGACACACATCTACCTGGGAGAAGTATGGTCCAGTTGGCCTCCTGCCCGGCTCTCACCTTCCCTCCCTCCACCTGCCATCATGTCATCTAGCCCTTCCTCTCACCTGGACTACTGGAGGGGCCTCCTACCGGATCTTTCTGCAGCCTCCTTGGACCCATTTCAGTCCTTTCTGCACAATCAAGCCCCAGTGACCTCTTCCAGAGAGAGAGAGCCGATTTCTCTTCTGCTTAAAGCCTTCCGGTGACTTCTCTTGCTTTTCTGCTCAGACTTGGCCTATGGGGAGACCCAGCGCCTCTTGCTTCCCTGGGTCACCCTCTCCCCACTCGCTGCTCCCCTGCATGCCTGACCTTCCTTTAGTTCCCTAGAAGCCCTCTGCCTCCCCACCCAGGGCCTCCTCAGGGCCATTGCCCCCGCTGTCTTGTCTGGATTCAACAGGTCTCCCCACAACCCCAGCATGGAGCTACTCTACTCCAGGGCTCTGTTCTGGGAAATTTGCAAAGGACGATCTCACTGAATCCTCACATCCCTGAGATATGATTAACCCTGTTTTTAAAATGAGAAAGCTATAGCTCAGAGAGGGCAAGCCACTTGCTGGAGGTGGGACATGCAGCTGATTGGTGAGATCTGCACCCGGCCCGTCTGATCCAGGGGGGCCTGGGAGACTTTTTTGCATTGAGGTTTAGGGAACTGTGCAGATTCCTGGACCAGTCTCCTCACCACAGTGAGGCCTTCCCTCCTGGGCTCCCTTGCATTTTGCTTTCTTAAGGCTCCCACCCCCCCCTCCAGCTGACCCCCCTTCTTCCCTTTTAGTGTCTCATCTCATTTACGAGATAATGTTAGCATCCAGCTGTTAGCACCCAGGGATTCAGTATTAGGCAGAGCCTTTAGAACAACTAAAAATAGCTCTATTTTATCCATTTTCTCTGGAAAGGCCTGGGTTCATGGGCTTCTGAGACCCAGTTATAATTGCGGTGGCCCTCATCTCCCTTGCTCGGGTCCCGCCATTTCAAGGAGAGAGCTCCTATCCGGGGCGTGGTCATTTTCAGCACCAGACAGAAAGCTACTGAGCTGAAAATTTCCACCAGAGCCCTTGGCATATTCTGGCCTCTTAACACACGTGAATATGCAGTTAAAAATCCATTTACATGAATAAATGAACTATTCAGGAGAAGAAAACTGTTTTTTGCCATTTAAAATAGGAGAAAGAGGCCCCTGAACTTTGCAACTTCATGATATCCTATACTTTGTGTCACGGGCCTCCGCTGGAAGCAAGAACAGCTCTGAAAAGAGGAGAATAAAAACCTTCTCGATGAAAATAGTTGAACAGGCAATGGCAATTGGAAAAATTCATATGCTGTAATTATAGATTTTTGTTTGTTTTAAATCCTGGCTCTCAATCTGTGAGCTCGGTTTAATAATAAAATACCAGCATTATGCATGCAAGTGCAAATTTAGTATCGTGTCAGTCAATTCCAAACACTATTTACAGAATGGAATCATTACAGTGCATTAATATAATGAAGACAGCAATGTAGCCTATTTCAGAATAATATTCTTAAAACCTCACCACAGGATGGTGTCTGTAGCCCTTCTCAGGAGTTTAAACTCAAGCCATCTTAACGGGCTTGGAGCTTTGTTACTGAACTAATGTGGCTTGGGTTCTCTGCTATTAGCCATGTGTATGGCAGTCGCTTATGATGGCAGAGGGTGGGAGAGAGAGAAGAGGTTGGCGGGGGTCGGGGGGGAGGCAGAGAAAGAGAGAGAAGCATCCCTGAAGGGAAGATCCTCTGGCCACGGTTTTCTGTAGGCATGCGTCTTTCACCACAAAAACCACCGTGCTTTGGCATTTGACTGATTACATGTCTATTGCCTCACTAGATGTGGAGCTCACTGAGAACAGGGGCCCTCGTTTGTTTATCTTGCATACAGTGAGTGATGTGGCATAGGAATTAAAAACACCGGCTCTGGAGTCAGATAGCCTGGATTCAAATAGCTTGGTGGCTTTGCATAGGTAATTAACTTCTCTGTGCCTCAGTTGTCTAGCTCAGAGAGCTGTTCCGGGTGTTAAGTCATCGGAACCCTAGAAAGATGCTCACAGCATGTCAGCTATTATTCTCATGGCTGTGCCCCTAGTACCCTGTTTGGTGACAGGTGTGTAGCGTAGATGACCCGTCGAGGCAGGAGGTGGAAGAATGAATGGACGGACGGGTGGATAAACAGCAGGCCTGTAACCCGCAGCGTGCATCACTTTTCTGAATCTGTAGCGTTCTGTGTATTTCATTGGCTCTGCCAGAATCCAGGCCTCTTCTTTGTTGGAACTTGAGGCTGCCCGGAGACGATTGGACTTGGTTCAGATAGCTATCGGGAGAGACAAAGAGGTTTGCACATCAGGGACTAAAGTTGAGCCTTTGCGAATGTGCAAAACTGAGAATTGATGCAGAAGTCATTATTAACTCACACATTTAACAGGATGTTTGCCTTTCAACAAAGGGTGACTAATTAATGTAACAGTTGATTATGTAGCTGCCTTAATTTGTTATTGGTTCTCAAATACCAAAGTAATTACATCACCAAAGGAGGGGGGACATTTGCTAGAAAGTCAGTGTATAGAAGAGATTCAAGAAAGGATTGACTAGGGGTTCAGAATCCTGCTCGGACATAGACTGTGTTGGGTCTGACTCGGCCGCAGCATACAAGTCCCGGCGTGGAAGTCAGACCCTGAGCCATGGCGAGGGTGACAATGACGGAGTTGGCGTGGTGAGTAGATGGCGAGGGGCTGGGGGGCAGGGCTCTTCAGATCCTGACCCTGCTGCTGAGCGCCTCCGGAAACAGTGCTCCTCATAGCGTCTCCCTCATGGCGAGGTTGGAAGGATTAAAGTTTGAACCGTGCCTGGCTTATGATAGGGGCTGAACATTACCTTGTAGTTCATGATCTACCTTATGCTTGTCTCTCCAGCTTCAGGCCCTAACATTCCCCACCCCCACCCTCATAGATCTTATATTTCAGCCCGTGCCTCCTTGTACTGCTCCCTGGGGCCCAGAGATTCAGTCCCTGGGCACCCAACCACCCTCACCCTCACCCCCACCCCAGCTTGGCAAACTGTTATTCATCCTGCAAATCCTAATCGAACCCAATCTTTGCTCAAAGCACCTGCCCCAATGCCAGAGAGAATTGGGCCCAATTCTCTTTGCCACTTTGTTCCTTGAATGTAGTAGAATGTAGTATGTTTCTGTGATTTGAATTTCATTGAGATTTTTTTTCCTCACATTTTTTTTTTTTAAAGATTTTTTTATTTATTTGACAGAGAGAAACACAGCGAGAGAGGGAACACAAGCAGAGGGAATGGTAGCGGGAGAAGCAGGCTTCCTGCAGAGCAGAGAGCCCGATGCAGGGCTCGATCCCAGGACCCTGGGATCTGACCTGGGCCGAAGGCAGACGCTTAACGACTGAGCCACCCAGGCGCCCCTTTTTTCCTCACATTTTAACATCTCTCCATCGGGGGTTGGCTTCCGGTGTGCAGCATCTTAGTTCAGAGCAGTACAGCCCCTCCAGTCTGGTTCATTCCGTGGCTAGTACCATCATCCGTGTGTGTTGCCACCCTGAGGTTGGCGACCATGGTGTATTACCTTTGTGTTCCCCAGCGCCTAGACCAAGCTCTCAGTCAGTGCCACCGAACCAACAGGAGAATAAATGAACCGTTGAGCAAGGTGTCTGGGTCTGTTGAGTAGCAGGATGTCTTTGGCTGTGTGCTCACGATTAAAAAGTAACAACAGCAGCAGCAATAATGTAGCACCTTCTAAGTGCCAGGCACCATCAAAGCACACTTATTATTTACTCACTTCATCTTCATGAGAGTCTGATGAGGTTGCTTCTATTTTTATCTTCACTTCATTTCACCTTTTTATCTTCATGTCATCTTCATTTTCATCTCCATTTCACTCCTGAAGAAACGTGGCTTAGAGAGGTTAAGCAACATACCCAAGGCCTTGTAGCTGATGATGGAGCTGGGATCTGAACCCAGGTAGACTGGCTCCGGAGCCTGCAAATCTGCCTCTTCACCATTGACCTCTTATTGCTTGTGAATGACTGGTTTAAAACACTGTAGCCAGCAGCCAAAGTCTGTCCTACTCTATCTAGCTGCCTGGACAACCTATATAATCCAGTCGAGACGGGTGCCAGGGACATATTTTTTTTTTTTTTTTTAAAGATTTTATTTATTTGACAGAGAGAAACACAGCGAGAGAGGGAACACAAGCAGAGGGAATGGTAGCGGGAGAAGCAGGCTTCCTGCCGAGCAAGGAGCCCGATGCGGGGCTCGATCCCAGGACGCTGGGATCATGACCTGAGCCGAAGGCAGACGCTTAACGACTGAGCCACCCAGGCGC
>CM053606.1:38672460-38688498 GCA_028646535.1 Procyon lotor | reverse complement strand
CTGTTGGCCATTTGGATGTCCTCTTTGCAGAAATGTCTGTTCCTATCTTCTGCCCATTTCTTGATTGGATTATTTGTTCTTTGGGTGTTGAGTTTGAGAAGTTCTTTATAGATTTTGGATACTAGCCCTTTATCTGATACGTCATTTTGGGCACTGCAGTTTTTTAAAGTGGCCTTCGAAGTCCTGCATCCCCTGACCCCTTCCCATTTTTCTCGTGCTTTTGCTCTCTGCCTCGCACTTTGTGGCCCTATTGATCCCAAACTGATTACAGTTCCCTCTCTATCACATGCTATTTTATGGCTTCACATCTCTTTGTTATCCATCAGGACGGGGCGTCTTAATGGCAGCCACCTCCACAGTCACTAATTTTTACCTAGTCAGTCTCCTAATAATCATTGTCAACTCAGGCTAATTCCAACCCTGTTCTTACCTTCATGATGGCATGACACACTACTCATTCATTCCGCAGATCATCCCTGAGCCCCCAGTAAGTAACAGACACTTTGTCCAGTGCTGGGGATAAATGGGTGAGCCGGGAACTGACGCGGGGACTGCTCTCCTAGTCTTCACTGTCTAAGGGAGACTTCTTAGGTCCATCACATTAACCAGGTAACCATGCAAGTGAAGTGGTTATTCTAGACTGTTGTGTTATGCATTAGGAAGAAAGGGAGTGGTTTTCTTTGAAAACACTAAATAAAGGCACCTGACGCCTTGTCTTCCCAGAGACAATGAGCTCCTCAAGGACAAAGATCTTGCCATTATGTCCCCAGCACCCAGCACAGTGCCTGACACAGAGTTTCTGGATCCAGGGAGATGCCCTTTGTTGGAATTGAGTCATGGACATGAGTCAGAGCTGGGCCAGCAGGTAGTGTGATTGGATGCAGGAAGCCCTGAGTCATGGAACCAGGGCTCCCAACATCCGTTCTCACTTGCATGCAACTGTCTCCAAGTCTAGCACACAGACGCATGCCAGAAGGGAGGGGAAGAAGGGATAAGTGAGCAGAGAGCTGGGCAGAGCCCGATGCTCACGTCAGCAGAACCCGAGACACCTGACAGACTAAAACAGGCATGAACTTGGCCATCCCACTGACTTCTCACACCGGCTCTGAACCTCACCATTGATCGCACATCGGTTGGGCAAATTGCTTCATCCCTCTGAGCCCTAGTTTTCCTGTCTCATCGGAAAAATGACAGAGCCAAGGGTTAGAAATTTATTGGTTCGTGTCAATTTCCCCCCTAAAATTTTAAGGTGAGTTGAAGGAGCTGACTACAGGGTGGTGCCTGGTGTATTTCTAATGAAGGGGCAATTTCGTACTAATTTCTTTTCCTGACGATTCATTTTCCAAGGCAACAGCCTAACAAATCATGGGGTCAATTAGTGTAAGAGAACCAATTGATCCTGGTACTCAGGGAGCTCAGCCCACCACCTCAGTGGTTTGGCGGTGTATTTGGGGAGATGCTGCACAGTACTAAATGGGAAATAATTGGACAGATGCAGCTATAAATTGCACAGTGCTGCACTACCCTCAGCTTCTGTTTTAAGTAGCAAAGCCTCACAACGACAGGAAAACTTAAGGGCTGTCTCTCCTGCCTTGAAAAGCATGAGCAAAGCTAGCAGGAACCAGGCCTGCCCCCTCATTCTACAGATGGGAAAATGAAGGCTTACTGAGGGAGCAGATGGGACTGGTTACTGAAGATTTTGTTGTTTCACCCCTGTATTCCCTTGGCAAACTCTTCAGACACAGGGTTGTGGAGAGGGCTGGCTGTATTCCTTTCCTACGGAGGCTGCAACAAATAGCCATAGCTGAGAGGCTTACACAACAGAAATGTATTGTCTCATCATTCAAGAGGCTGCAAGTCCAAGATCAAGATTTTGACAAGGTGGATTCCTTGTGAGTACTATTGCAGAGTATCTGTCCCAGGCCCATCTTCTAGTTTCTGGTGGTTTGCTAACAATCTTTGGTGTACCTTGGGTTTTAGACACATCACTCCAATCTCTGACTTAGTGTTTTCAGGGTCTTTTTCCTGCGCATGTGTCTTATCCAAATTTCCCCTTTTAATAACGACCAGCCATATTGGATCAGAGGCACACTCTATTCTTTTTTTTTCTTCAGTGTTCCAAGATTCATTGTTCACGCTCCACATCCAGTGTTCCATGCAATACGTGCCCTCCTCAATACCCACCACCAGGCTCACCCAACCCCCCGTCTCCCTCCCCTCCAAAACCCTCAGTTTGTTTCTCAGAGTCCACAGTCTCTCATGGTTCATCTCCCCCTTGGGTTTCCCCCAATTCACCTTTCCTTTCCTTCTCCCAGTGTCCTCCATGTTATTCTTTATACTCCATATATAAGTTAGACCATATAATTGGCTCTCTCTGCTTGACTTACTTCCCTCAACATAATCTCTTCCAGTCCCGTCCATGTTGATACAGGCTGGGTATTCATCCTTTCTGATGGAGGCATAACATTCCATTGTATATATGGACCATATCTTCTTTATCCATTCGTCTGTCGAAGGGCATTTTGGCTCTTTCCACAGTTTGTGGCCATTGCTCCTGTAAACATTGGGGTACATGTGGCCCTTCTTTTCACTGCATCTGTATTCTAATATGACCTAGTTTTAAGTAATTACACCTGTAGGGGGTAGCCGGGTGGCTCAGCTGGTTTGGCATCTGCCTTCAGCTTGGGTCATGATATTGAGGGCCTGGGATCAAGCCCCACGTTGGGCTCTGTGCTCAGCAGGGAGTCTGCTTCTCCCTCTCCCTCTGCCTCCCCCACCCCCATTCATGTTCTCTCTCAAATAAATAAATAAAAACCTTATAAAAAACGAAAGTTAATTATGCCTGTAATAACACTATTTCCCAGTAAAGTCACATTCTGAAGTCCCAAAGTTTAGGACTTAGGCATGAATTCTGGGAGGACACAATTCAGCATGTGAGAATGACAAGCGAGTCTGATCACAGAATCTTGGAGCTGAGGAGGAAGCACCATTTCTTGAGCATCACTAGATGCCGGGCAGGATACTAGGATCTTTAGCAGACTGATCTATTTTAGTTCTCTCACCATCTACTGGCATTCTGGATGAGTGTGCCAAGGTTCAGAGAAGTGAGTGATCTGTCTTAGTTTGCACTGTCCATACAGATCTAGATTTCAGAGGCTGACCTGCGGCTGTCTGAAGTCATGTGTTGCTTCAGCACCCAAGTGTCTTTGTAAAATGGATCTCAGAAACTATATGTACCACCGCCGCCACCACTTACCCACCTCAACTTAAAAAGGAAGACACCAGGACCCGAAATCCAGCTGTCTGACTCCGAATCCAGTGTTCTTTCCATTGGCTGCATTGTATTTAGTCAATGCGCTTTTTTTTTTTTTTTTTTTGTGAGTTTCTGTCTGGCATGCAGGACTTCATTGTGACCAAAGCAGAGGTTAATTTCAGACTGGTTACAACACAAAAAGTAATTTTCCATTAAATATAATGACCTCGTTTCTGCAGTGACTTGTAGCAAAACATGCTGTTTCATTTCCATTCATCCACCCTCATTTACCTACTTGCTACGATAATTTTACACCATAAGCTAAAATGTTGAAATCATTGGTTATATTACTAAACACCTACAATGGTTATTGGGTTTTTTCATGCAGAAACAGAAATAAAAATAAGAATTTTAGGAGAATGAGAATATTAGCAGTTAAAGTACACTCGAAGCTGTATTCAGTGCACAGAGGCTGTAGGGCCTGGAGCCATATGTAGCAATAATCTAGGGTTGGTCTACCTTATCCGCAGTGAGACCCGGGGTTAGTTGCACAACCTCTCTGTGTCTCGGTTACCTCAGCAGTAAACAGGGGAAGAAACGATATGTAAGGTAGTTGTGCAGAGTGGAGTAAAGGAGGCTTGCATACATAGGGTGCCCGGCGTGGTGCCTAGCGCAAAGGAAGCACTCAGAATGGTACCTTTTCTCTTGAATATAATGAAAATAAAATCTGAATTCTTATGCATAATCTTCTCTAAGTCCCCCCCACCCCCGAGTTTCAGAAATATAAGTTGTCCCCATGTTTCTCCAACCTGAACTTTTAAGAATGTTGTTGAGAACGTAGGTGGTGGCTGTTTGTGCTGGCCACGGGAATGCATGAGCAAGGGGAGCTGACAGCTCGAACTGTAAGCACTTCGGAGCACGCCGAAGCTCCTCATGGTTTGGACCCGTGGTGGCTTGGGGCGGACTTGGTAGAGGCCTTTTGTCTGCAGCCTACTCTCAGGGAAGCTCTTGAAATGTTCAGTGCCTTAGTTTCTCCTGTTCTCAGAGAGGGAGAGAGAGAGTGGGAGGTAGAGAAAGAGGCACGCGAGAACCTTGTGCTTGTCTCCGACATCCCATCATGAAAATGTTCGAGCAAACAGAACATTTCACCTTTTGCCATATTTGCTTTCTCTGACTCTCTTTCTCTTCAGCTAGGTTAGAGATCAATAGATTACTAGATAGCTAGGTAATAAATAGTCACATTAGGTGTGCTCATTGTTCCTGGGCCCCTTCCGCAAATGGTGGTAGGAGTCTAGTTTTAAAGTCTTGAGTTCCTATTGTTATTTCCAAATTCAAATTTAAAATTACCAGTTATTTCTTAACTTTTCTATTTCTATCTCATTTTTCTTCCACTGAAAAGCATGCTGTCTAGTAACAGTGTTTTTCTATATTTGTTTTATCCTAATACATGCTCAAAGCAAATTCAAAATTGCAGTTCATTATTAAGGACTACTAACCATTAAGCAGGCAGAGACTTGAGTGTCAGTGAGACTTGCTCAAAGCCCATATCAGCCTGCTGTTCCGTGGTCAAGTTACTTCTTTCTGGGCCTCCTTCCTCTTAAGACAGGGATAATGAGATCACTCTAGCATTCAGAAATCTCAGGTGCAAGTAATACAGAATCCACCTCCAACAGTCTCGGGCAACAAAAGGAAATCCCTGATTTATACAACTGAAAATTACAGGGTTAAATTTCCCAGGATGGCACCATCCAGGTTCTTTGATGACGTCACCCTGCTTGAAACTCTCCCTAGCCCTCAGCTCCTCTCACTTTCCCAGTGACTTGATTTCCCATTAGACTCTCCTCAGCCCCCTTTGTCTACTCCAGGACTGTTATCCTGTCATCTCTAAGGAAGGCCTCCCCTGAGGGAGACTTGGTGACTGGATACTGTAGTCCAGATACATTGAGGATCTTAAACTCAGTTGCCTGGGGGAAAAAAATCCCAAGTATTAAGAGTCTGCCATCTACCAGATAGACCATTAGGTACTTCAAGTGATCTTCCTCATTTCCTCTCTATGACAGAGCGAGCATTCCCATTTTACAGGTGAAGAAACTGAGGCTCGGTGAGGTAAGGTGAGGCCACAAAGCCAAGGTTCAGATCCTACCCTCACACTACACTCTCTTGGAAATGGGAACAGGGACAGCACAGTATGCAAAGTACTCTGAGTATTTAGCAGACAAGGAGACCCTTGCCTTCCATACACGTACACCTGGGCTGGCTTTTGAGATCCCAGACTGTTCCTTGGTCATTCCAGAGGGCCTGGTCCCAAAGGGCTTTGGGAGACGAATATTAATTTAACAGAGGACAGCTAGTCCAAGGCACCACCAGTGGTGACTATGGGAGAGCCACATCCTTAGTCATGGGATGTGGAATCTGATGGAACCCCAGGGTTAGGAAACTCGGGTTTCGCATGGAAGCCCAGTTTTCCTGTTTCAGGTGGTTTTCATGTCTCTGGAGCAGAAATCTGCTATGTTGTCGCTTTGGCGATTGCTAATTGATGAGGCACACCTGGCTCCACTTTGCCTGTTAGACAAATATAGGCCCAAATCACAGGTCTAGGATGCTCTCAGCTAGTTGACTAGCTCATCTCCCTATTTTTAGGCAAGAACTTTATTCATCTCTTTCTAGAGCCGCGTGTTTATTATTTTTGGGTGTGTGTGTGTGTGTGTGTGTTAGTTTTTATTTAAATTCCAGTGAGTTAACATACTGTATAATAATAGTTTCAGGTGTACCATAGTGATTCAACACTTCCACGTAGCACCTGGTTCTCATCACAACAAATGCCCTCCTTAATCTGCGTCACCGATTTAAACCACCCCCCAGCCACCCACCTCCCCTCTGGTAGCCATCTGTTTATTCTCTATAATTAAGAGTCTATTTCTTGGTTTGCCTCTGTCTCTTTTATCCCCTTTGCTCATTTGTTTTGTTTCTTAAATTCACACCTGAGCAAAATCATACGGTATCTGTCTTCCTCTGACTGACTGACTTCACTCTCACATCCATCCATGACGTTGCCAACGGCAAGATTTCATTGTTTTTATGGCTTAGTAATATTCCACTGTTTATAGACCACATCTTCTCTTTCCATTCACCAGTTGAATGACACATAAACTGCTTCCATGACTTGGCTCTCGTTGCTAATGCAGAGCTGCATGCTTATCACATACGCTATGAGAGCTCCTAAGAAGCGTCTGTCATAGCTGTTGTTATAAAATTTAAAAAAGAATTAAAGAAGTGTCTAGAGCAGAACAGGATATAAGTACTTACTGAATATGACCTCCTCATTTTAACAGCTAAGGATGTAAAGCCTTAGTGAGGAAGACAGTCCTAGAGCCAGTGGGTTTGAGTTGGGGGCGCAGGGAGAGACCTGCACTCGGGATCCATCCTGCTGATGGACTCATTCATTCAAAAGATCCATTTAACACTGTGTACCGACAAGCTCATAGAGACAGGAAGTAGAAGGTGGTCGCCAGGGGCTGGGGGACCCCAGTAGTGTTTCATGGTACAAACTGTCAGTTTGGGAAGATGACGAAATCTAGAGACGGATGGGGTGATGGTTGCAGAGCAGTGTGACTATACTTAATGTCAAGGAATGGGACGCTTAAATATAAGTACAATGGTCAATTGATGTTACGTCTGTTTTACCACAAGTAAAGTACTTGCTTGCTGTATGTCAGGCACTGTGTTTGATGCTCAGGGTAAGACGAGGGAAAAAAGATATTGTTTCTGCTCTCTTGGAGCTGTTGAGTATATGTATGCGTATCTGTATGACACGCTCCACAACTGTCCCCATGGAAAAGTCCAGAAGCCACAAGGACTTACAGCACGGGAACCGGGTCCACACTGGGAAGTCAGGGACGCTTTAGAGAAGAACAGACATCTGTGCCAAGGGGTGAAGGAGGAGAAGGAGTTGAGCTTTGTAGGTGGACGGAATGACCAGTATACAACCTTGAGGGGGGAGAGTGGTGTGTGCGAGAGTCTGAGTAATGGATGGGGTGATGGGAAGCAAGGGGGCCATGAGGGAAGTGAGAGACCCTGGGGAGGTGGTCCAAGGCCCTGGCAAAGATTTTGTTCTTTATCTGAAGAGCCATGGGCAACCTTTGACGTGGTTTCGGTTTGAAATAGCCTTGATCAAATTTGCCCAATTTTCTCTCAGCCCCTTCA
The DNA here is from genome assembly GCA_028646535.1 of Procyon lotor. Lineage (NCBI taxonomy): Eukaryota > Metazoa > Chordata > Mammalia > Carnivora > Procyonidae > Procyon > Procyon lotor. Next base: position 38,681,042 of record CM053606.1, on the reverse strand, counting down.
TCTGTGGTGGGACGATTAGAACAGAGAGCAGCAGAAGTGGACAAGTGGGGACCGACACTACTGCTCTGATCCAGGCTGGAAAGAGCAGCCGTGACCTGGGTCTGGCCGCGGAGAGGGAGAGGAGTGGGCGCAGTGAGCAATACTGGGGGATGTGCTTGACAAGTCGTGGTTGTGGGGCGGAGGCCAGTGGGCTCAAGGATGACTCTAGAAACGGACAGATGGCATTGCGCGCATTGTTCACTGCCCTGAGTCCGAGTCAGGAAGAAAGAAGCATCTTATGTTCTTTCTTCATTCTAATACTAATATTTTATTACATATTGAATGCTTAGTACTTAAGTGATTGGTATAATTTTTTTTACAAAATTAGTATAAATAAGGAAAAAGTCAGATTCTAAAAATCACTGTAGTAATTCCACCACTCGAGACAACTCTCACAAAGATGTTGTTGGATGTACTTCTAGACTTTTTATACACATACATAGATATGCGTATTTTTTTCCAGAAACAGGATCATATATTTTTTTTTATTCAGTGGGATGTTGGGAATATGTTTCCATGCTGAAAATGCTTATGTTCCCCAGGTGATTTCCAGTGACCTCATATTATTTCATCATAGAGCACAATGTAGCTCCTACAGCCAATCAGTGAGCGCTCAGCATTTCGAGTATTTCTAATTTTTCACGATTTGAACAGCCCTGCAGGGAATATCTCGTGTCCAAGCCTTTGCCCCACACACATTTTACGTTATTTACAGATAATTGAATCCCTAGGAGAAGAATCATGGGTCAGAGTTTATGCATGTCTTTAAGGCTTTGAAATATATAGCCAGTCTGCCCTCCAGAAAAGTTGCACCAAATCACAATCCCACAAATAATAAAAATAACCATAATGGCCAACATCTACACAGCCCTTACTACATGCCTCGTACTGTTGCAAGCCCTTTCCATCTCCTAAGTCATCAATCCTCCTAACAGGACCGTGAGAGAGTTATTATTATGACTCCCATTGAACACATACAAAACCAGTAGCCCAAGAAACTGTTTCCCCATACTTCTGTCAACACCGGATATTACCTTTTTTTTTTTTTTCCATTCTAGTCCGGGTGGGTGGGGGGGATGACATCTCATTTATATCTAGTATGTTTTATATGAATTAATTTAATATTTCCAACAACCTTTAAGTTTCTCTGTCATCCTTCATATCATACGAAAATGAGAAAATAAGGCTCAGAAAGTCAGAATGAGCTGCCCGGAGCTACCCAGCTAGGAAATGATAATGCTTAGATTTGAATTGTGTTCTCTCTGGCTCCAGAGTTCATCTCCTTCCCTCTGCTATCACGCTGCCTCTTCAGCTAGAGACTAGGATATTTGGAAATGTGGTTTTGTCCTTGAATAAAACCTTCCAGAAGATTTCAGGATGGGAACTCAAGGAAGAATTCACTCTGACCGGCACCGTTGAGCATTTGATGATGGGGTGTTTGGGGGTGGTACAGAGGTTGCTTCCCAGCCTCGTTGGCACTGCGATGCAGCAAACGCATCCAAAAATATGTTAGAAAAGAGAAAGGCCTTTATAATGAGCCTGGGACTGCCTTTGTCTTGTGAGGTTTTAACTACTGTAATTGCCTGTAGTGTGAAGTAGTGTATTTTTCATGTATCTATTTTTATTCTGTGTCTATCTGCGTATCTGCTTTTTTGTTTTGTTTTGTTTTTTTTGTTAACTCACTTGAATCCTGGTGAGTATTCTCCCTGTGAATAGGATTGCCTCGGGAAAGCGTGTACTCCCATACACGCACACGCGCGCGCGCACACACACACACACACACACACACACACACACACACACAAATAACATGAAGGCTAAATGGGATGGAATTTATTCTATAAAAGAAAAGCGAGTGGCAAAGTCTGAGCCGATGACTTTCCAATCCATACTGTATTTAATTGGTTGTATTGAACCATACTACAAATTAAGTCTCCTCTGTAATTTATTCTGTCAAATGGTAACCCTCCAAACGATTTGATACCTCATTTAAACATTGGTAAATGGCTCATGGAGATGCTAAGGAAAAAAAAAAAGATTTAATGATGATCAGATAAGAAAGCCTCCGTTCACAGAACGAATCCTCTGCGAAATGTCATGAATTAACCTGACGCCGTCATTCACTGAGCATTTATTGAGCAACTACCTTGTGCAGCACATGCCTTCAGATGGCCTTGTTCTTCCTTCCTTCCTTCTTACACTCTTCAAACCTCATTTAGCACTTACTGTTCAAAAGGGACAGTTTTAGGAGCTGGGATGAGACCAAGAAGATAACATTCCCAAAGGAGAGAAAACACAGGTGCACAGATACGTTCTGCAGACGTCCTGTTCTCAGCCCTAAGGGCCTTTGCATGTTTGATTCTTTCTGCCTAGAATGCCCTTTCCCCTGATTTTCTGGGGACTTCCCCTTCCCCTTGGAAATTCATTTCAAGGCCAACTCCTTGTCAAGTCTCCCCTGATGTCCTTCTCCATCCCTACTCTGAGCCAATATAACACCCCGTGCACACTTTTAGTATAAGCTCATCTTATTATATCGTGGTTGTTGGTTTCTTTGCCTACCTGTTCTTATGCGATCACAAGGTCCTCGAGGCAGGGCCTGTGTTATGACACCTGGGTGGGCGTAGTGCCGAGCAGGAGACCGGCTACACACCAGCTACTCAGTAAGTACATGTGCTATGAATCACTGCATGAAGGGGTAAACGGGAAACAAATGAAGACGTGTGAGGCGTCCTAGATAGAGGAACAAATACCACGAGATCTAGGGACAGGAACCATCACGGAGGGAAATGGGGAGTCAGGGAAGGTTCTTGGATGAATGCGCTGCTGGAGCTAGGCTTCAAGCATACGAATGAGTTAGTTACGAGGAGTCACAAAAGCACGGGTGAGGGGATGAAGAGGGCCATCGGCAGAGAAAACATCATGAACAGTGGCACAGAGGTGGGGGAAGCAGAGCCCAGAGGGGCAGTGATGGCTCTTCAGACTGTTCACAGCCTGTGTCAGCTGAAGTTCAGTGGTGGGAGGAAGGTCCGATGGGACCGAGGGGGCTAATCTGCAGTCTGTCTTCAGAATTCTTCAGTAACAACTTTCATGCCCAGAATAATGAGGAGGGTCCAGAATGGGAGAAATGGACAAAGCTGTGGCAGACAAATATGATGCTGTCGAAGACTGTTACTAAGATCAAATACTTGCTTTTCATAGTACTTTAATATCTAGACTGTTTTTCTAAGACCAAAACAACAACAAAAACAAAAACAAAACAAAACAAAACCCTGTTTTTCCAAAGGAAGCATGCAAGAAGGATGACCAGACTCTTGCCTTTCCTCCCCACCCCCCACCTTCTGATCCAGTATTCTTTCCCTGTCCCAGAACAACTCATGCTGTCCCAGGAAGTCCCCGCAGAAACACTCCTGGGATGAAGCGGTCTTCATTTCCCGTAACGAAGAGCCTCACCACACGTTCCCAGCCTCACTGCTCAGCAGAAACCATAGAGAGCCACAGGCTTCCGAGTGCTCACTCCCAGAATGTACTGCCTTGACCTTTTTCTTTGAGATCCTTAAAGTGAACTGGCCTTCACCCCAAACCTTCTGATTTTTTTTTTTTAAGATTTTATTTATTTATTTATTTGACAGAGTGAGAGAGAGAGAGAGAACACAAGCAGGGGGAATGGCAAGCAACGGGCAAAGGGAGAAGCAGGCTCCCCGCCGAGCAGGGAGCCTGACGTGGGGCTCGATTCCAGGACTCTGGGATTATAACCTGAGCCGAAGGCAGACACTCAACTGACTGAGCCTCTTGGGTGTCCCTGATTTATGACCCGCTCTGAACTCTGATACCTGCCAGAAGCTCTGCCTCCTCGCCAGCTCTCCCCTTCGTCATCCGAGCCTCTCAGAGATGACTTTGTTGTGGGACTGGGGAGTCAGGAATCTAAGGAATGGAGACCCTGATCCTACATCATCTTGCCTTCTCTGTTCAGTGCTTTGTCTTCCTTCGTAGGGAGAATGGGGGCTGCATTTAGGACTGGTCCCGCCAGAACTCTCTGACCCTCAGTCTTTCCATAAACTCAGTCGAACAGTATGATGTTCAGGGTTCCTCTGGCTTTGATGGTGCTGCTAAAATCTACTTGAAAACATGGAACAATTTAAGCCTCAGTGAACAAGTATTTGCAAGATTCTCTGAGTTGCCAGGATGAATGCCAGTAATACAACCATAAGGGTTATCAGATAACCATAAGGGTTATCAGAATTCGGATGTATCTGTATTATGTCTGCACCATTGAGGTCGGAGAAAGTGGAGACATATCCCCTCAATGATTCTTCGCTTCCAAATAAACGAGCCACTTTCACAGTCATCCTTTTTAACATGTCATAAAATTAACTATGGGAAAAGATAATGTCACAGATCTCTTTCGGCACTTCAAGCACGCACAGAGCTACACTTGGCGAGGCAATATTAGGTATCATTAGGCGTTAAAAATGTTTTGATTTTAAAACACTTAATGAGGATTCCCAGATAAATTAAAGCACCTCCATCTACTGTCTTGCATAGTAGGTGATATTTTACCCTTGTACAATCATCTCCAAATCTCATTCTACCAGGAAGACTTCTAATCACAGTTTAATTTTAGAGCAATATTCTCCTTGGCAATCAATAAGCTTCTGTCATCAAACTTTGATTTAATAGGAGATGTGGATAACATTGTCCACGTTACGCAGAGAGAGGAATACTTTCTGGAGAAAGGAGAGAAGGAGGATGTATTGTCTTCCACCTTGCCCTGCTGCATACCATTCTAGTTCACAAAAGCCTGTAAATTAGTACCCTCTTGTTGCGTGAATAGAAATCTCATCAGTTTTACATCATTAACTCCATGAAGAAGCCACCGCCCTTTAGGCAGCTTTCCTCCACCAGCTAAGTATGTCCTCCTAATAAAACAAGAATCAATGGATTCTGAGTCTTTTAGTAACAAACATTTATTTCCTTCCTCACCACCTTTATCTGGGTCAGGATTCATGAGAGTTATATGGTTGTCTTATGGCCAATTAGGAGTGAGGGTGACCCGACAGGGATACCGCCCTCCAAGCCTGATGTCCGGTAGGCAGTGGGCAACATGACAAGGCAAGAACCTGAAGAGTGGGTCCCAAGAGTAGTCAGAGAGGTTAGTGAACGGTCAGAACCTAGAAGCTTAAGGTGCAGCAGCAAATTCCAAGCCAGAAATGATTCGTGACATTAGAATCCTAGAAGCATGGCAGCACTCTAGGAATGGGCATTTTGGAAGGTCAGGGCTAAGGATCCAGAGCTAAGGTGCTGGCCATCACAGAAGCCACGTGCCCACTGGCCTGAGAGGCTGGCCGTGTGGTTTGAGGTCCTCATGGCTAAAGGATCTGGGGTGAACTCTCCGGAACATCTATTCCAGTGACTCCCACCACTTTTCTAAGTCCCCTTTGTGTTACATGTTTCCCTCCCTCCACGGACTCAGTAGTGGCGGAGAATTTTGTCCACCAAAAAAAAAAAAATGTATTTGGAGTCATTCACTTTCCTATTTGAATTATTCAAACCCATAACTAAAACACTAAAGAGAATCCTCTCAAAGATGAGCTAAGGAGTCCAACGGTAACCTGATACAATTCTAAAATGAACTTGGCGTTTTCATTTGCATGCCCAATGAAATGTGTTGTCTTAGTTAAGCATAGTTATACATTTCTGTTTTGCCTTTTGAAATGTTGAAAATTGCTTAGGATTTCTTTTTATTACCTTTAATGACCCAAGGAGATGCTGAGCTTTGGGTTAGGAGCCACTGATCTGGTACAAACTTCTCACTGGATAGAAGAATTGATGGGGTCCAGAAAGGTACAGTGAGTGCCTTGTGTTCACACAGTGGCTAGAATTCAAGACTCCTAATACCTAATATAATAAGAAAGGCCCCTTATATAAGGACTTGAAGCACATCATATAATGCCCGGCTGCCTGTGTAAGCTTATACATAGGCTACTGTTCACTGAGGATGCTTTAAGTAGGTTTAATACAGGAAAGTAATCATAAAGATGATCATCACCAACAGGATGACAAGCATTAGTTGTTGAGGCTTAGGCAATAAAGGCGGGAAGATCAGTTTCAAAAGGTTTTCAAATTACTGGTCAACTATCCCAATTTACTCTTGAGTTCAAGCAACTGTGGGTCAAGCACAGCATAAGGTTCTAGGATGACAGAGTTGAGGAAGATGAAGCCTGGTGAGGAAGACAGACAAGGAATAAGGCAAATCAGAGAAGGAAGGTCTTTGAAAGCAAGAGCGCAGGGGGCGGGAGGGGCGTGCTGTGTGGGAGGAATCAGTTAGGAATTTGGGCATCAGTAGAGACTGAAGTCCTTTTTTTTTAAGATTTTATTTATTTATTTGACAGAAACACAGCGAGAGAGGGAACATAAGAAGGGGGAAGGGGGGAAGCAGGCCTCCTGGTGAGCAGGGACCACCCCCACCCAACATGGGGCTCAATCCCAGGACCCTGGGATCATGACCTGAGCCTAAGGCAAACACTTAGTCACTGAGCTACCCAGGCACCCTGAGACTGAAGTTCTATGGAATTATTAGTGCAGGGAGAGGGAAAGCAAGCCTTGTTCAGAGGAGGTTTCACAGAGGTGGTACTATTCAGATGTCTTTTTTAAAAGATTTTATTTATTTATTTGAGAGATGGAGAGGGAGCCCAAGGCAAGGCTCCATCCCAGGACCCTGGGATCACCACCTGAACCAAAGGCAGCTGCTTCAACCACTGAGCCCCCCAGGCACCCCTCAAATGTCCTTTTGAAAGGGACCAGGATTCAGGCAAATGGATAGAAGAATGGGCATCGCACAGAGAACAACCAGCCCCTGAGAAGTCTCAGATACTTAAGACACTTAAGTGTCCTTATGACACTCTGTCACCATCTCTCAACAAAGGGTTGCCCCCATACGCATTGACAGTCCTGTGACTTTGTCGTCCCCCCACCAGTATCTGTACAGGGCACCCCTCCTGCACCGCACGCAGAGGCCCTGGGTGCAGGAGTGTAATATCCCGCCCGAGCTCTGACTGGGTTGTGTCCCGAAGCCGGCTGCAGCAGGGGCCTGCCCTGCCGAATCAACGCCGACCGACCCTGGCAAGCCGAGGGAAACCACTACCACAGACGCGCTTCAGCAAATGAGCAGTGCTGTTTATCTCTCCGGTCACAGCGCTAAGACCATGGAGGGAAGCCTCCATCTCTCAAGGGCAGGCGCGGCTCTTTTTCTTTCCATCTGGACCCAACAGCTTTTCCAAAGCCCCTTCGGGCCTGTTCACACGTAGCTGAAACACATCTCTTATTGATCAACAGCTCGAAGGGAAAGTCCCGTGAAATATGCTCTTCCTTTTGTCTCCGACAGGCCCTTCAGCATCATCATGCTGTTCACGAAATTTCCTACATCGCGAAGGACATCACAGATCACCGGGCCTTTGGATACGTTTGCGGGAAGGAAGGGAATCACAGATTTGTTGCCATAAAAACAGCCCAGGCGGTGAGTATCCCCATCCGAGGAGGAGGGCGCCTCTCCTTGTAGCTTTAGGGGACGGCACTGTGGGTCTTTGAAGGCTGCCCCTGATGCAGGACGAGGCCACGCGGATGCTCAGATTCCCATCTCCACAGCATACGTAGCCTCGGAGCAAGGAAACGGCAGGCTCAGGCCCATCCGGTCTCGTCGTTTTTCCTAATGTGTATTTCGTAATGACTAATTATTTTCCTTTCTGATGGAGCTGGATGGAGGCACCGCTATACAAATAAGTTTCCTTGTGTTCATAGCCTTGTTTAAAAAGAAAATAAGAGAAAACAAATAGCCATCTTGCATAAGGCCTACCCTAATTTTATTGTATTCGAAATTACTAATAAATAAAAGCAATGCCTTTTATGCTTATGATTATTATGAATTTGCAAATATAATTAGTTGAAGAAATGAACTTTAGCCTAGATGCAATTTGCTAAACCAATATAAACAAGGTAGAATTAATTAAAGATGGAATGCTTTCAGTTTAATAGGAACAGGAAGGGCTGTGGGTTGTGGCAGGCAAAAAACAAAAAACAAAAAAACAGGCCGCTCAGGCTCAACACCGTTCCCTTATTCATGCTTTGTGCCCCCTTTTACTCCAGGCTGAACCTGTTATTCTGGACTTGAGAGATCTCTTTCAACTTATTTATGAATTGAAGCAAAGAGAAGAGTTGGAAAAAAAGGCACAAAAGGATAAGCAGTGTGAACAAGCTGTGTATCAGGTATACCTGTGAATTTATCGGAGTGCCAGAGAAGACTGGGACTTAAAATAAACAGATGTGGAAACTGACAGTCAGGGCTTGTCCTCCTGCTGCCAAGGAGAAATAAACAAAGATGAAAGGTTCCCGTGTAAATTCAGGCACCGAAAGCAAGCCGTTAGAGATGATCTTTTATTCTCTGAAATTCTGGACACGTGAGAGTGAAATTTTGAATTCCGAGGAAGATTTCCAGGGGGGAGGAGAACAGAAGAGGCACAATTGCTTTTTTTTTTTTTTTTTTTTTTTGC
>CM053606.1:38612410-38671960 GCA_028646535.1 Procyon lotor | reverse complement strand
GTCATCCAGGCTTGGTCAAATAGCTTCCTCTGAGTTGGCTTTTACCGATTGACCGGTAGTCTCTACAGCTTGCTGTGGTAATGTTCAACAGCCCGTTGAGGACAATGTTTTAATTGCTAATGGATCTTCACTATTTTCAATGTACTCCAGAATCAAACACTTGCATTGGAATAAAGTAATCCTTCAGAAAAGGTTGCTGTCCCTGATAAAGGGGGGTCCTTCATTTCTCCAAAAAAAGGTGCACATCAAATTTCTTTAAAAATCCAACTGCACTCCTGAATATCAAGGACAAATTCAAAAACACTGTTGCAGAACAGCACTGGGAATATTAACCGAATAAGAGAAAGTACAGCTCAAGGTTTTACCCCTCCTAAAGAGAAGGGAAATTAATATCCTTACATGTTTGCTCGTGTGAAGAGCGCTGCGCATGCTTTGTGATTCATTTAATTCTGACAAACATGCTATTTAGAGTAGGTATTTAATCCCACTTTTACAAAGGGAAACTGAGACTCAGTGATGTTGTGTAGCTTCCCGGGGGCTGCATAGCTATTTAGAGCTGAGATCAGACCCAATGAGTGAAGGCAAAACTCACACGTCCTCCCCCGTGCTTTTCCATCAAAGAGTTTGAGAAACTGCACCATGGCAACACATCAAACAAATATGACAACATCCAATTTTTCACTAATTAGAATTTTAGCCTTAATTTGAAATATAAACATTATGGAAGAAGGAAAAAAATTTAATGTATTTAATAAGCGATTTTAATTTTCCTAATTTACCCAGTTGTGCGGTCTGCTTTTCTGCCTTGGGCATGCATTACTTGTGTAATAAAAGTAAGACGGATTTTCAGTTTCTGTCTAATGCACAGAATTCTAAATGACCAAAGTATCACATCAGCTCTGCCAACAGCTCGGTGTAAGCCAGTCCCATGGAATAATAATCGAAGTACTTCTATCCACTGGGTCTGTCTGTATTGGATGCGAGTGGGAGGCCATGCTCTGAAGTTCTGTTTAAAGCCATCGCTCACAAAGTTTCCGATCTTTACACAGAGAACTTGCATGTTTGTTCTCGGTGTCAGATTTTAAATTACTACAATCTTGTGGCGTCTGGATATGGGGCCAAAGGAGCCATTAACCAGTCATCCTCTGAAGAGCAAACACCTTTTAAGACAAAATTAGGCTTTTCAGTGCAGGGTTTCTGAATTCCAACTGAGCGGTGGTTGGCGGGGCTCCCGCTGTGCCCTGTGGGGGGCTGGGGGACTGCTGGGGGCGTGGGACATCCTGCGCAGAAGAACTGGTTTAGGCTGGCAGAGAGCTGGGCTCTGGTTCTGGCCTCCTCACGGGCTACCTTCCGCTGAATGGTAGTGGGCAAGACACTTGCCCTCTCTGAGACTTATCACTCTGAGACCCAGTGATGAGGTAGGGGAGTAATTCCCCCTGACTCACTCTTGGCATGAGAAGGAGGCAAGACCATGCGAAGGATGTACAGAAGGGACTCTGTCCTGGGTCACAGAGTGTGCGGATTCAGGATCTCAGTCCAGGTATCACCTCAGCCATTCATCCAGCCTGTCGCATTCCTTTCCTTCTCTGACCCTCAGTGTGCTCATCTGTGAAATGAGCAGATAAGACCAAAGAGTCTCTTGGGCCCTTTGCTGCTTTTTGCAACTCGTGCCTCAGCACAGGAGAGTGATTCTTTAGAGAAACATGTTGACTTGCTTTACAGGGCAACAAGACTCTTGGAAGTGGTACGTGTGCATGTGTGTGGTGCATAGCTATTTAACATTTATTGAATACTGACTGTGGGCCGGCCCTGCGAATGGGGCCCACCTGCAGCATCTTCTCTCACAACAAGACCGTGTGGCTTGAACCATCTTTCACACCTTACAGCCGGAAAACTGGGGCTCACGCAGATAAGGTGTCTCGCCCAAGGTCACAGAACTACAAGAGGTGGCAGGCACCTTACACACAGCCAGGTCTCTCTGACCTCGGTAAATGAGTAAATCCTGAGGTTCTTTCTAGCTCAGAATATCCTGATGCGGAGTTCCAGGATTAGATTCTGTGTAGGTTTCCAGTCACTATCTAAAAATCACACTTGTTTTAACAGTCCTGACCTCAGGATCTTCCCGTCTGTCCGTAATGAGCAGGAAGGTGCCATTTAAGGAAATGAATATTTTATCACCCTCTGTTCTCCTCTCTTGTGTTGCCAGTCAGCTGAGCCTCAATTTGCTTAAGGAGAGATAAGCTCTTGGGCCTGAAGATAAGGCTGGGCTTTTAAGGAGCTGTGATTAGGAGCCTGGCTCCTCTTTGAGTTCTGAGAGCCTAGGAGTGTTCCACAGCTCTTCGTCCTGAATAGATGGCAGTGTTTGCTTATTCTTCCGCTTGGCCCCCGGCGGGGGGAGGCGGGGGGGCACTGACTCGGATTTTCATCCATTCTGTTTTCCGGAAGGAGGCAGATCTTTCACTGGGACAGACGAGGCACCTGGGGCCTAATCCTTGAGCTATTTTGTGGCCTTGGATGAAGTCCATCACTTTTGTATCTCAGTCTCCTGGGCTGTAAAATGAGGGAGGCTGTGTCATCTGCTTCTAGAAGGGATGTGAGGTGTAAAGCACTGGGTACAGAGTAGGTTCTGTGTAAATGTCCGTTCCCTTCACTTCCTAAGAATGTCGTCAGTATCCGATGCTCTTCAAGATGTCTTACGATGATGTATTAAGTGCAGTAGAACCTGACTGGCTTGCTGCCTCCTGTCAGAGAGCCTCGCGGAAAGTCTCACCCTCGCCTGACTTTGCTATTTATAACCCCCGCGTGAGGGAGGGAGAGACTCTTGAGTAAACGTGACCTCTCTTTGAGGATCAGTAGTCTCGTTTTCCAAACCGGATTGATAATAATAATTGTCTTCCTTTTTGCGTGCATCAGAAAAAGTCATCCGTCATCTTTTTTAAAACAACACAGAACCTTGAGGCACAAGGGTTTTTCCGCCTCACTTAATGTGGACCCTTGCAATAACTCAGGGGGGTACTACGATGACTGTCGTTTTAAACCGTAAGAAAATCAAGTCCTCCGATTCGAGTGCCGGGTCCAAGGCCAGAGCCTCCGCTTCTGAACCCGGTACTCCATAGCACATTAACAGCTCCCTGTGCCAGCAAGGCTGCAGCCTTCTACGCGGGCATTTTTCACATTCTTGGTTCGAAAAATCATTTTTAATCGCCCGTGATGGGTCAAGTATTGTTATTTTAAAATGATGAGTCTCCGCACTTACGTCACCCAGCCCTTAAACTGCCTCTCTAACGATGAGGACGTTACTGAGCCGAAAGCGTCTTCTGTACGTACGGTGGTTCACATACAGCCTCGACAGCAATTCCACATCTGCTAAGGCCCTCATTCAAATCGCAGTTCTGTATGGAGCCCCTAGTGGCTAGTGTGTGCCAGGCGCATGGAGATGGAATGGACTGTGGTGTGGTCCCAACCCTCCGAGACTTTCCAGGCACCGCCTTGCATGCCTCCAACAGCTAGAGGAGAAGACTGAGGTTCAGAGAACAAAAGGACCCTCTCAGATCACACAGCCTGCGACAGAGCCAGATTCGGAAACCAGCTCTCCCGCTTCCGTTTGGTTCAGAACTGTTCTCACTCGCTCTGCAGTGTCACGTTAGGAAGTGGTCTCCAGGCAGAAAGGACCAGCCAGGCAGCGAGGAGAACGGGGACCAGGCTCTCTCTGGTCTTCGTCCCTCAGGCACTTCTGCCAGTGTTCTGCCCTTGGGATACACATGGTAAATGTTTGGTGCTTAAACATTGCATAACCGGTATCTACCAATGGGGAAACAGGCTAGTGAAATATCCATCCTGCCCTAGCTTACAGCTGCAGTGTGTTTTGGCAGCTCCCGTATAAGATAACAGCACATTTTATGCTCATGGGAGGAGCCCGATTTCCTTCCCACTTCCCCTGAATAAGGCAAGGAGCTCCATTCCATCAGGGGACATACCCAACTTGTTCTCCATCATCGTCCCAGGCAATGCACAGAGCTCATTGCATAACAGGCTCTTGGCTGCTTAGATTATTTAGTGGAAGGTTGTACCAGAGGTTACAAAGGGTATAGAGGAAGGCTCCCACCAGGTAGAGAGCCAGGCGAGGCTCCCGAGAAGACATCCCAGCCGACATAAATCTTAAAGGACAAACAGGCAGATTGATATCTCACCCATGGGAGAGCCGAGCAGCCAAGCTTTTTCAATTATGCACAGTTTGGGTTTATCCATCCTGCCGCTTCTCCTCCATTTGCAGGGATAATTGAGAGTCAGCCGCGGTTCAACTTGCTAAGTGCCCATAGTGAGCCGTGAATTACGGGGAACAGATACGCTGTTCATTTTGCTCAGGAAAGAGTGAGCTAGTAAAAATACAAGCGAGGGCTGGTAATTTATTGGCCCTTGTTAACAAGGACTCGGTAGGCATTCTTAGAGGATTCTTTTTAGATGGAGGCTGGTTATCAGGAGCAAAGAAATTATGTTCTTCATTGGCGACCTGCGAGCTGAGGTTTGCAAGAGCAGCTCAGAAAGTGCATCTCTATGCTCCCTCATAGTCCTCTTTTCTGCAAAACTGTGCGAGTATCCAAGAAAAAGATGCCATCAGCATAGCTATGGGGACGGGGAGGGGGCGAGGACGGGTGAGTTGCAGCTGTACAGTGTGGTAGGTAAAAGGCGAAGTGCCAGGACTCCGCCTCTGGCAGCCCTGCTCACCTGCAGGAGCCTCCCTGGGCTTCCTTTTCCTCCTCTGGAACACGGGGGCTGTCATCATCCTTACCCGACTGACTGGCCCCAAGGATTACATGAGAATACATGCAATCACAGACGTTCAGAACAGTGCCTGGCATGCAGAGACACCCTATCAATGTGGGTTCATGCCGTTAGTCATAAATGTCTCGTCTGGAAACAGAAAGCGCTGCGTTTGAATCTCATCACTTAACTAGCTTGGAAGCTTTGGAAGAGTTTCCCTAACCTCTCTGAGCCTCACTTTCTACTAAGTAAAGTGAAGATTCTGACATCAAGTTCTTAGGATTATTATAAGGATTTTAAGTTGAGCTTATGAGAGTGGAGATAGCAAAGGGGACTTGAGGAAGGAGCCGAAATTCCTCCTCCGTCTCATCAGTGGTAGAGTTGGCTGGTCCGAGCCTGAGAGACACTTTTTCTGTTTCTGTTGATACATTTACCCAATGCCTACTGAGCTATAGGCACCGTGCCTGCTCTTAAGGAGCTCCCAATCTGATGAAAAGGAACACAGCCTAGCAGACAGTTGTAAAATCACTCCAGGCTGGGGCATCCATTGGAGCGGTGAGCTGCACTGGGCTGGGAAGCATGAGTGATTGCTTTCAAGCCAGAAGGTTTCGGTGTAAAGCCCTCGGTTGACTCATTAGATAAGTCTTCAACATTTCTGCGGTTGTTGGTATTACAGAATACATTCTTACATAATGTATCAAGGGTGAAAGAAGCTACCAATCTAATACTCTACAGCATTATAGCTCCTAATAGTTTTTATTTATCTTCTCTTTTCTCCTTTGGTCCCCCCAATAATCCACATGAAAAGCAGAGCCAAGAGCACCCATTTTATAATCATGAAGCTCAGAGGAGCTAAGTAACCTGCTCAGGGCGATATAGTTACCAAGTGACCCAGTCATAAGACCGGATGGAGGAGTCAGAGGAGAGAGGGAGGAAAGAAGATATAGATACATATTCAAAAACAATTGAGATTTTCCGGATTCTCGTCTTACACATTTCATGCCACTGATGGCCCCTTCTCTTGGAAAAAAACGTTTGGTGAATATCTCATGGCTTGTCTACGATCCCAGCAGAAGCCATTCTTATTACTGAGACCTTGATATTTGCCATACTTTAAATAACCTGGCCCTCAGTCTTTGCACCAAGCAACTTAAGCTTAGCCACAAACTAATTTTAATCACTTTGCACAAGTCCGAGCACCTCCCTGGGTCCCATTTCTGTTTTTGGTGAAATGAGGGTTATTTCTTCCAGCACATGACCCCTGAGGTCTCCGCAGCCCCCTGTTCTGTGATTCCGTGAAGAGCCCAGTGGCAGAGACCCGCTGTAAACATTTATGAAGTGATTCACACACTCCTCCCTCATCCAGCTGTCCCCAGGGAAGGAGGCTGGCCTGCTGTCCCTACAATCCCAGCAGTCCCTTTGATTTGGGAGCCTCGGGCCTCAGGGGCCCTTCTCCACATTCAGCCAGCTTGGAGTTGAAGTGGGGTTGCTTTGTTCTTCGAAAGTGGAATAGCAAAGTGTTTTGACTGTGTCGAATTCGATTTCTCCTCAGGTTCCCACCAGCCAAAAGAAGGAAGGTGTTTATGATGTGCCAAAAAGTCAACCTGTAAGTGTAAGTATGCCTTCTCTCATCTGCCAGGTTCCTGTAACCTGCTTTCTTAGGAAACTGTGTCTACCAGCTAAGGAAAGGAACCCCTCTTCTGGATATAAGTGTCACAACAGGTAGAGCTCTGCCGGGGTCTGCAGGCTAAGGACTCCTCAGTGAGTCAGAGGGAAGGAAGCATAAGGTGGAAATGGTGGGGCTGAGGAAGGAGCACCAGTCTGGACTGAGGTCTGGCCCCGTGAGTGGCAGTGAGTTGAATTGTGCAAACCACTGTGTCTGGAGGCCTCAAGGTCTCAGGTGTGTGATGATGCCAAAAGTCTCCCACCAAAGACTTCATCATACCTGGTCAGATAGGGGGCAGTGTCTCGATCCTGGGAAGAGGGTCTCCCACCAATTTGAAAGAGGTTGACAGGTCCCAGAGGGACAGTCAGAGAGCTGGCCAGGGCCTTTGGAGTGTATGCGGGTCCAGCCAGAGGACAGACCACTCTGAAAAAGGCCACGTGTAGTGGGCTTGCAAAGAACTCGGGAGGTCTATTGCCTCTAGACCCCAGCAGCCGGAGGGACCCCTAGAAATGGGAAATCACAAGCTCTGTGACACTCCCCACACCACCGCGAGGCCAGGCCCATGTTTAGGACCTCCAGTTGGCACTCAGAAAGTAGCCTCGGTGCGTAACTCAGGAGCACCGGGAAACTTTTGCTCAGGGGGACGTAGGACTCAGCCATGTCCCTTGTAAAAAGAACCAGGGTATTTAGTTACTGTTGATCTCAGCTTAATAATGGGTAGAAAGTGCACAGGCCGTGAAGACAGACCCTTAGAAATTCCAGCTCTGACCCTACTAGGACGGTTGTGAGACTGAATAACACTACCTGGGACACTGTTTTTGGTCCTGAGCCCTACGCTGTGCGAGACACAAAGGCGCCCCCACATGTCTCAAGGTCAGATCGATAGGGCAGTTTGAATCCCCATTTCCAGGGAGGCTGCAGAAGGACCTGGAAATGCTTGGCCTGGAGAAAAGAAACCATAAATACGGAGATGGGAGGATCGAGGGCCATTGGATGGAAGAGGGAGCGTGCTGTTCTGTGTTGGCCGGCTCATGGGGCTGACCCCCAAGGGCCACCCTCACCCAGAGGGAGAAGGGCCTTCCTGAACAGGGGGTCAGAGCTGTGAAGGTTAGAACTGCTGGCAGGTACGGGAGTGAGCTCCCCGGCACTGGAGCTGTGCGAGCAGAGATGACCGGTCAGAAAGACAATGGGGGGGATTCAAATGTGGAGCAGGGAGAGGGTGCAGAGGAGCTCTGTTGTCCCTTCCCAACCTGAGCTGCTGTCCTCTCGAGCTGGAAGTCCTTCGGGCTCATATCTACCCTCCCCTGCTCCCGCTCCCCTTTTACCTGGTGAAATTTTCTTCCTGTCGGCGTCCATCCCTTATCCACTACCTCGCAACTCGCAACTGCCATATCCCCCCCAACTACTGCTTCTGGAAGCCAGCGTGTGTGAGATGTTGTGGAAAAAAGCATATCCAAATGCAGGGCCTTCTCCAAAAGCCGAGTCTACGGTGCAGTAGAGAACGGCCACCACGATGCCGCTTGGGGAAAAAGCCGTTTTTCTCCCTGAGGCCTCTGCATTTGTCCAGTCTCCTTGTCAGGGAGACACTGGTCCATTCTCTGTATTTCCGTTTGGTTCGGCTCCCATCATGCAGCTCCCTGCAGTTCAATTTGTGCCTAAATTGCCTCACTTGCCCCTAACAGGTTTAGATACGTGAGGAAACATGCTCCATTTGCTGCCTTGGTTTTTGTGAATTTATTAAGCAGCCTGGCCACACCACCTCCATGCTTAATAGCTGGGGGGAAAAAAAAATCCAAGCTCCTTAGCCTGCCATACACGGCACTTGGATGCCAGCCTCAGTCTGTACTTCTGGTCTACCTCGCCCTGGTCCTGCTCTACTGCACTCTGCCACCTCCTGAAGGAGCTTCGTCCTCCCCAGGTCAGCTTCAGGCTCTGGAGGCTCAGGGAGACTTTCTGCTCATGCTCTACTCCTTATCATTCTTCTGGGGGGTTTTTTTGGTTGTTTTGTTTTGTTTTGTTTATCATTCTTCTGTTTTAACAGCACTGAGCACGCAGTGTCAAAACTCTTCTCCTTGCCTGTTACTTCCAGGAGCTTCCTCGGGTCCCTGAACTACCAGAAGCAAGCCCAGGGCCCAACACAGCCATGCTAGGAATGTTTCATAAACATACAAATGACTCTGCCCTGTAGTAGGAATTGATGAAAATCCCTGCTCCTTTCTTTTAAAGGGAATTAATTCCCTGTTTTTCTGACGCTGAAAGAGGCATTAAGTAAAAATGCCAAGGTTTTTCTTGGTAACCGTCTGGGCTGCCTGAGTGGTCTGCAGAAGTTCCCAGCCCTCCGTTCCCAAAAGAGTCCTAGAAGCATCTGGGCTGATTCTGGCTTTTCCATGAGCAATTTCAACATTTTTAAAAGCCACAGAGAGTTCACAACTCAAAAGCACCAGCTCTAAGGGAGAGGCAGATGCTTGCATTTGGAATCTCAACTCCTGCCTTTACAACCTATGGGACTTCTCAGAAGTTCCCTTGTTTCTCTGTGCTTCGTTGTTCTCATCTACCAAAAAGAGTAACTGAACCCAACGTACTAAATGGTTTTGAGAAGATAGCGTATCCATCGGAAACTTGATCCCACTTGCCTAAACTTCTTAGAGATACTTTAAATATCCCACATCCCTCACTGTTCTAGGACCTTCCTGCCCTCAGGCTTGCCTCTATGGACCTGCCTCTCTGGTGAGTGAGTATTACCTACTATACCTCTGTGCTCTGAAAATCCCTGCTGTGATCTTGATGTTTGCTTTGAAGCACCTGCTTCTCCACCTGCTCCTTAGCCAGAAAGACAAGAAAACCAAAGACAACCAAATTAGTGCATATTAAGCACCAGGCCCTCTGGGGCCTTCCACAGGTTTCCCACAAGAAAGGAGAATACCCTGTTTTCTTTTGCTCTAGATACCCTTGGGTTTCTTCTTCCTTGGGTCCAGGTCTGCTCAGACCCCAGTAAGAGACTCAGCATGGGCCAGTCACTAGGGAAAACCACAAATCAGCCCCAGAGGAAATGGCCTGATCTTCACATCAGACCTGGGTATCTCATCCTGGCCACCTGCCAAGGGTCCTTGAGTATCTCTTTTCATCTCTAAACCTCAGTGTCAACATCTGTAAAGAGAAAGTAGTGCCTACCTTGTAGCTTTGTTTGGAGGATTAAAGGAGACGTTTATGTAAAACCCTTAACAGGGGATGTGGATTGGATTAAATGAGAACATTTCCCTGTGTTGCTTTTACAAATAATGTGCCAACAAACAGTTCTCACAGAGCAGGGGATTGTGAGTGTGCTAGGTAATTGCACACCTCCTCTGAGAAGCCTTCTTTACTCCAGAGTAATCAACACCACCCTCCAACGCCCACTCTCTGCCGGGAGCCCTCTCTGCTCCTCTTTGCAATGATTACAATGCATTGTTACTTTTTCTTAATGAATCCACAGGAACCATTGACTTTGATTTTCTTAAAGTCCTTGGCCTTGGGGTTAATGACAGTACCTGCCTAGAGTATTTGTGTTAGGGACTAAATGAGCTGAAGGATGCGAATCAGCGTGGGGCTTGGTGCAGGGTAGGTATTCAACAATGTGAACTGTTGTATTCTTATTTGTTTCTCCTCCTTTTCTGTGAGCTCCTTGAGGACAGGAATCACTCTTATTCATCACTCTCTCTAAAGTAACTCCTCCAGGGAACTGGGATCTCTTTGAGCTCTTGATGGTATACTCTCTCCCTATGAAAAAACAAAACAAAACAAAAAACCCACACATGTGCCCATGAAAATTGTGGGCCTTGAAGCCATCCTTGACCCAGCTCTGAAACATCCATTGTAGAGCTCAGTCCCTGGCTCATTGTCACCTTCCGTGGTCAGAGATACCTTCAGCAAGTTGTCACATTCAGTATTGCATTCTAGAGTCTGGCACCAAAGTTAGAATTTTTTGCATTTCTTGTGGGTCATACCCTCCTCAATGCTCCCAACTTCAACTGGGAGCACAGTTTTGTCTTGATGAGCTGGGCTGCAGGTCCAGAGAGAAGGCCGATTCTGTCTCTTCACTCTCCTCCCCCACCTTCATGCATCCCTGCACTTGTTTACCCCACCAGACCCCGTAACGTGGGCTGCTAAACTGTGCTGTACCTTTCTTGTTCCCCTTTCACAAATAATATGCTAGGATGCTTTCGTTGGCTTGTTTTGATCCAGACCTATATGGTTCCCTTCCTCTAGTAGATTTGCTCTAAGGGTCATGCTGCGCTCTCCACCCCCCCTCCTTTCCTAAGACTCAGAACCAAGAGAAGGATTATTCCCACCCACGCCCACAAATACACATTTCCTCTCTTCCTAGTCAAGGCAGCTAGAAGATTTGCACATAGCCTTGTTTGTTTGTTTGTTTGTTTGTTTGTTTGTTTATGCCGGAGTCTCCTATAGCACAGATATATAACTCCTATAGCACAGATGCTGGCTGATAGGGAGTGTTAGCTAGCTAGAGAGACAGGGTGGAAAGAGCTTCCACTTGGGCAGAGCCCTGAAGGATGAACAGGGCGTTGTAGGCAAAGTGCCTTCTGGGCTTATCATTGAGGTCCTTTGGGCTCCTGAGTTTCCACTGCCTCTACTTAGCAGCACTCAGAACTGATTAATTTATCATCAGTCTCCTTCTCAAAGAAACAGGGGACATGAAGGTAGTCTTCCTTTCTGCCAGCTGATAATGCTGCTCATGTTCTTTGGACAAGCATCCTGGCCTCTCTGGGGCTGTCAGGAATGCACAGTCCTGAGTGGGGACCAAGGTGTCTGCTAAGCCACCCATCGCCACATCCATTATTCAGTGCTTTTTGCACTCTGTTAGCCTTTGAACATGATTCTGGCTCTGCAGGGGACCTCAAGGGGAATGGTGCCTTCACAGGTTGCAGAAGTGCCTCTTTCAGACACTGTTATGCCCCACAACCCTGAACTTGGTTGAGACTTAACCTTCATGGTCAACTGTTTCAATGCCACGGACCTAAACATTAGCACGCCTCCTGTCATTATCATGTGAGAAACCCCAGCCCTTGTCTTCTCCCCTCCCCTCCTTCCCACCTCGTATAATATACTTATGGCTGAAAAAGAATCCTTCACCCTATAATTGTCCAATTTAAAACCCTTTCATCTAGTTGTACTAAACACAAAAGACTTTCTAATTATCAGTAATAACCAGTCAATGGATTCTAGCTGAACTTTCTTTGGCCTTCAAGAGAGAGACTTAAAAGTTTGACATTAATGGTAAACAGGAGAGACACACGCATTGTCAAATTGATAAGCTAGGGTCAACATTCTTTTTTCTTTTTTTTGGATGAAACATGGATTTAGAAATTTAAAGAAATGATCAGACTCTCCCTGAGATTCTTTCCTCACTTTGGGCTTGATCTTTGCCAATCACTTTGCGTTTCTGAGACTCATTTTTCTGTTCTGCAAAGTGGAAATGACTACCATCCTCTGCCAACATCTCAGGGCTTTTGTGAGACCCAGGAAGCAACATGAGAGCATTTTCTGTGAGGATGAGGGGTTGCTTTCGTAGACCCCAGGGGTGGAAAGATTGAGAGATGGTGTGTGTTAGTTCCCTCCAGTTGTTTTATAGGCTCTCCTAGGATTACAAGAAAGGCTCAAGTTTTATAACAAGAGAGGGCAATTCTGGGCTCAATATCGGAAAAAAATTTGAAACCATCTGAGCTGATTTTTCAGAGGACAGCATAGTTCTCAGAATGGCGAGGTCCCTGGTCCTAGCTGCATTCCAGCAGCAGGTGAATGTTTCTGTAGGGTCCTCATGCTATGAAGGTGAGTGCAGGAGTGGACCTTAGAATTTCACATCTGTCTTCATGTTCACTTGCCCCCGTGTTTATTACATCTAGTATTTACCTCATCGTCTTGCTCCCACTTTCTCAGCTGCCAAGCCCCACACCCCAGAAGCCCTCTTCCCATCTCCATCCTCCTCTCCCTGGCTTTCATTGCACAGAATAAGTGGTGGCATTGCCCCATGAAGTCACTGCTTGAGCTGGAAGCAAGTTTACCAAGCATCGTAATCAAGGCACCACGCTGAGCAAGCATTAGGCACAGAGCAGGTACTTAGAAAATTGGTTCCTCCTTAGTTTCCTTCTGGAGAGCTTGACATCAGCACTCTCCATCTGTCTGGTGTGTCTTGAAAAGGAGCCATGCTGGGAAACTGGTAGAAACTAGTGATTGGATCTCTAGTCCAGACCTCCCTTCATTTCTTTTTTTGTGTCATAGCACCAGGCCACTAGCCATGTGTGCTGAGAGTCTAAGGAAACTTAGCTGGAGAAAAGGCAGGTTGACTTTACTGAGCATGTGCTGTGAGCCAGGGTAGCCTAGACCATGGTTTTGTCCTGTCTCGTTCAGGGATCTCCGGTGAGAGATAGGTATCAGTTACATATACAGAAGCTGAGGCTTCTAGAAGTCACATCGCTTGCCAATAGTCAAAGCTGGTAAGTGGCAGAGCCAGAAGTTGAGCCTTTCTTTGTTCTGACCCAAGCACCCACACAATTTCCACTAAAACCTGTTGCCTTTCAGACTAAAGAAAATAGCAAGGCCCCACCTCCTCTTCCTCACCATAGACAGAACTGGTACTCAGGCCGGTTTCTGACTCCAATTACTCATTGCTGCTGAGGCCGGTCCCCTGGGAGGCTGTGAATACCTATCTCCCCCTTTAACCCAAGTTCCATGAGATACACCCGTGTCTGACTCCCCCCAGACCCCTCACTCTGCCTGTGCACTGTTTTCTTCATCCTGGTATTGAAAAGATAATCGAGAACCCCAAAGAACAAATCGCAATGAGAGGTGCCTCCCTCTGAAAATCAGGGAGCTGCTCATTTGGCCTTCCCTGCCTCCCACCCACCAAACGCCTGTGTTTCAGTACAAGACCCCTGTCCCCCAACAATCAGTATTCTGTTGATTATGCTTTCCCTAGATTTTTTAAAAAACTATTTTATTCATTTACTAGAGTGAGCAAGTGAGAAAGCACAAGCACGGGGAGCAGCAGAGGGAGAGGGAGAAGCAGGCTTTCGGCTGAGAAGGGAGCCCCATGTGGGGCTCGATCCCAGGACCCTGGGATCATGACTTGAGCTGAAGGCAGATGCTTAACCCACTGAGCCACCCAGGCACCCTTTCCTTGCCTTAGATTTAATTCAGTTTCCCTGCTGCAAGTGTAGGAAGAGTCAATCCATTAATGTGAAGAATTGCCGAAATTCTCTGGACAACTGTTCCTAACCACCCCCCCACACCCCTACCCATCCCCATCTTTCATGGCAAATAAATTTTCATTCACAATTCAGCAGTTGGTTTTTCCTTTAGTTTGAAATCTGGATCAAGATGTTTCATAATTGAATTAAATCTAGTCTGAACATTTGTCAGTTTCACTTCCTCATTAAGCACCACATTGTAGAGAAATGATAATTATCGGAACGCAGTTAACATAGATGTCACACAAGAGGAGGTCTTCCTGAGCTAAGGGAAAGGAATCTAAATCTGCATATTCCCACGAAGGAAAAAGAAGTTGGCCCCATCTCGCATTTCTCAGGCAGGCTTCCTTTTTGCAGTACTTAGGAAAACCATCCTGAGATAGAATCCAAAATTCCTAGAATCTCAGTTCAGGAGAACATGAAAAGCTGCTGGTTTAGCCTCCCCACCAGTGCAGGAATCCCTCCAGAACACTTGAGAGCACCGATGAACTGGCCTGACTCTGGCCTTGGCCTCGTACCTGCAGGGACAGACCTTCGGGACTTGTAATCCCACCACTCAGGTGCTGAAGAGTCCTTCTCTTCTGAGTTCCCTTACAACTTATATTCATTTATTGATTCATTCATTCATCCATTTGACAAATATGTACTGAAGACCTCCTACCTGCCGGAAAGTGTCCTTCTCAGTAGAGATAGAAGGATGAATAAGGCTGCCTGCTTGAGAATCTTAATGGTCTCAGGAAGGTAGTCTTAGACAGATAATTGCAATCGATGTAATCCAGGCCTCAAGAAGCCCCCTAGAAGATGCTATGGGAGCCCAGTGGGGAGGTAGTGCACTTTGCCCAAGGGAGTTCAAGGAGGTCTTCGCCCAGGAGGTGGAGTCTTAAAAGATGATGGGATTGTGGCACTGGAGGAAGGTGGAATAGTATTCAGGAACAAGGAGCTGAATATTTAAAGGCATTGAAATGTGGGGAAGCACACCATATCCCAGGGCCGAGGAAGCGTCTGAGGTGATGGGACTGCAGGATGCCTTCAAGGGAGCAGGGTGTCGGAAGGAGCCAGTGCCCATGAGTGAAGGGCCTGGAATGTGGTGCTCAGACACTGGGATTGGCTGGGAAGCCGCTGATGCTCTCGGGTATGGAGTGGTGCTATTCGAGTTTCGATTCTCAGAGCCACTTTGGTGGCCTGCGGCAGGTGGCTTGGCCGTTGGAGAGACCATTAAGAAGCTAATGGGATTATCTCCGTGTATCTATCAGGATGAAGTCAGGAAAACAGAGCCCACAGGAGGTAATTTAATAGAATTTAATGTGGAGAACTCGTTATGAAGGTGTTAGAAGAGCTGCGGAGCCAAACAGAAGACAGTGGGGCAGCCCAAATTAGTAAGAGCCACCATCCCCAGGGCCGGAAGGACAAGAGAGGGGCCCAGGCCGTCAGCAGGCCTTGCGGCTGCAGAGAGAACTATCCAGCAGGACAGCCTCGGCCAGCCCAGCGGGACGGGCGTCTGGTAGAAACTGAAACCATGCAGGCGACTCCACCACCGTGAGAATCTTGCCTGACAAGAGCCAGTGAGAAATTCAGTGTTTCTCCCTTTCTCCCACCATCCAGCGTCCAACTGCCACCTCCTGTTGGCCAAATCCAAGGGGAAGTGGGTTGGCAAGGGAGCTCAGGTAATGGAGTGGACGGGATCAGCCCCCTGTCATAGCACACGGAGCAGGGGGAGGGCAGGCATGGGTCTGAGGGCAAAGAGGTCAAGGGATAGGCAAGTAAGGACCACTGGGGGTTTGGGCTGAGGGTGAGACCCTGCAGACAGGGAGAGGGACGGAGGGAGGGAGGTGTGTAAATCTGAGCGAATGATGGGGTAGATCTGGAAAGATCTTGCTGACGTGGGGGGTGAGAGACACAAGATGTCAAAGCTGCCTCCGAAGTGGCCAGCCTGGGGAGGTCATGAGCCAGGCAACAGGGCCCAAATGCTCGGTCTCCTCCCCCCGGCACTGTCATTTACATACATGCTGTTTTATGTCTCTAGGTTCTAAGAGTGTTTGTATCAGCCTTTTCATCCTCTGTCTTCAGGTTCTTGCCAAAGACCGCAGTCATCCCTTCATCCCCCTCTCTGTTCTCAGTCCTTGAGTCCCATTTGGGTGGTGTCACATTATCACTTTGAATGATATCTGGCTCTTTCTTCACAGTTTGAAAAACCGGGCTGTCATGAATGGAATCAAGCAGAGCTGTAGACAGCTCGCTGTTAAATCATTCCTGAAACTTGTTTTCTGCAAATGCAAATGTGGAAGGGGATAAGTGCTTGCATAAGCAGTTGCCTAGCGCCCCGTTTGCTCAGTTGTGTGTTGGCAGTAATCGCGTCTGGACAAAACAGGGATCACTCCATGGCTGTGTGCAGATCCCTGCCACTGGTCTCCTGGAGGAATGGTCTTCAGGCTTTTTATAAAACCCCCGGACGTTTATTCAAACGAAATGTGCCAGTAGCTTTATATGTAAACAGATGTAAGGGAAGTTGTGGTTGAAGCTGGGTTGGAGCCTCAAGGCCTACCCACCTGGAATCCTTTACTGAAGGACAGAAGGTTCTAGAAAGGAAGAGATCCAGAGAGAGAGGATAATGTGAAAACCACGGTCAAAAAAATCCACTAGTCAATTCAATGGGTGGGAGAAGTGGGGTGTTCAGAACGAAAGGTCCTTCATGTTATCTTCCATTGGCGTCTTTGTTACTCTATAATTGGATTCATGAACACAGACTGCAAGCCTACGCTTGGGGAGAGGGTGAAGCAGCAGAAAGAACACAAAATTTGAAGTTAATCAGAGCTTTACGCTTCTTAGCTGTACGGCTAGGCAGGACGCTTTATATTTTGGATTGCTCTGAGTGACCAGTTAGCAACACAGGCAGAGCACGTGGCGGGCAACTCAGAATTACAGTTAGAGGTGTAAGCCTTTCAGCCCTACTACGTAGGCCTTACATTTTCCTCCCTCAGTTACCAGCTGTGTGAACCTGGATGGTGTGCTCACTCATAAAATGTAGGTACTGACTATGGCGCCTACCCCATAGAATTCTTCTGAGGACTGAATAAGGGGGTATGTGTGTAATGTACAGATCAGCACCTGGCACATAATAAGTGCTCAATGAATGTTAGCCATAATGATTATTATGAGCTATTTTGGCCATAGGACTATACCAAGTGCTTCAAGAGACAGGAGGAGTCAGACCTAGCCTAATCACTAGGGTGCTTGTGGTCTATGGGCAAGAATAACTTTGGTATATAGAGGGAGGGGCTGGAGTGCCTTTTTTTTTTTTAATGTTATGTTAGTCACCATGTGGTACATCACTAGTTTTTGATGTAGTGTTCCAAGATTCATTGTTTGCGTGTAACACCCAGTGCTCCATGCCATCTGTGTCCTCCTTAATACTCATCACCGGGCTCACCCATCCCCCCATCCCCCTCCCCTCTAAAACCCTCAGTTTCTTTCCCAGAGTCCATAGTCTCTCATGGTTCATCTCGCCCTCCTAATTTCTCCACCTTTCATTTTCCCTTCCTTCTCCTAATGTCCTCCATGCTGTTCCTTATGTTCCACAAATAAGTGAAACCGTATGATAATTGACTTTCTCTGCTTAACTTATTTCACTTAGCATAATCTCCCCAGTTCCATCCTTGTTGATGCAAAAGCTGGGTATTCATCCTTTCTGATGGCTGAGTAATATTCCATTGGATATATGGACCACATCTTCTTTATCCATTCATCTGTTGAAGGGCATCTCTGTTCTTTCCACAGTTTGGCTATTGTGGATAGTGCTGCTATGAACATTGGGGTGCAGGTACCCCTTCTTTTCACTACATCTGTATCTTTGGGGTAAATATCCAGTAGTGCAATTGCTGGGCCATAGGGTAGCTCTATTTTTAACTTTATGAGGAACCTCCACACTGTTTTCCAAAGTAGCTATACAGCTTACATTCCCAACAACAGTGTAAGAGGGTTCCCCTTTCTCCACATCCTCACCGACATTTATTGTTTCTTGCCTTGTCAATTTTTGCCATTCTAACTGATGTAAGGTGGTATCTCACTGTGGTTTTGATTTGAATTTCCCTGATGGCTAATGATGATGAACATTTTTTCATGTGTCTATTAGCCATTTGTATGTCTTTTTTTGAGAAGTAAGTGTCTGCTCGTGTCTTCTGCCCATTTTTTTACTTGATTATTTGTTTTTTTGAGTGTTGAGTTTGAGAAGTTCTTTACAGATCTTGGATATCAGCCCTTTGTCTGTAGTATCATTTGCAAATATCTTCTCCCATTCTTTGGGTTGCCTCTTTATTTTGTTGACTGTTTCCTTTGCTGTGCAGAAGCTTTTTATCTTGATGAAGTCCCAAAAGTTCATTTTTGTTTTTGTTTCACTTGCCTTTGGAGACATATCTTGAAAGAAGTTGCTGTGGCCGATGTTGAAGAGGTTACTACCTATGTTCTTCTCTAGGATTTTGATAGATTCCTGTCTCACATTGAGGTTTTTCATCTATTTTAGAATTTATTTTTGTGTATAGTGTAAGTGAATGGTCAAGTATATAGATGTCCAATTTTCCCAACACCACTTATTGAAGAGACTTTTTCCACTGGACATTTTTTCCTGCTTTGTCGAAGATCGTTTGACCATGGAGTGCCTTTAATTCTCCATGGCTAAGCAAAGTCAACAGGATCAAGTGTAACCTGAGAGCCTAGGGTAGAGCTGAAATGCAGGAGAGTTTCATGGCTATGGGGTGGGAATAAGGAACATTTGTCACTACCAAAGCAAGGGATAGGGATAGGCACTTAATGCACGACCACAGGACTCTTCCAAGCAACCATGAGAAGTAGATCTCTCCTCTACTATGAAGGATATTAACGATCAGAGGAGGTAAATCACTTAGCACAGCTAGAAGAGGCATCACTAAGAATCTAAGCCAGTTCTCTCTGAACTTAAATCTAAGGTGACCTAGTTTATCATCCATACTGGGTTACTTTGGAAAGCAAAAAGGGTCTGCAGTTAACAAAGCCATCAGCACAGCAGGCATGAACAGGGTCTGTGCCTAAGCCAACCAGGATGTAGGGCCACCCTAACCAAAGCCAGTGAACATCCTTCCCAACGGGGCCAACCTGTCCCAAGACCAGAACACATAGGATTTCAAACAGAAGGCAGGAAGCATCTGTCCCTCTTGTTCTCCGCACTTTATACCAGTTGTTACCTGGACTGAAGCAACCACAGTAAAGGTAGAGATGTCCTGACATGTGCTTCCCTCTTTAGTGGGCATAAATCAGGTTATTTGGAGATCCGTTGCTTGGTGAAAAAATGTGGTCCAGCGGTATCTGTTAACTGCTGCCGCTGTGAGTCTATCATTAGTCCTCTAATACAGACCATTAACATTCACAGAACCTTAACTACAGCATCTCTAATGAGCACGGCTATAACATACCGTTTCCCCATAAATATCCATTGACACTGACACTCATTCTCTCTCGGTGCAGTAATTCAGCTTTTCTGGATAAATCATCATGCAGAGGTTCTTTCTCTCTCCCTAACTGCCGTTATTAGTGGTTACAGAAGGATAATGAACAAACTCAAGTTGTGAAAAAGGAGAAAGAGATGAATGATCATGGAGAATACAGATATAAATGTTGGTGACCATCCCACCCCCAAACACGCAAAACCTGTTTTAGCCCTGACTTAGAGAGGAGGCAGGAAATGAACATTTGCTGAGCAGGTGCGGGGGGGGGGGGTGCCAGGGAGCACGGACGTTGCTTGGCAAAGTTGCAGCTGGTTCAATGATTCCCAAACTACCTTGTCTGAGCAGCCATTTGTGATACTTTTCAAAACACAACTTCCTTGGCCCCACCCCCCGGCTCTGCTTTGGTAAGGCTCGCATGCCTCTGTGTGTGTGTGTGTGTGTGTGTGTGTGTGTGTGTGTAAAGAGAGATTGAGAAAGCTCCCCCATTGGATTCTGATGTTCCACTAAGTTTATCTAGCTTAATTAGCACAGCAGCTATGATTGTCTCCATTTTATGGACAAGAAGACTGAGGTTAGGATGCTAGGGGGAAAGGGGTTCTGAAGGAGGCATCCCTTGCTCCTGACTTGGGCATAAAGAATGGCGCCTGTGAAGGGGACACTGACTGCTGTGTCACACTCTCCCTGCCCCACCTCCCGTGTCTCGCCTCTCGCAGGGCTCCGTCAGCACCTACTGTGTTTCTCTCTGGCGGGTTAGCAGCCGTCCTGGCCTCAGTTACTCCTCTTTCCCACCGTTGTGTGCTGTCAGCGCAATACTCCGGCTTCATTCCCCATTTCTTGTATTTTTCCACCTCCTTGTCTCTCTGGCTATTTCTCTGTCGTTCTTTCCATAGTCATCCAGAAATTTCCAACCCGCTGACCCCTAGTCATCCTTACTTGCAATGGGATCTGGCCAGGGTCCTCCAGAGAAGATTGGGGTGGGCTGTAGCAGGACGGGCTCCTAAACTGCCCACTGTGGTTACTCCTTCCAGATCTTGACTCTCTCCCTAGTCTTAAAGCACAGATTGAGACCTTATGCTTCCCTCAGCATAGCTTAATAGTTAAGAGCACGTACTCCAAAGTTAGCCCACTTTGGTGGAAATTGTAACTCTAATATTTACTAAGCCGTATGACCTTGGGCAAGTTAATTAATCCTTCTGTGCCTCAGTTTACTCCTCTGAAAATGGGGATAGCAGTAGCATCTATATTCGTTGGAATAATTAAAGGAATTAATATGTAAATATTAATTAAGTTATTAATATATTTAATTTAATTTAATATATATGTCTAAACATACAGAGGAAGTTCCATCTAAACAGTGACCATTATTATTATTGTTGATAATAACATGACTCCTGCCTGGCCAAGAAGGGATGAGGTCTTAATACTAAAACCATCCCTTCTTCTTTAGACCAGATGGACTGCCTGGGATACATTCTAGAGATAGAATGACCTTTTTTTTTGTTTTTTTTTAAGATTTTATTTATTTATTTGACAGAAAGAGAGGCAGCGAGAGAGGGAATGCAAGCAGGGAGAGTGGAAGAGGGAAAAGCAGGCTTCCCACTGAGCAGGGAGCCCAATGCAGGGCTCGATCCCAGGACCTTGCAATCATAACCTGAGCTGAAGGCAGATGCTTGATGACTAAGCCACCCAGGCACCCCAGAATTACCATCTCCTAATGAATGATTAGATGGCAAGGTGTGAGAGAAAGATAAAAGCGACTTGTCCGTTTGGGAGTTTTGGGGATCTACCAAAACCAGGAAAAATGATCTCAACCATTTGTGACTTAATCAAGGGCATATGGACCAGTTTATTTTTTTTAAAAAAGATTTTTATTTATTTGACAGAAAGAGAGAGATCACAAGTAGGCAGAGAGGCAGGCAGAGAGAGAGGGGGAAGCAGGCTCCCCACTGAGCAGAGAGCCCGATGCGGGGCTCGATCCCACGACCCTGAGATCATGACCTGAGCCGAAGGCAGAGGCTTTAACCCGCTGAGCCACCCAGGCGCCCCTATGGACCAGTTTAGATGACAAAGGTCTTTCACAGAGCAGACATAGCCAGCATGCAGGTAAAGAGGTTCTCTGCCTGTGAGGTCTGTGTAGGATCTCGTGCAATGTGCCATCTTCTTGCCCTAGCTACCTGGTCTTCAGAGAGAGGCTGTCCAGCACCAGAAAACAGGCAGGAACAGCAGCAGAGACCAGAGCAGCAACATCAAAGTAGCAAGCCTGGAGTTCCCTTGTCCCTGTAGTAGCATGCACAAAGTGTCCCTGTTGTAATTGCATAGTTTCTGCCATCCTAGAAGGTACCTCCACCCATCTCTGGTCACTTATGCATTGGTCTGTTCAGGCATTCATTCCTTCACCCACTCCACAAATACTGTCTGCCCTCTGCTAGGCCCAGGTGCTACACAAGTCAGCCCAGGCTCCAGCCCTTGCCCAGCTCACAATTCCCCAGGAAGCTGCCAGAAAACAAGTTAAAAGGCAAACAGAGCATGCATGCAAGCCACAAAACCCCAGCAGATAAGGTGATGAGAAATGGGGGGCTGCTCTTCTAATTAGGGAAATGGTCACAGGAGGCCTCCCTAGTGAGGTGACACCTGAGCTGAGATCTGAATTATGAGAAGAAACCAGTGGGACAGGGACAAGGAAAAGCAAGAATAACAGCATGCCCCAGTGATCCACAAGGAGCAGAGGGAAGACCCGTGTTGGCCAGAGAACAGCGGGAAAGGGAGAGAGTGGAAGACGAGTTCAGACACCGGGGTGGGGAGCAGCCAGGCACGGACAGTCCTACAGGCAGTGGTGCAGAGTTTGGATTTTATTCCAAGTGGAGTATTTTAGGCAGGGAAGTGACCCTGATCTGATTTAATGCCACTGTGACTGCTATATTGGAGATGAACTTAAGGGGCAAGAGTAAAAACAGAAGTCCAGGCCAAAGAGAATGCAGTGGAAGGGATGGGGAGAGGCAGGCAGAGCTGAGGTAGCTTCTGGAGAGAGCAATTTTTAATGCATGGTTGGGTGTCAGGGCATTGGAGAGGAGCGATCAAGAGTACATGTGAGAGCTCGAACATCTAAGCGCTCGTTGGTAGCCTTTACAGAAATCAGAAGACAAGGAAAGATCCAGAGTTCTTTGGGCATGCTAAGCTTGAGAGGCTGAACAGGATGGGATAGGATCACTTCACCAATCTCTAGCAATTGAGCAGGAGGATGATGATAAGATCAGATATTAGCTCAACTTCAAGTAATGAGGAATGTCACAGATTGACTACCACCCTTCAGCCACCAATGGATCTCACTAATGGGAAGGACTTGAAGAATTTAGATGAAAATGCCATGCAGATATTAGAAGGGCCGGAAGGATAGCATATCTCTGTTTTTGTAACTTTTTCTGGGATATCTCCCTAACATTTCTTTGAAATCAGAAGGAGGGCCATTTACCCTGAATGCAAAGCCTCAATGGGTCAAGTGACAGAGTGGATATGTGATCCTTTCTAGAGTTTATAATAGTAAATGCCAAGTCTTTGTGAGTGAGCAAGTGTGTGTGTATGTGTGTGCATACATGTGCACACACATTCATACGAGCATTTGGAAACACCATATGGACCACCATACCCTCCGCTTAGTAAATCATGCTATAACCAAATTTCTTTCTGTTCAGTTTCCTATTCTCTTATATAAACATGTTCATCTACACACTCATTCTGGTTTTTTTTAGCTTGTGAATTCAATATAATTTCCTTTTGTGTGCTAGTCACTGGGCTATCTACATATTAGGAATGCAAAAAATGAGTAAGATACAGTGTCCCATAAAAGGAACTTCGTCTCTACAAGGTCATAGTCTGTAGTAGAGAAGAGAGAATCAACCATTGCAAATGGACATAAATGATGCCCAGGGGAGGATCATCTAATCTATTGTGAGGACCTTGGAGAAAGGCTTGGAAAGAGGTAACTAGACCCACGTCTTTGGGGATGTGCTGTGGTTCTCCTGATGAACAAGGATGGGAAAGGCAGCCAGTCACAGGGAGTAGCTTGTACCAAAAGCTGAAGGTGAGAAATTTATTGAGAGACCTGTTAAGAAGGCATGTGAGATTATGACACAAAGTTAAAAACTATTTGTAGGTTGGACAATCAATCAGAGACTGTTGACGATAGTGCTTTTCCAGATTTCCTGACTTCTGACCTTTAGGCTGCTCTCCAAGTCTGTTCTTTTGGTCAGCATTGCCTCATGTGATCTCCAGAGATCTGTGAAGTAGCCATTTCCCTCACTGTTTTACATATGAGCAAGCTGGTGGGCTTTCCTTGGGGCTTTAGTTTCCTTGTGGCAAAATATGCACCAGGTTTCTCTGCTCTGACTTACTGTCTCCTCTTAGTCTGTACATTTGGGAGGGGAATCACGATATTTATTTGGAGGTCTTCACTGTACACCAGGGGCCATGCCAGAGAAGCTACTCCCTGAAATCTTACCCAAGCTAATCTTCGCATAGTCTTGTGAGATGGATATTTCACAACAAAGAAAATTTCAAGAGATGAGTCAAGTAGTCAACTTCCGTTCACCCCAAAAAAAGAATTCTGGTTTTAGCTGCTTGCATCGGCTTCCGTCCTGTGCCTGGTGTTGCAGCAGTGACATTGACCCACGCTCTGTGAAAATGCTCAGTGCGGCGGCCCCTGTTGTGACATTCCTCATGCTCCGACCTGAATTGCAAACCTCCAGTTGGCCTAGCTTGACTGTTATAGCTCAGGGGAGGGACAGACAGCATCTCAGCCTTTGCAGTGTTGGCCCAATACCTTGCTCATCATGGGCACTCCGGGAGTTTATTAACTCTTAAATGAATGCCTCGAAGACCGAATCCAGGAATGAAGGCGTGACTAAGGAAATGAATATGCCCAAGCATATAAAATCTGCATTCTTCTAGAGAAAAAAGGAAGAGCATTTTGCCTAGAACGGCTGTCAGAGCAGCAGGCGAAGCTCTCCTGACTATTTTTTTCCTCTGCTGTGACATCTTTACATTTGTGATTTCCTCTGATTTGCTCCGCACTCAGCCTGAGCCTCTGCTACTCTCATTTGATTTCCACTCCATCCAGTATTTCTTGCTACCATTCGGGTGCCATCTGGATCCCAGGAGTAGCCTCTCCAGGAGACACACAGCAGCAAAAAGAGGGCTGACTCTAGGAGAAGGTCCCCTGCCCTCCTCCACACGAGTATGTGGAGACCCTGCCATCCCGCTGACAGGAGCCAGTTTCACATTGCTGTGATTCTAATTCACTCCCTTTTCAAAGGACTGAACCGATGCCAAATCTCGTTAGGAGTTTTGAAAAATCCTCGAGTTTTTGCTAATGTGGAACCAGAATAATAGATTTTTTTAAAGGAGAGGCAATAAAGGAAGAGGTTGTTAACAGCAAGTTATCACAAGCTTTTGGGAAGTTGTGCCCCGGCAGCCTCCCGCCCTCTCTGCACCTCTCCCCCTGTGCACGTGTGTTCGCTCACTGACAACCACTCAAGGAGTTGAGGCATCTTGCAACCCGACAAAGGAGCTGAAGCAAGAAAGGGGGCCTCCACATTCTAAAATTCCCCTCATCACATGGCAGCGCGCTGGAGTGAGATCATGGGTTGGGACCAGGATCTGGAGCCCCGGAGGCTTCTAGGAGTGTGAAAGCATGAACTAACTTCATGCCAGTGCGCTTGCAGAAACTCAGTGGCCAGGCTGGTGTTCTCCGTGTTCCTTCCTAATGCCCATCTCCACCCCCATTTTACCTGCCACCGTAGAAATAGCTCTCCAATCATGTCTCTCTCTGATCACGGCCTCATGAAAGCAACGCTGAAACTCTCAGACCCCCAATAGCACTACTGCCGCCATCTCAAAATGTCATCCGGCCCCTCAGGAGGGGGTTGGACCCCGTGTGTTTCACAAGAGAAAACGGCAGTGGGACCCAGAGGCATGAGCCGTGTCATCACTCAGAACCAAGCACTCTATACTGAAGGCTTGGCCTGGTAACCAACCTAGGTTCATGGTCTGTTTTCCATCTCCCTCAAGTAAGATAAGGACAAAGACTGTGTCTTACCATAGCGGCTCAGTAAATGGATGTGGGGTGAATTAGCAACCGGCTCTCACAGTCGTGACAGGTGTCCCTGTCACCACCCCTCTGACCCCACGCATGGGCGCTGCCGTGTTGTAGGCCTCGTGATCCACATCTCCTGCCTCCATCCCTGTTCTGAGATCAGACACACTTAGCTCTCAGGATCTTCTTGCGTCATCCACCCACAGCCTGCAGATCGCGCCACCAACCTCAGCCTGACATTTTGGTTTTGTTTTTTTTTGTGGTGGTGGTGTTTGTTTTCCAAGAAAATAATGGCCATGTTGTAGAAAATCGGGGTGTGAAAATGTGGCGTTGCCACCTGGATTCTAAAATCGGGATGGAGAGGAAGAGTAGAGAAGAGAAGGGCGTGAGGTAGGAGGGATGAATGATGCCACTGACCCCCAGGATGGTCCAGCCTCGCCGGTGTTCACACGGGTGTGGGGGGGTATGGGCGCAGGAACCTGCCGTGTCGTGTGTCTGCTGCGGGAAGGCCGCGTCATACCTCCAGCTTCTCCAGCTGACTTGGACCCTTCCCGGGGTCAGTGTTTCCCAGCCCTTTACAACGGCCTGGATTCTGTCTACTCTTACCTACCAAGTAGGTATTCCACGGTTACCCTTCCTTTTTCCTTCCCTCCCTCCTTTCCTCTTCCTTCTTCTGTCCCTCTCTTTCTCCCTCCCTCCTTCCCGCTTCGTTCATCCCTTTCTCCCTCTCTCTCCCTTTCTCCTTCCCTCCAATCTCCCTCCTCCTTGTCCTTCTCCCTCCCCTCCTCCCCCCACCCTCTCTTCCCTCTCTCTAATTTCGGAAAAGGAAATGACCTCCATTGAGATTTTATTCTGCCAGTTACTGTGCTAATTTTCATCCTACACATCAACCTTCTCGCCGCTTCCTCTCAGCAAACCTTCACTGGCCTATTTTTTGAGGAGAAAACTGAGGTTCGGAGTGAGGAAGGAATCGATCCAGGGAAGGGCCAGTGAAGAAGCAGCAGTTCAAACTGATGCTGTTTCAGATGTTCCTCTTTCCGTTCCCCCACCTTGCCTAGCCTAAAAACATCAAATTTCTCAGCTAGAAATATCTGTTATTTTCAAATGCAAGCAAATTGGTTTTCTTGACATTTGATTGGAGTTGGGAAGTGCAGGGGTCCAGAGTCAGATACCTGGACCACACCAGCCCCCTGGTCATTCACATTAGTCTGGTCACCTCAGCACCCGGACTTTCCAAGGGGTGTCTGTCTTTCTCCTGCCACCTGAATAAAGCCCTAACAAATTCTTTTTACCTCCAGTCCCCATCCTGATTTTCTCCCTGCATCATCAGAAAGACCATTTCAACCTGAATGTCCACTGAGGATGAATGGATTAAGAAAATGTGGTAGAGGGGCACCTGCGTGGCTCAGTCTATTAAGCTTCTGCCTTCAGCTCAAGTCATGATCTCAGGGTCCTGGGATTAAGTCCCGCATTGGGCTTCCTGCTCATCGGGGAGTCTCCCTCTGCCTCTGCCACTCCCCCCATCCTCCAGCTCATGTGCTCTCCCCCTACCCCCAGCTCTCTCTCTCCCAAATAAATAAATAAAATATTTTTTGAATGTGGTAGATCCACACAATAGAATATTATTCAGCCTTTAAAGGGAAGAATATCCTTCCATATGTGACAGCTTGGCTGAACCTTGAGGATGTTACACTAAGTCAAAGAAGCCGATTGCAAAGGACAAATACTGCACAGTAGCACTTACCTAAGGTCTATGAGATAGCCGAACACATAGAGGCAGAGGGTAGAATAGTGGTTGCAAGGGGCTGGGGGAGGGGAAAGTAGGGAGCTGCTTTCAACTAGTAGAGGTTTTAGTTCTGCGAGATGACTAAGTTCTAGAGACCTGCATTATGCCTGTAGTTAATAGAACATATCGTACCCTCTAGAATTTGTTAAGATGGTAGATCTTATGTTAAGTGTTCTTGCCACAGTAAAAAGAAGCGGCTGGGAGGTGGGCGTAGAGGCGGTTCCACGGACCAACTTAATTTTTAGGAAGCCAGTTGGAAATATTTCCCTGTCCAAGGATTTCCAGATGTATGGCATCTTGAAGATGTTAACTTTCATTATAAGGTCTAAGTACTTCCCTCCCTGTCTTAACTTTCTGGACAACCTCTGGGACCCTCCTGAAATGGTGGCTGGCAAAAGGAGGGCCACTACCTGCTAGAACGAGGCCCCACTTAGAGTAACTACAGGCCACTTTTCGGTCATTACAGAGACATGACCTGCCAGTGGCCCTGATTCCTCTGTGAGATTGAGACATGGGGTCCAGGAAGACCGCTGAGCCCCAGATCTCAGTAGGCCTGGAACATTCTGGCATGAAACGGAACTCCATTCTGTTGTAATGATGATGAGGCCTCATGGACTCATAGACTTCCTTTGAAACATGAACCTTAATTTCCTTCAAAAAGCCCCACAGATATCTAGCACTGGCTTAGCTCAGCAATGAAAAAAATCTTTTATACCAGAAGAAGGCGGCTGTTTTTGCAAACTGAATTTGTTTTTGTGGTACTGTCTACAGTACACTGTCTACAGTGCAAAGAATTCTGAGAATTCTCCCATAGAAACTTTTCAATCAATACAAA
The DNA here is from genome assembly GCA_028646535.1 of Procyon lotor. NCBI lineage: Eukaryota > Metazoa > Chordata > Mammalia > Carnivora > Procyonidae > Procyon > Procyon lotor. The sequence goes on along the minus strand of CM053606.1, from coordinate 38,644,106 downwards.
AGTAGAATATTCTTTAAGAGAACAGGAGGAGACTCTATAAGGAAGCAAAATGCCTACTGTCAGAAAATTCTCAGTCGACTGGAATTTGTTTTTTTAAACATATATTCCCTAGAGCTGAATTATCAAAGTCAGCCACTAACTACATATTGGCTATTTAAGTTGAAATTAATTAAAGCTAAATAAAATTTGTTTTTAAGATTTTATTTATTTTAGAGCAAGAGAGATTGAGTGCCATCAGGGAGAAGAACAGGGAAAGCCCTGAACAGGGAAAGACGGAGAGGGAGAGAGAATTTGAAGCAGACTTCACACTGAGCGCAGAGCCTGACATGGGACTTGGTCCCACAACCGCGGGACCATGACCTGAGCCAAAACTAAGAATCAGATGCTTAACCAACTGAGCCACCCAGGTGCCCCAAAACTAAATAAAAGTTAAGAGTTCAGTTCATCAGTCACACCAGCCATATTTGAAGTGCTCAGTAGCCACATGGGACCACACAGTCTGCTGTAGCAGATATTACAGACATAGAACTTCTCATCACACAGAAAGTACTCTTGGGAGAAATAATTTATTACGTCACATTTTCTGGTCCCCATCTCAACTCCACCACCGTCCCCACTTGGTTCTTCGTTTGCTTGAGTTTTTCCTGTCTCTCTCTGCCAGAAGGTAGGAAAGCAGCTGTTTACTCTTGGCTAACTGTGATAGAAAGCTCAACTCCTAGATACCACAGAGGGAATTAGTCTTCATTAGCATGTGTCTTCCTTGTTAGATCACTCACCGGGAAGTGTACATACGTTTGAATGCCTGGAATCACTAGGTGCCTTAATCGTACCCACTTTGGTGCAGTTACAAATCACTTAATCTATTTCTCCTGAGCTTTCTAAATGGATAATTGGATTCATTCTTCTGCAGTATTGGCCTGAGTTCTGAGTTGAGGTCTGGATGCCTTGCACCCTCCCTGCTCCACCCTTTTACCACTCCCAAACTGGAATGATTGTATATTCTTGCTCTGCTCTGAGCTTCGGAAAAGTGAGGTCCATGTATTATTCATCTTTGTATCTCCCGCGCCTAGCCAGAGTTTGGCTTGTGAAAAGCACTTAGTGAATGTTTGTGGAAGAAATTAATTAATCCATTATGTAATCAATCAAGATGTCTTCGGTCTTCCCAGTAGGACTTTCACTAATTATTCCTACAGTGCGTTCATTTCCCAGCACAGTGATTCTGAAGTCTGGCTGCACATTGGAATCACCTGGGGATCTCTTAGAACCTACTGTTGCCAGGACCCCACCCCAAACCCCGACAATCCAAATCTCTGATGATGGGACTTAGGCATCAGTTTGGTGAAGGCTCCCGCCCAAGCATTACATTGTGCAGCCTGGGGTGAGGTCACCGCGGGATTCTGATTTGGCAGCCATAGTACATTTTCATCCTCTGTGACGTGTTCCCCCACCACCCATCTCATCCATTGTCACGTTCGCTGTAAGATGAACAGGAGTCTGGCCTTAATAGTTAGTTTGTTCAGTTATGGGAACCACAGTGTCCCCTCTGCTCTAAACAGAGACTCTGGGAAGATGGGCTCCCTGCAGAAGCTTTCTTTCAACATCTTCATGAACATTCAGGCTAGAATGGTCCTGAAACGACACAAGAGACTCTCTTTTGTTAAACCCTTACTGGAAATGTACATGATGAGTAAATTTGAGGTCATACTGAGTCTTGAGAAGCAGAATACAAAGCTGCATGCACGCCATCATAATATGCATGAGAAACATGTCTAAGGGGAAAAAGAAGACTTGAAAATGAATGAACAAAAACTCTTAGCGGTAATTGTGGGTAGGGCAAGCTGAGGGTCAGGGGTGGGGGTGGCGAGGGAATAGATTCCAGCTCCTGACCACAAGACTCAACGGGTCTCCCCACTGGCTGGATGAAATGCACAGGGTGCCCCTGAAGCTTGTCCCCAACAGGAGGATGGGGGTCCAAAGAGGGACTGAGCCAGGATTAAAAGAGAAAGGTCACCACCAGCACTGGGAACAAGAGGTGTGACCCGGAGGGTGATTAGGCAAGACTGTGGTCAGAAGGGAGACATGAGGGATAAGACAGGGTAAAGGATGGACTGAGGGGCTCAGGGCTACAGGCTAGGAAGTATGGGGCAAACTTTTACATGGGGCCTAGTCTACCCTCTCAACCAGGGGTGGTTTCTAAAGAGGAACCTCCCATAGGATTATTTTTTTCTCTCTCTTTTTTCAAATATCAAACAATAGTAATTTTCTAACATTAAAAAATGTGTGCCTGTGCATTCAAAAGTGTACCAAATGAGACAGGATGAGAAGATAATGGGAACCGCTATTTATTGAGCACCTACTATGTGCCAGGCACCAAATGAGACCTCATACACACACAGTTCAGTTAATCCTCTCAGTAAACCTGAGACGACGCTAGCATTATCACCAGCACTTTAAAGGTGAGGAAACAGGCTGACTAGCATGTTATCCAGGATCCCACAGACCATACTTGGCACATTCGGGGTTCAGTCCACATCTGTGTGATTCCAGGAGGTGCCTTTGCTCACGCGCCCAGACTGCGCTTCGTCTGAGTGGACGGAAATGGCCTCCTCCTACCGCAGCCCTGCTCCTCACCAAAGGCCACCCCTTCTGTCACCAGGGAAGTGACGGACTCAGACCCGCGCTGGTTATCCTCACACATTTTCATTATATGGTGGGGGTTTTATGAGACTCTACCACAGACTGTTTTTCAAATTTATTTAATTCATCCATCATGCTCTGAAGCCATTTGCTTTTTTATATTGGACAGATGTAATGAGATTTTGGACACTAAAAAATGTTTTTATTAAAAGTTATGACCCAGAGCTAGTTGGTAGGGGCTGTGCCATAAATCCCCAGAAGTGTGGGAATTTATAAAGGATAGTAGCGACATAACCTTAACCTTTCAGGCCACACCATAGATTACAGGATCACTTAGCCTAATATGGCCTCCCCCACTCTCCCCACCACTGGCCAAATGGAACCATCAGCATAATTTATGTGGTTAGCTGATGTGGTTGCTCTTCCTTCCCTCTTTGCCACGATTGACTCCCGGTGAGCCAGGATCTGGTGGAAGCAGGCATTTGAGAACAGACTTGGTGGTGGTGAGTCCAAAAGCCCTGCTGTGGTGGGCGCCACACGTTGGTTCCACCGCCCTGCTCTGCAGCCCTGTGACTAGGGCTGACTGTCCTCACACAGCCACCTTTCCTCCAGACGGAGGCGGAAGCGGTGACGGGGGATGGCTTCTCCAGTCCTTCCCCGCCAACAGGAAGCTGTCCTCAAAAGCAGGGAATGATTGCCGCCATTTCTGTTCACACATAGTAATTCCATTTTAACGTCAGTGTTGTCAGATTCCTAGTAATGCTGCACTATTTGGAAATCATCCAAAAAATAATCAACTGGGGCATTATTGACCGAAACGTGATGACTAAAAAACACATATATAATAGGTAGTCTTTGTATTATTGATAATATGAGACCTCATACACACACAGTTCAGTGTTACCGGTGTGGCTTTGGTAATTAACATTTGCCAAGCAGGGTGTCAGTCAGTGAGGACAGTAAAACAGAGGACTGAAAGGGCAGCGCAGTAGAGAAGGCTCTTACTCACAGGTCATGGAGGAGTACAGAGCACACCTCAAGAGGTCATGTGGGGAAAGGCAAGACACCTGGAGAAAGTATGGCAGGACCTCAGGCGCGTGCCTTCATTAGGGCTAACACGGGAAGTGCTTTGGGGCCCCAGACTAAGGCCAGATTGGTCACATCACACCAAAAAGTGCAGGGTTTTGGAAAGCTCCATAGGGGTCTTATCTGAGGGGCACATAAGGAAAGGAGGGGGAGACTGCTAATCACAGGGCCTTTGGGGAGGTCATATTAGGGGTTTATAATTACTTGTGACTCTGCAGGTGGTTTATCTAGGGCCTGCTTGTGAGCAGGGCTGGTGTCTATTTAGGGTCCCTGAAGTTATTAGCCCAGCCACACAAATGGATGCCGATGCAGCAATACAGAGTTGTTTAGTGAAACCCTCAACAATTATGAACAATAAAATACAAAACTAACAAAATTAGGTTCGGTCAACTGCTAGCTATTTTTAAAACATGCATTAATTCATATATATTTTTTTAAGATTTTATTTGTTTATTAGAGACACAGCGAGAGAGGGAATACAAGTTGTGGGAGTGGGAGAAGGAGAAGCAGGCTTCCCACCGAGCAGGGAGCCCATTGTGGAACTCAGTCCCAGGATCCTGGGATCACAACCTGAGCCAAAGGCAGATACTTAATGACTGAGCCACCGAGGCGCTCCTCGTTCATATATTTTTGAGCATAGCTAGGTGCCGGATCCTCTGTGAGCAGCCAGGATTTGGGAATAAATACAGCATGGTCATGCTTCTGGAAGCACAATGTAATCCTCACAGGTGATGTGCTATTACTCTGATGATTTTCAGCTCAGAGGATCAGGGGGAGCTTCATGGAAGAGGTGGCCTTCCAGCTGGGTTTGAGAAGTTCGGTGCTTCAGGCTTGCAGAGACAAGAGGCATTTCAAGCAGAGGGGACAGCATGCATAAAGGCCCTTATAAAGCTAGCTGTTCACAGACTGTTCCAAAGAGTTAAGAGTTTGGCCAAAACACATGATAGTATTTTTTTCCTTTTAAAACAAAAATCTTGAGTGTAAATAAACACCATGCTTTTATCTGTTGCCACTGCCGAGGCGGGCTGGGTAATGTCTGGAATTGCGAGAAGATAGACTTGAAACTTACAAACTTACCGCTCTGGATTTCCTCCTGATCAGGCCCGGGTTTTATCATCTGCTTCTGCTGGGAACACGTGGGCCACAGCTCCTGCCTAAGGAGACCGTGGGAGTCGAAAGCATAGATCCCATCATCATTAAACCCATAAATCCATGCCATTTGTGTGTCAGACTCTTCATCCTCATTCATCATCCCTTACACTTTCAGAACGGTCACCCATTTGAGGATTTTGAAGAACGGTTTGCTGCGGCCACCCCGGTAAGAACGAGAGGGCCCTGTCTGGTTAAGTGTTTCAGGTCATTATCCCATTGTTCATTTCATGCTCATGAGTCATGCCTTGTGGTTACAGAACAGAAACCTGCCGATGGACTTTGATGAGATTTTGGAGGCAACGAAGGTAAGACCTCCAGGCTCTTGGTAAATGAGGGTCATTGTGGTCATTCTCTTGCATTCCATGTTCTCCACATCCAGCCTGCGTGAATGGCAGGTATCGGCGGTCCTCTCGTGGGTGTCTAGTCTAATGTTCACGGGCGGATTGTTGGTGAGCCCTGTGATGAGGTCAGAGAGGATGTGTGTGTGAGTGTGTGTGTGTGTGTTGAGATTGCGTATTGGAGAGAAACTGACCTAGTGGCATTCAACAAATATTTTTCAAGCGCCCAACATGTCCTAGGCAATGTGATAGCTACTAGACGTTCAGTAGAGCAGGAGGACACAGACGCTGTCCTTCAGGGGCTCACAGTGTCCCCGTGCAGCAGTGCACAGCATGGGAAAGATGAGGTAGGTTAGTCTAGCGCAGTGTAATATGATGGCATCCTGGGGGTTCGGATGTGCAGCACACTCAGAATGTGCTGAGTGCTCGTAAGGAAGAAGAACCAAGCAAGGCAGCCATGCGGTCGGTCTACCCTGGACCAGATGTACTGCTTTGCAGCCAGTGTTTATTCAGATTGGTCGATACACAGGCCAGTGAATATTATCCCTCCGACGAGAGGGTGTTGGGGAGTCTCTAGGACAGGGGTCCTCGACCTTGGCTGCAAATTAGCATCACCAGGAGAGCTTTTAAAGTCACAAGTACTAGGCTATACTTTCAAACCAACTCATTCAGAATCTCTAAGAGTGGAAAGCAGACATCCATCTTTTCCCTCAGGTGCATCCAAGGTTGAGAACTGCTGATCTGAGTATCACGTAAGCTATTCTGGACAGTGTGATCGGGTGCAAATTGGGTTAGGAAATACTTCGAGAAAGAAAAAAAAAAATCCTCTAATCTCCGTCCTGAAGGATGGGTGGGAAAGGAAATTGGGGAAGGAATAAATGTTCTCATTAGGAGGAGGAACATGTGCAAAGGCCCTGAGATGGCCCCTCCTTGTAACCCTGTGTCTTCTCCATTACACTGCCCTGATTCTGTCGCTGAGTCTGACTTTCCATCAAGCAGCCAGCCGATGAGAGTAGGCACGGGATCAGGCTCCTGTCCCCTGTTCTTGGTGCGCTGAACCAAGGGCGCTGATGCGCCCTAGGGGCCCCATACTTTTCCTACATGAAGGAGCTCCTGATGCCATAACATAAGGAGTAGGCCTGTGACAATGTGTTTTGGGAGTCAGCCAAGGACCTCTCAGCCTTCATCAATGACACTTTCAGAATTTCTCTGCAGGAGGGGGCCTCAAAGTCTGCCTGCAACCTTCTAGTTGAAAGAAGGACTAGGGGACTAATCTTGAAACAGCAGTGGCACAGTACTCTAAGTATTATTCGAAAACTGTCACTTGTTCATATAAAAAAATGGCTGCGAAGGGTCTGGCCTGAGGGAGAGATTGAGGGCCTACCTTGTCAACAGCCAACTCATCCTTCTCCCCTTCACTGGACTAGGCAGCTTCCAGTATCCCTCTGCTTACCCCGGGAGATGCCCAGGGCCTAAAGCAGGCAGAATCTGCCATCAGCATCTTCATTGCTACCCACAGATGTCTGAAGAGCTGGTAATGGAAAGGCCAATAGGCATCCTGAACTGACCTTCCAGTTGAGTTCTTCAGATGGATGTCCATCATGGCAGACCCTTTAGGAACCCTACCTTCTGGCTAGAGAATATGGTGGCTACACTCCCACCATCTAGGAAGGCTAACCAGGGCTTGTGAAGGGATAGATAAATGAGGTGTTGCTTGGCCTGTGGGTCAAGCCCAGCTTCTTTTGGCTCCCCTACCATCAGTAAGTCATGTCGCCTCTTGGTCTCCGCTCACTGTGCAAAGGACAGCTTGAGAGACAGCCCTGCCACCAGTGAGCTCAGTGAGCGTCAGACATGATGATAATGTATTGGAAAATGTAGTGCAAACTATAAAATGTTTTACAAATGGGGATGGTTACTTTTAATTCTCTTGAGGCCATTAAAGTGATTAATTACAACAATATTATCAGATGGAACATGGTTTGTTGAGTTACAAATAAAAGGACTAAGGCTAACATGGTGGGGGGAGTGGTGTGAAAATAGATATTATCCCAGATTTTCAATCACATATGGTTATTAGAATTGTTTTTAATTTTATGGCCTAGGAATCCCCCTTTTCTATAAAATTTAATTAACTCAAGTTTCTATTTAAACAGCAAATCCAATGGAATGAAATAACAATCTATGTTTTATGCCTCCACATGTTTTTCTCGTTTAATCCTTGAGTGAAAATCATCTGGCAAGAGGAAAGTCTATATCTCAAGAATGAAGGTTATTTTAAAAGTTGTGCTTAAGGAGAAAATTAGCCAATAAATTATATTTATGATGTTAGTAAAAGTGTGCCACGAGTTCAACACATTTGAAATGTAAATTGTGTGACTTAATTATTAACTTCATTTTATTATTTTCCTACCACAGAAAATAGTTGTAGGCCATTTTAAAAGCACTGAGTCCCAATTGCGAGGAAGCCTAGAAGCTTCATGTTAATTGATTAAATAGAAGTATTCCTTAATAGTAATCTAGAAGGGAGACCATAAGGATTGCCATAGTTTCACCAAATAACGTAAATATTGTAAACATGGTAAAGACTCTTCCCTCAAGACAAGAGAGTATCTAGAATCCAGCCAAGTCTGGTCCCCACTGGGACCTCACTTGCCCCCATCCACTTTGCTAACCTCCTCCCTGCTCCCCTCCACCTTCATACTCATTACAAATTGCTTTTCTACCTACCTGCTCGACTCTTCCAGGCCTCTTTCCTTTCTGCTCATGTCCTTGCTTGCCCCCGCCTGGATTGCCCTTCCTCTTCTTGTTTGCCCGGCTAACTGCTCTTCATCTTCAGAGTTCAAATCAGATCTGTTCTTCTTAAGCAAACCCTCCTTAAGGAGCGCCTGGGTGGCTCTGTCGGTTAAGCATCTGCCTTCAGCTCAGGTCATGATCCCAGGGTCCTGGGACAGAGCCCCACATCAGGCTCTCTGCTCAGCGGGGCATCTGCTTCTCGCTCTCCCTCTACCCCTGCTCTCTCTCTCCCGTACCCTCTCTTTCTTGCTGATAAATGAATAAAATCTTTTAAAAATAAATAAATAAAACCCTTCTTAAGTTTCTTTGCCAAAAGCTGGCCAACTTCCCTTCTCTGTCCTCCCACAGAGACCTCCGTTGCTGTCCCTGCCACATTGCCTTGAAATTACCTCCTACGGATCATCCCAGCAGACCCCAGGCTCCCTGCTGGCTGGGACTTGGCATTTCTCGTTATTCTGTTCACCACACCCACCACCTCTCAGGTGTTCAGTGTGTATGGAAAAAGCATTGTGTAGTTGGGAAGGAAATTAATACGTGTGTGGGGCCCTCCTGTGTGCCCAGCACCGTTATTCAGTCTAAAAGCTTAAGGGGAAGAATTGAAAGTTCAGGGGCACCTGGGTGACTCAGTGGATTAAAGCCTCTGCCTTCGGCTCAGGTCATGATCCCAGGGTCCTGGGATCGAGTCCCACATTGGGCTCTCTGCTCAGCAGGGAGCCTGCTTCCCCCTCTCTCTCTGCCTGCCTCTCTGTCTACTTGTGATCTATCTCTCTCTGTGTCAAATAAATAAATAAAATCTCTAAAAAAGAATTGAAAGTTCATTAACCAAGCTAAACTTCTTTCAGCAAGAGCCTTTTGTACCTTTTTAACCAGGCTTAGACAGACTTCAAAGGAAGTGCTGTTATTAACATTGTCAATAAATCTGCGTAGGCGGTATTATCATCTTCACTGTCCAAGTGAGGGAACTGTAACTCCAAGGAGTTGCAGAGGTTGGAGGTGAATCTATTAACAGATGTGGGACCTTCTCCAGCACCCATAGCTCGCTCACTCATCAGAGGGAGAGCATGATCCTTTTTTGGCACTAAGTGTAGTGCTAGTCATGCCTGGTTACTGTAGAATTCAGGTGCAGGGGTCCCTGGAGGACAGGCAGGCAGGCTCTCCCTATCCCTTCTATTGATGGATGTTTTTAGCGTCCCCCAACCCCAAGCTTAAAATCCAGAGATGAGCCGAAAGAGTTTTTTCCCCAGTGGGCAGGGTTTCGCACAAGCCATATGATCATATACTTTAAGGCAGGCCATTTGGTTCCTAGCCATAGACTCCCTATGGTCTCTGAAGCTGCAAGTGTATGCAGATTAATTTCTAAGTGTATCTTAAAGGCTTTCCTGTGCTGCTCTGGCTGGCCTTACTCATGCTCTCCTGTATGATGGATGGGGATGGAGAGGGTACACTGTCTACAGTTGTAAAGTTCCTAGCCATGATTAATAGTGTATATACTGGGCTGTTTGTGATGCCCTTCCTGGTATTAAATGATATGTTTTCTTTTCCTCCAACGGCATTTTTTATCCCAAAGACTGACTCTTTCAGAGACTGTCATTTGACTACATGCTCCATAGGAAGAACATTCCAGTCCTGGCCTGGGTGACCTTGAGGTCACCTCTGTGAGACTCAGTTGGTTCACCTGTAAAAATGGGGATGATGATCCTTTCCTCTCAGGTTCATGGTCTTGGGAGCATTTGCTGAGAAGTGGCCATAAAGTCACGTCTCATCTGTATCTGGAAGGCACTTTGTACATGTGTGTGTGCACGCAGAGAAAAAAAACAGTGAGGGGATCGCCCTCTTGCCTTTCTCTCCTGGAGAAGAGACAATGCTGCCCTTGATGGCAAGTCAGCAAGAAGCAGGATGACAGGTTATGGGAAGTGGATAACCCCGAATTTCCTCAGCTAAGCCCAGATATGCTACCAGGCACACCAAAGCAAGAATTGATTCCGGCTGACTCCCAAGTGTTATCTTTAGCATCAGGAGGTAACAGCAATGACCAGCTGGGCTTATTGTGTATATAGTCATGATGACAAAGAAACAGGGGTGCTCATGTTGCACCGTTTTAAAGCAATGCCCAGTAGCGTGGGCTTCCCTCATGGTGACATCCCTCTCTTTTTGTCTTTTCAGGCTGTGACCCAATTAGAACTTTTTGGGGACATGTCCACCCCTCCTGATATAACCTCTCCCCCCGTAAGTATGCACTGCAGCTCAGCCCTCCGCCCCCCCCCTTCCTTCTCCAGCGGCATAGTGTCAAGAACGTGGGCTTTGGGCCAAAGAGGGCTGCTGGTGGGTTTCACTTCGGCCTCTTGCAAGCTGTGTGATTTGGACAAATTAACCAGCGATTCTAAACCTTGGTTTCCTCTGATGCTTTTTAAAGGAATTATGATACCTTCTTTTGTTTCAAAAAGTGAAACCAAGCATCAGCAATTACAGGATCCCCCCTGGGTATTTGCTGTCCCGCTGGGCAGTGCAGAAAGACCTAAACAGGATGAGACCCTTGCCTGCAAGGAGCACATGGTCTAGTTGGGAATGTGGGCAAGAAATTCAACAGGACTACAGGCACAATGGGCCATTTGTCAGCACCTACCAGAGCCCACCGAGCAAGGTGTTCAGCCCAGGAAAGGAAGCACCTTTTCCCCCAGCGTCTTCTGCCTTGTCCCGTCTCCTGCCTTCTTTCCTTCCTCTCTCCCTCTTCTTTTTATCTCCTCCTCCCCCGCCCCCCTCCCCCAGCTGTACTGAACTTCTCATGAAGCTCTGGGTTCCCAGCTATAGTTACAGCCAAGTATCTGTCCCATTGCTTGTCATTATAAGTCACTGCTTACAGAGGGACAGAGACTGCAGGGAACCCTAGTTGAAAAATGTAAAGAAGAAAAAAAGGATGAAACCCAAACCAAAACTGAATCCCAGTGCTTTAAGGATTGGTTGCATTCAAAGGCAACCCTATAGCTACAGCAAAGAACAGACTGAGACTCAGAACAGACTCCAGACCCTCCCCTGCCCACTCCCCGGAGGTGGACCATGCGTAGAGAGCAGGGGGCAGCTCCTCCCGGCTCTGTGCAGTGGTGCAGACCGAGGGATGGTGCTCAGGTTCATGGGTGAGATGCACCTCCCAGAGGAAAGGCTGTAACCTCACCCCTGGGGACAGATGGCACCAGACTCTACTGCCCATAGCTGCCTTGCTCCTGACACCTGATGTCCCGAGCAGACCTGACTGTGCAGACAGCAGCTCCTGTCTCCGGGGAAGCTGGGGTCTAACCAGTCTCCTTCTCCCCTCTGTCCCGGGGGTGACAGGTGCATCTTGGGCACTTAAAAACTCCAACTGTGGGACTAGAAAGGCCTAAAGAGATCATCTGACCCATCTCCTGCATTTTATAGAGGAGCAAACTGAGGCCCAGAGAGGGCATAGGGCTCCCCTGGGTCACAAGGGGGAAACATAATGGCGTCGATTGTGTTTAAAAGTGCTTAACGCAGCAGCTCACGGCTGTGTTTCTGGCCCTGAACCCAAGTGCAGTCCAAATGGGTATTTAATAATCCCCAGAACAATGCCATTCCTCCCGCAGGCTGCCGGTCTAAAAATGGCCTTGTCTAATTGCCATGGTTTCAGGATTAATTGCTTGCCCCAGTCTATTCCAAGGGGAAAAGAAAACTAAGGATATTATGGCATCGAATAGACGTACTTCGTAGGCAAAAGGCTGCTGTGAATGGGTGTGAGCCTTTACAAACCTGAGGACTGATGCTTTTCCTTGAGTACCCCTTGGTATGCCTTCTGTCTATCTGATTTATTTCGGTACCCTTCACCTGACCCAGTTCCGGCAGACAGACCTCTCTCGGATCCCAACGTGGGCTGGGCACTGTTGCCTCCCCTGCTCCTCAGGCTTCGCTTTTTTTATCATCTTCTTGAAAATATTTCTTTTTCTTTGCACATAAAGATTCAGGCAGAATTCTGGGAGGCACCAGGAGAGAGGGTCTCTGCTCTAAGCTTTTTTTGTGCATTTAGTCAGGCTCTTTATTTACCATGTGTTACATGACAAGCCCCGAGCTAGGCGTGCAGTGGGTCCTGCGTGGGTGCGTGTCCATTTAAATTGACCATCTCTAAAGGATGGAAGCCCCATACTGTGGCATAATGTGATGGCCCAAATAACCCCCCTGAGGGGCAGGGGCTCAAACCAGAGTCGTGATGCTGGCTGCTGTTTGCTGAGCACCTGCTAACGCGCCTCAGCCTGGTCCCAAATGATACAAATGCGCGACCTCCCTTCATATCACAGCTGCTCTAGAGGTAGGTGTCATGCCTCCTGTTCCACGGTCAGCATCTGCAGCCAGCTCACGGGCTGCCCACCACATCTGCAGCTTGGACCGCGGCCAGCTTCGGCAGCACCGCCCACCCCCACCCCTTACCTCCTGCACCTGCTGCCCCCCATTCTCCCAGCGGCCTCACGCACCCTCTGCCCCTCTCTCTCTCTGACAGACTCCTGCCACTCCAGGTGATGCCTTTATCCCGTCTTCATCTCAGACGCTTCCGGCGAGTGCAGACATGTTTAGTTCTGTACCTTTCGGCACTGCTGCTGTACCCTCAGGTAAGCTGTCATCCGCCTGCTTCCCTTCCTTTGGCCTCCGCCCGTCAAGGAGGAGGAAGGTTGACTTGAACCACCTGTCCGATTATGCCAGACACCCGTGGAGCCACCAGCCTCTCCTCGGGACTCTTCAGGTGGCGTGGAGAGACTGCCACTGGGAGGTGGGAGAGTGTTTACAAATCCGTGGAATTCAAGGGTGCCCTTCACCTGGAAAGGTCAAGATTCTAGGTTACTCAGTGCACAGCTTCGGGGAGCCCAGGGCACACCCTCATTTCCTCCTGTCAATCTCAGCCAGAGGGAGGTCGGATGGCAAGTTGGGGATAGGGGCCCTCCACAGACCTCTGGAGATCTGACAGGTCGTGTCTGCCTCCTTTGGTAGAGACTCAAGAATGGGGAGGTTCTTGGTGCAAAGTGGGAAGCTGAGGGGAGAGGGCAGATTGCTAACAGTGAATTGGGAAGGTGATGGGGCCCTTAGTGATTTTGAAGGTTTTTGTTCTGTTTTCCAAGCATCCTTTAAAATACATATACTACTTTTACAATAGGATAAATACGTGTATATTTACTCTATTTTTTATATATATATGTTTACATATATACATATATATACACACAATATATATAATGACATATATATATAGTGACAGTACTGCTGCTGAGGTATGAATTGGCGGGATCCCAGATGTCTTAACTTGTTTCCATGGCATCGGGCGCTCCCATGTAGCCGGGCCACTCTACTTGGAACGTGGCCACAGGTGGTATTTTGCTCTTTACATACACGAGAGCTTTAAAGACTGTTTTCTTTCTTTAGCTACATATTTGGAAGTCTGTGGCTTCCTCTCTCTATCTAATTCTTATATACAGCCTATAGAGCCTGAATATTTCCTTTTTTCAACTTGTATGTATGTATGTATTTATTTGAGGGAGAGAGTGCGCACATGCAAGTGGGGGGAGGGGACAGAGGGAGAGGGAGAGAATCCTCAGGCCGACTGTTGAGCATAGAGTCCCACGACGGGCTCAGTCTCACAACACCAAGATCGGGACCTGAGCCAAAATCAGGAGTCCCTGATGCTTAACTGACAGTCACCCAGGTGCCCAGAGCCTGAATATTTTCAAATATACATCTTCTGGCAATTTTTTTTTATAAATAATTAACTTTCATTGCATAGTGTTAGAAAGAAATCCTTGCCACCAAATATGAATCTTGCTGTTATTCAAAATGAAGTAAAAATCCGTACTCTGTTCTGAAATAGTTAAAAATATTCCCCATGAGCCCAGAGATCATTACGAACTTTCAGAGGCTGGTAGCCATTGGCTCTGACTAGCACTTTATAATCTGCAGGTAACCCAGACATTTCATTGCTAAGCTTCCCAGTCAAATCTGTTTTACCCATCCCTAAAATGGGACAGTGGTGATGACGAGTCTTCCTTATCTAAAATGGACATTAAAATTTCCTTGGGAATAGTGTGATAGAATATATTCTTTTAAAGAAGAATAACAGGGGCACCTGGGTGGCTCAGTCGCTAAGTGTCTGCCTGCAGCTCAGGTCATGATCCCAGGGTCCTGGGATCAAGCCCCGCATCGGGCTCCCTGCTCAGCAGAAAGCCTGCTTCTCCCTCTCCCACTCCCCCTGCTTATGTTCCCTCTCTCGCTGTGTCTCTCTCTGTCAAATAAATAAAAATCTTTAAAAAAAAAAAAAAACAAGAATAACAGTTTTCCGTCAGAAATGTATCACCTTCCTGTGTTGAGACTACCCATGCTTTGACCTCATTATCCAGCCCACAAAGATGTGCCGGGACAGGTCGTGGGAACTCGAGGCCCCAAACTTAGCAACTTGCAGACATGTTCCTTCCACAATATTCACCAAGTGCCCACATGAGTCAGGCCCATTCTGGGTACCTGGGGTATGTCCCCAAATGCAGCAGACACGGGGCCTGCCCTCAGAGAGTGTCCTTTCTACTGGGGAGACAGGCAACAAGTAAAAATAACTAGCTTCTGTAATACGTCTGCAAACGGTAAGTGGTATGGCCAGAAGAAAATGTAGAGTGGAGTGCAGGGGCTTCGGAGCAGGTGCAGGACAAGTGTAAATGGAGACTGTGGTCACAAGGGACTCACGCCAGGGTGAGGTGTGTGCAGACTAGAAGGGCTGAGGCAAGGAGCCACGAAGGTGTCCCGGTGAAGCATACGCTAGGCGAGGAGGCTCCATCGCCTTCTCCGTAAATGAGGTGACGCAGTCACACGGCTTCCGGCCCTCACGTGAATAAAAGCACCCGAGGATCTGCCCACGCCACGCACACAGCTGCTCTGGACCTTCTCCTGAGCCTGGGTCACATCAGGACTCTGAAGACCTGGGTTTCAGTCTTGCTACTTGACCAGCCGTGTTGCAAACTATGGGCAAGCCACTAAATGTCCAGATTCGGTTTCTTCGGCTGCTAAAGGGAAAAAAAAATCGATAGATTACTCCACGACTTCAGTGTTTAGAATGGAAGTGTAAAATTAATTTCAATGAGCATGTTTTTTGCTTCGCCAAGTGCCTGCTTCTGCATCAGTTAAGCTGAGGAACAAAAGTAGACTTCAGTAGGTGTCAGCTAGCAGCCTTTTCCTCCTTGAACCGGCCCTGGAAATCCCTGCAGACACTGGGGCACCATCTACCTGTCCCCAGCTGTCCAGCCAGTGCCACGGATCCAGGGACACGGCGGTTCACAGTACACAGGATGGGCCCCTGGGGGATTTTGCATCCAGTGGGCTGGGTTGCAAATCCAAAAATCTGGGCTCGTCTACTTCTGTACATTTTAAACTCCTGAGCAAACTACTTAACCCGCCAGAGCCAGAGTTTCTAAATCTTTATAAATGAATTGGGAATAATACTTCCCTTGCAACAATATCATGAGAATTAAATGAGAAAACAAAGTGAAGCACGTTGAAATTTGCTGGCACCCCCATAGAGGCTTCATTCGCCAAAGGCAGCTCTCATTGCTACTGTTATTAGCATTATGACTCTTATTTTTAAAGTAGAAGAAAATGTCTTGTCCGACCTGTATTTTTTTTTCCTTTAACCTTTCCGGAATATTTAGAAAAACATCCGCGTAATGAAGTTTAGATCTTTAGCCTCTCAGCCGTGCGTGGCAGACCTGGTTTGGGGGCTTAGAGAATGTACTGTGACAAAATACAGACCCTGCTGCTAGCCAACTGTGTCATACTCGGCTAAATCTCTTCCGAGCCTCAGGGAGCTTATCTGTAAAATGGGGATGGTCATTCTACCACGTAAAGCTGGTCTGGAGATCGCATGAGTCAATGCACATAGTGGAACATTTAAAACAGTGCCTGGCGGTGTTTCTGTAAGTAAGCAGTCAACAGATGTTTGCCAGCTTGTCCATCAGGAGCGCCGACTCTGCCCGCCCCCCACCACCCCTCCCCACCCCCACCCCACCCCACCCCCGGT
The DNA here is from genome assembly GCA_028646535.1 of Procyon lotor. Taxonomy (NCBI): domain Eukaryota; kingdom Metazoa; phylum Chordata; class Mammalia; order Carnivora; family Procyonidae; genus Procyon; species Procyon lotor. Next base: position 38,628,053 of record CM053606.1, on the reverse strand, counting down.
GCTCTGTGGTCGCTGCCTCAAGCCCTCCCCTCTGCCCGCTGCAGTATCTCAGACACAGAGTAAAGAAGTACGGACCAGCTACACAGAGGCTCTTTACAAGAATCATTCTCAAAAATGTAAGCTCCGCGAGGGCAAGGAAATTTCTTTTTTATGTCTTGTTCTTCACTGCATCTCCCGAGACTAAAACAGTGCTTCACACCCAACAGGGCTCTTTTTGAATGAATCAATGAATGAAGGAGATCTCATAAATAAGCATTACCATACAAATTCTGCATACACGTTGGGGGAGGCCCTTAAATTCTGGTGTTTTTCCTCACATTTTAGTCTGCTTTTTTTAATACAAATAATGAGGTATCCCCCAGGTGCAAGCATCTGGTTATAAATTGCCATTTTCAACTCTCCTTAAAAATATAACTGCAAGGCAGTAATGCAGGTGTTCCCTTTCACTTCACAGCAAGGAGACTTATGATTGAGCTGAACTCCGGGGCATAAACAGATGCTCCGTGGCACCTCCTCCCTCCACTGTCGAGCGTTAATGAGTCAATGTTACCAAGCTGCTAAGTGGCTTCAGTGGCAGCCACCAAGTGGCTTGTCCTGTCCAGTGCCCCCACAGCCTGCCACCGAAGGGTCCCATCGGGCATGCCCGATGCCACGTGGCCGGAGAACCTGAGCTCACAGGTCTGGGGAGAGCCCAGGCTGCAGAGCCCCCCCCTCCCCCGCCTCCTCCAGGAAAAGTGAACGAGACCTGCGAGGTCCCAGACATGATACCCAATTACCCTGGGCTGCTTTTTTTTCCTTTGGAATATTGTACTTGGGTCTGAAGCAGATGGCATGAAGCCAGGGAGACATGCTAATAGCTGTCTCCAGAAAAGTGTGCACAGCCCATCTGTCGGTTCCTTGTGGGGAAAAAAAAAAAAGACAGGGGGAACGAAAAACCTGCCACCAACAATAGAATCGTCAGAGATCACAGCACTTACCGATCCTGGAGTTTAATTGTACACTTAGCCAAATGCAGTGAAGGCATTGATTCCAGTATGACTCATTCACCTTTGCACAGAGTTTCTCCAGGCTTGGGCGTTGATGAAGCAGTTGAGAAGTGCCCTGAACAGTGCTGGACACAGAGGACAGGGAAAGAGAAAATAAAGTGTGCCTGCTAGGAGGTGGTTGCTTGTCCAATAGGGAAGACAGAATAACTGGGCAGTTAGAGCACAGCATGACGAGTGCCATCAGAGAGATGAGCACTGGGGTCTGCAGAAGCCCAGAGAAGGAGAACCGACAGAGTCCAGAGGGCAAGGAAGGCACCCAGCAGAGGTGATGCTGCGCTGATTCTCAGGGAATCCGTAAGGCATAGCCACGGGAAGTAGGGGTGGCTTTCCAGGCAGAAGCACGAGCAGAGATGGAGAGAGCGGGCGCGGCGGTCGGGGGAAGGTTGTGTTTGCAGCTGCTGCTCTAGGGAAAGGTGCCGGTGAAAATGGCATGAAGAGCTGGACAGGGGCCTGATATCTAAAGTCTCCGAAGCCACGCTAGGGCATCTGAACCTTCTACTCCAGACAGTGAAGCACTATACTTGAATTTTGGAGCAGTCCTCCGATGGCAACAACGGGGGCAGAGTGGAAGCAAAGTGAAAGATACCCCGGCCGGAGGCTGAGACCTTCCATCCCATCACCAAAATGGGCGTCAGGATTGAGGTCATTGAAAGATTTGTGTCTCTACCCCATTAGGCCCAGTGCTCCCTTTTTAGGATGGATATTTGTAAAAATGTCTCCTTTAAATTCTTGAAATGCAATTAACTTATAATCTAAGTTATAGATAATATAACTTAACCCACACAGTTTTTTAAAAAGTGGTACGATGCCGTCCTTATGCTATAAGGAGGAAATTCTTAAAAGGTCGTTTATAATAAAAAGATTACGATTTCAATAAGGAAAATACCCAGGTGCAACCACACTAGAGGTCCTGCGAAGTGGTCAACATATGGACCTGTCAGCAGAGTCAACACAGGCACAGACAGACCCACGAATGCTGTGTTGGATTGAACACCATGGGAAGTGTTTCTATCGGGAACCACGGCTTTCCCAAATGGTGAGCAACTCTTGGCCGTGTTCCAAAGCAAAATACAGTCTGCCCTCAAGGTACATAGTTGTTACACTCCTGAATACTAAGTGCACTCAAACTAGGCAAAGAAATTTTGAATTTCTAGGTAATTCAAAGTCCTCCCCATACTCAAATAATCTCAGACAGAACATGGGGGAATTCTTTGTTGTGCACGTCGGTCTCACCCATTATAGGATATCGTACCCAAGCTCTCCACCTCTTAAGTGTGGGTAGTGTCTCCCTCTAACAAGTTATCCTGACAGCCAAAATGCACCCCACTAATTCCCTGATCATCCCCTCACTAGGGGGGGGTGCCAGCACCCCCATTCAGAGCTAATCAGAAAATGAGAAAAACAGTTGCGGAATGCTGAATCTGTTGATGGGCTCAAGCCACTGCCTTATCATGTGACAGGTGAGCCAAGAGGCAGTGCACACAGCTCTGTGGTCTGAAATGCCAGCACCAATGCCTCTTCACCCCTTATTTCAACGCAGTAGGGCTGAGTGGTTGCAGAAGGATATGGTCTGTTTGGCTTGTTGACGCCCCGTAAGAGCATGTCCGGCATACTGCTAACTTCATCCACAGGAAGCCCATATGTCCGGTCTCCTCCTCTCTGGAACCTCCTCTTACCTCACAAGGAAATGGCCAGACGTGGAACGTTGTCCCCACTCCTTAGCCATCAGTCGAAGGGCAGGGGATCTGAGGCTGGAGTGTGAGTGAGGTTTCTCTGGGTTCCCCAGAGTCTCTGACATCACCCGTGACACACTCAGCTCCACAGTGCCTGCCTGCCTTCCCTCTGGAAGCTGCTAGGATAGCCTGTACCCACTCTTCTTTCCGTGGCCTCACCGCCATACACATGCAAACTCCTTCTGACAGCCATGAAAAGGCTGATTTTGAAAACTCAGGCCAAGCCAGCTTCTCCCCCCTTCTCTGCCGGGCCTGGGCGTCTGCTCCTGGGCTCGACTGCACAGGCACGTGGCCGCGGCGCCCTCTGAGAAGGGTGGGAGTCACTAGAAGCACCTGGGTATTTCTCTGGGCCCACCCATAGTGAGCTGCAACCCAAGGTGGACAACCAGACCAGATGTACTTACTGTGCAAAATTGGCCATCTGGGTGGGGCAGTGTCATGGGGAGGGAAGAACACTAGCTCTGGGGACAGGTGACCTCCGTTCAGGTCCTGATCCTCATTCATGCTGGCTGTGTGACCCCAAGCACAGACTTTCCCTCTCTGAGCACCAGTTTCCTTATCCCTGGAGTGAGGATGTTAATACCTACCCTGCAGGGATTTCTTGAGGATGTAAAACACCTAACACTGAACCAAGAGTGTTGTAGGCATTTAATAAATGGAAAAAATTATTTGTGTTGGTGTTGCTACTGTGAAGTGTTACTTGTGCTCTTTTAAAAATGATTATATCTCACCTGAAAGGAATTAGTACTGCCAACTATTAACATGGTAACGTACGTGAGTAAACCCCCTGGAGTTGCACAATACCCAACCTAAGCCACTGTACAAGGGGCTCCTGAGTAAGTAGACAGTCACCCAAAATTGGCATAATAACAATACAGAAATAATGTATACCTGGAGCTACCATTTATTGCTTGGCTGCTATGTACCAAGCCAGATATTATGTACCTTCTGGGCTCTCTCTGATTCAAATCCCACTAAGTGCTGACATTTACTGAATGCTCACTCTGTGTCAGGTGCACTACTCCACCTCAGATATGTCATCTCCACTTATCTTCAAACCAAGCTTGTGAGGCAGATGGTATTTTGTGCCCATTTTATAGATAAGGGGATAGAGCTCCAGAGAGCTTGTGGAGCGCTCTCTAAATTCCAGACATAAGTAACCTCAGTCTGAGCGTTAACCTAGGCCTCAAAACCTCCAACACTCCCAGTTCTTCCCTTGGCACACAGCTTTGATGCTTAAAAGGACGGTCTTATAACCTGGCTTTCTAACAAAAGAGCCTGACTTTTAGAGAGCTTACGCTGTCGGTCTGGCGAGAAGGGGAGGCAAGATTCAAACCCACGTGTGCCCGATTTCTAGTCCTCTGTCTTTTCCACCGAGACACATCGTCTCCTGAGGCCGTGTGGGGTCAGAAACCTTTAACCATTGTAGCAGTATCACCATTGTCTCCCGGATATCTCTCCTGGCTCGCTCACTCGCTACAATCTAGTTTCCACTTACGAATCACCTCCTTTGAGACGTTTCCCCGACCATTGCTCTAGAAGGAATGCTCCATGAGAACAGGGACTTCTGTCTTATCATCCCCATCCCCGATCTGTAGCACAGAGCCCGACACGTAATAATGGCTCGGTATCTTTCTGCTGCTCCCTTGAATCCATGAGATCTTTCCTAGGTGCTTGACTCTTGTTTTTCACCCTTCCAGGTTATGTTGCAATGGGCGCCGTCCTCCCATCCTTTTGGGGCCAGCAGCCCCTTGTCCAACAGCAGATCGCCATGGGTGCTCAGCCACCAGTCGCTCAGGTGATGCCGGGGGCTCAGCCCATCGCATGGGGCCAGCCGGGTCTCTTCCCTGCCACTCAGCAGCCCTGGCCAACCGTGGCTGGGCAGTTTCCGCCAGCCGCCTTCATGCCCCCACAAACTGTTATGCCTTTGCCAGCCGCCATGTTCCAAGGTCCCCTCACCCCCCTTGCAACCGTCCCAACCACGGGTGACTCCACCAGGTCAAGTCCACAGACCGAGAAGCCCAGACAGAAAATGGGGAAAGAAATGTTTAAGGATTTCCAGATGGCCCAGCCTCCACCCGTGCCCTCCCGCAAACCCGACCAACCCTCCCTCACCTGTACCTCAGAGGCCTTCTCCAGTTACTTCAACAAAGTCGGGGTGGCACAGGATACAGATGACTGTGATGACTTTGACATCTCCCAGTTGAATTTGACCCCTGTGACTTCTACCACGCCATCAACCAACTCACGTGAGTGCCGTTCTTTGGAGCCATAAATCACTGAGAGTGATGCCTTGTATCTGGAGTCAGAGAACTCATCTCAGTTCACATTCAACAGGCCTCTTTGTTTCTGTTACTACCAATAATAGTAATAACTACCAAGTATGCATATCTACTGCATATACATTGTTTTTATTACTTTTATACTCATAGCGATGCTGATTATAGGTTTTGTTAGACCTGTTTGGCCAATAATGAAAGTGAGGTTCATGGGCAAGGAGAGTAGTAGATTCAAATACAAACCTGTTATTTTTCTACCAGTCACTCTGCTGCTTATGTTTTTGTTAATTTGCTCATCCATCCACCCATTTATTCATCACCCTTCCTTTATGACACACAGATTTTGGTATGGCTTATAGAAATGGAAGTGAATGGTGAAAATGAATTTCAAAAGTCTGGGGAACAAGGACAAAAAATTAGAGTAGAAAACTTAGGGGAGAGAAAGAGCAACTCTAAGGTCTCACCCAGCTTGTAGAGTTGAAGTCAGATTTTGGCTCAAGGCTTTGGATAGTCAAAGAGGAAAAATGGTAGTGAAGCAGAAAGCTCTAGACCGGGAACCCTGAGAGCAAATTTATCACTTCCTAGTTTTGTGCCTATGGCCAAGTCATTTCCGTGAGCCTCAATTTCCTCATCTATCTTAGGCTAAGGATATTAAAAGGATTCAATGGTACATGTACTAAAACACTGTGTTCCTCACTGACTTTAAAGCATTGTTGTCACCATGATGATTGCATACAGAGTGATTCTGTGCAGAATCCCTGGACCAGGGTTCCAGCCTTGGCTCTTCTACCGCAAGCGATGTCTTTGGGCAAATGTGTGACTTTTCTTAACCTCAGCTGTGTTATGGGTAAAAGGCGTGCATGGGCTTAAACAAGCAGTGTGCCTCCTTCTAGTTCAGGCATTCATTGATTCTGTCCCCGCTCGCTTTTCTGCTGCAAGCATCCAGAAACCATAAGCACACAGCCAATCAGAACCCAGATACACTTGAGTACGAATATGCTCGGAAGGGTGTCCAGTAATTCAGCCTGGGCCTTGACGGTTGATAGGAAAGAGAGAAGTCTCATGGAACAATGAGTTTGGCATTTTGATTACTGTCACAGATGACAGGGTTCACTGCTTGGCCAATAGCAAGAATCGTCAAAAAATCTCATGTTAACACAATTAGGTAGTCATTTCAGCCAGGTTCGGAAGGCAGTTCTGAAAAGGAACACCTTATATGTGTATGAACAAGCTACTCCCACTCTGACCAGGCGATCTCCACAGTGGGGGCATCTCTATTAGCTCTAAGTCACAGGGTTTCAGTGAAGAATAATGAATAAAAAATGAAATGCTGGGAGAATGAGAGCCATGCATAAATAAGCAAGCATCTTTTAAAACAAGTGTCTCTCTTGCAATGGGCTTGTAGCGTCCCAGCTACAAATAAAAGGGAAGTTTCCGTTCTCTGAGGACAGGAAATGGGTCCTAATCATTCGTACACTTCCCATGATGCTAGCATAGCATCTTGCGCATGGGAGACATTTGGGAGAAGTCATAGACTTTGAAATGAACAGAACAAGGCCCCTCAGCCACTGTCGTATATCAGGGCAAGGTTTTGCAACCTGGGCTTTATTGATATTTGGGACCAGATAATTCTCTGTTGTGGGGTGTGCACCATGCTTGTGGGATGTTGACCAACCTCCCTGCCTCCGCCCGCGAGATGCCAGAAGCACACATCCTCTCCCCCTAGTCCCGACAGCCAAAAATGACCTGAGATTTTGCCAGATGCCCCTTGGGATTTCAGTTGCCCCAAATTTAGAATCACTCTTTTAGATTATGCAGATATCCTAGAAAAACCTTCTAAAGCCTAAGACATTTGCATTAATGAACCCCTAATTATACTTCTGATTGATTTCATCTGATAAGTAGGACCGGTACAACCTCTCTCAGGTTGCAGCTCAGCCCAGGTTCTCAGCCTTCAGGAAGCACTAAGCCACTTCAAAACCAATTTGGAATCCAGTTACACTTACACTTATTCAACAGCTGTCAAGCAAATCGGGGTGTTCTCATATTGCTTATCTCACTTATACCCACTAGTACGAGTCTGTTCCATAATCATCTCATAAAATGAAACAGACTTCCTTTTCTCCATGAGCATCACCTTCGGAATGTTTTGCGTGGAGGATCAGTCGGACCAGAAGCAAGTAGAAATAGAGCTCCCAGCTGGCTGGACAGTGTTAAATGCCAGCACACCTGTTTTGTGGTCCTGTTGACCCTTGACCCTGAAAGAGCCCCTTCACCTCTCGGAGGTGCTGTTTCTTCATCAGGAAAGAATAGGTCCAACACTGCTTTGCCTTATTTGCCTTAGAAAACGCAACGAATACAAAATACCAAGCAAATAGCATCATTCTTCTAAATATAGATCCATCAAGGCAAAAGGTACTCACCAAGTTTGATAATCACTCACTGTCTGATAAGCAGCCAGATTTTGGAAATTCTGGGCAATGATGGCTGGGGTGGGGGAGGGGACCTTATCAGTGCCATTCGAAATTTAGCTACTAAATCCAACCACACCACCTCCTCACTTGGGGCTGAGCCAGTCACTGGTGTTTTCAATGCCAAATTAGAAATTACTGAACGAAGAGTAGCTTCAAATAGCATATTTGTTATAACCTCTGGAACAAATGAGAGGGAGAATGTGTGGGAAAGCCAGGACAGAAGATGCATGTCCTTATGGAGTGAGGGATAAAGTTGCAGCAGCTACCTCCCATTTTCCCACATCACGGAGGCACTCTTCACTCAACTCGTGCTCAGCACATGCCCACCATGTGTAAGGATACAAAGCCTGCCTCGACCAGTCACCAACTATGGGGCCTTGAGCAGTTTGGCGACCTCACTCCCCTTGGCCGTAAAACTGGGATCACTCCTACCTCAAAAAGGCCTTATGCGGGTTAGAAATACCATCAGCGAAGTTTCTGGCAGCATCTGAAGGTGCTCAATAAATGCGCATCGCTGTCCTCTGATCTATTTATTCTTACTGAAATACATGTATTTCATTGAGAGAGAGAGAAGAAAGAAAAATGGGCTCAGTGGTTCTCACCTTGAGCGTGTAGAAACACAGAGATTCTGAGCCCGTGGGTCTGGGGCAGGGGTCCGAGACGGCATCTGTAACAAGTTCCCGGATGTGCTCATACTGCTGATCCAAGGGCCATTCCTAGAGAACCGCCGCCTGCCCCTTCTGTGTGTACCCACTCCTTCCTGTCAAGTGTCTGACAGGACGAGATAAGTATGTGCAGAGGAGATGTTCAGGAGAGAAAGCAGAGGGAGAACTTGACTTGATAACCAGATCCCCGAGGTCTTAGTGGGAGGTACACAGTCGCAGCCAGACACCTAACGATGTTCCCTCTTTGTGCCTGGTCTCTGTGTAGCTCCAACCCCAGCCCCTCGACAGAGCTCTCCATCCAAATCATCTGCGTCCCACGCCAGCGATCCCACCACAGATGACATCTTTGAAGAGGGTTTTGAAAGTCCCAGCAAGAGTGAAGAGCAAGAAGCTGTAAGTGACCAGTCTGTTCTTTCTGGGTTTGCTTTTCCTTAAAATTCAAACCACTGTATCTGAAATGGACAATGGGCGAGGAAACCCGTGCAGGAAAGAATGCTGGCTCAGAGTCCCAAGTTTTAAGCAGGGCCCTAGGGGGGGTTTCGTTGATGTTCCAATGAGCCGCTGAAAAACGTTGTCCTTTCATGAGCTGCTCTGCATGGTCCGCATTGGTGGGTGTGGCGCCCTCCGACGGCAGTCGCTGCTCCTTTAAAATAACCAATTACATGTATGCATGAAATTAAGCCCAGCTGTCTTCTGCTTTCCGTTGTTGAAAAAAAACAAAAAAAAAGTGTTATCTTCTTGTGTTCTAGCCTGATGGATCACAGGCCTCATCCAACAGTGATCCATTTGGGGAGCCCAGTGGGGAGCCCAGTGGTGATAATATAAGTCCGCAGGCCGGTAGCTAGATAGCACAGGTCTGGGTAGGTATCTGTTCTTTTTATCTACTTCACCCTTAAGCTCTCTGCTTTCCCGTTGGCTTGTCCCTCCATTTCTGAAGTCACCTCCCCGATGTTCACACCATCTCTCCTTGCCTGAGCCCATCCCTGATGTTCCCATCATCTCTCCTTGCCTGCTGTTCGCCATCTTGTGTTTCCTCATGGATGCATGACCTTTGACATATACTGCTAGGTAGGGGTAGGGGTGAGGAGTGGGGAATGGTCACATTCTTTTATTAATGATACGTGCTGAGTGGATGGTGGTGATAGAATGAGGCATGGTCCCCGTTCCTGCACATGGAATCAGTTTCGGAAAGCATCAGTCTTCCAAGATGGACACGCTCTGCCCACCCTGGTTCCTTTCTCACTGCAGTGTGATCTGAATGCTTTCATCTTTTAAGCAAAGCATCACTGCATTTGCCCACACTCCACAGATCTAAAGAGGTCACCAACTAAACATCCCGAGCAGCCAGGCTAAGAAGCAAAACCAAGCAGTACTTGAAACTAGATGGCCAGAGATGTATGACCACGGTAGCCCAGGGACCCCCGCCCCTCGCCCTTACTAACGGAAGAGTGAAATTCAGAGCTCAAAGACCTGTAGCATTTGCTTGAGGCTCTGCTGTTTGCACCTGTGCCACAGCGTATGGCTTGCCACCGAACCACTTCAGATCCCATCAGCAGCTACTTTGAAAGAAGTGTACTCACATTTACGAGAAGTGGTTTCTGGGACTTGAATTTCAATACCTCTGATTTGATGGAAAGAAAGAGGAGCTGATGAAGCCAACCGTCTCGGGAGACAGAAGTACACCTCGCTCCACAGACATGATTTCTGAGGTCGCTCCTTGACAAATGTGTTCAATTTTCAGATACTTTCCTAGTTTTCCGTACATGCGTCGGACGACAGGGCTCTAGCCACAGAGCTCCTTCTTTAGTCCTGAACAGTGTGGTCAGAGCCATTAAAATGGTAAATAGTTTTCACCGTTCATAAATGGATTCTGAGGCTGCCTTGAAATCATTCTCAGTCTACATGGAAGTTATTTTGACAGTTATTGAAAGCTAATACGGTGTTTGGAAAGTACATTCTGCTAATAGATTTTTATGATTAAAGAACTTAACATACTGTATATTTTGCCACGTTTTCTATCAGTACAATAGCATATAGTAACACATCATGCCATGCAAAGCCGCACACTGCCCCTCTAAAAATTCAGTCTTGCAAAGCTGTTTGGGAAGCTGGTGAATTAAAGGCAAAGTCAATGTTCCAGAAAAGAGAAGAGCTGGGGATTATGGGTGGGTGCCTTGGAAAGATTCCCGAAGAGGTTCTCTACCCCTTGTGTATGTTTTATTTCACGTGCTCAACCTTGTCTTGAAAAATTTGATGAATGAACTAGAGGTGACAAGAGCCATTCATCAGTATAACAGCTAACATCATCCTAAAATTGAAGTTCTTCTAGAAAACAATGATGACTTACACCATTTGCAGATCAATGTATCAAACCTTCATCTTTATGAGCCTGTTCGGCTTGAGACAAACAAGCTGAACTCTTTCTTGGGGCCTCAGGCTCTTCCGTGGCAGGGTTGTAAATGGAAGGACCATGCGACAGTAGGAAGAGCTCAGAATTTGGAACTTGGGTTCAAATTCTGGCTCAGCTACTTAACAGCAGGAAATCTTGGGCAAGAATCATAATTTCTTTTGAGTCTTGGTTTCTTCATCTGCTAGAAGAGGCTTAGATTATCATCTAGGATTGCAGAGATAGTAATTCAGTCTCTAGCAGGGACGTAGACACTCAGCCCTCTGCTCAGAACTCAGCTTAAAAATCTGGGCTCTGGAGGGAAACTGAGTTTAGGATTGTAAACTCTAATGAAATTTCATAATAATTGTCTATCTTATTTTTTAAAATAAGGATAAAAACAGTGACCTCCTCAAAGGATTATTTGGACAAAATGAGGTTAGAACGGCGTCCGACATACAGAAAGCCCCTAATAGATCTTAGCTGTCATCAGGACTAGCATCACTGTCATCATCATACCTGCTCCATAAATGTTCCCCTGTACCTTAGATTTTATACATCTTACCTTGATATCTAATACATTATACTATAAGGACTTTATACTATCCAGGCCTTTGGCTGGGAGATTTTGCTATGTATTTCCTACCTTCAGAAAATTAATTTTCAATATGCCTCCAGATAGACATGACATCTCCGCATAGAGATGCCAGATGGCTACTGGATTTTATCTGGAGGTCATTTTCAATACGTCTTTAAACAGTTTCGGAGAAAAAAAAAAGTAGGAAAAGAAAAATTTAATAACTTAGCTCTCTAATTAGAATGACCCCCGTGAGGGTCTCACAGACCACCTCACCATTCCAAAAAATGAGCAGTTTCAGATTGACTTATAAGTCATAATCAATAGCTCCCATCCCAAAAGGCCTGGACTGTAACCTACAATGAAACAGTTTTCTCCCTTTGAACTCTTAGCAATATCACAATTGCCTCTCAAGAATCCCATGCCAACAGGCTGATGCCAGCCTTGCAGACATATCCCCAAAGAGCCCCCACGCCCCGCCAAGGGAGGTTCAAGTGAGCCTTCCTGGGCCCTTCCATCCCTAGCAACCCAAGCCACGTTTGACCCTCCCACCTCTATCACATTCACTCGTCCACCCAACTGGAAATCTACTGACTGCAATTTCTTGGTACCTTTCCAGACATCTGCAGAAAGGATACCATGCAGGGAAAGCCACATCCATGGCTCCCTTCTCCCCTTTGTCTTCATACATTTGGAAAGCAGGAGTCTTGTCCTTATTACCCTTGCATTTTATCCCAGCTGCTTTTTATTCGAAATAACCACACAGTTCTTAGTAGGTAGGGGGGACACCCGTTGATAAGTGAAAGCCATCTCGCACCATAGTAAGAGGGAACAAATGGACTCCATCCTCACAGGTGGAAGCTTCAGGACTAATCTCAAACAGCATTTCTGTTTTAGCAATAAAGGGAAATATCTTCGATTATTTCATTTTCTCCCCCTACCCTCCCGTCTGGGAGAATCACGTGTCTTTGAAAGACTGGGTCAACAGGGACAGAAAAAAAGAACCAAAATAATATTGTAATGGCTGGTGTGGGGATGGCAGGTAATTTATACTTCACTGATGTGTTGCTGGAGCAATTTTAAGGGCAAAATGTTAGCTTTTGAGGAGATGAAAGAAAAATGAAAACATTTATTTGGTTAAATGGCTAAGTAAATAAACTGCCTATCAGACTTGCCCAGCTGTCAAGTCAAAATAGCATCTGTAACAATGGGGAATTGTTTGGTCTGTCTCCCTTAGTAACAATGGATATTGCCATAAATAATAAGTCGCTGTCATGTTTTTAATACCAGTCTTCGTAGCGGGAACCCAAGACGTATAAAATATTACCTGATGGATTTCTAGTGTTCGAGGGATAAGAAAGCTGAACTTCAGATGCTTTAGGAGGAAGAATCTACAAAAACAAATGCAAAATCTTTCTAAAAAGAAAGAAGAAAATGCGCAGTCGAGGACTTAGGTCTGGATTATGGTTTTAAAGCAGGTGACCTTAGGCAAGCCTGTAACCCCTTTATAACCTAGTCCCTCATATGGATACATATGGATAATTAATTATAACGGCTCCTTCCCCAGGCTGTTCCAGAATCAGAAATCATGAATATGAAAGTGCTTTGTAAGCTTTGAAAGCAGAATACATGTATTTGGAATTACTGTTACTATTCTGATTTTAAATAGAAGGACGCAACAGAGCCTTAAACCAGAGAACCACCAAAAAAAAAACAAACCAGAAAACAGTCTGTCTGTCTCTTGGACATAGTGCTCAGAGGCAGGTCCAACCCAAGGTGTTGGGATTTGTGCGGTCAGGAGATGGGAAGGCCCCGCCGAGGGCCCAGTCATCCAGGATGGAGAGACAGGCTTGGGGCCCAGAAATATTTAAAAGATGAAACCAGGAGAACGTTAAGACTGAAGGGAAATGGGAAGTGAGGAGGAGGACATAACCTAGGATGAACCCCACATTCCTGATTTGGGAATCTAGGGGCTGCCCAGTCACTGTGCTAAGGAGCCCAGGACGGCAGGCTTGACCAGAGAGAGGGCGGTTTACTTCGGAACTCGAGTTGCACTTGAGATGCCCCTGAAACACCCAAGTAGAAATGCCAGAAGGCTGCTGGATTTTATCTGGAGGTCAAAGGAGAAAACCAGACTGGGCACAGCAAGATTTCAATATGGTTTTAAGCCACTAGCGGAGTGGGCACAAGTCGGATATGCTGATCATTTAGCCCAGAGGTTAGCAGACTCTTTGTAACTATCTCTGCTTTCTGGGCCAGGTTTCTGTTGCAATGAATCTACTCCACCATGAGAGGAGGAAAGCAGCAAAAGACAGTGCATGAAGGAATGGATATGGCTGAGTTCCAATAATGTTTTAAAATACTTTATTAAATTAATTATTAAAAACCGAGAGCCACCAAAATTAGGCAGTGGCCTATGGTTTGCTGACCTCTGATTTAGATCCCCCTCGCTGTTTCTAGAATCACTCTGCAGAAGGCAATCACCATGCCTTTCATTGACTACCACTAATAAAACAGATTTTAAAATTACTAGCATGTTTATAAGGCCTTTGATAAACAATTACCTTTCGCATTTCACAGATAGAACAGGTGAGGTGGAGAAGTAAATGGCTTGCCGAAATCCAAAGATTCACTCGTAATGGGGCTAGGATTTGAATCTACACCCAGATTAAATAACTTAAGAGCTCTCATCCAGACCGGAATACGGGGTTTTAGCAACTTCGCTTCGACCTTAACAGCTGTGTGACTTGAGGCAGATGGCTTCATTTCCAACCTTTGGTCTTGTCTTCTGTAAGACAATTCCCATATGCCGTCCCAGCTGACATTCTCGGACCTCCTAGCCTGCCTGGGTCACCGGGTCAGAGCACAGAAGACCCATCCGCAAACAAGTTCTTCCGACAGCACCCCTCCCCCCAGCTGTCCTTATTCCAACAAAGGACAGGGCAGAGGACCCTTCAGTACGCCGACTTGATTAGGGTTCCTGGACGTTATCGTCCTGAGGCCCAGGGCCCACTCCTGATGACCGGGAGTTTATTCTGGACAGGACAGCTTGTTCTGAACAGGCGTCAGCAGCCCTAGTGTGTTCATCTGCTGTGTGACAGGGTCAAGAAAGGTGATGTATGTGTCCGAAGCAGGTCATCGGTGTCCATCATTGCTGGAGAGGTGCAGAATTGATCAGAACCTATGCAGGATCCCCCCCACCCTGCCGTGGGACTCAGACTCTGCTTCTCTGGATTCACCAAGCGAGTTGCAGCACCCCGAGACCTCAGGAAGCAGGTGTGTTTGGCAGTAGCATCAGGCTTTGCCTTAAGTCCATCCTGTGTTTGAAAAACTCTCCTACCCTGAAAGGCTGACACTTAGGCCAAAAGTGATCAGAAAGCATTGTGGGTTTTTGTTTTTCCTTTTTATTCAAAGGCTTCCAGCACTTGTTACAATTTTTTATGTCATTTGAGCTCATTTATTACTCGTCATCATCCCTCAAGGTCGATGTTACAAGCCCCATTTTATGGATTAAGAGACTGAGGCCCAGGTAAAATGCTTGCCTAAGTTCATGCAGGAAGTTAGGGTCACTGGGCTCTTCCCAGCTCTGAGACCCCTGCATTTTTGATGACTCTCTCCATATCTTCAGGTAGAACTTTTAAGTTCTCTATTTCAGCCTCATGTCCGCTCTCTGGCTGTACCACCAGCTTTTTCGTTTATGAAGACAGGACATGTAAAACCCCACGGAACCGGGCCCCATTGCTGGGGCTCGTGGTTGCATGGGCAGGGCGTTGCTGACGGACTCAAGCTTTGGCCCCCCTGTGGCTCCGGGCTGACCTCTGGCTTGGCTAGGTGTTGCTCTCACCCCCAAGCATAGACGGGCTCGCTCAGCAAGCAGATTGCATGGCGCCCTTTGCCCTCCATCAGAGACCACCTTTCTTAGCATGCCGTGTCTTCTCTCTGCTAAGCACTTTTTCTAGGGACGTATCTTCGGTAGATGTGGGCCAGGTTTCCCAAAACACACAATGAAATTGAAAGGGATGCAGAGGACTAAGCACAATTTAGGTGGCTTTAAAAGAGGGGCTCATTATAGGGCAGGATAGGAAACAGTTTGCCTCTGCCCATCGAGCCAAAAATGGGGGGCCACCTTGGCGGGGGGGCAGTGAGGAAGCAGACACAGAAGTGGGAGGTTCATACCCTGGGCTGCTCCCCAGCCTGTTTCCGATGCAGCTTTAAGAAAAATAGTGCCTGGGTGGCTCAGTGGTTAAAGCCTCTGCCTTCGGCTCAGGTCATGACCTCAGGGTCCTGGGATCGAGCCCCACCTCGGGCTCTCTGCTCAGCGGGGATCCTGCTTCCCCCTCTCTCTCTGCCTGCCTCTCTGCCTACTTGTGATCTCTCTCTCTCTCTGTCAAATAAATAAAATCTTTAGAAAGAAAGAAAGAGAAAAAGAAAGAAAGAAAAAGAAAGAAAGAAAGAAAGAAAGAAAGAAAGAAAGAAAGAAAGA